>JAMPIV010015047.1:0-600000 GCA_024509875.1 Oreohelix idahoensis
TAGAGGTTCCAATAATTTCCTCATCATTCTTGAAAAGATATTGGGAGCATTTTTCAGCCCAAACGGTAGTACATTAAACTCGTAGTGTCCGTCTGATGTACTAAATGCCAGCATTTTCCTAACTTCTGGTTTCACTGGTATTTGGTAGTATCCCTTGCTTAGATCTACCTTCGATAAATATCTAGCCTTACTCAGTGTAGAGAACAGCTGGTTGGTGTCAGGTAATGGGTCCACCTGAGATTCTGTGATCGCATTAAGCTTCCGGTAGTCAATACATAACCTGTGTTCACCACTCGGTTTTCTCAATAGCACTACACTTGAGCTATAGGGAGATTCAGACTTTGAAATAATTTTCTCTTTTAAGAGATAGTCAATCTCATCCTTGAGTGCTTGTGCTTGCTAGTGTTCAGTCCATGTCCGCAGCAATGCTTCCAGTGGACTGTGTATGGGGACGGCAACGTTGCCGGACCCACCCCTATTTCTATTGTAAGGGGCAGTATACCGAAGTGGGGCCTGTCTCCATCAACTGTTTGGTACAGCCCTGGTTCCTACCTCCTTTGGTTCGGGTTTGTTTCTGCAGCTTTTTTAATACTGGTTGCTGACTAACCAAATTTTCCAAAGGATCCAGGCCATGGTGTTCCGACAAATATCTAGTCGTGGTGGGATGTCTCTCGTCCCCTCTCTGTACAATACGGAGAGTTGCCATGGTTACTGGTGTAACAGTAGACTTGTTGTGATTTTGTTCTCTCTTTATCACTGCATCTACCTGTTGTTTTCTCTGGTGTATTTTCTTTGTGGGCCTACGTCCGCAACAATGCTTCCCTAGGTCCTGTAACTGGTCTACGCTTCTGAATGAGGTTACCTGGTTACATTCTGAACAGGATTTCATATACCGACTTATGTCTTCAATTATTCCTGGCCAGTAATATCGCAATGCTATATTTTAACCAGTGGCCCCTTTTTCTCTGTGGCCACTGCCTGATGTAGCATGCTCTTGCTCCATAATTTCCTCCCTATAGAATTTTGGCACTACCAGCTGTCCATGCCTTTTAGGTCCTTTTCCAGCTTGTCTGTAGAGTAGGCCATTTTTCATATAGTAGTCTCCTTTCTCTGGAGGGTTATGGGCCTTTGGCAATTTGCCAAAACAAGGCTTCAATGTGCTGTCTGCTGTTTGAGCCTGTTTCATCTTTGTACGATGATTGTTTATTGGATCTCCCTCCTCCTTTTTGGTGCTCGACCTGGTATGGTTTGCTGCCATGACAACAGGTTTTATTGGGTCACCCAAAAAGACATATTTACATCCTATTACCAGCGGGTATATAGGATCATCACTCACTGCTGCTCTTATCACTCCTTCCACATAGCGAGTTCTCACGTTGACCCTTGCTATGGGAAGTGTCATGGTGCCGGTTCCCTGCATTGCCCCTTGTATGTCCACTGTTTCTGTGGTAAGTTGGTCAGGGTGCACTAGGGTTGCACTCACGACTGAGTCGAATTCCAAACCTGAATCATATAAGCACTAAATTTTAGTGCCATTACATGTCACTTCCTCACAGACAGGGGGATGATGGAGGTCATTCTGACTAACTGCCAGTTCCTTCCTTCCCTTGTTCCCTGTTGTGAGACACGCAGCGTAATAAGGAGGGTTGTTCCTTCTGCAGTCTGCAGTATTGTGGTTACTCATTAGACAAGTTTTACACCACTTTCCTTCCTTCCGGTAAGGTGTCTTATCCGATCTTAGAGGGTTTTTGTCCTTTTGGTCAAATCTTTGTTTGTTCCTTGTGGTATGGTCCTTTTGTTCATATTTGGTATAGTTTTGTGATGATTTAAAGTTTTCACCCTGCTTCTTATTTCCTAATAATTCTGCCTGAGCTGCTTGATATCTCAGCAACAGTTACAATATCTTCCAATCTCTCTGCTCCTTGTTCCACGATAAACTTCCTCATTTCTTGAGGCATGGACTCTTTCACTTGCTCCATCATTATCATTTCTTTCAGATCCTGACACTTTCCTAAACTACTCCATTTTTCCAAATAGGTTTCCAATCTAGCAGAGAATTGGTGATAGTTTTCTCCTGGAAGAAGTTTAGCTGTTCGGAATTTCTTTCTATATGATTATGAGTTCTTTTCATATCTCACAAGCAGTGCCTGCTTCAGGATTTCGTAATCTTCCTGGTCATCTCTTGAGAGCTTCAAATATACATCGTAGGCAACACCTCTCAATCCCTGAGACAGTTTAAGACTCCACTTTTCTTTCACTAAGCCATAGGTAGTGGCAAGTCTTTCGTATCTATCCAGGTACGACTCAATGGCGTCTTCTTTCTCAACAAATGGGTCCAGATAAAAATTCATGGCCCCACTTGAGGTGCTCTGGCTGGAGCTACTCTCAGAGTGAGGTGAGCTACCACCATTATTGCTAGTATTTGCCTGAATTTCAAGCTCTTTTAATCTCAACTGATGGTCTCTCTCTGCTTGTAATTTCCTTTCCTCAGCTTCAATTTTCTTTGCCTCATTTTCAGCCTCCCATTTCTTGGCTTCAATTTCTAATCTTTTGGTTTCTCTTTCAGCTTCCAGTCTCTTGGCTTCTCTCTCAGCTTCCAGTATTTTGTCTTCTCTCTCTAATTGCAACTTTCTTTCTTCCCTATCCATGTGTTTGTCCACTTCTGTTGTGACATACTGAGTAAGAGCATCACCTGTCATGTTTAATTCCTTACCCATCTGCATGATCGCAGTCCTGAACTTCACTAGATCAGCTTTGGCGTTACTTAGAGAGGGTATGTAAATTTACTATAACCAAATTATTGTACTTAAACTTAATTAATTTAATTGAACAAAAAATTTCCGTGCAACTTTGTGAGCATCAACTATTTACTGAGTACTAAATATTACTCCTCCTAAGAAAACAATAAAAAATCCTATTATAGAATTTTTTCAATAATTGTTTATTTTGTTATCTATGGGTGGCACAAGATAGAGTGTAGATAGATGAATAGACTAAGTATGGCTCAAGATATACAGAAATATCCCAGGAACGAGCCCCCAGTGTGGCGTGAGGTTTTATTAGACTCTAGGGTCAGTATAGTACTGACAATTACAGAAATAGAAGTTCTGCAGAAAATGGTGAAGTCCCAGTGTCTGAGAGAACTACTGGTATCACAAATTAGTTACGGCTGTGAATGTTCTGATCTCGAAAAATTAGTAGAGAGGAGACCGACATAACGTGCCACCTCCGCTGTGTAACTAACTGTGATATTAAGACAAGGAAACAGATTTTACTTAACAATGATAAAATTGACAAGTCTTCAAATACAATTTCCTTATTATTTATTTAGTATATACACTATCTACTCTTGTGCTGAAGGGAGAATGTTGAAAAATGAACGTAATGAATTTGTAAGTTTACATATGATTTACAAATATTTATATTTATATAGATATGTAAATATATTACAACAAGTTTTCCAATTATAGGAACAAAAATTATATCAGCTGTGCTGTTATTCAATTATAGTACATGTATCAGCTGTGCTATTAATTACGTATAATTTATCAGCTATAATCTTATTATTGTCTCTTGCTACGCTAATTCACTTTCTCGTCACTGACACTAGCTTTTGCTCACAATGCCGACAGAAATGGTACTACTGGGTACTCATCTCTTAAAACGTTCTGTTCTCCTTGGTTTGGGTCACACAACTCCTGCTGAGGCTCGTTACTTTAGCCCACCCAGGACTGAGGGGGACTAAAGATGTAGCTTCTGTACAATCTCTATGCACCTGCGAAGTTCCAGGCAGCTGGATTGACTCGAACATACGACCTCAGGTTTTATGACACGAATAAAACCTGTAACAAGGAAAAATAGGGGCTAATTTCTGTCATCAAGGCCACCTATTTCTAATGTGGATGAAATGAGCGTGTGCCTCAGGTGTCTGCATGTAGGATGAATGACAACATGGCTCAGTATGATTTAGCAATAGCGAGACAAGACAGATGTCTACTTGCAAAACCTTCTTTCTGATAAATTAATACATGGATACATCCAATAATATGAATTCAATATATGAATACATCCAATAATATAAATTCAATACATGAATACATTCAATACATGAATACATCCAATAATATGTACACCTAGGTGTGATACAACCATTTCCTTCCCCCTATAGTATACCAGATATATCCTAACATTATTGTTATGTTCTTATGATAGGAGTATATGAGACGAGGACTGTTTGGTGATATATCAGGTGGGAGTTATAGGAGACAATAGATTGATGTTAGATGAGACAATAGATTGAGTCCTAACAAGGACTGTTTTGGTTATATTTCAGTTGGTTTTATCTGAGATAATAGACTGAAGTTATAGGAGACAATAGATTGAGTTATAGGAGACAATAGATTGAGTCCTAACAAGGACTGTTTTGGTTATATTGCAGTTGGTCTGAGAAAATAGATTGCAGTTATAGGAGACAATAGGTTGAGTCCTAACAAGGACTGTTTTGGTTATATTGCAGTTGGTCTTATTGAAGTTTAGAAGACAGTTTGAGGACTGTTTTGGTTATATTTCAGTTTGGAGTTATCTGAGACAATAGACTGAAATTAAAGGAGACAATAGATTGAAGTATGAGTCATATTAGTCTTCGTCTATTCAATCATATTAGGAAATACAATCATTATACCTAATTCCCCAAGATACAATCAGTAACCTGATACGTTCATATTAAAACCTATTTTCCTACCAGTTTATAGTAAATTATATTTACCCTCCAAGATTTAAACAGGCCAGATTTTGACTCGACTTAGCGAAGCAGGCTGCAGGTCAATGCTCTCAGGTAAGCTATAAATCAAAGCTGACAGCTCCTCTCTTCAGTCGGTCGTCTCTGGCTTCGTGTCTGGTGTTGCGTGTTTAGCATAAAATCTCGGCCGATTATATAGGCAGGTAAAATAACTTCTACTGGTAAAGGAAAGCGTTTGGTTGGTTCCTGGCGGAGCAAGCTGATTGGTTGCCTGCAGTTTCGTCTTATGCTCATACAGCCTTATTTTATTCAGTTTTCGTCCGCCATCTTGCGTGAACAAGATGGCCACGACCCACATCCGAAAAAAAACAGGGCTTAAGTTTTTCCTGGCGTAACTTCAGGTAATTTATTCCGGCTCAGCAACTGTGCGTTGATTGGCTGGGGCAAATTTGTATCCCGACATAATGATTTAACAAAGTAGTGGGGTTACACACATTCGTTTCACGACAAATACTACGGCACAAAGATGGTAAACCTAATATCCTTTCTAACACTGTAAAGACTTTAGAATGTTGGAGAATAATATATTTACTTACAAGTGCTAGGCATGTTCGTGAAGTAGACTTCAGCTCTCAAAGCTTGTTCTCTCTCGGCCACCGGCAATAAGAATGAATAAAGAATTTGAACTGACGCTAGAGCCTGACGCTACTCTTCTCTGTTTGGCTGCTATCCGTAGGTGGCATTACTAATGTAGCTATTTTTAGATGTAAACTAAGATTTCTGCCACATAACGACAAAATGGCGGTGGACAACAGACGAGGTGGCTATGGCGCTGTCACACACACACACACACACATATATATATATATATACATATATATATATATGTATATATATATATATATATATATATATATATGTATATATATATATATATATATACATACATATATTTTACCCTTAAGTTCCCCAAGGAGCATTAGTCTTCAGCAAACTCACGCGAAGCCCAACTGTCTCGTGTCATCTGTTCAAGGTCTTTCCGTGTCTTCCTGAACCTTTTACTTTCTGTTTTCAGCTCTCTTCTCTAAGTGAGTGGTTTTTTTTTTTAACTTTTTTGGACTCGCTATACCTTTTTATGTAGGAGATATATGAAGACAAAAGGGGAGGTTGGCAGACGGACGAGATTAATTTTAGCGCAAGCAAATAATCCGCAAAATAGCTAAACAGCTGCACAACAGAACACAGTCCCCAACTAGAAACTTGTTTTAAAATTCTATATCTTAATGCACTAAATGGCTCTTGTACGCTGTGGATAAAAAGAAACACACTTGATGAAATACGTTAATAGCCTTGCAAAGCAGTCCTTGTTCTGAAATCACCAGGGTAAAAAAGCGGAGGTAGACCGGAAACACGCGAAGAAGAGAATTAGAAAGATTCATGAAAACTGTGAGGAAGACATTAAAAGACCTTAGGAAGATGTTACGCAACAGAAGGACTTGGTATACGTTTGTTAAAAGCATATGCTCTGGAAAGTTGAAAGGTAAATGAAGAATTGGCTTTTTAAAAACAATGTACCCAAGCTAAATATCCTTTGGAGGGATGAAAATGAGGGAAAATGTGAAAAACAAAGATGTTAGAATATTTTTTAAGAGATCTTTTGTGGGTTGGAGTGGCTAAGATGTATGGCGTACGTCTTCTAATTCTAAATACGTTGATAGCATTGCAGTATGTGGCCACATTAGGTAGAAATCTGTCACGTGATCTATCGTGTCCTAGGTTCTTAGTTCTCGTGATTAAACCTTCTTCAAGAACTTAGTTCTCGTGATTAAACGCTCTTCAATAACTTAGTTCTCGTGATTAAACCTTCTTCAAGAACTTAGTTCTCGTGATTAAACGCTCTTCAATAACTTAGTTCTCGTGATTAAACCCTCTTCAAGAACTTAGTTCTCGTGATTAAACTCTCTTCAATAACTTAGTTCTCGTGATTAAACCTTCTTCAAGAACTTAGTTGTCGTAATTAAACGCTCTTCAATAACTTAGTTCTCGTGATTAAACGCTCATCAATAATTTAGTTCTCGTGATTAAACCCTCTTCAAGAACTCGCGATTAAACTCTCTTCAATAACTTAGTTCTCGTGATTAAAGCTTCCTCAAGAACTTTGTTCTCGTTATTAAACTCTCTTCAATAACTTAGTTTTCGTGATTAAACCCTCTTCATGAACTTAGTTCTCGTGATCAAAAGCTCTTTATGGAGGTTAAAGTGGCTAAGAGGTATGGCGCCTGCCTCTAATTCTAAAGGTGCCTGGTTCGGTTTCCAGTACATGCAATATATTTGATAGAAACTTTTTAAGAACCAGTGGGTCCTAATGATGTCATACTCCTCCTTGATCTCCTAGTTAGTGAGATCGGATGCCTAACCTTCTAGGATAAGGGCGAAAAAATAGGAGATCCCGTGGGCAAGTTGTGCACATTAAAAATCCATCGGCAGTTGAAAATTGTTACGAGTAAACCATACGGTCGCTGCACTTTCAAAATTTACAAAATTATGAAAATCTACTCGCCACAAAAAATATTTATAGAATGTGTGATTCCTGTATACATACATCACAGCCTGATGACAGCTGAACACCTGCTGCAGTCCTCTCCAACTTACATCAATGAAAGAAGTAGCATATGGCAACAATCTACTTCACTCCACGAAAAACTGTTTGGAGATGTCAGGAACCTTGAGCTGACTATTGCTTTTATTAGAGTCATTAATGTGAAAGTCTGAAGGCGAACAAGGAAGAAGAAGTTTACACACATTGGGTTCCTCGCCGGTGGTAAGGAGTTCGTGAACTGTGCTGAGAACCTCCTTGTGTGATCTAAGGAAGAATATCGGAGCACTGATGGAGTTGTCCGTGTGCAATGAAGATGGTTGTTAACACCAAAACCAAACCAAAAGAGATCTCAAGCAGACTTGTGCTAGACACAACAAACAGCATTAATGAAAGAGATCAAAATTAGCCGGCTAAAATATTTTGGCCATGTAAACAGACATAACAGCTTACTAAAGACCACGATAGGCAGCAGCGTTGAAGGCAAACGTGTAGGAGGAAGAGACCTCTATAAGTCGAATGGTAACATCAAGAGATGGACAGGAAAGAGTCTGGATGCACAGTCAAGACAAGAGACAGTCGTTGGAGATCTACTAGAATCTATTCGGAGTTCAAAACGAAACACCACCCACTGCGATTCATTTTTGAACACCGATGGCCGATGCGCCCCTTGTAGTTTTCGAGGATATCCTGAAGAGATTAAGAAAGAATAAATCTAATGCACTCTCAGGCATTTCCTACAAACAGAGCAATACGAGGTTGTGCATGTAGCTGGCAGCCTCATCATGTAATAACCGATTGAAACCACGCTGCAAAAGCATGTGAATGGTTGGTTGAGGCTTCCTGTACAATTGTACTAGCTGCAGTTGTGTCTCTGTGCTCCGTGAGGATCGCAAAGGAAAATGATGATGATGATGATGGTGTACAGTAAATGTTTATTAGTAAATTACAAAAAACGACTGAATGAGTTGGCCATTATGACTTGCACACAGGTGTGCGCTGCTAACCATGTTATCGAACAGATTTATTTACATCCTATTTGATATGCTAAATTCAACAACATGAGACGAATATTAACATCTAAACGATTAAATCACGAATTTAAACGGAGAATCATCAAATGTTATTATATATATATATATATATATATATATATATATATGTATATATATATGTATATATATATATATATATATATATATATATATATATATATATATATATATATATATATATATATATATATATATACACATATACATATACATATACATATACATATACATATATATATATATATATATATATATATATATATATATATATGTATATATATATATATATATATATATATATATATATATATATATATATATATATATATATATATATATATAGATGATTTGTCCATCGCATTCGTTGTCCATCTGTAGTGGTGTTTGATGGTGTTGTAGGATGTTATAGGTTATAGATATACCCACAGATATTTAACAAGACTAATAATATTAATAAATGTTAAAATACACTGAACTAACTCACGTGTGTAAAATTTTTTGATAGAATTACATTTATTTTGTTCTGGATCAATTTTTTAGGTTGACCAGAACTTAAAAGGATTTAGAGATTATGAAAGAAATGCATGGAATATTATATCATAAATGCAATAGTGTACATATATATGTACTATACTAGTTAGTTTTATTAAAATGTTCTAGTAGTCATCTACTTGGGAGGATAGTTAATGTTTGTGCTGTTGGGGTGGCCTCATCACACCTGTCTATATTGACTACACAGTGTCCAGAAAATGGTGGGAATTTTTATGGGGGTATTAGTAACTACACAGCGTTGGTGAATGTCCAGCAGACCAGAGGCTCACTCATCTTGTAGTTGTAGCTCTGGTGCTGAAATCAGGTGGTCCCACCTCTCCGTGCTGGCGGGCAATAATGGTGGTCTCTGTCACAAGTACTGCACAGATACACTCGAGTAAAGTCACCAACTGAATAGACACTGCTTTGTTGACAACAGAAACTCACAGCTCTGCAATCAAAGTATGGGCCATGTGTCAAAATCTATTCTCTACCCACGTCTGGACACAACACTGACACAACAACCACATCATACAGACAGGTCAGATCTCTCTGACCAAACAGCACATTTACCATGGTGGTTTTACATCAGATAGATCCTCCCAGACTATAGATTCTGAAAAATATTTATTAGTTTTCTGCCCTAAAAGAGGATAGGTAATATGTTTCATTATTCTCAACACTTGATCTGTCTTGCATAATCCTTGCTGGAGTTTATGTACATTGTTGGTCCCTAGACCCTGACTAGGGCGGGGGGTCTAGAGCAAATCCCTACTTGTTTGTAAGGCTAGATTTCGATATGGCAATATCAAATCACTCGAACATGAAACAATATTCAAAATATACAAAGAAATAATTTCAATCTTACCAGATTATGAATAAATAACACAGAATTGCTAGAAAAACTCAGCTGAGCTGCTGGCTATAGTATGGCGTCCCTAAACTTCTTACACTTTCTTTCATA
Source organism: Oreohelix idahoensis (assembly GCA_024509875.1). NCBI lineage: Eukaryota > Metazoa > Mollusca > Gastropoda > Stylommatophora > Oreohelicidae > Oreohelix > Oreohelix idahoensis. The sequence continues at coordinate 9,885 of JAMPIV010015047.1, forward strand.
TGGAAATCACCACACTTTAAAATCTGTGTCTATCACTGAACAACTATTGAGAAATGACCCCAAATCCGCGTCTAAGCGCCGACAATATGCTTGTCTGTGGCCAATCACTGCCTAGGTTTATTTGAATTTCAAATTCCTACACTAAAGTCATTTCAGTCATGCTTCAGTCAAGTATGGATGTTTATCTGTTAGTCTGTCCGTCTCTACTTGTGTTTCTACAAAATGTACTTGATTTTTGAACCAACCTTTCTCTCCCCTCCAAAATTTTGTCGTTAAAAGTTATTTTTAGACACAGCCACCACAATATCCCCTCTCCTCCATACCAAGTAGATTTGAACACCTGCGTCTCGAGGTCGTGTTTTTTTGTGCAAAATAGCGACACTTTTAGATTCAATACAGTCTGTCGATGATGTAAACTACACTGTCTTTTGTCATTATCTTCAATATTATCTATCCGTCTGTAAAATTAAGAACATATTAGTTCACTGCTCAGAATAGGCCATCCGGCCAACTAATTTTTATATTCCTAACATTAATATTAAGAAAAAAGTACTTTTTAAATTTTGTAATATTCCAAACATCTGCGTTTTAGCCGCTGAATTCAAATCAAGGGCTTGGTATTGCAAAAGCGTCCAATAAATGACTGTGGCGTAACATATCTATGGTCCCTTCTGTCGAGTTGCTTACTTTTTATGTCAACTTGGGAAACGTGACTTTTCTCCGTTTCCCCCCCCCCCCCCCCGCCCCCCCCAATTGCGTCTCCTTAGCCTTTCTAGTCTCACGCAATCTTTCCAGTCATATTTTTTTCTTTTTATCCGCCGTTCCCCTCCTGTCTAGCGAGTCAATTTTTATGGAGGATGATGACCCGCGGTCTAGGCGATCATGTACATCAGCAGCCTACGCATTATGTTTTTTTTTATCCTTATATGTTATCCTTGGAGGTATTTTACCGTTGTATCTCTGTCAATTTCACTACACATCTCCCCACTTGAAAACATGCCTATGGCAAGTTCCAACACCAGCGATACACATAGGTAAAATTACTCCTCACGTCTGCCGCTACTCTAATTTTGATCACAGGGGTGCCGACTGAGGAAATCTGCACCGACATTCAATTTGCCTGGGATATATTGGATACTGAACTGATAAGGTTGAAGCAATAAAGACCACCTCAGCAATCTTGCGTTTTCATGCTTAGCCTGAGATAAAAACACGAGAGGCTGATGGTCCGTCTCCACCACAAAAGTCCTACCATACAGATAGATTTGAAACTTCTTTATTGCCCAGATTAATGCTAAACATTCTTTTTCGCTTGTGGAGTATCCTTGTTCCGCCTTATTCAATTTGCGGCTTGCATAAGCGACTGGTTTCAGTTCTCCATCAGGTGAAGATGATCTTTGCAACAAAGCCCCTCCGAGTCCTACATTACTTGCATCGGTTCTTAAGACAAAGTCCTGTGTCAAATCAGGCAGTTTGAGAATAGGCTTGCTAGTGAGTTTTTCCTTTAACTCTTGGAACGCTAGTTCACATTGTGCAGTCCAAATAATTTTATCTGGAAGTCCCTTGCGAGTCAGATCAGTCAGAGGAGCACAAATAGCGTTAAAATTTTTGATGTATTTCTGATAAAATCCGCATAACGACACGAATGATCGCACGTCCTTTTTTGTTTGTGGCCTAGGTGCTCTCTGCAGTTTTTCCAAGTTCTTAGGATCAGGGGTCATATTACCCTGATATACAGTGTGTCCCAAGAATTCCAACTCTTTGCATCCAATACAACATTTTGTTGGCCTAGCAGTTAAGTTCGCCTCCCGAAGTCTATCAAACAACATCTCCAGAGCTTCAATGTGTTCTTCAAATGTCTCTGTGGCGACGAGAATATCATCCATGAAATTTGTGATACATGGGTTATTCAGGGGATCCAACAATTTGCGCATCATCCTTGAAAACACACTCGGAGCATTTTTCAGTCCGAATGGTAGCATATTGAATTCATAATGTCCATCCGAAGTGCTAAAAGCCAAATAAGGTCTCACTTCAGGCTTCACTGGGATCTGGTAATAGCCTTTACTAAGATCCACTTTTGAAAAGTATTTTGCCTTGTTCAGTCTGGCAAATAACTGTTTTGTGTCTGGTAATGGATCCACTTGTCCTTCTGTGACAGCATTCAGTTTCCTGTAATCTATGCACAGTCTGTGTTCCCCAGACGGTTTCCTCAACAAAACGACACTAGAACTAAAAGATGATTCACTGTGCGAAATAATCCCCTCCTTCAACAAATACTCTATTTCTTCCTTCAATGCCTTCTCCTTCGCGAACGGAATAGAATAGGCTCTCATACAGATTGGGTTTGAGTCTACCAGTTTCATGTCATACTGTAGCAAATTTGTATGGCCTGGTTTATCTGTTAATACATCTGTATGTTCCTCCAGAACCTTTTGAACTCTCTCCCTCTGGTTTTTAGTCAGGTGCTTACTGACTTTTACCTGTGCTGCTGTTTCACAAGGATGTAATGGGTATTCATGTGAGGTGAGTGGTTCTTTTTGCATCTGGGTTGCAATAGCCAAGGTCAATAAGGGGGTGCTTTCCTGGAGTGGTCTGTCCAGATACTTCTTTAACAGGTTTACATGATAAACTTTTTTCCTTCCCCTTTTTGTCAATTTTATAGTTTGTTCTAGACACCTTCTCTAGAACCGTATATGGACCTTGCCAACCAATTTGTAATTTATTCTGGCTTCCGGGTAGTAGAAGCAGCACCTTCTCTGCGACTGCCAGTTCCCTGTCCTTTGCCTTCCTATTAAAATATGCTGCATGTTTCTTCCTGGCTTGTTTCAAATTATCATTTGCCAGTTTCCATCCAGCTTTCAAACGAGTGGTCAGTTCGTTCACGTATTGATACGATGAGGTAACAGTCTCTTCCGCCTTCTCATCTGTCCAGGTCCTTAATAAAGTTACATCTGGATCTTTAATTTATCATACGTATTTTTCATGGAACCCGTCTGGTCCCGTCCCTTAGAAGCTTTATAATGAGGACTTTTCTTCCTAGAATCATCACTCACAAATCGACCACTACCAATTTTTCTCTGGGGTTTGTCTCTCCACTTAAGTTTGTTTATGTGAGATCTTCGCTCTCTTTTCTGTTCTTCCAGTTTATATAAGTCTGACCGAGGGATGGTCATCCTATCCTGGGTAAAGTTTTTTCTTTGTACTCTTCGCATAGTGGCCATGTTAATCCATTCAAGTGAAGACTGGGTGTGAAAAGGGGGCTCCCATTCCACTTTGTCTACCCGAGTATAATTAGTTTTCCTTTCAGGCCTAAAGTTGCCCCGTGGCGTTTCTAGGTCCTGCACATATTTTCCCTTTGTGGGTGTTCCCTCATGAAATACGCCACATGCTTCTACAAAGTTTTCAACATCGACATTTACGTCGGGCCAATAGTATTTTCGAGCAATCTTTTGGCAGATGGTACCGACTTTCTCATGGTCACCATCTTTTCCAACATGTAAGTTCCTTATTAAGTTTGCCCTATATATCTTGGGAAGAACTAACTGTCCGTGACCAGTGGATCTAGTTCCTGTCTTCCTGTATAATAGTTTGTTCTTCATGAAATATTCCCCCTTGCTCGGAGGTGTGTGGCATTTGGGCAATTTTTTAAAACATGGCTTGAGTGTCCTATCCTCAGCCTGCGCCTTCCTCATCTCCTCTGGATGAGCATTTATAGGTTCACCTTCTTCCTCCTTCTTCTGTTACCTGGTCTGCACTGTCGCCATGATCACAGGTTTCTCGGGATTCCCCAAGAAGACGTATCTACACCCCAATATCAGAGGGTAGATTGGTTCATCTATCACTGCTGCTCTGATTTCTCCTTCCACATAGCGAGGTTTCACCGTTATCCTTGCGATGGGAAGTGTCATGAGTGGTATGTCCTTAGTCGCCCCTTGTATTTCCACTGTTTCTGTGGTATACTGACTTGGGTCCACTAGGCTAGACTTCACAACTGAATCATAATCCAAACCTGTATCATAAAGGCACCTTATGGTGACCCCATTACAAATAACATCCTCACAAACTGGGGGGTGATAAGGTTCCTGTTGTCCCTTAGGATTAACCTTTAATCTTTGCGTCCCCGACTTCATTGCAGCAATGTTTGAAGGTTTCCTTCTACAAAATTCGGTGTTATGGTTATCCTTCTTGCACCATTTACACCATCTTTTTCCGTGGTTCAACGGTTTTCTTTCATTGAACTTTTGGTCATTGAACTGTGAGTTTCTGTCGCGATAGTCATTTCTTGGCCGCTCAAAGTTTGTCCTACCTTTATTTCCCTGCTCTCTATTATCAAATTTATTAAATTGCTGTGGAGCTTTAAAATTGTCTATGTGCTTCTTTTTAGCACCACTTACCTCTGCCTGGGCTGCCTGATACCTCTCAGCAACATTTAAAATTTCCCCCAACTTCTCTGCACCTTGTTCCATGAGAAATTTTCTCATGTCTGGAGCCATGGACTCTCTCAATTGCTCAATCATGATCATTTCTTTAAGATCTTGGGTCTTCCCCAGAGCCGTCCATTTCTCCAAATAGGTTTCTAGTCTAGCAGAGAATTGGTGGTATGTCTCCCCAGACAACAGTTTGGCATTTCTAAATTTCTTACGATAAAATTCACCATTCTTCTCGTACCTTAATAACAAAGCCTGCTTTAACATGTCATAATTGTCTTGGTCTTCCCTGTTCATTTTGGCAAATACTTCATAAGAAGTACCTCTCAATCCCTGTGATAGCTTTAAGCTCCACCTCTCTCTCTCTAACCCATATGTAGTAGCTAATAACTCAAAACGTCCTAGGTACCCCTCTATGTCATCGTCTTTTTCAACAAAATGGTCTAAATGAAACCCCATAGCTGAGTTTGAGGCTCCCAGACTGGGCGTAGCATCTGAGGCAAAAGGGCTGGCACCATTTTCAGGAGCCTGGCCTTGTAATTCCAGCTCCCTTAGTCGTAATTCGTGCTCCCTTTGCAACCTTCTATCTTCTGCCTCCCTTTCGGCAGTCAACCTTTTTTTCTTCTGCCTCCCTTTGCTGTCGTTTTTCTTCTGCCTCAATCTGCAGCCTCTTAGTCTCAGCCTCTAACTTCTTCTCTTCAACCAACCTGTCAGACTCCAATTTTCTTTCAGCCTCTTTTTCTAATCTCCTTTCTTCCCGTTCAATATATTTATCACATTCAGCCGTTACGTATTGAATTAAAATTTGACCATCCATTCCCATCTCCTTCGCGGTGAGCACAGCAGCTGATCTAAATTTTGCCAGCTCCGCCATACTTTTTTAGACAATATAATAATATACAAGATAAATCTCTAACCAGTAAATACACTAAGTACTTCTTATGACTATAGTCTAACCAATTCTAACTAACCAGTTAACTAATTAATTATTACTGGCTGTGAAGATTCACCAACTTTTATCTGCAGGGACACTTTTAATTTTAAAGGGAATTTTACAATTTATTTCCCTACTTTTATTTCTCCCACCAGGAGATCCTAATATTACTGTTGGGCTAATTATCCCTGGACAAGACCCCAATTTATGTAGTGGTGTTTGATGGTGTTGTATGATGTTGATATTACTAAATGTAATTGTATGAGGCCAGCTGTGAAGGCTCCTGAGATAAAATGTAGTTGGGAATAGTCAGAAGGCCTTTCTTGCTACCACTACGACCTCACACTTAATTTTTTTTAATGAATGTGGCTACGTAAAGTGTCTAGGGTTATGATATGTAGTGTGGTGTAATAGGTTATAGATATACCCACAGATATTTAACAAGACTAATAATATTAATAAATGTTAAAATACACTGAACTAACATTTATTTTGTTCTGGATCAATTTTTTAGGTTGACCAGAACTTAAAAGGATTTAGAGATTATGAAAGAAATGCATGGAATATTATATCATAAATGCAATAGTGTACATATATATGTACTATACTAGTTAGTTTTATTAAAATGTTCTAGTAGTCATCTACTTGGGAGGATAGTTAATGTTTGTGCTGTTGGGGTGGCCTCATCACACCTGTCTATATTGACTACACAGTGTCCAGAAAATGGTGGGAATTTTTATGGGGTATTAGTAACTACACAGCGTTGGTGAATGTCCAGCAGACCAGAGGCTCACTCATCTTGTAGTTGTAGCTCTGGTGCTGAAATCAGGTGGTCCCACCTCTCCGTGCTGGCGGGCAATAATGGTGGTCTCTGTCACAAGTACTGCACAGATACACTCGAGTAAAGTCACCAACTGAATAGACACTGCTTTGTTGACAACAGAAACTCACAGCTCTGCAATCAAAGTATGGGCCATGTGTCAAAATCTATTCTCTACCCACGTCTGGACACAACACTGACACAACAACCACATCATACAGACAGGTCAGATCTCTCTGACCAAACAGCACATTTACCATGGTGGTTTTACATCAGATAGATCCTCCCAGACTATAGATTCTGAAAAATATTTATTAGTTTTCTGCCCTAAAAGAGGATAGGTAATATGTTTCATTATTCTCAACACTTGATCTGTCTTGCATAATCCTTGCTGGAGTTTATGTACATTGTTGGTCCCTAGACCCTGACTAGGGCGGGGGGTCTAGAGCAAATCCCTACTTGTTTGTAAGGCTAGATTTCGATATGGCAGTATCAAATCACTCGAACATGAAACAATATTCAAAATATACAAAGAAATAATTTCAATCTTACCAGATTATGAATAAATAACACAGAATTGCTAGCAAAACTCAGCTGAGCTGCTGGCTATAGTATGGCGTCCCTAAACTTCTTACACTTTCTTTCATATGGAAATCACCACACTTTAAAATCTGTGTCTATCACTGAACAACTATTGAGAAATGACCCCAAATCCGCGTCTAAGCGCCGACAATATGCTTGTCTGTGGCCAATCACTGCCTAGGTTTATTTGAATTTCAAATTCCTACACTAAAGTCATTTCAGTCATGCTTCAGTCAAGTATGGATGTTTATCTGTTAGTCTGTCCGTCTCTACTTGTGTTTCTACAAAATGTACTTGATTTTTGAACCAACCTTTCTCTCCCCTCCAAAATTTTGTCGTTAAAAGTTATTTTTAGACACAGCCACCACAATATCCCCTCTCCTCCATACCAAGTAGATTTGAACACCTGCGTCTCGAGGTCGTGTTTTTTTTGTGCAAAATAGCGACACTTTTAGATTCAATACAGTCTGTCGATGATGTAAACTACACTGTCTTTTGTCATTATCTTCAATATTATCTATCCGTCTGTAAAATTAAGAACATATTAGTTCACTGCTCAGAATAGGCCATCCGGCCAACTAATTTTTATATTCCTAACATTAATATTAAGAAAAAAGTACTTTTTAAATTTTGTAATATTCCAAACATCTGCGTTTTAGCCGCTGAATTCAAATCAAGGGCTTGGTATTGCAAAAGCGTCCAATAAATGACTGTGGCGTAACATATCTATGGTCCCTTCTGTCGAGTTGCTTACTTTTTATGTCAACTTGGGAAACGTGACTTTTCTCCGTTTTCCCCCCCAATTGCGTCTCCTTAGCCTTTCTAGTCTCACGCAATCTTTCCAGTCATATTTTTTTCTTTTTATCCGCCGTTCCCCTCCTGTCTAGCGAGTCAATTTTTATGGAGGATGATGACCCGCGGTCTAGGCGATCATGTACATCAGCAGCCTACGCATTATGTTTTTTTTTATCCTTATATGTTATCCTTGGAGGTATTTTACCGTTGTATCTCTGTCAATTTCACTACACCATCGACATCTCTCGTAATACAGTTCGTTCTATGATGTTAGGTGCGTGAGCATATGGCTGTTCAAGTCAATGCGGGCAAGAAAAGTTCTGTTGCATGACCGACATACAGGACCCGAAGACAATACAGGCTCCACATCCACGCTTGACTTTCGGGCTGTACGTTTTTTTTTTATCTACCTTCACACGATTGACCTCGTTGACTGCAACACCCGTTTTGATAGCGCCTCTCCAGGCTGTGCGATCTTGTACCAGTTGCTCCCAGGTGGTTGTATTAATCTTGCAGCTTTTCAGTGACTCCCTCAGGCTGTCTTTGAAACGCTTCTTTGGTCGTCCTCTAGTACGCTTTCCCTCCCTCAACTCGCCATACAGCAGCCTCTTTGGCAGGCGTTCATTTTGCATACGAACCAGATGTCCATAGTAACTGCGCTTTCTGAATCAGTGTATAGACACTGGGCATATTTGCTCTTGATAGAACCTCGGTATCTGGGATCCAGTGGCGGCTTTCTTTAATGAGCTGTTGAGCTGCAGCACTCCCTAAGAAAAGGACTGCATACTGCTGTCTCTACTACATTATAATACATAATACGGACAGATCAAAAAATTGAGGTTACACCGGAAGGGTTAAATACAAACCAAAAAAAATTATCTAACACCGTATTGGGGAAAAGTGCTGCAAAACGTGCAGCTCAAGTGACCTTGACCTCTTATAAGCGAATGCTTGTCATACACACAGCTTGAGGCGAACTACGATTGGTTTGAATTTTTTAACCAGAGCTGCAGCCATCCACAGCTCAAGTGCAATGAGCAAATTAAAGGGAAGTTACAATGACAGTTTTAAACACGCGAAATAGTAGCATACATGTCCGTGTAACCGGTTTGAGACTCGGGAAGCTGCTACGACTGACAATGATTACTCCTAGTTGCAGTAAACTTTTAAAATAACTTTTCAGAACTTCTTGACAGATTTTAGATGAGATAAGACACTAATCATTTGTGTCTGGGTTGATATTTCACATGGTGGTCACAATTTGTGAGTATTATGTATAGTATTTTAAATGAATGAACAGTGCAGCACCCCCAATGACAACCCCCTGGAACCGCCACTGCTGGGATCTTATCTGGGATGGCAGGCATCGAATGTTTAGTACGCGACGCAGGCAGGTTGTATGGAAGTGATTTAATTTTCGAGCATGTCTGGAGTAAACGGTCCAACTCTCACTGGCGTAGAGGATGGTGGGGAGGACGACGGCACGGTGCATCTTCAGTTTGGTCTTGACGCTAATACCTCTACGTTCCCACACTGAGGATCACAGTCTTCCGAACGCAATACTGGCCGTTGCTATTCTGTTAGCCACCTCGTCGTCAATGTTGGCTAGTCTTGAGAGCGTGCTTCCCAGGTACGTGAACTTATCCACAGCCACCAGTCTCTGTTCCCCTACTGTAATCGTTGGCTCCTTGTACGGTTTACCTGGGGCTGGTTGGTACATAACCTCAGTGTTCTAGACATTGATGGTGGGCCCAAAGCTGCCACAAGCAGCACGAGAAAGGTCCTTGCCTTCCTGCATCTTCTGCTCGTAGCTACTATTCAGAGCGCAATCGTCAGCAAACAGGAATTAGCGGGTCATATCAGTCTGCACCAGGGTTTTGGATTGAAGTCTGTGAGGGTTGAATAGTTTGGTATCTGTTCGGTACTTGATTATATATAGGCCTTTGAGATGCAGACGTATTGGAGAATAAGGCACGTCTCATGGAAAGAGAAGAGACCAAATAAAGAGGTCCTGGAAAACCTAGAAATTAAAAGAGAATTAATGAAGGAGATCAAAATTAGCCAGCTAAAATATTTTGGCCACGTAAAAAGACATAACACCTTACTAAAGACCATAATAGGAGGCAGCGCTGAAGGCAAACGTGCAAGAGGAAGAGACCTCTATAAAAGGAATGGTAACATCAAGAGATGGACAGAAAAGAGTCTGCATGCACAGTCAAGACAAGAGACAAGTCGTTGGAGATCTATTGCGGCCGACATACGATGTGGGGATGGCAGCTGATTATGATGGTGATGTGCCGTCCACGTCACGCTGAATGTTGCCTTTGTCTATAATTTACAATTGCTTGTGAACACTTATGTTGCATTGACTTGATTATATGATGCTAACTGAACAGAAATCCGGTAATCAAAGATTTAACAAAACAGAATGCACGCACTGATACTAGATGCTAAGAAGCATCCTAAAAGCATAGTCCTTCAGACGAATAAGAAATGAAAACTTATCGTAAATAACAGGTGAAAAAGCTCATCGAGCAATAGCAAACGTGACCGGATGAAGGATTACCGTAAGCTGAAGACACTTTCTGCTGATATAACTCCTCAGGTACAGACAGGACCGGCCTTTGATCATTGGCCATTCGAGGCGAGAGGTTTGACATACGCTACACGTCTAGCCGCGAAAGTTAATTAAACTTGAATAGAAGATTAAGTAAGATTCGTGAATAAAATTACAGATGAGTTTTATATAGGTCTTACTTACGAAAAACAAACAAACAGACAAAACGATAGCAACTAAAGTATGGTGACCATCTGTCCACATTTAACCGGATATGTCCTCTTTTCCACTTAAAGATTGAACATCCGGGCGTTTTTATATCTTCAAAAGAGCATTATGTCCGGCTTTTTATCAGAGATTGGACATGACTTAAATTAGGTCTATCTTATGCAAATAAATTCTTTAAGGAGTATTTTTACAAGTAAATGTTGAACGAATTGAAAGAAATGTCGCCCAGTTGTTGTACACTGTGTTAAATCTGTGATAGACATTCTTGTGTCAGACTTTTTCCTTGAAGATTCCGAATACGCTTGTTGAAAAACGAAGAGACGGACATGACAGTGTGGGTTACGTGTGTCATTCTAATAGAAATTGGCTGTACATCAGTTGTTTAGAAGACTTAGAGATATCGATGAAATCATTAGAAGATTTCACATATCTTTCATGAATGCCCTTTAACGGAGTATCAACATGGGAAGATGTGCGAGCTTCTGGTCAACATTTAGTTAATAAAGATGTTGCATTTTGCGATGCTAGTGTGTGATCAACTTAACAGTTCGACAACATTTGTTGAAAGTAACACTAATGGTGAAGGATTTATCCAGTTGCAGACACATCAGAAATGAATCAAATTTGTAAAACAATCAGTAAAAATTGAATTTCATTCGGAAATTCTAATGATCGGACAATATTTATTTGCGGCACCTGATCACAACACACGCGTGGAAAGTCTTATTTCATTCATGGAAAGTTATTGCACTATACAGAAACATTTTCTATGTAGATTCCATAAATGGAATTTTCTTTCCGCATTATAATTTTAAAATAAAAGTATTTATGCTGTCAATTCCACGATTGTTTGAAAGGAAATACTGAATTGCTGAAGAAGATAATATCCAAAATAAATAAATAATATTAACATAATAATAACAGTAATAAAAGTGTTAATTTTATCAATACTGATTAACATGTGGAAAGTTAATTTCTGAGGTTAAAATGGTTCAAAAACATACATTTTAAATTAAATGTTATTTCTATTTTTTTTCTAACCTTTATAACACTATCTCTAGTAATCACAATCATGCATTAATAGATCGAAATTAGTGCCTTTTCTGGTCCTACTTTTTGGCTTGTATTTTCCTATTTTTTACGTCAAAAAGTCAGAGAATGTCCTCTTTTTTGTTAAAAACGGTATGATCACCCTAAACTAATGACAATGTGTTAAAAACGGTATGATCACCCTAAACTAATGACAATGTGTTTAAAAAATGTGACATTTGGTTTTAGTTGTTTCGTAAAAATGATTAACATCACGTGCTTTGGCCTGTACAAATTATGTCTTATCTGAAGATAAGTCGGAAAAAAGTATTCTCGCTGGCTGCGGTGCTACCTCCCTTTAGCGCCCAGAACATCCAACCCGGTCGCTCTGCCCTAAGGCCGACCCTCGACCGTTCATATACGGACGGAACTGGTAGAGAAAAGCAGTGACAAAGGTCAAGCAGCGCGCACAGAATCACTAGACACGACGTGGATGACAATGGGGTGATGAAGTTATGCCTGGAGAGGTACAACATAGTGACAGTGACTGATGAGGATGTACCTTAGAGAGATAGAGAGTAACAATAAATGAGGATATACCCGGAAAGATCATGGAGTAACAATGAAAGATGAGGATTTAACTGGAGATATAAAGCTGGGTAACAACGAATTATGAGGACACACTTAGAGAGATACACACAGAGTGGCAATGCATGACGAGGATATACCTGGAGAGATACACACAAAAGAAACAATGGATGATGAGCGTATACCTGGAGAGATACACAATCAGTGACCAAGAGACGAGTTCGACATATACTTGTTACATAAGCATTGACGAATAACCAGAAGCATTGATACATGTCACCCGTGTGTTATCAGGGCCCGAAAGAGGAGCAAAGAATAGTAACTCAGTAACCTATCATGCATGTCGTAAAACGCGACTAAGGAAGGTTGGGGCATGGGGCCGGTTACCCCATCCTGTAGAAATTTTAAACCAAAAAAAAAAAAAATTCAACAAACAACCTCGGCTAGTGAGCTTAGTTTGTCTTAGGCCCTATGCTCCTTGGGGGGAGAAGGGGGGGGGGGGAAGGGTGATGAATGATGAATGAATGGGTACATGCATGTACCCCGTATATTTTCCAGGGGTCCTTGAGGAGACCAAGAAAACAATAGGACTACTGCCACCTCACGAATCTCGTAAGTGGCAACTAATACGAGTTTGTGCGTGAGGCTGGCAACAGCATCAAGTAAAACAAATTGCTACAGAGACAACTGCTGGAAGAGCACGTGAAGGCTTTGTTGCAAACTTCATGCAAGGAAACAAGTTACCTTGGCTGATGATGCATCAATATATGTAACATCCCAGCTTTGTCTGTCACTAACGCTAAGGGATGCAACTTTGGTTGAAAGTTAGACATTAATTGTATTGTTTCCCTTATATGTACTCTCCAGAAAATAGTAACACTCGACAAAGAAAAGAGCGCAAATGACGGTGTGCACAAAAGCTTTGTAGAACTGCTGTTGCACAGTGGGTTTTTTTAATACTTTTGAATAAGTAAAATTGCCGTTAGGTATTGGTGCTTTTGAATTTAATTACCGTCTTATGACGGGCTTTTACACTAGTACTCTATATGGAACATATACATGACGATGCCGATGAAGCACGCATGTGTTTATAATATGGTAAGCACATTAATATTATTAAAAAGAACAACGTAAAACAGGAAAAGAAACAATAATAATTTTCATGTAATTTTAAACATGATCCAAAATCATATTCCCTTTTTCCATAGTCTCTCCCCGTCACAAATCACAACAAAGTTAAAACAAAAAAATAATACGGTAGGCTGACATAAACTGCTATAGGTGAGTAAAGTGTTATTCCCTTTTCTCCATAGTGTTTCCCCGTCACAAATCACAATAAAGTTTTAAAAAAAAGGTAAGGATAGTCTCATAGACACTGCCGTAGTGTAGTGATGTGTAAGAGACTTCACCACACTAGGTTCAGTTTTGTGAGGGTGGGGTGACCAGGTCTCTTCCTCGCTGTCTTTGCATCCCCTAACTCAACTGCACAGTCAGGTACCCATTTCCAGCTGGTTGGACTAGAGCGTGGCGCTACCAGGTGTTGATCCCGGAACCCGGTACCCATGTCGCGAGATCGAAACGCTGTAACCGCTGAGCCAATCATACGCTCTACAACAAGGTATATACATTGATATCCGCCCCTCCTGTTCATATCTGAATATCAATCTATCTTACTTCCTTTAAAAAAAAAACAAATAAATAAATAAATATAATCTTAACAGTCCCTCTTCGTGTCCTTTTCCGGTACTCCCTCCACTCTATCAGTTCTCCTTCCCCTCTTTTATTTCACCTTCCATATCTTTCCCCACTTAAAACAAACAAACACACACACACACCTAGACAGGTATTAATCACCTACCTATGTCTGGAGCAGAACGATCAGAAATCTGCAGACACATAATTTACCGGTACGACTAATGGATTCCGCAGTAAACAATCTACTGTGTTTAAACAGAATAAATGTCTGCCGGTAAAATTGATAATGTATTGCACATTTAGCAATTCCGCTTTACTGTTCTGAATTCACAAAGAGAAAACCAGCAGTGATAAGCTCACGGAACTACGCTTTTAAGAGTTAAAGTTGCACGCGGAATCAATTACTGACTTTGTAGTTTTCAATTTCGATAATTTCGTTGCTTAAATTGCTTTTGTTTCAGTACAACGTGTCAACAGAGAAGGTAATTGAAGTAAAGGTAAATGCAGTCCCATAGCAGATACTGCCGTAGGGTAGTGAAGTGTAAGAGACTTCACTGTACTAGGTCCAGCATAGATAGATGGGGTAACCAGTTCTTTTCCTTCCTGCATTTTCGTTCCCTAACTCAAGAGCAAAGTCGGGTACCTATTTACAACTGGGTAGACTGAAGCGCACTACATCTGTTTAATAGTCATAAAAGGCATATTTTACATATGACGATTTGATGTGATGTTCTTAGAAATGTATAAACAGATACAAACATTCAAAGATACATACAAATCAATATACAAGCACTCACACACTCACATGCATACACACACAGATCATTATATGAAATACGCTTTGCTTGACTGTACAAACCAGGAACAGCATGCATGCCCATATACACACACATATGTGCACTCACACATACAGCTTAGTGTATGACATAAGCCTTGTTTGACTGTAACAAATTTTCACAGCACATTCAAATCTACACACTTACACACACACACTGTGTGTGTTCTATGAAATAAGCATTGTTTGACTGTACAGATCAGGAATTAGCATGCATACCCATATACACACATACATGCAGAGCCGGATTAACGTAGTAGCACAAGTAGCATATGCTACGGGCCCCGCGCTTTTAGGGGCCCCGCGCCAAAAAATATGTACATAATTATTTGGTCATCTTCTAATACGAGCGTTGATGGGAAGGTGCGAAGCTCCTGACCGGGTTGGTAGGAAAGTCCACTGACCCCCCAGCCTCGCATTGACATGTCATTGGGCCAAAAGAGCTGGAAAGCTCTAGTGCCGCTGGTTAGAGAGAAGAAAAAAAAAATACGAGCGTTAAACCAATGATCTTGTGATTTATGCCATCTTTAGCGCCTTTTCAATGGTGTCACGAAATTGTGAGAGAAAGAGCATAAGAGGGTGACTTAGTGTGACTCTTCATTATTTTAATCTTAACTGTTTGCGGACGGAAGCCATTTAAGTGGCGTTGAAAATGTGGTCACGTTTGGACGGAAGCCACTTTTTTGGCTCTAGGCGACTGCCCCTCTAATTTTGTTTCGTTCTTTGTGAAATGAATTTGCATTAACAATAAAAACTAGAATTTAGGAAACGGAAACTTCCTGTTTTAATTGAGGTATACGGCGTGCTCGCACTCTCTTTCGATCTTGATTAAAATTTCTTGATTTGTAAGGTTAGAAAACTCAAAAAATGAGCAGTAGACACAGAGATATTGGACGTAATTATGCTTCTGGAAGTGAAAAACGTAAAGCGAAGGAAGAAAAAGAAAGAAGAGATCAACTTGTGATATCAAAAACACGTAAGCTGACAGAATATTTTGATGTTCATGATGGTGGTACTCTAACCGCTGAAGCTGGAAGTACAGGAACAACTAGTACTAGTCAAGGCTGTGCAGCAGAAAACATACAGCAAATACCAGTATACACTGAGTCTGAATGTGAAAGAATAGGTGAAACGAAGAAGTACTCTAATGATATTGGTGACTGGCCGAACAATATAGATGACTGTGAGCGTGAATATTGCATATCCAAGGGAAGTGAAAAATGTCAACATGTTGATAGTGCCTTCTCTTCATCCGTTCGATTGTATGACACTGAAAAGAAAACTCGATACTGTCAGAAGTCTTATTTTACACATATTCATAAACTTACAAACAAGCAACATGCAAGAAAATTGTTATGCTATTCAGAAAGTAAAGGGCGCCTATTCTGTTTCCCATGCAAGCTTATGAGTTCAGAATGTTCATCAAAGTTTACTGTGGAAGGGTTTAATGACTGGAAAAATGCAAGCAATCTATTGCGTCGACATGAAGAAAGCTCCTCACATAGACAAGCTTTAATTTCACTGTTGATGCGTAAAAACAAAGGTGAACTTGTCGATTCCCATCTTGTGAAACAAATGGACATTCAAGAAAAGTATTGGCACAAACTTCTAGAGCGAATAATTGAAGTTGTGAAGTTTTTAGCAGAACGAGGCCTTTCATTTCGTGGCAGTGATGAAATTGTTGGGTACCCTTATAACGGGAATTACTTAGGGTTGTTAGAATTACTGGCCAAGTTTGACCCTTTTCTGGCAGAGCATATAAGTACTCATGCAAACAAAGGACTTGGACATACATCATATCTATCTAAAACAACGTGTGAGGAATTCATCAATCTGATTGGATCCAGCATACTGGATCACATTCTCTGTGAAGTGAAGAAATACAAGTATTATTCCGTTTCATTGGATTCTACTCCAGATATATCTAATATGGACCAGCTGACTTTGACTCTGCGCTATGTTTTGCCATCTGGACCAGTTGAAAGATTTGTGACATTTTTGGATATGGAAGGTCATAGTGCTGAACATCTTACTAAAAGTCTACTTAATTTTTTAAAGGCAATTGACATTGATATTAAAGACTGCCGTGGTCAAAGTTATGACAACGCCAGCAACATGAGTGGCAAGTTTATAGGATTACAAGCACGAATTAATTGATAATGATAATTACTGTGCAAATTAAAAATGTATGTGTTCAAATATGTTTGTGTTCTTTTATTGGTTTTTTTTTATAAATATAGGGCCCCTTTCTTAACATATGCTACAGGCCCCGCACTAGCTTAATCCGGCCCTGCATACATGCACTCACACATACAGCTTAGTGTATGAAATACAAAGAAGCCTTGTTTGACACTCAAACCGAAACACTCGCGCGCGCACACACACACACACACACACACACACACACACACACACACACACACACACACACACACACACACACACACATACAGTTTGGTGCGTCAAACTCTGAACAACATATACGAATGTATGCACACCCACACACACGCACACACATAGTTTGGTGTATGACATAAGCCTTGTTTAATTGTAAAAATCTTTGACATCACACATATCCATTCACTCATCCACACTCTCGAACACATTAACACACACAGTTTGGTGCATGAAATAAGCCTTGTTTGATTGCAGACACTTGGAACAGCACACACATCCACACACACACAGTTCGGTTTATGTATTAAGCCTTGCTCAACTGTACAAAGCTTGGACAGCACACACCCACACACACACACCACACCCCCCCCCCCCCCCCACCCCCACCCCCCCCCCCCCCCCCACCCCCCCCACCCCCCCCCCCCCCCCCCCCCACACACCCACACCCCCCACACCCACCCCCCACCCACAGTTCGACTTATGAAATAAGCCTTGATTGGTTGTAAAAATCCCCCCCACCCCCCCTCCTATTCCCCCCCGCCCCCCCCGAGACCCCCCCCCCCCCGATCCCCCTACCCCCCCCCCCCCCCCCAGTACACATTAGTAGGACCACTGGCTCAAATATTTCCCCCAAACATATTCGTGGTACTGGGACCAATCGAACCCCCCCCCCATTAGAGGCCCCCCCCCCCCTCCCCCCCCCCCCCCCCCCCCCCCCCCCCCCCAACCCCCCCCCCCCACCAACACCGCACGTTTAAAATCCCCCCCCCCCAGTTGGAAACCGTACCCCCCCCCCATACCCCCCCCCAATGACAAAATTTACCCCCCCCCCCCCCCCCCCCCCCCCACCCCCCAAAAATATTTATAGAATGTTTGATTCCCACCCCACCCCATTCCCCCCCCGTCGGTGCACCCCCCCCGTGCACAACCCCTGAGATCTTCCCCCTAAGGCAGGAGATCGGGGTACACCCCCCCCCCCCCCCCCCCCCCCCCCCCCCCCCCCCCCCCCCCACCCCCCCAAAACCAAAAATCCCCCCCCCCCACCCCCCCCCCCCCCACCCCCCCACACCCCCCCCCCCCCCACACCCACACACTACATGACGAGGCTGCCAGGCTCATGCACAAATCTCCTCAATCGACTTCGTAACTTGTTATTATTATCAATATATATATATATAATCCCAGCTTTTTCTGTCACTGACGCTAAGGGATGCAACTTTGGTTGAAAGTTAGACATTAATTGTATTGTTTCCCTTATATGTACTCTCCCGAAAATAGTAACACTTACCAAAGAAGAACGCGCAAATGGCGGTGTGCACAGAAATATGTATAGAATGTGCGATCCCGTATGCACACATTGGGATCCTCGCTGCTGGTACGTAGTTCGTGTACTGTGGTGATGCACAGTGGTTTAAAAAAAATACTTTTGAATAAGTAAAATTGCCGTTAGGTATTGGTGCTTTTGAATTTTATTCCCATCTTATGACGGGCTTTTGCACTAGTTATGATTATATTTGGGTTCTTTCTCGTTCCCTTTCCCTACTTAGTACTGTATTTAGCTTTCACTCCCGAAAGCGGCAGCGGTTTTTCATAGCGCGATCTGATGTCGATGCTAGGTCTTAGTGGATCTTACGGGTAGGACCCACTAATATTTATTTTCTCATGTTCCCTACTTAGCCCTCGCTTTCTTTCCTTTTCCTAACGAAGGTCTTGTGGCCGCAACGTTGGCTTTTCTCTTCATCTTTGGTCCTAGAAGACGAATCACCTATTCTCGATTTGTTTTTCATTTCCATCCACTCAATCGGCTTCCACGACCTGCTTGGTGTCCGCAATGGTTCGTATTTTTCTCTCTTCCAAAATTTTGAATTAGCAAAGGACATTATATAACTTCCGTTCATTCATTCCGCTGCCTGTAGAGCAAAGCTTTCAACAAATTTACACTAAAACTCACTGTCTTGTGCCATCCGTTCAGACCAGTGGCGTATCCTGGTAATGCGAGCTAGGCGTGCTGCTACTTAAAATGAATATGTACGCCTACTATTTAACTTCTTCCCCTCTTAATTTAAAAACCAACGATAGTTATTAGGGGTAATGTCAATTATCCTCAACGCGAAAGGTACCACACGCATTGTGACGGAATTACCCGAGAAACTTCGGGCGATTGTAACCAACCAATAAAAACTGCACTATAAAACGCGTCTGGGAAACTGAAACTAGATATACTCGTAGATTCTATGCGGAAAAATCCGTTATCCTGATGCGTGCGGTCCGAAAGCAGAACTTTATAAGAGAAATATTTTATAGAATAATAAATTAAATTTTTATTTTCCTTCGGGCATAGGTGTGCGCAGCACGCACAGCACACATAGAGAATACGCCACTGGTTCAGACCGTTTCTATATCGTCTTTATCTCGTTCATGACTGTCCCCAGACATCTATCTAATAACAGACGATACAGCAGACAAAATTCTAAAGCAAACACCACACTCTTCAATGTTCAACCACTCATAATTATCAGACGACCCCATAATATGAGTGACCATACACAAGAAGTGACTCTGGAAGGCAGACAGACAACGTTTGAAAGTATAATCTAGGAAGACTGTTTGAAATGTTGACAAACAAGATTGGGAGATTTGGTAATCTCGCTGGCAGACAGGATAACAAAATTGACAGCCTTCGACACGCTCAATGAAAACGGCTCGTGGTTAGCCTAATTGAAAAGGAAAAAAAAAATTTTTTTTAAGCGGTGTATTATGAATATCTGGCAAAGACAGGAATTAATAAATGTATTCAAAAGGCAAATGATGCGTTCAGGGAAGAACGAAGGAACAAACTTTATTTTCAAAGGGTTGAGAATTGGGCACGCATGCCAGTCTGCCATTCTGTCTTTCCTTTCTCTCATCTTTTATACTTAATTAATTTGTTCTCAATGCATTTCACATATTAATTTAAAGAGTTGTGGAAGTACAATAATAGCATACTGACATTCATAGTTTCTTATTATAATCATTAAATAAATTTTGTTGAAAAGTATAAACATCGACATTAGAACCTGCATTCCATATTATATATGTATGTGGAAACATTATCGGGGGGGGCATGTAATTATAATCAGAACTCATAATATTCGAAAAGTCTATGACGTTATGAATAGGGACTGATGTTGTTTTTTAAATCATGTGGAAGATAGTTTTAAAGATGAGCAACAGAGTAAGCTAAGCTTTTCTTGAAAAAGTCAAGCCTAGGCTTGGGCACTTGTAACTTGTTAAAGCGTTGACTGCGTCTTTCAATTATGACAACATGAAAGAAACAGAAGACGATGGATGACATGGATGAGCAAAATAGATCATATTTAATTTGTTTGTCTTTCTTATCTTGCCGTTCAGAGTCACGGGAAAAGCTGGTGTCGTGCGTGAATATATAGTGCCATCTGTATGATGATTTAATAATTGAAAGGTTTAATGTCGTGTGTTTGATGATATAATAGCCGAAACTTCAGTGTCATTTGTTTGATGTTGGCTTACCCGAAATTTTAGAGTTATCTATGCAATGATAGACCACTTGCATGTTTAGCGTCAGCTGTTTGATGATACAATACCCACATTTTTGGTCTTTTCTGTATAATGATGTATCATCAGAGGTGCTTCATCTATACATCCTCAGCTTATAGTGGAGAGAGGCAAATTCAAATAACCGATAACCACATGCCAGGATCGAATCGGTCCCTTGCTGCTGCAACGTGTAGCAGTAGAACTGTATATTGGATTGAAACAAGTCCCTTCTTCATCCACCTATTCAGGGCATTTTTATATCCTCTGTTCTAACTATCTGGAATATAGGACAGGTGATAATGGTTTGAATGTTCTAATTCTGACAAGCAATTTATTATCTGTTTCATTTCCCTGACGAAGGCCTTGTGGCCTCAACGTTGGTTAATTTCTTTGTCTTTTGTCCTAGTAAGACGAATCCTCTTTTTCGATTTTTTATTTCATATCCATCCACCATGTTTCTTCACATTTTCCACGAATAAACTGAGTAAAGCGTTTTTTTTTTTTTTTTTTTTTTTTTTTTTTTTTTGCTTCAAAAATAAAAGACAGAACGAGGGGTTTGCCTGATATTTTGTCTGACAAGGGTGTTGCCAGAAGAGTCGGTCTTATAGTGGTAGCCGACCTATTGTTAACCAACGCGAATGATAGGATTGTGGGCCGAAAAGGACAGGCCAATGTTAATATAATTTCAACGACTGGGTCTTATGGTTGACCAACATGAAGATTTAAGCAGTCTGGACCCATGTGGTACATCGACAATATTTTATTACTCGAATAACAGGAACGATGATCAAACAGCATGACATCATGTCATGGACGACGTGGCATCAATATGTCAACATAGCAGGAACATGTCATATATCAATCATGTAGTGGGCATCAAACATAGTTAAGATGAACGTTGATATGACCTCTGATTGGGAACGCCGGTCATTATAAAAATATGGTCAACGTCTTGACCAATTCAAAAAAACTTCGTCGAATTGAAGATTAGGCAGATTAATTTGATATGTATTCTCGCCCCTAGTGTCAAAGGGACACACTAGCCATTGATCATGACAGATACAATGGAAGTACTGCCTTGACAAATAGGGCTCTGGGTCTTTGAGGCAAAAGACCTTGAAATATGCCGTTAACTGGCAATAATTATGAATGTAGACGAATACCTGGGGCAACCCTCTCAGGAATTAAACTTCATCGTTCTTCAGTACTTCATTATTAATAAATATGGGTGTTCTCTTTACATTTGAGAAAGAACACCAAAAATGCGTAGGCATGGGGCTGGTTACCCCATCCTGTAAAAAATTTAAACCACAAAAACTTCAACAAATATGGACAAGTCAAATAAGCCCACGGCAAGAGAGGCAGAGGTAGACCAAGAAGCACATGGAGAAGAGAGCTGGAAACAGAGGGGAAAATGATGAGGAGAACGTGGAAAGAACTTGAGATGATGGCACGTGACAGGAGGACTTGGCATGTGTTTGTTGAAGGCCTATGTTCCTTTGGGAAACGAGGGTTATTATGATATATATATATATATATATATATATATATATATATATATATATATATATATATATATATATATATATATATATATATATATATATATATATATATATATATATATATATATATATATATATATATATATATCTTACGCAACAAAGTTGTAACGCTTGAAATGTGAAGCTGTGAATGTAAACATAAAAATGAAAGTATGAAGAAACATGACCCCATTTCCCTCCACAAAATAAAAAAAATAAAAAAGCACAAAAATGTAGCTCAAAGACCTTCAAAGCACGTGGAATTTTTACGAAAGAACCTGCTCACCATTTCTGTAAGAATGTTACACGTATGTGTAATAAAAAAGATGTTTGTTATTAATTAATCTAACTAACTTTATTACTTCATAACATCCTTCTTCGGTTTTCTTTCATCGAGACTTTCATTCAACATGTATATTTTTGTTGTGTGTCTTTTCCCGCGAGGAAGGTCTGCCTAACCTTAACATGGGCACGTTTGGTGATATAATTTTAATAAATTAAAAATCTGTTGCATTCATTTGCAACATTTTAACGATGTTCTGTAAGTTTCCAATGTATTTATGAATTAACTAGCAACAACCCGCCAAAATTGGCAGGTTTTTAATTATAGTGTGTTGTTTCTGTTACAGGTATTACTTTGCTGCTTCTTTTATAGTCTCGCTTGCTCGCTGTGAATGACGCGATCGTCGCTTCCTGTTAGCCATCTTATCATTTTGATCCATAATAATAAGTCTTCTTCTTCTTCTTTGATCCTTAGCCGCCGACCGTCAAAGCAGTCAGTGGCCATCACGCCTAGTGGCGTCTTGTAGGGCAACAACAAATTGATTCCACTTTGCTCGGTCGGTGGCCATCCTTCGTACAGTGCCCCAACTCTGGTTCATTCTTTGCATCTCAGCCTCCACAGTCCTCCGCCAGGTTGTTTTTGGTCGGCCTCTCTTTCGTTTTCCTTCTGGGGTCCAAAGCATAGCTGTTCTTGTGATGGCATCGGGGTCTCTTCTGAGGACATGACCAACCCAGCTCCAGCGTCTGCCAGCTATGATGGTGTGCATGTCCTCTTGCTTGCTACGAGTAAGCAGATCTTGTTTAGTGATGGTATTTAGCCAAAATATTCGGTAAATTTTTCTTAGGCATGTTGTGTGAAAAGAGGACAATTTCGACATTTCCTTCTCTGTAACTCTCCAGCATTCCGCACCATAGAGAAGCACAGAAAGCACACAGCTCTGATATAATCTTAATTTTGTGCTTGTGCTGTATTGGGAGGACTTCCAGATGTTGTTTAGGCTAAAGAAGCCTTATTCATTCTGACATTGATGTCTCTGCCTGCCCCGCCGTCTGGTGTTACTATGCTTCCTAGGTATGTGAAGGTATCTGTCTGTACCAATTGCTGATTCCTTACTGATATGGGCTCAGGGTTACTCACATTGAGCGTCATGACCTCAGACTTCTTTAAATTGATATTCAAGCCCACCTGCTGGCTAAACTTATTAATTAAGTCTATCCGTTTTTTCCTGGATGTGTTGATGTGAATGTGCTAGTAGTGCAATGTCATCTGCATATTCCAGATCTTCCAATGTAGAAAATATTGTCCATCTTATTCCTCTTGGACTGCCCTCTGTTGTCTGGCGCATCACCCAGTCTATGACTGTTAAAAATAGAGTGGTTGATAAGGGGCATCCCTGTCGTACTCCTGTCTTCACCTCAAAGGTTAGGTTGCTCTGCCCAACACTACACGTAAAGTTGGCATAGAGGCTTTTTATGATTGACACTATGCAGCTTGGAATTCCATAAGCCCTCAGTATTTTCCATAAACTGTCCCTATGTATGCTGTCGAAAGCCTTTTCAAAATCAACAAAATTAATGTAAAGCTGTCTTTGCCATTCTGAGCACTGCTCTATAATGTTCCTGAGAGTGAATATATGATCTACACATCTCCTGTTCTTTCTAAATCCTTCCTGTTCTTTCCTCAGTTTGTGGTCTACTGCCTTTGAAATTCTCTGTATAATTATCCTGCCTAGTATTTTGCTGGGAACTGAGAGAAGAGTGATTCCTCTCCAATTATTGCAGTCTGCAAGATCTCCCTTCTTGGGCAATTTGACAATTATTCCTTTGTTCCACTCTGATGGTGTTGTCCCCGTTTTCCAGACTTGTGCAAATAGTGGTTCTAATAGTTCTGCTGCTAGCTCAGGGTCTGTCTTAAATAGCTCTGCATTTAAGTTATCATGGCCCGGAGCTTTGCCGTTCTTTAACACTTTGATTGCTGTGATGATTTCTTCTTTGCGTGGAATGTCTGTATTCACATCTAGATCGTTTTCCGCTTCAGGAACATTCAATTGTGTCTCTGGTGGTTCCTTGTTCAGAGTTTCTCTGAAGTGCTATGCCCATCTTGTTTCCTATCCCTCTGCTGTCGTGATGAGATTACCTTGCTTATCTCTTACTAATGTAATATTGTTTGCACCTCGTTTTCCGCTGATGAATTTAGTTATTTTGTATACTGTGCTTTGTTCATTTCTCAGTGCTGCCTCCTCTGCCTGTCTTGCAAGATCGTCTAGGAAATTCCTTTTGTTGGCTCGGGTTTGGCGTTTAACTTCCTTGTCCAGTTGACTGTACTGTTCGCTATATAGTTGCTTTAACCTGGGGGACTTCGCTTCTGTTTTCTTTCTTTTCATTTCCTTTCTCATCGTTATGGTGTTTAATGTTTCTGGTGTTTATCCAGTCTTGCTTCTTCCTTTCCTGGAATCCCAAGCATGATTTGCTGCTTTCTTTGTATATTGTTGAAATGGGGTTGAAATTCTGGTCTATATCATCAGTCAATGTCTTTTCCTGACTTTTGGCAAATTGATATCGTTTCTTTATGTCGGCCGCAAAAGCTTTTCTGGTAAGGGAGTCCTTCAATTTGCTGATGTCAAACCTTTTCTGTGTAGTTACAGTTGGTGCAGCCCTTCTTAGTTTCACTTTCAGTTTTGCTACTACTAAATGGTGATCACTTCCCACATCCGCACCTCTTCTTACCTTCACATCTCGTAATGCATGTCTCCATCTACCGTTAACCATGATGTGGTCTATCTGGTTTCTGTCCCGACCATTTGGTGATTCCCATGTTAATTTGTGAATTTCTTTATGTGGGAAGAGTGTTCCTCCAATGACCAGGTTGTTAATGCTACAGAAACCTATCAGTTTATCCCCATTTTCGTTTGCTGTTCCGCTGCCGCATTTCCCCATTGTTCTTTCATTATATGTATTGTGTGTACCAACTTTCGCATTGAGGTCTCCCATTACTATAACAAGATCATATCTAGGTGTTTTTCCATTTCTTTCTGCAGTTGTTGATAGAATTCATCCTTGACCTCATCGCTATCATTCGTTGGTGCGTAGCATTGTATTATTGTAGTGTTCGTGAATCTCCCTCTCAATCTTAATCTTATCAGTCTGTTGTTGATGGGTTTCCATTCCAGTAATGTCCTTTCTATTCCTTTCTGTAGAATAATGGCTACGCCTTCATTGTGCTGTCCATCCTCTCTTCCAGAGTAAAGTACTGTTTCTCCTGTTGCTGTTTTAACTTTTCCTGCCCCTGTCCATCTGCTCTCGCTTATCCCTAGAATGTGTAACCTATAGTTTCTCATTTCTGCCGTGACATGTCTTAGTTTACCTGTCTCGTACATTGTCCTGACATTCCAAAAACCTATTCTTGTATCCTGTTTTGCGGTCAGGACATCCGTTTTCATGTCAGTGGCTTCCTTTCGGCTTTCACCACTGACAGTCATACGAGCCACAGACTCCGAATGTCCATCCCGCAGCAAAGTTTGTTCATTTATTGTTGTTTCCGTAACTTTATTGTTTTTTTTTTTACACAGACAGGGGTGTCAGCCCTATGCTAAAACTCCCAATCTGGAGGACCAGGGTACCAGCTTTTGTCTGACCCCTACCCACATAGACCAGTCCAGCTTGGTTGAACCTACCAGGAGTAAAGGAGTAAAACTCCCACTGGCATAGCTCTGGGGATTGTCAGGGTACGCAAGCTGCCATACCGCTACAAGGTATAGGTA
The DNA here is from genome assembly GCA_024509875.1 of Oreohelix idahoensis. Lineage (NCBI taxonomy): Eukaryota > Metazoa > Mollusca > Gastropoda > Stylommatophora > Oreohelicidae > Oreohelix > Oreohelix idahoensis. The sequence goes on from JAMPIV010015047.1 coordinate 35,917, forward strand.
CCATTGATGGCAGAATAATAAGTCTGCAATACTTTAAATTAAAATTTTGTCTTGAAGAAACAATAATAAAAAATAAACTTACATTTTAAGGTTATTTTTAAGAAAAATGATGAGTTTCCCGAATGAAAACTGGACAGAAGAGTATCTTGATTGTCTGTTGATTTAATGCACACCGTCACACTTTTCTATTTTCGCGAGAGTACATATGAGGGAAAACAATACAATTATTGTCTAACTTTCAACCACAGTTGCACCCATTTAGCTGTGGTTGAAAGTTAATGTAGTCTCTCGAAAATATAAAAAGTGCGCAAATGACGGTGTGCAAAATGTGACTGACCGACCAACCGAAGTACTTACGGCGGGAATTATGTGAATTATATATTTAGACTGACAGCGTGAAAAGACGCCTAAGAAAATAGCCCCAGAACGAATTAAGCTAAATGATGAACTTTATTTCAGCATTGCTTTCAGAAAGGCAGAGTCTTCTTCTTCTTCAAGTACCATGCCTGGTGGCGTAGGCGATTATGCCCCCCCCCCCCCACAACTTCCTATTTATCAATTAAGCTGTTGATCTCTTGCCATGTCATGATGTCAAACTGTCCTGTATCTTCTCCCCTTGCCGTCCTCTGTATCTTTGTTTCCTTTAATCTTTCCTGTTGTCATAATATATTCAGTTTTCTTCTTCTCATAACATGACCGAAGACAGTGCATTGCTTCTTTCTATCATCAGGAATAAGTGCCCTTTGTGCAATGACATCTTCAAGGACATCCTCGTTATTCTATTTAGCTGTTCATTTATTTTTTTTAAATTCTTCTGTAAAAACCACATCTCTGTGGCCTCTAGTGCTTTCACTACTTGATGACTAATTGTCCGTGACTCATTTTCGTAGGATATGATTGATACTATAGGGGTCGTCCCCATAGTCTTTCTTCTTTGATCCTAAGCCATAGACTGTCAACGCAGTCAGTGGCCATCACACCTGGTGGCGTCTTGTAGGGCAGCAACAAAACTGCTTCCACTATGTTCTGTCGGCGGCCATCCTTCGTACAGTGACCCAAATCTGGTTCATTCCTCGCATCTCGGCCTCTGCAGTTCTCCGCCAGGTTGTTTTTTGGTCCACATAAAACGGCACGCAATTTTGGCTAATTTAAAACTCACTTCCCCCCTTTGTCACACGTCGTCCCAAAAGCCCGGACACCCCCCCCCCCCCAACCCCAATTGGATGACGTCATAATCTCTTAACCCCGTCCCCCCCCCCCCCCCCCCCCCCCCCCCCTCCCCCCCCCCCCCCCCCCCCCCCTCTTTTTCCCTTTTTTTTAATTCTAAAGAAACAATGTTGAAATAATCCGGCTTTAACAAATATCTTTACTTTCATGTACTGCCTCCGTCAACGAGACAGGGACTAACTTGCCTACCCAGCATTTCAAGGCAGTCTTCGCTCTAGAACCTAGAGAACAGAACTGGAGACAGAAGTGAAAATCACGAAGAACACGTATATATATCATCCAAGAAAAAACAGATAGACTGAATAAGTATAGCCAGCAGGTGGGTCTGAACATCAATCTAAAGAAGACAGAAGTCATGACACTAAATATGGGCAATCCTGAGCCCATAACAAAAAGGAACCGGAAGCTGGAACAGACAGACACATTGACATACCTACGATGCATAGTAACACCAGACCGTGGAACAAGCAAAGACATCAACAACAGAATGAATAGAGCTAGAACAGTCTTTGCTAGTCTAAACAACATCTAGATGTCCTCTTAGAACAGCCGTTGCTAGTCTAAACAACATCTAGATGTCCTCTTAGAACAGAACAAACACCAAATTAAGATTATATGAAAGCTATGTACTTCCTGTGCTTCTGTATAGTGTGGGATGCTGGAGAGTATCAGAGAGGGAAATGTCGAAATTGCCTACGGAAAAATCTCCGAATCTTTTGACCAAATATCTTCTCCAACCAAGAACTGCTTACTTGGAGTAACCAAGAGGACATGCACACCACCATAGCTGGCAGACGCTGGAGTTGGGTTGGCCACTTTCTCAGAAGAGACCCCGATGACATCACAACAACAGCTTTTCTATGGACCCCTGAAGGAAAGTGAAAGAGAGTCCGACCAAAAACGGTGGAGAACTGTGGAGTATATATATATATATATATATATATATATATATATATATATATATATATATATATATATATATATATATATATATATATATATATATATATATATATATATATATATATATATATATATATATATATATATATATATATATAGGTATATGTATATATATATATATATATATATATGTGATTGTATATATATATATATATATATATATATATATATATATATATATATATATATATATATATATATATATATATATATATATATATATATATATATATATATATATATATATATATATATATATATATATATACACATATGTATATATATATATTATATATATATATATATATATATATATATATATATATATATATATATATATATATATATATATATATATATATATATTATATATATATATATATATATATCATCATCATGTGACGTATTCTTTCCAGAACGTTGTCTCCATTACAGCTGCTCTGAACGCATCACGATTCTGGGCAAGTCGAGCTGCATCAGCCAAAGACAAGTTCAGACTCTCTGTGATGTCCTGGGTCATTATGGATTTCTTGGCATTGTACATCCAGTAGTTTGCCATTGCTTTCTGGATGGTTCTGGCCGCTTACCATTACAGTCCATGGTGCGCCCTCAGCCCGATACCAGGCCTTTCCAACTCCTGCCCTAGAAGCCGTTGTCAAAATATTATTGATCATCCGCCCGTTCGGCCAGCAGTTGTGTGTATATATATATATATATATATATATACATATATATATATATATATATATATATATATATATATATATATATATATATATATATATATATATATATATATATATATATATATATGGTGGAATACATTAATACAGCGATAAAATCCTCCATTATAAATATAAAAGTTAAAATAAAATGTAGGGATAAAATATAGTTAAGATACGCTGCGGTTTCTTCGCCCACGCCACAGGCGCGTTGATTGTGGTAGACCGTACCATCGTTCCTAGTGTCATTAAAAAAAAAAACTAATTATAACATGAGGACCCGAAAGGCCTATTCGTTCAGACGGGGTAAGAAAAGGAGGGAAGAAAAAAATGATGCCGTCTGCACGCGTTTGAATCTAAGTCTAGCATACGCGCGAACTTGTAGTTATGTTGAAATACGATGTAAAAATAAGAACATGTAGCCAATTATCACGAAAACAGGATTAGCTCTTATTGCGAATGACGTAAATTCTCACGTACTACGAGAGATTCTCGTAATTAGCTTGAAAGTACATGGAAAAGAAGTGAACGAGTGGTAGTAAAGATTTCAAGACTAACATGGAAAAAAAATATGGAATTTCTTATTGTGACAGCGCCATCTTGAGATCTGTCGTTCTCGGCGCTGGCCCCATCTGGGCAGTCATGTTGTCTATGTGGTTTAGTGCCTTTTGATCACGTTATCTTCAAGCAGATTTATTACAAGGCCATAATAAGCCTACATATTAGTAGTGTTTTTGCTCTAGTTGTGTATATCTGTGTTTTCATGCATTCTGGAGCAATAATCGCGTGTGTTATCTGTGTGGCGCAGATTAATGCGCGTAAGCGCGCAGTAAATTGAGTGGTTAGGCCAGGGCCTATAAAAGGGGTAGCAAGTGGCGAAACTGGGATTGTTGAGACAGCCGCCCAGTAAGAACAGACGAAGAAGACACACAAGAGCCAAGCTGTAAATGCCTTGAGCATGTGAGTTAATTTAAATTAGCATTAGTTTTCTAGGATTCTGAAATTATATCGATGTGGCTATTTTAATGTTTAATGGAATAAATAGATAGATAGATAGATGTGAAAGTTTAAGAGCGATTATTTCATTCTTCAGAAAGGCAGACATAGTGTGAGGCTATTTCACTGCGAAATTTAGATAAGATTAACAATCGCAAGATAGCAACCTCGTGGTGATAAAAGGCGGTGATAGCGAGTCTGAGCAAACACGCTCCGCGTGTTAAACCTATAATATGTTATGCCGAGCGACACGCGGTGTATTTAGTTCCAGTTTTTGGTTAAAGCCAAGAATATTATTCTTTAATGTAAGAGTAATTTTATTTTATCCTTTAATGTAAAAGTAATTAAGTGTATTTCACGATTATTGATTATTCTACTGTTTATCTTTAGTGGTTACTTAGAAGGGAGAATAGTCATTTAGATTTCTGGTGCGTAAGGCAAGTTGAGACAGGTGTTTCTCTGTTTGCTCCCGGTGGAGCATGGAAACACCAATGCGGCTGGTGTCCACCACAAGTCAACAGAAGCATTTTTATGCTGTTACAGTGGTTGTTCCTGTAATAATGTGTTTCATGTGATGAGTTCCCAATCTCGTCAGGGGTCGCATATGACACGTTTGTGGCCAGGCGCACCAGTCGTCACTTACGACATGTTCAGAGTGCGGGAACGAGTATTGATGTGGGTCGGTTGAGAGGTAGTAGTTAATTCTCATTATTGAGATTATTTGTTGTACATGTATTGAAGAATATTATTTTATGTCCAGTTGATTATTATTGTTGTGTGAACAATGGTTTGTGAGAGCACGTGGGCGTACTTGGAGATGTATATTTCTCTCCTCCGCTCCTGAGGGAGCATGGGGCCACCGGTGTGGTTTGTCTCAGCATGAAGCATTCAGATGCTCTTGCAGTAGTGGTTTCGGTAGCAACCTATGTTACCCGGTGCGATTGCCAGCCTCATGCACAACACCATACTAGTCGCATTGGACGACACGCATGAGTGTGTGAGATAGTTGATGATATCAGGTGGGCGCATGTTTTCTGTATGGTAAGTGTTATTATCCATGCTATTGATGTTCACTTAGACGTTGTTTTATTTATTATTTTTCAGACAGTCTATGAACACTGACTGGGTGTTCGTTTGATTGTTTGTTGGATTGTTTGTTTGGTGTTCGGTTCTGTTCGGTAGAATTAAATGTTGATCTGCATAAGGCTTTGGGTTGCTTGAATTGTTAAGTCTGCTGCTGAGAGGGTTGCAAGCAACCAATAATTGCAACCCCTGTCAAACGATCCTTTATAAATTTTCTTGGTGCACGGGTCTGGGGTGTGAGGTACCACCTAGCGCCCCTGTCACAAGTGGCGTCGTCGGCAGGATTGACAGACAGCACGCAGTGAAGCAACTCTTCATCAATCAGAGCAGCAACAGCCGAAACAGTAGAACACCCAGTTCAGTGCAAGGCGAGGGACGGGATCATCCAGTTTGTCAAGATTTCTAGTCAACTCTACTAGCAACAAGATGGCGGCACGCAACACACGCGCTGCTAGTAGAACTGATAACGAAGATGTGGCTGAGGTGGATGACCCTGTAGTAGGGCTAAATCGTCAACCAGAACGAGTGCAGTACATCGTGGTACCTACTCACAAGAGGGTGCGGTGCTTTGGGGAGCGCACGGGTCCTACGGCTGAGGAATATGTCAGGGAGGTGAGAGCTGCCTGGAGAGTAGGGATGATGAGTAAAGAGGACCAGGCAGATGTTATCCTTGACCTCGAGTCTCAGCCTATTGTCCATTGAAAGGGAACTTTTGAGCAAGGTTAGAATGAAGAATACAATTTACGATGCTGTAACAGAGAAATTTCTGCAAAAGGAAAGAAGAATAGATCTCATCTTCAAGTGAAACCTGTAAGTGAAAATATGTATTATTTAGTTAATGTTTTTCTTCCAGCCGAATAACTATCGTTGCGTAATTGAATATAGTTGGTTTTTAAATTAAGAGGGGAAGGGGTTAAATAGTAGGCGTACATATTCATTTTAAGTAGCAGCACGCCTAGCTCGCATTACCAGGATACGCCACAGTAACTGAACGCACCGGAAGGATCAATGTAATGTTCAAAACAGTGCGATAGTGAGCTGAAATACGGGGAAAATCACGCGAAATACGTTCAAGATGTTAAATCGAAAGAGCTCACAAATATGAAGGGGTAAGCCCTTTCAATACACGGTTGGACTAGGAGGTGGTCGATTTTGTATACTTTAAATAAAGCAAATTTAAAACCATAAGTTTGTTAACGAGGAAAAAAATGTCCCCCTCGGGACATAGCGATTATTAGGTCATATGCAAAGTTGCAATAATTACGATCAAGTGGTTGCAGAGATATTGAATATTAAACAGCGGCAAACATTGTGAAACGCACTATAGTACATTCTTTATCTTCACAAAAAGGCAGCATATCATTGTAGGTTTGTTTGGCTGGACGACTCGTGTTACTCGTCCTAATTCCTCGTCTCCTGGCAGGATCTAGATTCTCAGACTCGTCCAGCGGAAATAGAACTTGGTCTCTCACACTCACTCACAGACTCACTTTCATCAATACTTCTCCCGTGCTAGATTCATCTTCCTATGCTCAATAAATAGAGTATACTCCGAGCTAGATATTAAGGAAGCATACTACTTCTTATGAATGTCCCTTTGGCAGAGTGGTTAGAGTGCAGGCCTCACGCGGCAAAGGTAGCCAGTTCAAAACTCTGTGACGCCACGCTCCAGTCTACCCAGCTTTAAATGGGTATCTGACTTTGCTCGTGAGTTAGGGAAGGCAAAATCAGCGAGAAAGGAAATTGGTCACCACATATATGTAGTGGGTTTGATGGTATTGTATGATGGTGATATTACTAAATGTAATTGTATGAGGCCAGCTGTGAAGGCTCCTGAGATAAAATGTAGTTGTGAATTGTCAGAAGGCCTTTCTTGCTACCACTACGACCTCACACTTTTTTTTTCTTAATGAATGTAGCTACGTAAAGTGTCTAGGGTTATGATATGTAATGTGGTGTGTTAGATATAGATACACCCACAGATATTTAAGTAGACTAATAATATTAACAAATGTTAAAATACACTGAACTAACTCACGTGTGTAAAATTTTTTGATAGAATTATATTACATTTATTTTGTTCTGGATCAATTTTTAGGTTGACCAGAACTTAAAAGGGTTTAGAGATTATGAAAGAAATGCATGGAATATTATATCATAAATGCAATAGTGTACATATATATGTACTATACTAGTTAGTTTTATTAAAATGTTCTAGTAGTCATCTACTTGGGAGGATAGTTAATGTTTGTGCTGTTGGGGTGGCCTCATCACACCTGTCTATATTGACTACACAGTGTCCAGAAAATGGTGGGAATTTTTATGGGGGTATTAGTAACTACAAAGCGTTGGTGAATGTCCAGCAGACCAGAGGCTCACTCATCTTGTAGTTGTAGCTCTGGTGCTGAAATCTGGTGGTCCCACCTCTCCGTGCTGGCGGGCAATAATGGTGGTCTCTGTCACAAGTACTGCACAGATACACTCGAGTAAAGTCACCAACTGAATAGACACTGCTTTGTTGACAACAGAAACTCACAGCTCTGCAATCAAAGTATGGGCCATGTGTCAAAATCTATTCTCTACCCACGTCTGGACACAACACTGACACAACAACCACATCATACAGACAGGTCAGATCTCTCTGACCAAACAGCACATTTACCATGGTGGTTTTACATCAGATAGATCCTCCCAGACTATAGATTCTGAAAAATATTTATTAGTTTTCTGCCCTAAAAGAGGATAGGTAATATGTTTCATTATTCTCAACACTTGATCTGTCTTGCCTAACCCTTGCTGGAGTTTATGTATATTGTTGGTCCCTAGACCCTGACTAGGGCGGGGGGGTCTAGAGCAAATCCCTACTTGTTTGTAAGGCTAGATTTCGATATGGCAGTATCAAATCACTCAAACATGAAACAATATTCAAAATATATATAAGGAAATAATTTCAATCTTACCAGATTATGAATAAATAACACAGAATTGCTAGCAAAACTCAGCTGAGCTGCTGGCTATAGTATGGCGTCCCTGAATTTATTTCACTTTCTTTCATATGGAAATCACCACACTTTAAAATCTGTGTCTATCACTGAACAACTATTGAAGACTGGCCCCACTTTCGCGTCTGAGCGCTAATAATATGATTGTCTGTGGCCAATCACTGCCTAGGTTTATTTTAAATTCAAATTTCCTACCCTAAAGTCATTTCAGTCATGCTTCAGTCAAGTATGGATGGTTATCTGTTAGTCTGTCCGTCTCTACTTGTGTTTCTACAAAAATGTACTTGATTTTTGAACCAACCTTTCTCTCCCCTCCAAAATTTTGTCGTTAAAAGTTATTTTTAGACACAGCCACCACAATATCCCTTCTCTTCCATACTACGTAGATTTGAACACCTGCGTCTCAAGGTCGTGTTTTTGTGTGCAAATAGCGACACTTTTTATTCAATACAGTCATGTCGCTGATGTGAACAACACTGTCTTTTGTCATTATCTTCAATATTATCTATCCGTTTGTAAAATTAAGAACATATTAGTTCACTGCTCAGAATGGGCCATCCGGCCAGCTAATTTTTATATTCCTAACATTAATATTAAGAAAAAATTACTTTTTAATTTTTGTAATATTTCGAACATCTGCGTTTAGCCGCTGAATTCAAATCAAGGGCTTGGTATCGCAAAAGCGTCCATTCCGTACCTCGTGTCAATTTGGGGACGTGAATTTTTACTTTCCCCCCCCCCCCCCCCCCCCCAATTGCGTCTCCTTAGCCTTTCTAGTCTCACGCAATCTTTCCAGTCATATTTTTTCCTTTTTATCCGCCGTTCCCCTCCTGTCTAGCAAGTCAATTTTTATGGAGGGTGATGACCCGCGGTCTAGGCGATCATGTACTATTCGCAGCCTACGCATTATGTTTTTATCCCTACATGTTATCTTTGGAGGTATTTTACCGTTGTATCTCTGTCAATTTCACTACACATCTCCCCACTTGAAAACATGCCTATGGCAAGTTCCAAAACCAGCGATACACATAGGTAAAATTACTCCTCACGTCTGCCACTACTCTAATTTTGTTCACAGGGGTGCCGACTGAGGAAATCTGCACCGACATTCAATTTGCCTGGGATATATTGGATACTGAACTGATAAGGTTGAAGCAATAAAGACCACCTCAGCAATCTTGCGTTTTCATGCTTAGCCTGAGATAAGAATACGAGAGGCTGATGGTCCGTTTCCACCACAAAAGTCCTACCATACAGATAGATTTGAAACTTCTTTATTGCCCAGATTAATGCTAAACATTCTTTTTTCGCTTGTGGAGTATCCTTGTTCCGCCTTATTCAATTTGCGGCTTGCATAAGCGACTGGTTTAAGTTCCCCATCAGGTGAAGATGATCTTTGCAACAAAGCCCCTCCGAGTCCTACATTACTTGCATCGGTTCTTAAGACAAAGTCCTGTGTCAAATCAGGCAGTTTGAGAATAGGCTTGCTAGTGAGTTTTTCCTTTAACTCTTGGAACGCTAGTTCACATTGTGCAGTCCAAATAATTTTATCTGGAAGTCCCTTGCGAGTCAGATCAGTCAGAGGAGCACAAATAGCGTTAAAATTTTTGATGTATTTCTGATAAAATCCGCATAACGACACGAATGATCGCACGTCCTTTTTTGTTTGTGGCCTAGGTGCTCTCTGCAGTTTTTCCAAATTCTTAGGATCAGGGGTCATATTACCCTGATATATACAGTGTGTCCCAAGAATTCCAACTCTTTGCATCCAATACAACATTTTGTTGGCCTAGCAGTTAAGTTCGCCTCCCGAAGTCTATCAAACAACATCTCCAGAGCTTCAATGTGTTCTTCAAATGTCTCTGTGGCGACGAGAATATCATCCATGAAATTCGTGATACATGGGTTATTCAGGGGATCCAACAATTTTCGCATCATCCTTGAAAACACACTCGGAGCATTTTTTCAGTCCGAATGGTAGCATATTGAATTCATAATGTCCATCCGAAGTGCTAAAAGCCAAATAAGGTCTCACTTCAGGCTTCACTGGGATCTGGTAATAGCCTTTACTAAGATCCACCTTTGAAAAGTATTTTGCCTTGTTCAGTCTGGCAAATAACTGTTTTGTGTCTGGTAATGGATCCACTTGTCCTTCTGTGACAGCATTCAGTTTCCTGTAATCTATGCACAGTCTGTGTTCCCAGACGGTTTCCTCAACAAAACGACACTAGAACTAAAAGATGATTCACTGTGCGAAATAATCCCCTCCTTCAACAAATAATCTATTTCTTCCTTCAATGCCTTCTCCTTCGCGAACGGAATAGAATAGGCTCTCATACAGATTGGGTTTGAGTCTACCAGTTTCATGTCATACTGTAGCAAATTTGTATGGCCTGGTTTATCTGTTAGTACATCTGTATGTTCCTCCAGAACCTGTTGAACTCTCTCCCTCTGGTTTTTAGTCAGGTGCTTGCTGACTTTTACCTGTGCTGCTGTTTCACAAGGATGTAATGGGTATTCATGTGAGGTGAGTGGTTCTTTTTGCATCTGGGTTGCAATAGCCAAGGTCAATAAGGGGGTGCTTTCCTGGAGTGGTCTGTCCAGATACTTCTTTAACAGGTTTACATGATAAACTTTCTCCTTCCCCTTTTTGTCAATTTTATAGTTTGTTCTAGACACCTTCTCTAGAACCGTATATGGACCTTGCCAACCAATTTGTAATTTATTCTGGCTTCCGGGTAGTAGAAGCAGCACCTTCTCTCCGACTGCCAGTTCCCTGTCCTTTGCCTTCCTATTAAAATATGCTGCATGTTTCTTCCTGGCTTGCTTCAAATTATCATTTGCCAGTTTCCATCCAGCTTTCAAACGAGTGGTCAGTTCGTTCACGTATTGATACGATGAGGTAACAGTCTCTTCCGCCTTCTCATCTGTCCAGGTCCTTAATAAAGTTACATCTGGATCTTTAATTTATCATACTTATTTTTCATGGAACCCATCGGGTCCCGTCCATTAGAAGCTCCATAATGAGGACTTTTCTTCCTAGAATCATCACTCACAAATCGACCACTACCAATTTTTCTCTGGGGTTTGTCTCCCCACTTAAGATTGTTTATGAGAGATCTTCGCTCTCTTGTCTGTTCTTCCAGTTTATATAAGTCTGACCGAGGGATTGTCATCCTATCCTGGGTAAAATTTCTTCTTTCTACTCTTCGCATAGTGGCCATGTTAATCCATTCAAGTGAAGACTGGGTGTGAAAAGGGGGCTCCCATTCCACTTTGTCTACCCGAGTATAATTAGTTTTCCTTTCAGGCCTAAAGTTGCCCCGTGGCGTTTCTAGGTCCTGCACATGTTTTCCCTTTGTGGGTGTTCCCTCATGAAATACGCCACATGCTTCTACAAAGTTTTCAACATCGACATTTACGTCGGGCCAATAGTATTTTCGAGCAATCTTTTGGCAGATGGTACCGACTTTCTCATGGTCACCATCTTTTCCAACATGTAAGCTCCTTATTAAGTTTGCCCTATATATCTTGGGAAGAACTAACTGTCCGTGACCAGGGGATCTAGTTCCTGTCTTCCTATATAATAGTTTGTTCTTCATGAAATATTCCCCCTTGCTCGGAGGTGTGTGGCATTTGGGCAATTTTTTTAAAACAGGGCTTGAGTGTCCTATCCTCAGCCTGCGCCTTCCTCATCTCCTCTGGATGAGCATTTATAGGTTCACCTTCTTCCTCCTTCTTCTGTGACCTGGTCTGCACTGTCGCCATGATCACAGGTTTCTCGGGATTCCCCAAGAAGACGTATCTACACCCCAATATCAGAGGGTAGATTGGTTCATCTATCACTGCTGCTCTGATTTCTCCTTCCACATAGCGAGTTTTCACCGTTATCCTTGCGATGGGAAGTGTCATGAGTGGTATGTCCTTAGTCGCCCCTTGTATTTCCACTGTTTCTGTGGTATACTGACTTGGGTCCACTAGGCTAGACTTCACAACTGAATCATAATCCAAACCTGTATCATAAAGGCACCTTATGGTGACCCCATTACAAATAACATCCTCACAAACTGGGGGGTGATAAGGTTCCTGTTGTCCATTAGGATTAACCTTTAATCTTCGCGTCCCCGACTTCATTGCAGCAATGTTTGAAGGTTTCCTTCTACAAAATTCGGTGTTATGGTTATCCTTCTTGCACCATTTACACCATCTTTTCCTTGGTTCAACGGTTTTCTTTCATTGAACTTTTGGTCATTGAACTGTGAGTTTCTGTCGCGATAGTCATTTCTTGGCCGCTCAAAGTTTGTCCTACCTTTATTTCCCTGCTCTCTATTATCAAATTTATTAAATTGCTGTGGAGCTTTAAAATTGTCTATGTGCTTCTTCTTAGCACCACTTACCTCTGCCTGGGCTGCCTGATACCTCTCAGCAACATTTAAAATTTCCCCCAACTTCTCTGCACCTTGTTTCATGAGAAATTTTCTCATGTCTGGAGCCATGGACTCTCTCAATTGCTCAATCATGATCATTTCTTTAAGATCTTGGGTCTTCCCCAGAGCCGTCCATTTCTCCAAATAGGTTTCTAGTCTAGCAGAGAATTGGTGGTATGTCTCCCCAGACAACAGTTTGGCATTTCTAAATTTCTTACGATAAAATTCACCATTCTTCTCGTACCTTAATAACAAAGCCTGCTTTAACATGTCATAATTGTCTTGGTCTTCCCTGTTCATTTTGGCAAATACTTCATAAGAAGTACCTCTCAATCCCTGTGATAGCTTTAAGCTCCACCTCTCTCTCTCTCTAACCCATATGTAGTAGCTAATAACTCAAAACGTCCTAGGTACCCCTCTATGTCATCGTCTTTTTCAACAAAATGGTCTAAATGAAACCCCATAGCTGAGTTTGAGGCTCCCAGACTGGGCGTAGCATCTGAGGCAAAAGGGCTGGCACCATTTTCAGGAGCCGGGCCTTGTAATTCCAGCTCCCTTAGTCGTAATTCGTGCTCCCTCTGCAACCTTCTATCTTCTGCCTCCCTTTCGGCAGTCAACCTTTTTTCTTCTGCCTCCCTTTGCTGTCGTTTTTTCTTCTGCCTCCCTTTGCTGTCGTTTTTCTTCTGCCTCAATCTGCAGCCTCTTAATTTCTCTATCAGCCTCAATTTGTAACCTCTTCTCTTCAGCTAACCTTTCAACCTCTAATTTTCTTTCAGCCTCTTTTTCTAATCTCCTTTCTTCCCGTTCAATATATTTATCACATTCAGCCGTTACATATTGAATTAAAATTTGACCATCCATTCCCATCTCCTTCGCGGTGAGCACAGCAGCTGATCTAAATTTTGCCAACTCCGCCATACTTTTTAGACAATATAATAATATACAAGCTAAATCTCTAACCAGTAAATACACTAAGTACTTCTAATTACTATATGACTATAGTCTAACTAATTCTAACTAACCAGTTAACTAATTAATTATTACTGGCTGTGAAGATTCACCAACTTTTATCTGTAGGGACACTTTTAATGTTAAAGGGAATTTTACAATTTATTTCCCTACTTTTATTTCTCCCACCAGGAGATCCTAATATTACTGTTGGGCTAATTATCCCTGGACAAGACCCCAATATATGTAGTGGGTTTGATGGTATTGTATGATGGTGATATTACTAAATGTAATTGTATGAGGCCAGCTGTGAAGGCTCCTGAGATAAAATGTAGTTGTGAATTGTCAGAAGGCCTTTCTTGCTACCACTACGACCTCACACTTTTTTTTTCTTAATGAATGTAGCTACGTAAAGTGTCTAGGGTTATGATATGTAATGTGGTGTGTTAGATATAGATACACCCACAGATATTTAAGTAGACTAATAATATTAACAAATGTTAAAATACACTGAACTAACTCACGTGTGTAAAATTTTTTGATAGAATTATATTACATTTATTTTGTTCTGGATCAATTTTTTAGGTTGACCAGAACTTAAAAGGGTTTAGAGATTATGAAAGAAATGCATGGAATATTATATCATAAATGCAATAGTGTACATATATATGTACTATACTAGTTAGTTTTATTAAAATGTTCTAGTAGTCATCTACTTGGGAGGATAGTTAATGTTTGTGCTGTTGGGGTGGCCTCATCACACCTGTCTATATTGACTACACAGTGTCCAGAAAATGGTGGGAATTTTTATGGGGGTATTAGTAACTACAAAGCGTTGGTGAATGTCCAGCAGACCAGAGGCTCACTCATCTTGTAGTTGTAGCTCTGGTGCTGAAATCTGGTGGTCCCACCTCTCCGTGCTGGCGGGCAATAATGGTGGTCTCTGTCACAAGTACTGCACAGATACACTCGAGTAAAGTCACCAACTGAATAGACACTGCTTTGTTGACAACAGAAACTCACAGCTCTGCAATCAAAGTATGGGCCATGTGTCAAAATCTATTCTCTACCCACGTCTGGACACAACACTGACACAACAACCACATCATACAGACAGGTCAGATCTCTCTGACCAAACAGCACATTTACCATGGTGGTTTTACATCAGATAGATCCTCCCAGACTATAGATTCTGAAAAATATTTATTAGTTTTCTGCCCTAAAAGAGGATAGGTAATATGTTTCATTATTCTCAACACTTGATCTGTCTTGCCTAACCCTTGCTGGAGTTTATGTATATTGTTGGTCCCTAGACCCTGACTAGGGCGGGGGGTCTAGAGCAAATCCCTACTTGTTTGTAAGGCTAGATTTCGATATGGCAGTATCAAATCACTCAAACATGAAACAATATTCAAAATATATATAAGGAAATAATTTCAATCTTACCAGATTATGAATAAATAACACAGAATTGCTAGCAAAACTCAGCTGAGCTGCTGGCTATAGTATGGCGTCCCTGAATTTATTTCACTTTCTTTCATATGGAAATCACCACACTTTAAAATCTGTGTCTATCACTGAACAACTATTGAAGACTGGCCCCACTTTCGCGTCTGAGCGCTAATAATATGATTGTCTGTGGCCAATCACTGCCTAGGTTTATTTTAAATTCAAATTTCCTACCCTAAAGTCATTTCAGTCATGCTTCAGTCAAGTATGGATGGTTATCTGTTAGTCTGTCCGTCTCTACTTGTGTTTCTACAAAAATGTACTTGATTTTTGAACCAACCTTTCTCTCCCCTCCAAAATTTTGTCGTTAAAAGTTATTTTTAGACACAGCCACCACAATATCCCTTCTCTTCCATACTACGTAGATTTGAACACCTGCGTCTCAAGGTCGTGTTTTTGTGTGCAAATAGCGACACTTTTTATTCAATACAGTCATGTCGCTGATGTGAACAACACTGTCTTTTGTCATTATCTTCAATATTATCTATCCGTTTGTAAAATTAAGAACATATTAGTTCACTGCTCAGAATGGGCCATCCGGCCAGCTAATTTTTATATTCCTAACATTAATATTAAGAAAAAATTACTTTTTAATTTTTGTAATATTTCGAACATCTGCGTTTAGCCGCTGAATTCAAATCAAGGGCTTGGTATCGCAAAAGCGTCCATTCCGTACCTCGTGTCAATTTGGGGACGTGAATTTTTACTTTCCTCCATTCCCCCCCCCCCCCCCCCCCCCCCCCCCCCCCCCCCCCCCCCCAATGGCGTCTCCTTAGCCTTTCTAGTCTCACGCAATCTTTCCAGTCATATTTTTTCCTTTTTATCCGCCGTTCCCCTCCTGTCTAGCAAGTCAATTTTTATGGAGGGTGATGACCCGCGGTCTAGGCGATCATGTACTATTCGCAGCCTACGCATTATGTTTTTATCCCTACATGTTATCTTTGGAGGTATTTTACCGTTGTATCTCTGTCAATTTCACTACAATCTCTAGAATCTGGACATAGTGTATAGTGACGTCTTTAAACACTTCCATCTCCAGTATCTGCTGTGGGCTGCCTTTAGCTTTTTAGCCCCTCTTACCATGAAGAAATAAAGTTATAATTTTCAGGCTGTGAACCGGCCAATGTAGACTCAAATGTCATAATTTCAACTAATTTAAAATTAGACAAACAGACACATACCCATGTGGGTAAAACAAGAAAAATGTGTCCCCCACGAGACAAACAAAAATGACAGTGTGGCCTTCGTCAACTTGTTTGTAGCAGATATTGTATGGCGACGTGAGAAACCGGATACACAGAGCCAACTTTATTAGAGAAATATATGTAGTTATACGAGAGTGAACAAAGAAACAGAAGTATCTTTGTTAAGGGTATTCTGAGTTTCCCCCTCCCCCCCCCCCCCCCCCCCCCCCCCCCCATTTCTTTTCACTGTATGAATTACTGTAACTCTTGGTCTTTCACGTTTTCTTTGTTTCAAAGAAACTCCTTCAACACAAAGAGACTTCTTTCACTTTAGAAACGCGCAGAACATCTAGTTTGCTACCAATGCAAAATGTAGATTTAATATTGTTGATCAGAATCGACGTCACTGCACTCCAGGCAAACCCATATGTGCTCAGTCTCCCTCGGCAAATGTCGTAGGATACGAATACTAATTGTTCCTGTTGCGCACTGGTTGTATACACACCGGATGCATCCTCTCATTCGTCCATCCCTGCTGGTCTTACGTTTGATGCCAAATTCCAGCCATCTTAGCCTTGACGATTCATCGATTGCAGTGTCATTTCCTAACAGGCGACCATTAATTACCCCCAGTATCTCTCCCTTATCCATATCCAATGTACTTTCTGTGGGCGCTTTTGAAGCTAGTCTGTCAGTTCTTTTATTACCGCACACCCCTGCATGACCAGTACAGTAGATCCACACCAGTTCCTGAAGATTCGGGACTTCTATGGAGATTTTATATTCATGCTAGAATCTATACAAACATCCTAAGATCATCATCATCATCACCATCATCATAATCATCATCATTACTTTCCTTTGCGCTCCTTATGGAGCATGGAGCCACCACGGTAGCTGGTCCCTTGCAGTAAGCTTGCACCAAGCATTCACATGCTCCTTCAACGGTGGCTTATGTGACAGTTTGTTTCACATTATGAGGTTGTCAGCCTCACACACAACCTCATATTGTCGCCTTGTACACGTTGAGAACGCACTTGTCCAAATCTTTCTTTGTCTCTTCAGAGACCCCTAGGAATTACATACTTACTTACTTAGTCATCCATCTTCTCCCGTCAGGCATAAAGGTTTGGAGGAGGGAGCGACATACTATCCTATCGGCTGTCTTTCTTCTGGCCGGATTTCAATCTAGTCCTCGATCCTTCAGAGATTGTCTAATATTGTCCTCCCAGCGAGGTCTGGTTCCATGGCTCTAAGTTTCTCATACGAGGAATTACACGGAGGCAAAAATCTCTTGGCATATTACTTCTAAAAATACGCTTCATCTTCATCATTGCCAAATACGATCACAATATCATGTCACACAGTACTCCAGCTTTGTTATTGTTGAACAGAATCGACATCATTGCACTCTGGGCAAACCAATAGGTGCTCAGTCTCCCTCAGTATATGTCAAAGAGTGTGAATGCTAACTGTTTCTGTAGCTTGCTGCGTATAAACACGACGGATGTATCCTCTCGTAAGTCCATCTCTGCTAGCCTGACGTTTGATGCCCAATTTAAAAAGTCTTAACCTTGGTGATTCATCTATTGCAGTGTCATTCTCTAACAGGTGATCATTAATTGTTCTCGGTGATATTGAATTGCGTAAGTCGAAGGTAGTGAGGAAGAGAACTGGTCACAGCATCTTAAGAAACCTAGCACCCCACTTAAATATAGTAGCCCTTTCAGTCATAAGTGACTATGGGAATGCGCTCCGGAGGTGACAGACCTCACCTGCTTTTTTTTTTTTCCTGGAGTTCCTTTCGACGTTTTCTCCTTTCTTCTGCTTGTTGTGAGAGCTATTGTTTGCCCAATCTGAGGTGGTGGCGTAAATTAATTTAGAGCTCGCAAAATATGAAAGAGAAGCGACAAAGATATAATAAGTATGTCTTTTTACACTAAATGAAAAGGAAAATATCATTGTATTTATATTTTTAGTGCATATAGTGACCCCGTTAAAGGGAAACTGGTCGTCAGAAGCATCTGAACTAGAAATCCTTTAAAGAGTAATATCTAGCGGTTTTTTTTAATTCAGCTGTAGAAATAGAGAAAATAATTCTTTTGAATATAACTCGCATCAATATTCCAAACTATTTAAAAGTTAAATGTTATACGTACAATATATTCATTAAATTCACTTTGTCATGTTGTGTTGATGATCATCCGCTTTCCAAAATATCTGGCATGACTCGCACCACTAGAAGTCGAGTCTCGCACCACTCAAAGTCGGGTCTCGCACCCCTTGCGTGTGTGGTTAAAGAAGCACTGCTCTAAAGACATAAAATGCGCGTAGAAAATTCAATTTGCCAGCTGTAAAAATATTTATTGCGACTTTTTTCTCATAATATTTTATTTGGTCTCCAATAATTAAAAAAATTATGTTTTTTTGCCGGGTAAGAAACAGGTATTAAATATTTTGTAACAGGGAGTTCGAGTTTCAAAAATCCGGTTTCAAACATTTGCATAAGGAAAATTAACGGACTTATAATTTAAATCAAAAGGCGAAAATCCATGACTTAATAAGTTTATAATCATATATATATATATATATATATATATATATATATATATATATATATATATATATATATATATATATATATATATATATATATATATATATATATATATATAAGATTTTAGATCATACATGCGCTCTCTTATCTATAAGAACTGAATCAACAATGAATGTGTAAAAATAAGATATAACAAATTTAATAATCAATTAGTTTTTAACAAATTTAAATAAATATGGATGAAAGTGACGTTATAGGTTTTTAAAATTTGTCTTCACTGAGACATAATTGGGGACTGATGGTTATTATTGTCCGTTAATTGTGTCTGTTACAGATATCTTAACTTGCTGAGTACTGCAATGGCTCGTTATCAGGTCTTTTGTGATGTGGACTCTTCTCTAGAGGCGTCCAGATGAATTTCACTCCTAATGTCAAGGGACGTCTTCACAACGTGTCCGCTGTCGGTAGTTGGTGTCGAACCCAGCTTCTTAAATCACAAGATTGTGGCGCAGACTATTACTTCAGACTGATCTGGCACTAAGAGCCGTCTTGTAGCTTCGAACCACGAACTTTAGGAAAGATAAAAGAACAAATGCCTCTGCTAAGTATATTTGTGGGCTGCAAATTAACAGGCGCATTGTCTCGCTGAGCACCCACCAATGTTAGCCTCTGTGAATAATTATTCTCCCTGAGGGAATATGATTAGAAATCACGGTTATTCATCTGGTCATTTAAATAGGGGAAATGTGTCTGGACAGCGCGAGTGCAATGGCTTGCCTGAACTAACATGATAAAAGTACACATATCTCACAAAATGATAATATACACCCTAGGCCCACGTGAGGCAATCATCTCACTGCTCCATTCGGAGTCTGGGGTTACTTCTACTTTCTCTTTCCTGAGCGAACTAGCATAAAGCAAACACCAGTTCTTGCTGTAGTGATTTATGAACATACTATTTTCATATGTTGAGGCTGGCAGCTTCCTATGACTGGTATAACCACTTAGCAAGTACAGACATATCACAATTCACATTTTAAACTTTATGTTCACAACTTACCGCAAATGGGATGTACAATCTCCTGGCACTGTAGAATGGACACAGCAACTTTGATTAGATGCTTCGAACACTTGGTCGGGTAATTTTAGTATTCCTCTTATGACAGGTGCTCTGTATCGTTAAGTTTCCATTCTTGGTATTTAAAATTGCGGGTTCTCTTTTAAAGTTATAAAGACGCCCAAATACTTTGATCTGTCACTTTTAATTCTGGAATACTAGTCCGATGTCTCTCTGGCTCCAGGGAGTTGCTAATTTGACGTTGCGATGCAGTCGGATTTGTGTCTCCGATTTCGCTAGATTATATTTCCATTTCTAAGTTCAAGTCCCATATGGTACTTCCGACAACCTTGCCAATGAAAGCCAATATCTATTCCGGCTCTCAAATTAAACCAATGGTAAGCTTTTTACAACACTGTGGGTCGGGGTGTTAAATCATTACTATCCCCCGCGTGTTTTAAAATATCAATTTTAAAATTTAAACTCGTGACCTCTTTCAAATATGGCAGTAATACTTCCGATTGTATTTGTACAAACTCACAAACACATCGGTGAACTTATTTCCTGGATAATGCCTTCCGCTCATATTGTCTCCTCTGAAAGAGTATCCGTACTATTGTTACAGAGGTGGTCCACCGGAAGTGATTACGTATTATCACATGTGTTCGCGTACACCTCCCAGACAGATTTCTTAGACAGCCAATCTGGCTTTCTTTCCATCGAACGTGCGCGACCATCTTGTGTCAACAAAGATCGTATCTATCAAAGGTGACTAGACGACTTAAGTGATAAAAGTATTAACCGCTGACCTGTCTAATTAGCATTGTAATACTACGATTCACCTGCTGAAACGTAAACAAGTCTAGGGAGTGGTCAGAGCAAAAAGTTTAAGTGCATAAAATATGCCAAATAATAGGACGATGAGTGAGGAAAATGAAGAAATAAGTTAAAAATGTAGGAGAGAACGAAATTAATGAAAAGGGCACAAATGATTTCCTCACAGAGGCCATTCTCAAACTTTGGAAATTATGGGAAAAAACCTAACACAACTTTAGGAATTTCAGACTATCATTTTTATCATCGCCCTTTAGCTCACCAAGGAGCATAGGCCTTCAACAAACTTATGCCAATTCTTCCTGTCCGTGCCAACAGCTTAAGGT
Organism: Oreohelix idahoensis; assembly: GCA_024509875.1. Taxonomy (NCBI): domain Eukaryota; kingdom Metazoa; phylum Mollusca; class Gastropoda; order Stylommatophora; family Oreohelicidae; genus Oreohelix; species Oreohelix idahoensis. The sequence goes on from JAMPIV010015047.1 coordinate 56,752, forward strand.
CTTTACCATGCATTCTTCATCACCTTCATGTCTGTCTCCAGTTCTCTTCTCCGCGCGTTCCTTGGTCTCACTCTACCTCTTACCCTGCGGGTTCCAGAACAAAGCCTACCTTGTAATGCTATGAACAGGTTTTTCTCAACGTGTGTACTATTCATGTCCAGCGTATTTCAGCAAATGCTTCATGTATTATTATGTTTATTTTCTTTATTATTACTACTACTACTATTACTATTTTGTGTCACAATACGGCCTAATTAAACACGCCTCGGGGTGTTATTAAGTTTTTCTTTAAATTTCTGATCGGACGATCGCTCTCGTAGAAGTCGAAAGTAGGTTACTACGGGGTTATTCTACATTACGTCGGGCTTGAAGACCTGGATCATTCAAGCTGGTAGAGATCATTAACCTAAATTAATTTGGTTCACCCAGTACTTCCAATGGTTATTGTATGTATATTTAAGACCCTGCCCATGATTATAACTGAGTGTAATGATAACCACCCATTACCCTCGTATCACAAGCTCCTGGAACGAGTTTTTTTGTTTGTTTTTTTTAAATAAAAAATTCCGTCATTATCAGTGATCTGAAGTGTGGAAAAATTCCTAAACTGTGGCAATCTTTCCAAAAACACACAACAAACAAACAACAAGCAAACAAAACAAAACAAAAACAAAAGAAAGGTTAGATGGAGAATTTTTCAGCAAAAGTTTGATGTATTATTATTTTTATTAGTACCGTATTACTATTCTGAGTCCCATGACAGTTTGATTAAACATGCTTCGGGTTCTTATTATGTTTTTCACGTCTGATAGGACGACTGCGAGTAGACATTAACCTTGGGTTACTATGTGGTTGTAATACTTTACATTACATTAGATTTGAAGATCGATATTGTCCGAAATAACGGAGACAGCGGAATTAAATCAATTTTTGAGGTTCGATAAGTCCTATGATTCCTGTAAAGTATATTTGAGACTCTTCGCATGAATGTAACTGAGTGTAATGATTACCACTCGTCACCGATTATCACCAGTACATTTTACGAGAGAAATAAACCGTTCCGCCATAATTTTACTTACTTAGTCGTTCCTCATCTACTCTGAAGTGTAGAGATTTGCTAGAGAGAGCGCCATACTATCCTATCGGATGTCTAGCTCTCGGTCCTTCAGACATTGTCTAAAGTTGTCCTCCCAGCGAACTCTGGGTCGTCTTAAATGTCTCGATCCCTGGCTTTTAGTTTCCCATATGTGTCGTGGTAGCCGATCTTTTTCTGTTCTGCAGACATGGTAATTGGGACTGTTCTTCTCGGGTCTACGCGGGCTGGGTTTTGAGGCCATGACGTGTTGGCCATGTCTCTTCTTGTTACTTCAGTCTGTCATAATTAGTGATGTATGTTTGGGAATATATCTATACTGTGGGAACCCTCTTAAAATGAAAGAAAGAAAGAAAGAAAGAAAGAAAGAAAGAAAGAAAGAAAGAAAGAAAGAAAGAAAGAAAGAAAGAAAGAAAGAAAGAAAGAAAGAAAGAAAGAAAGAAAGAAAGAAAAAAAAAAAGAACACCAACAAAAGAAAACGAAAAAGAAAAAAAATTAGATGGGGAATTTTTGAAGCAGACGACAAATCTGGGAATTTTTTAAGCAGACGACAAATCTGGGAATTTTTGAAGCAGACAACAAATCTGTGAATTTTTGAAGCAGACGACAAATCTGTGAATTTTTTAAGCAGACGACAAATCTAGGAATTTTTGAAGCAGACAACAAATCTGGGAATTTTTGAAGCAGACGACAAATCTGGGAATATTTGAAGCAGACTACAAATCTGGGAATTTTTTAAGCAGACGACTAACCTGGGAATTTTTCAGCACCTGTTTGATGTACTCTGTTGTGTTGTTGAACAGAAATGGAATCCAGTGCAATCTGACTAAACATCTTGATTATCTGGATTTTGCAGATGACTTAGCTCTTCTGTCCCATAACCATAATCAGATGCTAGACAAAATGAAAATTCTCGATGAGAGGAGGTAACAACAAGTGGGCCTGAAAATACACAGGGAAAAGACAAAGATTATGAGAATAAATGCAAGAAATGATATCAAGGTTGAAGAAACACCACTAAAAGATGTAGAATCGTACACATACCCTGGAAGTAATATAGACAAAGTGGGAGGGACAAACAGTGATATCAAAATAAGAATACAAAAAGCAAGAGGAGCTTTCATTGCATTGGGAAACATATGGGGAACAAGAGAAATCAAATCCAACACGAAAATAAGAATCTTCAACTCAAATGTCAAGTCAATCCTATTGTATGGCTCTGAGACATGGAGAACAACAAAAACAACAACCAAAAAGCTACAGACTTTTATAAACGGGTGCTCGCGTAGAATAGAAGGACTGAAATGGTATGACAAAGTCACAAATGTGGAATTGATGACAAGAACCAGACAAGTGCCAGTGGAACAAGAGTTGAGAAGAACACGCTGGCGATGGATAGGACACACATTGAGGAAACCTGTTGATAGCATTACAAGGCAGTCCTTGTTCTGGAATCCACAGGGAAAGAGAGGCAGAGGTAGACCAAAAAACATATGGAGAAGAGAACTAGATACAGAGGTGAAAATGATGAGGAAAACATGGAAAGAACTTGAGCGGATGGCACGGGACAGGAAGACTTGGTATGTGTTTGTTGAAGGCCTATGCTCCTTGGGGAGCTAAAGGATATTGATTGATTGATTGATTGTTTGATTATTATTATTATTAGCTTTATTATTTTTAATCACAAGACAACCACAGTTCTGGTTTTTATTAAGTTTTTTTCTCTTCTAACTGGACGACCGCTCACGTAGAAATCGAACCTGAGTTACTATGGGGTTAAAATAATACAATACGTCAGATTTGAAGATATGAATTGCCCGAGCGAGTGGACAGCGGGTGAATTAAATTAAATTGTGAGGTTTCATACTTCCAATGATCCTTTAATGTAGATTTCAAGCCCCATGGTCCCCGCGGCCCCCCCCCCCCTCATTTTATTCGGTGTGGATGTGACGTTTAAATGAACAAACAGAAACGAAAGACATTTTAGGCTAGGGATAGTTAGAACTATCCTTTTCACGCCGGCACTTAAAAGCGCTGAATCCCCAAGATATCAGGCAACCATCACTTTTGAATGAGAGATATTTAGAAACCGCCCATTTTACCATTGAAACTTATTTTCAACTCTGCAGACATGTTTTTATCAAGGTAGAAATTCAGGGATCTCAGAGTTCCTAAAGTAGGTCCCCGCAGCTCTTGCGTTGTCTACCACTGGTTTATACAGAGAAACACCTTAACATTGAAGAGGCATTACACAATTACCCCTTTACTTCATTTACGTATTAAAGATAACATGAACGAACGAACGAACGAACGAACGAACTTTATTTTCAAAGGGTTAAGAATTGGGCACGCAGGCCCGTCTGACATTCTGCCCTTCCTCTCTCTCTCATCATATATACTGTATCCTTCCATCCTCACATTTACTTTAAGCATTATTAAGGCATTTATCATTATAAAAGTAATATAACATTAAACATTTGCAATAATCATCATAATTAAAGTATGTTTTTAAAATAAATAAAGATAGATAGATAGATAGATAGATAGATAGATAGATAGATAGACAGACAGACAGACAGACAGACAGACAGACAGACAGACAGACAGACAGACAGACAGACAGACAGACAGACAGACAGACAGACAGACAGACAGACAGACAGACAGACAGATAGATAGATAGATAGATAGATAGATAGATAGATAGATAGATAGATAGATAGATAGATAGATAGATAGATAGATAGATAGATAACGAACGAACGAACAAACTATATTTTCAAAGGATTAAGAATTGGGCACGCAGGCCTGTCTTACATTCTGCCCTTCTTCTCTCTGTCATCTTACATACCGTATCCTTTCAATAGCACATGTATCTTTAGCATTATTTAAGCGTACAAAATTATCGAGGTAAAATAATAACATACATTTGTAACATCCAGACATAATCAAATTTAAGGGGGGGGGGGGGGAATTATTAATTAAAATAGATTAACAAAAATTAATACCTTAAAAAAAAAAAAAAAAAAAAAAAAAAACTAACAAACACAATCAAAACAATTCATACAGTAAATAAGACATAATTAGAAACGTAATCAGATAATGGTGGCATATAATAAGAACTCGTGACAATTTGGAAATCTGCTGAAATAGCTGGGACTTCATGTGTTGTCAGCGCAGAGAAGACAAGAAGTGTAGAATTATTCAGGAATGACAACTTACTTACTTACTTAGTCGTTCCCCTTCTACCGTTAGGTGCAGAGGTACTTCATTTACGTATTAAAGATAACACGAGAAGACAAGAAGTGTAGAATTATTCAGGAATGACAACTTACTTAGCCCTTTAAAATAAGAACTATTCATGTAGGCACACTTGGAGTCATTCTTATATGACCATCAGCTATACACCATGCTACAGTATTCAAATATGGAAGTGAGCCTATCTGTGAGGCCAATAACACCTTCACTGACTCTTGAAAGTATCCACAAACATCCTAGGTGGCTGCATTCAGGTGAATCTCACTATGAGATCAGCAGGGTGGCTGTATGACCTTCTTCAACCCAGTTGAGGGAGAAACTGTATGGTGATGAGAGAGACCTGAGACGAACTGCCAGGTTTATAAGAGAGATAGATGGGGTTATTTGACAGCGAACGACGAAGAAAATAATAAGATTATGGGCCCACAATGGACAGGGTAAGCTGAGAAGTGGCAGTATGTAGGATGTGACAGTTCCTTAGGAGAGCCCAGAACCAGAGCACAGTATTTTAGCTTTGCATATTTGTAGAGCCCCCTTGGATGGCGGGGAATGCACAGTATGCCACATTCTTCTTTCCCCTTGCTTGGGATCAGATGCTATGGTCCTTTAAATGCCAGCCAAGCTGGAGACAATTGAGCTCACGACTTCAACTCCACATTTTTCGGAATGGCAGAAAAACCACAGGAAAAGCCTTGATCTACAGTGTAGATAATACCAAGGAGTCTTAAACTTGATATTTGCTGCAAAAGAGCGAGAATCTCAGCAGCCCTAGTTAAACTTACTTACTTAGTCGTTCCCCTTCTACCGTGAGGTGTAGAGGTTTTGAAGAGAGAGCGCCAGACTATCCTATCGGCTGTCTTCCTCCTGGCCTGGTTCCATTCTAGTCCTCGGTCCTTCAAAGATTGTCTAATGTTGTCCTCCCAGCGGACTCTGGGTCGTCCTGGGGGTCTGGATCCTTGGCTCTTTGTTTCCCATGCTTGTCGTGGTAGCCGGTCTTCTCCGATTCTGCAGACATGGCCAAACTATCTTAGTTGGGACTGTTCTACTTGGGTCTGCAGGGGGTGGGATTTAAGGCCTTGACGTATCGTCTGGTTGCGTACCATGTCTCTTCTTGTTACTTCAACCACCTTCCTCAGATACCTCATTTCTGAGGTTTGGATCTGGCTTTTGTGGTTTGTAGTCATTGCCCATGACTCGCATCCATATGTCAAGACTGGGACATATGTGGAGCGGTATACAGCCATCTTCGTTTTCTTACCAACCTCTCTCTTGCTGAGGAATCCTCGATTTATGGCCTGAAAAAGTCTCCCAGCTGCTGCTTTTCGAGTGGCCAACTCTTCTTTGATGCCTCCCGTTCGGTCAATAATAGCTTCGAGGTATTTAAAGTGGTCGACCTGCTCCAGGACCTGTTCTCCCAGGTTAATCTGATGTCTTCTTTCTTCTCGTGATATCACCATGGATTTTGTTTTAGAGCTGCTTATAAACATCCCTCTCTTCTCCAGCTCTTCCTTCCAGACTTGCAGGTTGAATTGGAGATGTGCCTCTGATTTAGCAATCAGGGCAACATCATCAGCAAATGCCAGCTCCAAAATACAGACCTGTCTCATCTTCCAGTACCCCACTGAATACTTTCTTGTTCTCTCCTTACATGCCTTAATGATATCGTCCATGAGGAGTATGAAAAGGTAAGGTGACAGGATATCACCTTGTCTTACACCAGTGGTGGTCCTGAACTCTTCTGACTTATGGTTTGCTGTCTTCACATAATTTCTGCAAGACTTGTAGAAGCTCTGTATAGCATGAATCAGAGGTGCTGGAATGTTCTTCCTTGCCAAACAATCCCAAAGTTTGCTCCAGGGGACCCTGTCAAACGCCTTTTCCAGATCTATGAAACTAGTTAAACAACAAACAAAATACAATCTAAGAAATGGAGTACGGGCTCTGTCATCATCTCTTCCATCTGGCTATGAAATGGATAATGAAAACAAAAGTTTCAACCGCTGTATATTTGGAATATTTGACTCTGGCAATACATCTTGACTTGACGATCTAGATTTCGCTAAAGATTTAGCACGACTGGTTCCATAACCGTAATATGATGCAAGATAAAATGAGAATATCCGCGGACAGGTCAGGGCAATTTGGTCTGAAAAGCACAGAGAAAAGACAAAAGATTGCGGGAATGAATGTGACAAATGCTAACCTTATTGCATGTGGACAAACATCCCATTCAAAATGTGAACATATATATATATATATATATCTTGGCAGCAATATAGACGAAGCTGGAGGAACAGACAATATTATCTAAGAAAGACACATAAGCTTTCATTGCGCAGAGGAATATATGGAAACTGAAAGAATTGTTCACCACTAAAATAAGTTTTAACTTAAATGTCAAGACAGTCCTATTGTATGGCCCTGAAACATGGAGAACAGCTAAAGAGACAAACAATTAGTTACAGACATTCATAAATGGGTGCTTGCGCAGAATCGAAAGAATGAAATGGTATGATCAGGTCATCAATATGGAAGCGATAGAAAAAAATAATGCCCAGACAAATACCAATGGAACAAGAGGCGAAGAAAAAAAGTTGATCATAGATAGCACACACGTTGAGGACATCACCTGACAGCATAGACCTGTAATCCCCAGGGGAGCATAAATAGAGAAAAACCAAATAAACACGATGAAGGAAGTTGGAGACAGATTTAAGACGGATTAAGAGGACTTTGAAAGACCTTGAACTCATGGTATATTTAAAATGGTTTGCCCTAATTTTGCTGAAGGTCCAGGTTCTAAAGGTGGCCCTCACGGTAATGGATTAAATGAATCTATCTATCTATCTATCTATCTATCTATCTATCTATCTATCTATCTATCTATCTATCTATCTATCTATCTATCTATCTATCTATCTATCTATCTATCTATCTATCTATCTATCTGTCTGTCTGTCTGTCTGTCTGTCTGTCTGTCTGTCTGTCTGTCTGTCTGTCTGTCTGTCTGTCTGTCTATCTGTCTGTCTGTTTGTCCATCTGTCTGTCTGCTTGCATGCCAGTCTGCCTGTTTATCTATCTGTCTTCCTACCTATCTGTCCGCTTGTTTGTCTATAGATCTGTCTGTCTGTCTGCCTGTCCGTATATCTACCTCTCAGTCAAATTGTCGCATAAACCACCACTGCAAGAAAATGTGATTGCTTGGTGGTTCCATGCACCAAAAGAAGCGAAAAGGAAGATGATGATGATGATTTATTGAATGAGAGAAGGCCCGACACTATAGCAATACTATAAGTATACATATTGGCAGACATCTTTGCTCCAACATGTGACACACATCAGGGAGTATTGTTCTCTTATTTCTATAGTTTCATGTTCTCCACTTAATTCTCACTTTCTTTCCCTTCTGTGATGAAGTGAATCTGTATCACAACGCGCTCAAATTTCCTCGCTTCAAAACCTAGTTAACGTGTTTTTACAATCTATAAATAACTACAATATTTGAAATTGTCTGAGGGGCAAAGTCCTTTTACCGCTAAAAATTTAACTAGAGAATTTGATTTTTTCTACTACCACAGGTTAAAAGTTACTACCCCCATACACACACACGCCCACCCTAATATTTATCGAAGGACGTAGTCAAAATTAACAACCAATCGAATTGTTACCTCGTTTTTCGTAGAGACAAAAAATCTTGGTTGTAGTGGCAAAAACGCCGATTCTGTGTTTTTGGCCAAAATTAAATAATTTATTTCTCAATAACTAAAGGGAATTAAAATGAAAGGGATATCTTGAATTATAGCGCTGATATTGATTAATATATTAACCTAAAGATTCCCCCTTAATAAAGTTATCTTGACTTAGAAAAATTTAATTTACTGATATTTTAGATCAGGTTAGAACTACAATTAATTACAAAAAAATTACCCAGCTGAAACTGTTAAGGAATAACAAAAGGAAAATTAGATAGAACGATAGAGGTCAGCTGACCGTGTAATTATCACTTTTAATATTGAAAATAGATACATAAATAACTGAGATATAACATACACAAAGATAATCAGACGAACGAACACCCTTACGATTGCTTAAAGTTTATAGTCCAAAAATAGTTAAAATTTTGAATCGTCTTCTGATTGGCTAAGGGTAGTTGATAAAATTTAACACCCCCTTGCATAGTCCGCCATTTGAAAAACTATCAAGCACTGCCAAGTTGAGATCAGTAGGAAAGCCTTGTGACCAAGCTTTTGCCTTCTGGACGAGAAAGCAGTTTGAAAACCTATTTACGGCTAGTCAAGCTTGTGCATGTGTTATTCTTCTTTACTTGGGGTAAGACAGATAAGTTTATTTGTGATATATTGACATGTAGGCCACCGGTTGTGTGTGCCGCCTATTTTATTTCGATACTGCCACTTGGGAGAGGTCACGATGACCTAAGTAGGAATGTGTCTAAAAGCAGGCTTATTGGGAAGTGAAAAATAAATGTGTTTGTAAGTTTGCCATAAAATTTTGCGACTGTAAGTCCAGGAGAAAATAAATTGGTAGTGGTTTCTGGAGTGACACAATGTTCAAATAACATGTGACACTATACATATAATGTTTGGAAGAAGTAATTAACAGGACACAAGATATATTTGTACACCCCTGCTGATTCTATGGAAGACAAACAATGCTAAAGGAATAGTGGCTTTAATGCCATATGGAAAAAGGAATGAAAACACAGGACTGAGTGTAGTCAATGAAATATAGGGTTTGGTGCATATGGTCAGCACACATGGCTGACCCCAGGTAAGATTACCATTGATTAGTGGTGGAATTGTTATAGACAGGCTATAAAGGGGAGGAAACTTTCCTTCTCATTTCAGGGTTGTATTACCAGTAAAAAAGTGTGGCAGACAACCTGGAGAAGACAGAAATTGTGGGCAGTGAAGGCTCACAATATACTTTGAGCTACAGGCCATATCTTCATCCGGAAAGCAGTACCATTTGAGTGACCATGTATATATTCTGGAGCCCATAGCATCAGACAGGCGTAAAAGCTAAGTCCCTCACTACGGGCACATGACAGTTCCTCTCAATTTAAACCACCACAACAAAAAGAATTTCCTGGGGCGTGATGGAAACAACAAACCCTCAAATAACTGACTAGTGTAATATCAAGCATTGAAAATCAGACAGTGGGGTATTCATTCTAGGGATATTTTTATTTTGTTACACTTCATGGACAGAGTTCCATCTTATTTATTTAAAAACTGTAAATAAACATGTGTATGATTTTGACAAGTCCTGTTCCAAAAGATTGAGGTTTGGGACAATAAATTGTATATTTATTCCCATATATATACACCAAAACGTTCCCACCAGTCTTACTTACTTACATTTTGTTGTAGTACAGTTCTGTTTGAATTTATTCATTCCTCACTTTAAATACATACATACCCTAGACACTTGCCATATACATAACACTACAGAGATAAATGTACACTGGGTGAGATCAGAAGAGGTAGCGGATAGGGACCCCTGAGAATACATCATCATCTTTCTGATTCAGGGTACTTACATAGCTTGACCTCACCTTGTTAACCTTTAAATTTACTACCATCAAAACCTCTTATCACACCTTCTGTCTTTTGTTTGTCTGTTCCTGACGAAGGCCTTGTGGCCGCAACGTAGGTTTTTCCTTGTCCTGTCTCTTAGTAAGACGTATTACTATTTGTGTTTTTTTTCCGTTATAGCAATACTATGACTTGGAATACACTCTTAGATACATTTATCAAGCACGCTCTCTCGTACTGAAAATCTGATACCTTGGACGCACTATGTAAAGCTTCTTTATTGAAACAAAACATAAAAGTATTTAAACAGAAGCAACGCAAACGTTCAATGAATTGTTAAAATAACTTAAGAAAACAGTCATTATAGAACTCGTTACGAAAATAATTTGTGAGAAAACAGACATTATCGGAATTCGTAACGATGAGAGAATAAGAGATTTTGTATGCACTGTTTAATAGTGTCAATGTGTTGATAAAACCTTGAGAGGAAATGCTGACTACGCAGAAATGGAAATTATTGCTTTATCAGCCCTGCTGTGTTGTTATTTATGTCTACTACTGATTTTTAACCTTGGTAATTAGTGACGTTAGTTTAGGGAGTAGTTTTGCTGTTATGTCAAAATATCTTGTTTATTTTATGGAAGTAATTGTTATGTTTAAAAGACAATGTTATCTTAACACAGTGCGTTCTTTGCAAAAACCATTGAACAACTAACAACGTGGAAAGAAAGAAAATATTTCACATCTCAGATTTCTACCTCGCTATAATTACATCAGTGTGAAGCAGCCAGTTATTGTTATTTTTGTTACTGTTTATCTGAATGGATATCATTGCACTCCGGGCAACCCATAACGGCTCAGGTTCTCTCAAGGAATGTCGAAAGGTGTGATGCTAATTGTTTCTCTAGCTTTGGTTATATGCACGAGAGATGCATGATGCATCATCTCATACGTCCAGCTCTGCTAATCTTACGTTTGATGCTAAATTTCAGCAATCATAGCCTTCTTGATTCATCTATTGCAGTGTCCTTCTCTAACAGGCGATCATTAATTGTCGTTAGTATCGCGCCCTTATCAATATCCAATATCCCCATCTGTGGTGGGTTTGATGTTAATACAGTTTGTTGTTAAGAAATCTTAGTGTACTGAATGAGGTCAGCTGTGAAGGTCCCTGAATATAATAAATATCAAAGTAAATTTCCAGGGCACCTTTCTACTACCACCACTATGATCTCATTCAGACTTATTCTAGATATGATGTAAGATGACTACGTTTGGTGTCTAGGGTTATGAAATGTTAGTGTAAGGTTGCATTAACCAACTAAACATATAAACAATTACACAATTTATGTTATTATCTAATACAACAAAACAGTACCATGACAATCACATACAAACTACACTTTAAAAGACTATCTTTAGTAAGTCAGTGGTTGAAAGTTTGGTAAAGTTAATATTTTTCAATTTATTGTCCTGAATCTGATTTATTTGGAATCAGGACAGACAATCAATAGTGAAATCATAGAAATTAATTACATCAATCAATTTACACAATGGGTCTTCTGACCATAATACATATATTATTATATAAGGGTGTAGTTGTATTATCTAACTGAGGTGACTTCTAGTATACACTGGTTGATTGTTTATTATCATCATCTCTGCATGTTGTTTGTAAGTTTTTATGGACACTGATGGAATGTTTATATCACTATTCTCAGTCTCTTATTTGTAATATAATGTTAGTTGAGCGATCAGGTGCCGAAACATGCACCTATCTTTGTAATATGATGTAGGAATCTTCCTGCACTTCGCTGAACGACAACCTTCAGCTCCCACTTCTTCAAGAATGATGGTGGTTTACAGTTGTCTGCGAAAAAGGCAAGACTGTGGCATGAATATATCGGCCCACTGTAGTCTGGCACCAGTTACTGACAGCAACCAAAACCCTCTGAAATCAGAAGGATATGCCTCCTTCGTAATCAACAGCCTACAATAATACTCAACAATCAGTACAGGCACATTACAAACAAACATGTAAGATCAGCTCTTTACGACAATCACTTTCACCAGTTTCTTTTGATGTGACCAGGTATACCAGTATTCCTCTCCCCTAATAGTTACAACGCCTCTGCAATTCCAGCAATAATCTCTTGTCCATACAATAGGATAGGTATTATGCTCCTGATGATAATCCTATATAATTTAGTTGGTCTACACCTCTCTGATAGTCTTTCATATGCTGGATCAATCTCTAGACTCTGTTTTGAGTCTGCTATAAACTCACTTACTTATAGTCGTATGTTAGTATTTCACATTCAAATTTTATTTTAAATAAAATGTTAAGAAAATCAATTTTACCACAGATGCAAGGAAATAACACAGTTGAACGATGACTAGGCAATAGAATATGGCACATTTTCGATCTGCCCTATGTCCAGGCTTTTCCTATGTTAGAAAATTTCTCCGCCTGCTCTCATCGATCTTGCTTTACACAAAATTTACTTGAAATGGCAGTGAACAGTCCCCGTTTCGTACCAGTTGTCACAAAATTAACCGTGATACAACGTTAAAATATCTCCAATGATACAACGTAGGGATAAAAACTAATGCGTAAGCTGCTAGAATACATGATCGCCCACGCCGCGGGTCATCACCCGCCATGGAAATAAAATTGTTAGACTTGAAGGCAAAACGGAACGGGATAAGAACGGAGATCAAAAGGAAAAATCTGACTGAACGCGTGCTTGAAACTAGCAATGCTAAAAGGCGCAAGTGGTGGGGAAAGGAGGAAAAAGTCACGTCCCCAAGTTGACATAAAGTAAAGAAATCGACAAAAGGGACCTTGGATATTATACGCCACAGTCATTTCTTGGACGCTTTTGCGATAACTTAGTCCGTTTATTTGAATGCAGTGATGAATTCCAGAAGATTCTAGAAAATATTTGAAAAGTAACTTTTCTTAATAATAATGTTAGGAATATAAAACCTAGCTGGCCGGATGGCCCATCTTGAGCAGTGAAATAATATGCTTTCATTTATACAGACGGACAGATAATAAGAAAGATATTGACAAAAGACTGTGTTGTTCATATCGGCGAACGTCTGCATTGAGATAAAACATGTCACTAATTTTCAAAAAATTGTGGCCTTGAAGACGCAAGTGCTAAAATCTAGTTGGAATGAAGAGACGGGGTGGGATGGAGAATTGTGGCTAAAAATAACTTTAAAGGCGAAATTGTGTAGGGGAAGGCAGAGTTGGTTCAAAAAACAAGTGTGTTTTTTTTTGTGAAACGCAAGTAGAGACGGACGGACCAACAGACAATAAGGCATACTTGACTGAGGTATGACTGAAATCACTTATTGGTAGGATATTTGAATTTGAAAAAGAAAAGGCAGTGATTGGCCCTAGATGAATATATTATCGGCGCTCAGACGCGCATTTTGTGCCATTCATTTTAAGTTGTCCTGGTAGACACAGTGAATTAGTAAGTGGTGTAATTCCCAGAAGCTATTGAAATATTTAGAGGGACGCCATCATAAGGCCAGCAGCTCAGCTGAGTTTTGCTAGCATTTATTTAACTGTGTTCTATATTCATATTTCTGGTAAGACTGAAATTATTTCTTTGTACATTTTAATATTTGTTTAAGGTTCGAGTGATTTGATACTGCAATAGCATAATCTGTCCCTTACAACAAGTAAGGATTCGCTCTAGACCCCCCGCCCCAGTTCAGGGTCTAGAGACAAATAAAATACATAAACTCCAGCAAGGATTAGGAAGGACAGATCAAGTGTTGAGATCAGTGAAACATATCACCTATCCTATTCTATGGCAGGAAACTAATGAACATATTTCAGAATCTGTAGTCTGGGAGAACTTAGCCTATGTGAAACCAACTTGGTAAGATGTGTTGTTTGGTCAGAAAGATCTGACCCGTCTATGTGGTGTTGTTGTTGTGTAGTGTTGTGTCCAGAAATGGTTAGAGGATGGAATTCTGACACATGACTAATACTTTGATTGCAGAGCTGTGAGTTTCAGTTGGTACCAATGCGGTGTCAAATGAGTTGTTGAATTTTACCAGAGTGGACCCGTGCAGTAACATTTGGTCAGAGCAGCCTATTATAGCCCCCAAGCACGGAGAGGTGGGGCCACCAAACGTCTGATATTGCCCCCAAGCACGGAGAGGTGGGGCCACCAGACTTCTGATATTGCCCCCAAGCACGGAGAGGTGGGGGCCACCAGATCTCAACACCAGAGCTACACCTTCAAGCTACGTGAGCGCCTGGTCTGCTGAGAATTCACCAACTCAACTTATTTGCTAACACACCCATAAATTTCCATCAAATAACTGGACAATGTGTAGTCACCATAGACAGGGAGTGATGAGGCCACCCCAACAGCACATCCATTAAATGTTCTCCCAAAATAGATTACTACTATAAACAGTAATAATATTAACTAGTCTAGTAACATATATATGTACACACCTTGCATTTATTATGTAATATTCATGCATTTCTTTCATAATTACTAAACCTTTCATATGTTCTGGCCAAAATAAAACCTTGGTTCAGAACAAATAAATGTAAGAAAATTACTATCCACATTTTACACACTTGAGTTAGTTCAGTGTATTTTAACATTTATTAATATTATTAGACTGAGTAAATATCTGTGTGTGTGTATGTAAACTACCACAACACATTACATATCATTACCCTAGACATTTAACGTAGCCACATTCATTAGTAAAAAAAAAAAAAAAAAGATAGGTGTGAGGTCGTAGTGGTAGCACGAAGGGCCTTCTGACAATTCACAGTTACATTTTATCTCAGGAGCCTTCACAGCTGACCTCATGCATCACACGTAGCAATATCACCATCATACAATACCATCAATCCACTACACCAGTATCTACTGCTTTGTCCAATGGGACCATGTTTACATTTATTTTTGAATCTATCGTTTCAAATAACAACTCCCAATATGTTTCCAAGGCAAATATATTTTTAGTTTTAGGTCAACCAATCATACTTCGCCTTCCTTTAAAATCCAACCAATCAAATATCCCGTACCTTTTAACCTCATTTACCCAAAGTCGTTTTTTCAAAACATGCCATAAAAAATTACAAGCAGGCATGATCTTTACTTGACAGTCTGGTCGGATCCACTATAGTATTATGGCTATAATTAGTTAATTAATGGACTATTTGCGTAACTATTACCATATTCTTTGTCAACAAGTCCTAAGGTACACGAATATACAATTTATATGGGACTAGTTGGCTTGGTTCAGAAGTACACAGTTTTTTTTTTGTTTCTAAGTTAGTGTTTTTATTTTTAGTCTTGTGCTAGTATTGGCTTTTAGTTTAAAATCAATGCGAAACGAATTAGCATTTCATCTATCCTTTCCCCTCCTCGTTCCACAATGCATTTGTAGGCACATATTTTCTTAGAACTAGGAAAAGTGATTATGTCAAGGACGAATTTGAAAAATGTGGGTACCGTTTTGTTCGGCTATTCGTTAGCAAATAATAATCTGAAGGCGTAGGCGATACCAACAGTTCTAGCAGAAAATTCTTTTATACTTTCTTATCTTTTCTTTTATGCCCTATATTGTTATATATTAAATTAGATATTGTATTTAGAAATTCACTACACATGTCCCCCCTTTAGAACAGACGATCATATGTCAGTTCCTATTTCTAAATACACATAGATGAATTTACTATCTATGCCGGATGACTACTCTGATGTTCGTCGTACGGATGTCTGCTTAAAAAATCAGCTCCCACATTAGTTTTTCCGGGAATGTACTCTATGGTAAACTGGAATGGCTGCAAGAGCAAAGACCAGCGCAATAACCTAGTATTTTCATGCCTTGCTTGTGACAGACACACGAGTGGTTTATGCTCTGTCTGGATCCTAAATGATTGTTCATAGAGATAAATCTGGAACTTTTTTATACCCCAGATGACAGCGAGACATTCTTTTTCACTTGTTGAATATTTTTGTTCTGCTGTATTCAACTTACGGCTAGCATAAGCAACTGGGGTTAATTCCCCATCAAGTGAATTTGACCGTTGTAATAGAGCTGCACCCAAACCGATATTACTCGCATCCGTTCTCAGAATGAATTCTTGACTTAAGTCAGGTAATTTCAAAATAGGCCTGCTTGTGAGCTTTTCTTTCAATTCTTGGTATGCTAATTCACATTGCGCCGTCCAAATAATTTTATCAGGATTTCATTTGCGCGTTAAATCAGTCAATGGAGCACATATGGAGTTAAAGTTTTTTATATACTTTTGGTAAAAACCACATAATGAGACAAAAGATCGCACATCCTTTTTTGTTTGTGGTCTTGGTGCTTTTTTTAACTTCTCCAGGTCTTGGGGTCAGGGGTCATGTTTCCCTGATGTACTGTATGGCCCAAGAATTCCAGCTCTTTACATCTAACACAGCATTTCGTCGGTCTAGCTGTCAAATTGGTCTCTCTCAATCGATCAAACAACATATTCAGAGAGTTAATGTGTTCCTCAAATGTTTCTGTTGCTATGAGAATATCATCCATGAAGTTGGTGATGCATGGATTCTTCAGGGGATCCAGTAACTTTCTCATCATCCTCGAAAACACACTCGGTGCATTTTTCAGCCCGAATGGCAACATATTAAATTCATAATGTCCTTCCGAGGTGCTAAAGGCTAAATAAGGTTTTACTTCCGGCTTTACTGGAATCTGATAGTAGCCTTTGCTCAGATCCACTTTAGAGAAATATTTAGCTCTATTCAGCCTGGCAAACAGCTGATTTGTATCAGGTAATGGATCCACCTGATCTTCTGTGACAGCATTCAGTTTCCTGTAATCTATACACAGCCTGTGTTCTCCAGGGGGTTTTCTTAACAGAACCACACTGGAACTGTAGGGAGATTCACTGTGCGAGATAATCCCTTCTCTCAACAGATAATCTATCTCCTCCCTTAAAGCTTTTTCCTTAGCGAACGGAATCGAATAGGCTTTCATACAGATTGGTGTTGGGTCTATGAGTTTCATATCATACTCCAATAAATTTGTATGCCCCGGACGGTCCGTTAACACATCTGTATGATTATTCAGAACCTGTTGAACCCTCTCCCTCTGAATTTCCGTTAAGTGTGTGCTGATTTTTACCTGTGCGGCGGTTTCACAGGGATGTAAAGGATATTTATGAGAAGTGAGTGGTTCCTTTTTCATCTCCATTGCAACAGACAAGGTCAGTAGGTGTGTCTCTTCCTGGTTTTCTCTGTCCAGATATTTCTTCAGGAGATTCACATGATAGATTTTCTCTTTCCCTTTCTTATCTATCTTATAATTTGTTCTAGACACCTTCTCTAGAACTGTATATGGACCTTGCAATCCAATTTGCCATTTATTCTGGCTGCCGGGCAGTAGAAGGAGCACCTTCTCTCCCACAGATAATTCTCGATCCTTCGCTTTCTTATTGTAATAGGCAGCATGCTTTTTCCTGGCTTGTCTCAAATTTTCATTGGCAAGTTTCCAGCCAGTTTTAAGACGAGTGGTCAGCTCGTTCACATATTGATATGATGAGGTAATATTTTCTTCTGCCTTTTCATCGGTCCATGTCCTTAACACGGTTACATATGGACTTTTAATTTTTCTGACATAGTTTTCATAATATTGGAAGCCTTGTTTTGAGGACATTTCTTCCTCTTGTCATCATATAAGAATCTTCCGCTACCAATTTTTCTCTTGGGGTTTTCTTCCCACTTTAATTTCCTTGTGAGAGGTCTTCTCTCTTTTATCTTCCTCCAGGTTATATAAGTCCGACTGAGGGATTTTCGGCTTATTCTGGTGTAAGACATCTCTTTGCACTCGCTGCATCGTGGCCATAGTAAAACATTCAAGTGAAGACTGTCTGTGAAAAGGGGGCTCCCATTCCACTTTGTCTACATTATTAAAATTATTTTTCTTTCCATTGTCAGGCCTAAGTTTGCCCCGTGGCGTCTCTAGGTCCTGATCATATTTCCCACTTGTGGGTGTTCCCTCATGTAATAAGCCACATCTTTCTACAAAATTCTCAATGTCAAACATTTCATCTGGTCAATAATAATTTTGAGCCACCTTTTGGATGATGATACCTATTTTCTCATGGTCCCCATCTTTTCCAACATGTAGGCTCCTTATCACATCTGCCCTATATGCCTTTGGAAGAACCAACTGTCCGTGACCAGTGGATCCAGTTCCGGCCTTCCTGTAAATCAATTTGTCTTTCATATAGAAATCTCTCTTGCCTGGAGGTGTATGACATTTTGGCAAATTCTTAAAACAAGGCTTGAGGGTCTTATCCCCAGCCTGTGCCTTCCTCATCTCATCTGGAGGGGAATTTTTAGATTATCCTCCTCCTTTCTAGAGGTTGACCTGACCTGAAGCGTGGCCATGTACACAGGTCTCTTTTTACACACTTCGGTGTTATGGTTGTCCATCCAACACCAACTACAATATGATCTACCTTTATAAAAAGGTTTTCTGTCATTATATTTCCTTTCATTGAATTGTGAGGTTTTATTATTATAGTCATTGCGTGGCCTATCAAACTGGTGCTTACCTTTGTTCTGGTCTCTATGGTCAAACTTATTAAAGTTTTGAGGTGCCTTAAAATTGTCTACCTGTTTCTTTTTATTTCCAACTACCTCTGCTTGGGCTGCCTGATACCTCTCAGCGACATTGAGTAACTCACCCAGCCTCTCTGCACCTTGTTCCATGAGAAACTTTCTCAGGTCTGGAGCCATGGACTCTCTTAGTTGCTCAATAAGGATCATTTCCTTAAGATCTTGGGTTTTCCCCAGAGCAGTCCATTTCTCCAAGTAGGTCTTTAACCGTGCAGAGAACTGGTGATAAGTCTCACCCGACAGTAGTTTGGCATTCCTAAATTTTTTTCTATAAAATTCCCCATTCTTTTCATATCTTAACAAAAGAGCCTGCTTTAGCATGTCATAATTGTCCTGATCATCCCTGCTCATCTTGGCAAAAACTTCATAAGCTGTACTACGAAGCCCTTGTGATAACTTTAGGCTCCACCTTTCTCTCTCTAAACCATACGTGGTAGCCAAAAGTTCATATCTATTTAGGTAACTTTCTATGTCATTGTCTTTCTCAACAAAATGGTCTAAATGAAAACTCATAACTGAGGTTGAGGCTCCCTGACTAGCAGTAGCATCTGAGGCAAAAGGGCCAGCACTATTTTCAGGAGCATGGCCTTGAATTTCTAGCTCCCTTAGTCGTAACTCGTGCTCCCTCTGCAATCTTCTATCTTCTGCTTCCCTCTGCTGTCGTTTTTCTTCTGCCTCCCTTTCGGCAGTCAATCTTTTTTCTTCTGCCTCCAATGCCATAGCCTCCTTGTCAGCCTCAATCTGCAGCCTCTTAATTTCTTTATCTGCCTCTAACTTTCTTTCAGCCTCTTTTTCTAATCTTTTTTCTTCGCGTTCAATAAATTTGTCACATTCAGTTGTGACATAAGCAATCATAATTTGCCCCTCCATTCCCAATTCTTTAGCAGCCTGCACAGCAGCAGATCGAAACTTCGCCAGATCAGCCATTTTGTACTAGGCAAATCTTTTAAAATTTCTAACTAGACAAATTTCTAATAATAACTAACAATTTCTAATTATAACTAAGAACAACCACAGGCACTGATAGCTCAACCACTATTTAATTTCTCCAAAAAGGAATGCTTTTAGTTTTATACTATCTGAGATTCCTAATATAATTGATAATATTTTAAGAATTTAAAATCCCAGAAGCAAACTACCCAATATAGCTGGTGTTATGAAAAGTTCAATCCCCAGGAGCGAGACCCCCAATATATGTGGTGGGTTTGATGTTAATACAGTTTGTTGTTAAGAAATCTTAGTGTACTGAATGAGGTCAGCTGTGAAGGTCCCTGAATATAATAAATATCAGAGTAAATTTCCAGGGCACCTTTCTACTACCACCACTATGATCTCATTCAGACTTATTCTAGATAGAATGTAAGATGACTACGTTTGGTGTCTAGGGTTATGAAATGTTAGTGTAAGGTTGCATTAACCAACTAAACATATAAACCATTACACAATTTATGTTATTATCTAATACAACAAAACAGTACCACGACAATCACATACAAACTACACTTTAAAAGACTATCTTTAGTAAGTCAGTGGTTGAAAGTTTGGTAAAGTTAATATTTTTCAATTTATTGTCCTGAATCTGATTTATTTGGAATCAGGACTGACAATCAATAGTGAAATCATAGAAATTAATTACATCAATCAATTTACACAATGGGTCTTCTGACCATAATACACATATTATTATATAAGGGTGTAGTTGTATTATCTAACTGAGGTGACTTCTAGTATACACTGGTTGATTGTTTATTATCATCATCTCTGCATGTTGTTTGTAAGTTTTTATGGACACTGATGGAATGTTGATATCACTATTCTCAGTCTCTTATTTGTAATATAATGTTAGTTGAGCGGTCAGGTGCCGAAACATGCACCTATCTTTGTAATATGATGTAGGAATCTTCCTGCACTTCGCTGAACGACAACCTTCAGCTCCCACTTCTTCAAGAATGATGGTGGTTTACAGTTGTCTGCGAAAAAGGCAAGACTGTGGCATGAATATATCGGCCCACTGTAGTCTGGCGCCAGTTATTGACAGCAACCAAAACCCTCTGAAATCAGAAGGATATGCCTCCTTCGTAATCAACAGCCTACAATAATACTCAACAACCAGTACAGGCACATTACAAACAAACATGTAAGATCAGCTCTTTACGACAATCCCTTTCACCAGTTTCTTTTGATGTGACCAGGTATACCAGTATTCTTCTCCCCTAATAGTTACAACGCCTCTGCGATTCCGGCAATAATCTGTTGTCCATACAATAGGATAGGTATTATGCTCCTGATGATAATCCTATATAATTTAGTTGGTCTACACCTCTCTGATAGTCTTTCATATGCTGGATCAATCTCTAAACTCTGTTTTGAGTCTGCCATAGACTCACTTACTTATAGTCGTATGTTAGTATTTCACATTCAAATTTTATTTTAAATAAAATGTTAAGAAAATCAATTTTACCACAGATGCAAGGAAATAACACAGTTGAACGATGACTAGGCAATAGAATATGGCACATTTTCGATCTGCCCTATGTCCAGGCTTTTCCTATGTTAGAAAATTTCTCCGCCTGCTCTCATCGATCTTGCTTTACACAAAATTTACTTGAAATGGCAGTGAACAGTCCCCGTTTCGTACCAGTATCTACTGCTTTGTCCAATGGGACCATGTTTACATTTATTTTTGAATCTATCGTTTCAAATAACAACTCCCAATATGTTTCCAAGGCAAATATATTTTTAGTTTTAGGTCAACCAATCATACTTCGCCTTCCTTTAAAATCCAACCAATCAAATATCCCGTACCTTTTAACCTCATTTACCCAAAGTCGTTTTTTCAAAACATGCCATAAAAAATTACAAGCAGGCATGATCTTTACTTGACAGTCTGGTCGGATCCACTATAGTATTATGGCTATAATTAGTTAATTAATGGACTATTTGCGTAACTATTACCATATTCTTTGTCAACAAGTCCTAAGGTACACGAATATACAATTTATATGGGACTAGTTGGCTTGGTTCAGAAGTACACCGTTTTTTGTTTGTTTCTAAGTTAGTGTTTTTATTTTTAGTCTACTACACGTTCAATTCTTTTCCATGTGCTGTCTTCTCTATTTACGTGATAATTACGTCCTTTGAAATAAGAGCTAAGGTTGTTTTTGTGACACGAGTTGTCTACATGTTCTAACTTTTTCCTCGTATTTTGGGGAAACCCCTAAGGCAAGGCTTGCCCCTGTGCTAGTATTGGCTTTTAGTTTAAAATCAATGCGAAACGAATTAGAATTTCATCTATCCTTTCCCCTCCTCGTTCCACAATGCATTTGTAGGCACATATTTTCTTAGAACTAGGAAAAGTGATTATGTCAAGGACGAATTTGAAAAATTTGGGTACCGTTTTGTTCGGCTATTCGTTAGCAAATAATAATCTGAAGGCGTAGGCGATACCAACAGTTCTAGCAGATAATTCTTTTATACTTTCTTATCTTTTCCTTTATGCCCGATATTGTTATATATTAAATTAGATATTGTATTTAGAAATTCACTACACCATCATGGGTGCCGTCGAAGCTAGTCTCTCAGCTCTCTCATTGCTGCATGCCACTACATGAACAGGACAGTAGTTCGATACCAGTTCCTTAAGATTCGAGGATTCTATGAATGTTTTCCTTTCATGTCGTAGCCATTTGTCTTGGACCCTCCGAAGCATGGACTGAGAGTCACATTTAAGAACCAATATAAGCGAAGAATGCTACAAATCTAAGATAGGAACGTTAACGAATGGGTGGTAGTAGTAGCTTTTTTTCGCCTAATCTGAGGTGGCGCCTTAGGGAGGATAGCCACTTTATGCGATCGGCAGCTTTATACTGCTAGGTTTGTGCATTTATGCCCAGTGCCTTCATATCTCTCTTCAACACATCTTTAAACCTCAGCTGCGGTCGCCCGACTGTTCTTTTGCCATCTGACAGTTGTCCGTAGGAAATATCTTTTGGGATGCGACCATCTTCCATGTGGCGGACATGGCCAAGCCAGCGTAGTCTGCGCATTCTAAGCAGTGTATCTGTGCTTTGAAGACCAGGACGTGACAGCACCTCAACATTTGTCAATTTTTCCTTCCACGAAATACCAAGGATGTGGCGTAGACACCGTAGATGGAAGGTATTGAACCTTCTGTCTTGCTTAGCGTAGGTTGTTCATGTCTCGCTGCCATACAGAAGCATGCTTATGATGCACTCATTACATACTGCAGCGTTGGTCCTCATAGTCAGTTTAGAGTTTCATTAAAAATGCATTGGTAGTAGAACAAAGCTGGCTGTAGCTTTGCCAATGCAGCTGTCAACAAATGGGTAACAAGATTATTTCTCCGTTTCTCTAAGCTTTTCTGTCCATCATAATCTGTTTCAGTTTTTTTTCCTAGCTAATCCTTCTTATTGAAGAGGTTCTTTCATCCAGGATTATTCATTCATTCATTCATTCATTCATTAAGCTTTAGCTCTGTAACATAGACAATGTAACAAACTCATACAAATCCTCTTCCTATCTTGTACCATCTTCCTATCTTGAACCATCTTCCTATCTTGTACCATCTTCCTATCTTGTACCATCTTCCTATCTTGTACCATCTTTCTATTTGTACCATCTTCCTATCTTGTACCATCTTCCTATCTTGTACCATCTTCCTATCTTGTATCATCTTCCTATCTTGTACCATCTTCCTATCTTGTACCATCTTTCTATTTTGTACCATCTTCCTATCTTGTACCATCTTCCTATCTTGTACCATCTTGTTATCTTGTACCATCTTCCTATCTTGTACCATCTTCCTATTTTGTACCATCTTCCTATCTTGTACCATCTTTCTATTTTGTACCATCTTCCTATCTTGTACCATCTTCCTATCTTGTACCATCTTCCTATCTTGTACCATCTTCCTATCTTGTACCATCTGTTCAAGGTCTTTACGTGTCTTCTTATCCCTTATATGTAGATCTCCAGTTTTATTTTTCTCCGTGCATTTTTCGGTTTCCCCGACCTTTCTTGTCTTAGGGATTCCAGAACAAGGACTTAATAATCCTATAAAAAGGTGCCCTCAGTGTGTCACCTTTATCCAAAAGCAAGCGTCTTTCCATCACCTCTGGCTCCACTGGTATTAGCTCGGTTTTTTCCCCCATCAGTTTTCAATCGGTGATGTTATCATAACCTCTACACCTAACGGTAGAAGGGGAACGACTAAGTAAGTAAGATGTTATCATATCATTTGATTCTGTATATTCTGCGCAGGCACTCAATTAGTCTTTGTTTCTTTGTGTTCTCAATGTTTTAGAGCCATCCGAAAAGACTACCTTATCATCTGAGTTGAAAATTCAGATTTAAAAATAAATAGTTAGACGATTTCTTCTGATTTCCATATATACTCCAACTGCAATTAAAAGCTCCTGTGACATTTTGATAATTTAGGATTATATCTTGAATCTCATGTAGTTGTAGTTTGTTGTAGCTATTTAAGTTTGCATAGAACAAAGATTGTCAGTCATTTTCACTACTCGCCGAACTAAACTGAGCATAAATATTTTCACAATTTATTGGCTTAACACGTCATTTAGTCTTCATCGATAACATAGTAATGCAGTTACGTATTATAATAAGGCAAGAATTCAAGCAAATGATATGAAAATAAACTCAGATATACGTTATTTTTGAGCTTTTAATATTCAGATATATTTTTCTAAAAAAGAAACCGTTGTGAAACAGAAAATGACAAAATAAATCTATGTAAATCAATCGAAACATTGGAACTGGCCAATTACTAGGTCGTTTTCGACAATTATGGTTCTAATCATGTTTGATTTCATGTTGTTTCATGCCGCGAACGGCGAAGCTAATCGCTTTTCTATTGCCTTTAGCGCATCTTGGTCTCTACACCAGCCAAGCAAATAAAATCCATCGCCTAAGTGACTGACTAGACATGCTACCAGATAATTGATTTATATGGCGCCTATACTTTCTTCACGCTCCGCCCATCGCGTGCCTACGGATATTGGACAATGGCGTTTAACAGGTGCCAATGCTCACGCCCCCCCCCCCCCCCTTTCCCATCCCAGCTGAATACGCTTAAAAATTGCCAGTCTTATATTCCTAGGTTACAAAATTGTTTGGCATTGCGACTGGGAATGCCTATTATAGATTGTCATGACAAGCGTGTACCAGACATCTAACAAGGGTTAACCCACCAAATATAGATTGTCATAGCAAGCATGTACCAAACTTCGAACTAACAAGGGTTAACACTCCAATCCACAATGATGGTCATGGATACATTAAAAAGAGCAGAAATGAAATGACAGGCGAATGGGAAATAAGAATAAAGAATAGGTTGACATTGCAAGTATGTGCTGGCCTCGGGGACTGACATGAGGGTCGTGTGTCATCATAACAGCTTGTCATCCTGAGTACACACCTGAAGACTTGGCATAAGTTTGTTGAACACCTGTGCTTCTTGTGGAGTTGAAAGGTGAAAGAAGAAGAAGAAGAAGAAAGAAGAAGAAGAAGAGTCTTCTTAATGGAAGTCTGAATTTTGCGTTTGAAAGGGAAGAAACATTTGCACGAGCTTTGTGGGAAAATACAGAAACGACATGCATTGCACGGTGCTTTGAGTGCAAGATGGCTTGCACACCAAATAAAAAAAAAACATAAATGCCTTTCAATCTTTTCATACAGTAAAGGTCAGTGTGATAGAAACATTCGGAAACATTTCGGGATTGTTCCATTCATATTACACCTATTTTCTAACAAAATGCATCGCCGATAGGTATGATATGTATCTCTACATTGAATTTACGCATATCAGTAGCGTATAAATAGGGTTCATGATAATTTGAAGCCAAACGGATCTGTACATTAGAATATACATTGCTGGAGGTAAGAAATGATAACAGTTAATAGTTTTAGGGGGTTGAAAGAAATGTTAGAGGGACATGTATCCCACTTAACGCGTTTAAATCCCGGGAGGGAGGGGGGATGTTTAGAACTACTACACCATCACGCATGTCGTATAAGGCAACTAATATAAGATTATGCATGAGGCTCGCAACCTCATGATGTAATACAAACAACTAAGAAACCTCATTTGAAAGAGTATGTGAATGCTTGGTGCAGGCTCCCTACAAGGGGACCGTATTGGAGCGCACAGAAAAATGTAGATGCTGTGCTCTATTTCGCCCCAATAATTATCTTTACGTCTGCAGATTTAGTCGCAGTAGGCGACACGCCCTTGAATAATGATTTGGAAACGGAATAATGAAAGATTAATTTGGAATTTTGTTGTTTGTTTGTTTGTTTGTTTGTTGGTCTGTTTGTCACCGTATCCTCATTTTTGTTATTTTATTTTTTGAACGTGCAGCCTCAATCTTTTTCGCACATTATTACTATTATTTTTGACAAAGGGTAAAAACAGAATTAAGATTAAAGTAGCGTTAATGAGTATTTTTTTTTTTCTGCATTCTAAGCCAAATTCTAATCCTAAATCCGACACTGAACCCGTAACAGTGTTTCCGGCGTTATATTTACTTTTTAAAAATTTAAAAAAATGGCTACAAATATTAAAACTTATAACAATAACGCGTCCACGCTTTAATTCGCCTCCTCTTCCCAAATCCCTTATTCTGAGTGGTTACTTGCTAGTAATACCATCTCCAACCAGGAATTGCTTACACGGTGCAGTCAAAAAGGCATACACACCATTATTACAGGCAGACGCTGGAACTGGGTTGACCATGTCCTCAGAAGGGACCCTGACACCATCACCAGAACTGCTATAATATGGACCCAGAAGGACGGCGAAAGAGAGACAGACCAAAGACAACCTGGCGGAGAACAGTGGAAGCTGAGATGCAAAGCATGAACCAGAGTTGGGGAACGGCACGAAGGATGGCCACCGACCGAGCTAAATGAGGACAGTTTGTTGCTGCTCTACAAGACGCCAATAGGCGTGATGGCCACTGACTGCTTTGGCAGTCAAAGGCTAGGGATCAAAGAAGAAGAAAAGAACACTTGCTAGTAGTAATAGTGAAGTTAAAACATAATAGCACCAGTAATAATGGTAGCCGCGGTAGCGCAGTGGCTTCCAAGCTCGATGGTCCATGGTCGATCCCCAGTTGAGGTGGGATTGTTTAGACCGCAAACGGCTCCAGAGTCGACACAGCATGAATTGGGTACCAGAACAACTCTGGGAAGGTTAAGGCGGCCGGCGTGATGCTGACCAAATCACCCCTAGTGTGCCAATGGTCAAGAAAATACGGGCCTAACACCGTTTTCCCAATATGCCTCAATGGGCGTGTAACGGGATCCTTTTACTTTTACCAGTAATAATGGTTATGAAATTAGAAGGACAGAGAAATACTTGAATACGTATTGCGTGTAAAAATATAACTCCCGCGAAATTTAATGCAAGAAAGAAAAGAAATGGAGAGCAACCAAAAAAAAAAAAGCTACAGACTTTCATAAATTTGTGCTTTTGCAGAATATAAGGATTGAAGTGGTATGACAAGATCACCAATGTGGAATTGATGACAAGAACCAGACAAGTGCCAGTGGAACAAGAGATGAGAAGAAGACGCTGGCGACGGATAGGACACACATTGAGGAAACCTGTTGATAGCATTGCCAGGCAGTCCTTGTTCTGGAATGTCCCGAGTAAGAGAAGCAGAGGTTGACCAAGAAACACACGGAGAAGAGAACTGGAGACAAAAGTGAAAATGATGAGAAAGACGTGGAAAGAACTTGGGCTGATGGCACGTGACAGGAGAACTTGGCATGCGTTTGTTGAAGGCCTATGCTCCTTGTGGAGCTAAAGGGTATTGATTGACTGAATAATATTTAATGTATAATACATAATATTAAGAAGAAAAAAGCAGTCTAGTATAAAGTAATACTAATAAGGAAAACGAAAACAAAACCGAATTTATACACACTAAAATATATACACTGTAAATACTTAGGAAAAAAACGCACACACATGTATTTCTGGTGTGTATAGATCACACCAAATACAATCACTCCGGTAAAAATGACACCATTAGGTTGAACAGGATAGATTCTGCCGAGAAGATGTCGCGATGAGATAAATGAGGCTCATCTAATGCTATATTTCTTTAGTCGTTCTTCACAACTTGCTTGATAGGCGCAGTGCCCTCATATCGTCGCAAACTAGATAGAGGGTTTTGGTTTTGGCATATATAAATATATTAAAAGATCAAATATTCATAAAGAGATCTACAGATAATTTTGATTTATTAAGTTCGTACATTATTATGACATATGCGCATAAAAAAGAGACAACACATTTCAGTTATAAATCTTCTCTGCGTCTCTCCGTGTATTCTTCATCTTTCACGCCTGCCATTTCCTCTTTTCTCCGTATATTATTTCGAGTTCATCTTTTCCTGTTCCATTTCAATGCTTGACAAATTATGCCTGAGGTTGATTTCCTACGTGGCTGGCTCTATATGTCACAAATAATCGGAGAAAGTCCAATACCCGGCTTATTTATTTTTGTCCTTTTTTGTGTTTCTCGATGCCTGCGGTTCTCAACCTGTGACAAGCTTACCACCTGGGAATACGAGAAGCTTGTCAAGGGGTTAGGGGAATCTTAGGTAAATAGCTACATTTCTCATTGAAATAGATTATCTCAAAAACTGTACAAGAAATTAAATTGTTCGTTGACAAGAGACAGAATCAAAGGTCTGACTAATTTATTTAACTGTATTCTAATAAATATATCAGTTGGAAAGAATTCAAGACTAATCGACAAATAAGAGAAGACTCTAGGCAGAAATATGTCTCCGACTATATAAGGAAAAGACGATGGTCATATATCGGTCATGTCCTACGAATGCAAAAACAACAGAATACCACTACAGGCGCTCACTTGGGTTCCTGAGGGTAAGCGGAAAAAAGGAAGACCAAAAGAAACACTCAGAAGAACAATAATAAGAGAAGGAAGAACGTTGGGCCTAAATAATGTGCAAGAGCTAAGAGGAGTGGCGTCACAACGAACAACCTGGAGAGCACTGGTTTCTGCCTTATGCGCCGTGTTTGGCGCTTAAAGAATTTATTATTATTATTATTATTAATAAATATTTTAAACATTATGATAGTAACTCTTAGAAGACGTGCTGGTTTTCCCATTATTTGACTGAAGGAATTTTCTGTTGCTCTGAGTTTTCACATAGTGTTAAAGTTAAAGGGTCGGTTCTTTCCAATTTTTAAAAAATAATGTTTTGGTAAACACAGCTGTAATGGACATTGAAAGTGGATTAATAAAATTGGGACAAAACGGAACAAAAACTTAGTTCATACATACTGGCTTCCCGTTTTGAGCAGTTGGGATAATTGGCCCTGAATACTGGCCTTTCGTCCTTTCGTCCTTTAAGAGTAAAATAATGTTCTTATGCATGGAATGAAAATATCTTCATAAAAATGTAACTAATCTGTTTATTTTCTTACCTGAATATGCAATGATAAACCACGTGTAAAAACAGCCGTTGCTAGTTGTTACGGTGTTATTTTTAAATGATGGCGTCTGCTGGGGTTTACCCATGTGCAAACGTTTAGGGGTCATTAGTATTTATAGAATATGTCGATATTTTACGGTATAGTGAACGCGAAATATATGCGGAGATGATGACGCATTCGCGTTGGGTAGGTCACGCCGGGTGACTTGGTTACTGGGCCTTTGTTACGTTATCCGTCAAGCATGAAGGTCGTGTCTTGTAATTCTTCCAAGGAATTAAGGCTGAGTATATAGCCTATATTTTATAGATGAATCGATGTAGACTTCAGGGTCAGTTCGGAAATTAATCTAAGCATGAGATTAATTAAATTAAACTAATAATGGAAGAAGAATCATATTGTGATTCAATTTGTAGATGTCAAGAACTCATGTGCTCATTTCTGGCTGTTGATTAAACAGCGCATGTATATAGCCACGATGTTCTTCTGACACATTGTTTTGACACGGACGGACATGAATACTTGATGCGTGATGCCATATGATGATGGATGGCATCCGCATGTCTGGTTTTGTGTAGTGTGTAGATGTGTTCAGTCAAAACAATGTTCATGCAACAATAACAGGGCAATCCACATAGGACGTCAGTAAACTCACGACGTATAAAGTCAATGAGTCTTGAAACAGCCGTTGACGTTTTTCTTCATTATTTATTGTGGACGCCACAGTGACAAAATGGTTACGCAAATGTGTAGGCACATCAAACAGTCATTATCACAGCAACATTCAATACAGCAATAAACGGTAGACAGCATTACAATGATGAGTCAGATGCATGTTATATTTCAAAGTGCTGTAAATGTAGTCAGGTGAACAACTCCATCCTTTTCTATAACAGCCAGGAGATAACCAGATGTATGAGATCAGTTCACTCTCCTTAGTTTGACTTCAGCAAGACAGACACGTCTGCCGAAGTATAAATAATGTCCTCAAAAATATCCTCTAGATAATAAAGGTTTTCCAAACCTAGTTCATTTAACAAAGTAGCAAGTAATGGTCCTTGGTACCTGCATCAACCGATGCAGTACAATGCAGCGACATGTGAGCTAGGAAAACATCTCGTGACGACGACTTTCGCAGACAGGCTATGAATCGAAATCGCTCACGACCAAAATCAATAGAGTTAATGAAAGAGTCAATTTACCTTGCTTTCATGAAATACACAGAAATATCACGCCTCCCGACATGTGGGAAAACACTAGAGGTATTATCTCGACTAAACGAAATATCCATAAGAGGACTACACATCCCTGACAGAACAAAAAATAGCGGAGATCCCCTCTTCAACGAGGCATCTCTTTCGCCATTCCAAATCGCTCACTCCCACTAGTGGTGGGCGGAAACCGATCGACAAAGAACCAAGACAAGTCATGCGCAGTCCAGCGCAAAACGACCACAGCTCAAACTTAACTGCATTCGATACCAACGCGAGAAGACAAATGCTTACCGAGAAAAGTGACTATAAATTCCAAGCAGTTGTTGCCCTTGCGTTATAAAACAGATATTGAAATAAAACGATGTTGCGAGAATTTATCACGCAACATATCACCACCTCCTCCCGATAAAAAAAAATGAGGAACATATTTTTTTTTTTCCAATATCAAAGAGCATGCGATAAGCGGCTCAAAACGCACGAATTATGCGCTGATAATTAACTAAATTGCCAAACAATAGGCTAATTATAGAGTGTCTGGTGAGGATATACCTCAACAGAAAAATAAATATGTCTCAAAAAATATTCACATCGGGGAGGTGTCACCAACACACATCACGTTAGCATGTAAACACAATATACGTATGCAAGTTACTATAATCATCATTAAACAGCATACTCTAATATTGTCTTTAAAAATGGATGTACAAATCTGATAGGAAAATTTAAATAGTACATTCTTTGACATGTAATGACATAAGTACATAGTAAAGTTAAACTACATGACGATCCAGGACATATGCTCTGGTATTCCGAGGGTAAGTACACAATCTAGAACTCGTAAGGTAAGTCCTCAGCTCAACAATGACATTCTGAGAAAGTACAAGCAATATAATGCTAATTAATAACTAATATGCTTCATAAGGTAAAATACATTATTAATAATTGTGGCTGTTTAGTAAACTAACGGCCCTTATATTAACTACTCAGTCCTCCTCTATCATCTTAAAAAAAACGAACAGAAGAAGATGACAACAAAGCACGATAGTGTGTACATATAAAGTAAGTACAGATGTGCTAATCTATTGTAGAAATATAGGTGTGTTATGACTCTGTAATATATGGAAATATAGGACAGAAGTATTAGTTGGAGTCATGTGGGCATCTAGACAAAATGTCAGCCATCACATTATCCGCACCACGGATAGCTCGTACCGTGAAGTGAAAAGGTTGAAGAGCTATAGCATATCGAGTGGATCTCGAACTCTTCAAATTCTTAGTCTGAATAGCTGTAAGAGCTTTCTGATCAGTCTCTAGAATGAAATGTGCGCCCAGGAGGAATCTTTGTAGCTTTAGAATTGACCAAACCATCGCTAACAACTCACGGTCTAAAACCGAGTAGTTCCTCTCTGCCGCATTTAGTTTTCTAGAAATGTAACATAAACAGGATGCAGAGTATTTGCATATTCTTGCATCAGTGCTGCTCCAATCCCAGTGGATGAAGCATCACTCCGAAGAACAAAAGTCCTATCAAGAGTAGGTAATCTTAAGATGGGAGGAGAAGAAAATATATTCTTGATTTGGTCTAGTGAAGATTGGCATTCTTCTGACCAACGGACCAGATTAGGCGAACCTTTCTTCAACAATGTTGATAGAGGTGCCATGATCGAAGATAAATTTGGAATAAATCTCCCATAAAATTGAATTAAACCTAAGAGACTCCTAACTTGTTTCTTCGTTTTAGGAACAGAGATGTTCAGTATTTTGGAAGTATTGTGGTCTTCTGTCTTCAAGAGACCATGACCAACACGATGACCCAGGAAAGAGATTTCACCGAAACCAACAAAAGCTTTAGAAGGTTTTGCTGTCAAATTATTCTCACGTAGAGTGGACAGTAAGTCATATAACCCTAAATAGTGATCTTCCCAGGTATCACTGAAGAGACAGATGTCATCTAAGTATGCGATGACATCCGAACGATGTGACAGAATTCGACGCATCATGCGAACGAAAGTGGCAGGGGCGTTCATGAGACCAAAAGGCATAACATTCCATTGAAATAGACCCCTAGGTGTAGAAAAAGCAGTAAGAGGTTTGGCATGCTCTGCTAAAGGCACTTGCCAATAACCTTTAGACAAGTCAAGTTTAGTGAAGAATCTAGAATTAGAAAGTCTAATCAGTAGATCTTCTAACAAAGGCATCGGTTCAGCGTCGAACTTTGTGACCTGATTCAATTTGCGATAATCAACGCAAATTCGTATGTTCTTATCCTTCTTCCGGACAATAACCATGGAAGAAGAATATGGTGAAGTCGATGGTTCAATTATATTTAATTGAATCATTTCATCCAATTCCTTTTCCACTTGCGACTGAAAGTGTATAGGAATAGGATACGGCCTAACCCTAATTGGATTATTGTCGGTAAGAATTATGGTCATGTTCTATGACATCTGTGTGTCCAGGAATGTCAGTGAGAACATCCTGAAATGTTTGTAACATCGACGAGACTTGTCGATGTTCGTCACCAGAAAGATTAGGAGAAACAGAAACGTTTTTCCAAGATTCCGTGGAATGTAATGGAACCACTGGAAGGGGAAGGTTGACATCAGAGAAGGTAGCTTCCTCATCCTGAATGACAGACAGGGATGAATAATGACCGTGAGGTGCAGGAGCATCATCCGTTGCCTGGAAAATAGGCAGCAAATAGTCCGGACGTTCGTGAAATTCCGAAAGCAATGTTTATGTGGAAAGTTTTATGCTTTCCATCAATATCGACCACATAGTCAACATCGGAAATCCGAGAGACTATTGCATACGGACCTTTCCATGCAATAAGAAGTCTATTTTCCCTACTGGGGAGTAGGACGAATGCTTTGTCACCTGGACAAAGTTGTCGTAGACATCTATTCTTGTTAGCAAACTGCCTTGCCTTCTCTTTAGCAATTTCTGATGAAGCAGTTGCTAGCTTACATGCCTCAATGATCTTTTGTCTAAGAGCAATGACATACTCATATGAGGATTGAGTTTCATCGCTAATATCATCGGCAGTGATGAGATCGTGTAATAAAGGCATAGGGCCGCGTGGACGCGCGCCAAAGACAAGTTCGAAGGGAGAAAATCCTGTGTGTTCATTAGGGACTTCTCTATAGGCAAAGAGAGCCGCGGGTAAAACCCTGTCCCAATCTTGAGGATGATCTTCAGTTATCTTACCAAGCAAGTCTTGAGCGTTCTATTCAGACGCTCAACTAACCCATTAGACATAGGATGGTAGATACTACTGAGAGATCGTTCAATATGTAAGGTAGACATTACCTGTGACATAGTGTCAGATATGAGTTGAGTGCCATGGTCTGACAATATTTCTCTGGGGAACCCCAAGCGAGAAAATATCAACCAAAGAGCATCTGCGATATCTGTAGTAGATATGCTCTTAAGAGGAATAGCCTCTGGCCAACGTGTGCACATATCGACACATGTAAGGATAAACTGATGTCCTCTGGCCGACTTGACATTAAAAGGGCCAATAATATCTATGGCCATTTTCTGAAACGGCCGAATAGGAATGTCAGCAGCCTGGATAGGCGCAGCATGTCGTGGTCCTCTAGATTTGACCTCCTGACATACCTTGCATGATCGGCAGTAAATACGAATGTCCTTATTGACAAAAGGCCAAAAGAAAGCCGCAAGGACTCTCGACTTCGTACGGGCAAAACCCATATGTCCAGCACATTGCGAGTCATGAGCATGTTGTAATATTTGGGACTCTCATGCTCTTGGGAACAAGAATTTGCGAATGTGCCGACGTAGTCGAATCTTGTACCATACGTACAAGTACGCCGTTTCTCATTGCAATCCAAGATTTTCTATTTGTATCCTGATTCGGATCACCTTTCTTCGCAAGAACGAAGAATTTTTTTAATGAAGGATCTTCTTCTTGCAATTTTATGAAAGAGTCACGAGTGATTACTAAGTGACTATCTTGGCTATCAACTTCATTATCACTATTCAGTGAAGTTTCGGGTGTTTGTAGAGCTTGTGCTCTTGTAACTACTGCATTTGTAGCTTGCATGTTATTATGTTCCCAAGCACCAATCTGCTGTGGGGTACACTCCCTAACTTCGTGAATACGACCAATAATAAGGTCCGCAATAGGATTAGGTAAGAGACAAGCATGCACATCTCCAGTAAAGAAAGGAGTGGCAATGCGAATTACAGCAGTAGGATATTTTTCTAGAGTGCCGCCAAATGTGACACATTTAATAACCCTTCCTGTAGCACAAGATGGATCTACAAGCGATTGTCTAACACCATAGTGGTGCATCCGGAATCGAAAAGTAGTGAGACCGGAGTATCATTAACAAGACCCTTATGTAGAATTAAAGAACCCCTCCCGTCATGCGCAACAGCAGCAGGAAGAGCGGGAAGTGGGTGACCACAACTCAAAGTAGTTATGGTACCCGGTTCGAATAAAGTACTGCATTGGGGGCATTTGTTTGCTCTCTCAAAGTCAAAAGCAGAACTAGTGACAGCGCCAAAGTTTTTATTATCAACAACATGATTACAGGCTGCCTCAGTTTCCTGTTGTACAGCATTAGCCTGCTGATATCTCTTTTTTTGTGTTGAGATCTACCCCGACTATTATTACCTCTGAAGTTATCAGAGTTATTATTATCTCTGCAGTTATTATTGTCTCTATTGTAATTGTTATACTGGTTCGAATTCCAGTTTCCACGATTACTATCATGTTCACATTGATGCGAACATCTATTTGTTTGGTTCTGAGGTCTTCGGCAGGAATAACCTCTATTACCATATCCTCTTTTGAAATGCTTATAATTATTAGGGTGATAGTAACGAGTACTATCAGGTTGTCTCCAATTCTTCGAAGAAGAATCACCATGAAATTGATTTCCATGATTTTGACAGAAATTACCGCTACTCTTTCTATCAAAATTTTGTTGGAATCTACGAGCAAAGTTTTGACCATACGGAGCTGCCGAAGCAACTGGTAAACCTTCTTTCACCTTAGAGTTACCCATGGTTATGTGTGGGTGCGCAGTTACGTATTGGCAACAGAAATCTTCCATTTCTTTTATTGTTTTAGGTTTACGTTCATGAAGGAAAGCAAGGAAAGACTCATTGACAGACGACATGACTTTGTCTCTAAGTATTAAGGTCCATAAGTCCTTCATAAGTTTTTTTTCCGTCTTAGATAGTTCAACCCATCGTGAGAAAGTAATGCGTATTCTTGCAATAAACTCGGAGAATTCAACTCCATTTTCAGGTAACATGTTTTTAAATTGTAGACGATAGCCATCTTCGTTAAGCTGATATTTCTTTAACAAAGCGGCCCTGACAACCTCATAATTGTTCTTGTCAGGTTCATCCACCATATTTAATATACTTAGAGCTTTACCTGTCAGTATCCCTGATAACTGATAAACATATTTTGCTGTGTCTATGTTATGAGCTGTACATGCTTGTTCAAATCTGTCCAGATAGAACATTATGTCATCGCTGGAAGGACTAAATGTTGGTAACTTAATCTTAAAAGTATCATTATTAGCCTTACCAGAAGATGAACCCTTGTTTGAATCATTACCATTACTCATGCTTGTCAATTTCAATTTTTCCAACTCTAAAGCTAAGACCTTTTCTTCATGTTCCATTTTTGCTTTCTCTTTCCTCTCATCAGACTCTCTCTGTAATCTTCTTTCCTCAGCTTGAGCCTCTTTTTGAAGTCTTTCATTTTCAGCTTCTTTTTCAAGTCTTTTATTTTCAGCCTCTTTTTCAAGTCTTTTATTCTCAGCCTCTTTTTCAAGTCTTTTATTCTCAGCCTCTTTTTCAAGTCTTTTATTCTCAGCCTCTTTTTTCAAGTCTTTTATTCTCAGCCTCTTTTTGAAGTCTTTCAGCTTCTAGCTGTAGCTGGAGTTTTCTCTCCTCAGCTTCTGATTCCCTTTTTTGTTTTTTCCATTTCCATTTGGAATCTTTTTTCATCCACCTGCATCTGCAGTTTCTTTTGTTCAGCTTCCATTGCTTTATCATATCGAGCAGTTGCAAATTCTTCTAACTTATCACCAGTCTTCCCAAGCAATTTACCCTGCTCAATAAAGTGCTCAAATGTAGACATGTTGTCTAACATATGAGTCCAAAAACCTGAAATAATTAACTAATTTATTTCAAACCTAAGTGTAACAAGTCTTAATTAAGCACTTGTATATTCACATCACCTTATATTATCCCAGTCTCTGTGGGAAAACAAGTCTCCAATCAAAGAACTTGTATATGAAATATCAGCACTCAATTCTTGATCATAAGTGCACTTCTCATTCAATAGTGCACGACACTATTCATCATTCATTTATCATCAGTATAGTAGTAACAGTGCATTAGCATAGCCCATTAACTAATTACTATAACTGTAAACAATGACTATGTAAACACATGCAGAATGTAAACATTGAAAATGTAAACAATACAAACAATGTAAACAATAACAATGTAAACAATAACAAAGATCAGCAACAATACAAAACTTTCGCAGAAATCAACTAAAAATAAAGCAGAAATTAATGAAATATCACAAAAAATGTGACGATATCTGCGATAGAATTAAACAAAATACATGACACCACAGTGTATAAACAAAAATGTTGTATGAAACTAAATTATAGACAAGAGTAGGCTAACAAACACAAACAAATCAAAACAAAACTAAAGAATGCGAAATAATAACGAAAACAATATTAAAACATGTCATCACAGCTAACATAAATAGCAACAGAAGTCGCTTAGCAAATTCCAGTATTGGAAATTTGCAAACCTTACAGAAAACGCTCACAATAGACGACCTCTATGACGTGGCATAATCTAACGGAGACACCACCCAACCGAGAACCCGCTGAAATATAAACATATAAATATACAAATAACATATAAACATATAACATATAGAATGAGATGATACACAGAAGACTCAGCAGAAGTATAAGGGCACAGTTTACATACAAACAGGCCACTTAACTTATAGGCTTCCAATCGTAGAACAGCAGAAAAAACGGATGTCAATCAACGTCCTAAAGAGCGAAGCTCCAACGATGATGGCACATCTGAACTGCTTCCACTGCTAACACGATGGTACAAGAGCTTCTGACATACTGTGTGTTGAGTTGTTTCGGCACTTGACCTTCTAATCCAAAAGTAAGTTGATGGAAATCGGTACTTGGCCTTCTTCAGAAAACAACCCGTTTCAACCGGCACTTGACCTTCTCAAAAAACGACAGCACTGGAACCTTGACAGCAGCAACTTGCTTGACTTGCGTAAAAGATAACAGCAGTCCGAGTTATCCGGCAACATGTAACAACGCCGGGTACTGTCAAATTCTTGTTTCCGTCAAAAAATTGAAATTTGACTTTTACCGGGCAACGCCGAGTACTTTGAAAATTTTGAAGATGTTGACTGTATTGAAGAATGTTAATTTCTTGAAGGATGCTGATGAATTCTTGTTGAAAATGAAGTGGGTAAGGGACCCCGTGTTTGCTGGTACCAGAATCAAACCAGCTTATGGCCACCAAATGATGCGTGATGCCATATGATGATGGATGGCATCCGCATGTCTGGTTTTGTGTAGTGTGTAGATGTGTTCAGTCAAAACAATGTTCATGCAACAATAACAGGGCAATCCACATAGGACGTCAGTAAACTCACAACGTATAAAGTCAATGAGTCTTGAAACAGCCGTTGACGTTTTTCTTCATTATTTATTGTGGACGCCACAGTGACAAAATGGTTACGCAAATGTGTAGGCACATCAAACAGTCATTATCACAGCAACATTCAATACAGCAATAAACGGTAGACAGCATTACAATGATGAGTCAGATGCATGTTATATTTCAAAGTGCTGTAAATGTAGTCAGGTGAACAACTCCATCCTTTTCTATAACAGCCAGGAGATAACCAGATGTATGAGATCAGTTCACTCTCCTTAGTTTGACTTCAGCAAGACAGACACGTCTGCCGAAGTATAAATAATGTCCTCAAAAATATCCTCTAGATAATAAAGGTTTTCCAAACCTAGTTCATTTAACAAAGTAGCAAGTAATGGTCCTTGGTACCTGCATCAACCGATGCAGTACAATGCAGCGACATGTGAGCTAGGAAAACATCTCGTGACGACGACTTTCGCAGACAGGCTATGAATCGAAATCGCTCACGACCCAAAATCAATAGAGTTAATGAAAGAGTCAATTTACCTTGCTTTCATGAAATACACAGAAATATCACGCCTCCCGACATGTGGGAAAACACTAGAGGTATTATCTCGACTAAACGAAATATCCATAAGAGGACTACACATCCCTGACAGAACAAAAAATAGCGGAGATCCCCTCTTCAACGAGGCATCTCTTTCGCCATTCCAAATCGCTCACTCCCACTAGTGGTGGGCGGAAACCGATCGACAAAGAACCAAGACAAGTCATGCGCAGTCCAGCGCAAAACGACCACAGCTCAAACTTAACTGCATTCGATACCAACGCGAGAAGACAAATGCTTACCGAGAAAAGTGACTATAAATTCCAAGCAGTTGTTGCCCTTGCGTTATAAAACAGATATTGAAATAAAACGATGTTGCGAGAATTTATCACGCAACAATACTATGCATGTAATTTCCTAATGAACTATGTATGAACTATATCTGGATGTACCACAATGTGAACTGTTCTTCGTGCGTCAATTTTGTATTAAATATTGGACTCAATCGAAGGCTTACCACATTCCTTTGATTACGTTTGATTGCTTCAACTTTGCATTGTTGATGGTCCTTTGACCTGGTGAACTCTCTTCTTGTAAGAAGTTATAGAAATAAATGGATCAGTTCGTACGGAGCCGGGGTTTGCTTGGACACAAGTGGCGTAACGATAATTAAGCAAGCATCCCAACTGAACTTACAATCATAGAACAAGGGACCCTCCAACACCAGTAAACCACCCACGCAACAGTGGTGGCCATTGTGGTAGGGAACTGGAAGAAGAAAAATACTCAAGATTAGCAAGTTGAAAGAAATAATTTTCCTTCGAGCAAAAATGAACACTTTTTTCTATCTACACCGATGACGTCACACCCGCTTGGCAACAGGATGAATCAGCTGTAGTGATGGCAGCCGCACTTCAACGTCTTCGAAGAAAAAAATTATTTATAAACGTTTCATTGAACATTGCAAAATTAGATTCATTCAACATGAGCAGTAAATATAGGTCCTACTGTCCGTTGGCGAAGCAAGCACTGTATGAATCTATCGAGGCAAAAAGATAAGTAACTCATTTTGAAGGTTACAATAAGTCAGTCCTATTTGTCCTACAAAAGCCATGTTCTTCTTTTTTTTTTTTTATGTAGCCATGTTATATCTTGTTTCTGTCCGTTTACATGTAGTGGGAGGTAGGATGGGAATCGGAATTGAACTTATGGCTTTTCGAATGTCAAGCTCAATTTCGATCGTTCTTAGGGCTGTGAATTAATAACACCTCACATTATTAGTTAGTCTATACATACAACAAATTAATTAGTTAATTAATTAGTGACAGTAACATTTACTTGTTTAATATAAGTTATATGTATGATATGACGTTGATTTTATTATAAGATATTACTGACATGACTGCGACACTGTTCTAGATAGAACATCGTAGTTCATACGTCGTGTTTTGTTAAATTTTTGATTAATATTGTTCAACAAAAAAAAAAAAAAAAAAAAATCTATTTCATAGATTTTTTTTTTTTTGCCCCCGTCTGACAGGAAATCTGTTACGGTGTTTTTTTTTAATGATGGCGTCTGCTGGGGTTTACCCATGTGCAAACGTTTAGGGGTCATTAGTATTTATAGAATATGTCGATATTTTACGGTATAGTGAACGCGAAATATATGCGGAGATGATGACGCATTCGCGTTGGGTAGGTCACGCCGGGTGACTTGGTTACTGGGCCTTTGTTACGTTATCCGTCAAGCATGAAGGTCGTGTCTTGTAATTCTTCCAAGGAATTAAGGCTGAGTATATAGCCTATATTTTATAGATGAATCGATGTAGACTTCAGGGTCAGTTCGGAAATTAATCTAAGCATGAGATTAATTAAATTAAACTAATAATGGAAGAAGAATCGTATTGTGATTCAATTTGTAGATGTCAAGAACTCATGTGCTCATTTCTGGCTGTTGATTAAACAGCGCATGTATATAGCCACGATGTTCTTCTGACACATTGTTTTGACACGGACGGACATGAATACTATGCATGTAATTTCCTAATGAACTATGTATGAACTATATCTGGATGTACCACAATGTGAACTGTTCTTCGTGCGTCAATTTTGTATTAAATATTGGACTCAATCGAAGGCTTACCACATTCCTTTGATTACGTTTGATTGCTTCAACTTTGCATTGTTGATGGTCCTTTGACCTGGTGAACTCTGTTCTTGTAAGAAGTTATAGAAATAAATGGATCAGTTCGTACGGAGCCGGGGTTTGCTTGGACACAAGTGGCGTAACGATAATTAAGCAAGCATCCCAACTGAACTTACAATCATAGAACAAGGGACCCTCCAACACCAGTAAACCACCCACGCAACACTAGTCTAAACAATATCTAGAAGTCCCCTCAGTACAGCACAAACACCTCAGTATGCAATGGTAAACCCGGTGAGGCTCCCGAGGGTCTCTGACGAGACAAAGAAAGAACAGGACCGTTGCTCACTCAGGCATACACTCTCTAATATGAAGTTTTGCATAGATCTGAGAAACTACCCACACGGTGCAGTCTAAATGGCATGCACTCCATCATTGCAGGCAGACGCTAGAATTGAGTTGGTTTTGTCCTCGTAAGGGACCCTGTCACCATCACCAGAACTGCTTTGTTATGGATTCCAGAAGGACAGGGAAAGAGCGGCAGACCAAAAACAACCCGGGGGAGACAGTGGAAGCTGAGATCAAAGCAGGAACCAGAGGTGGGCACAGCACGAAGGATGGTCACTGTTACGCCTCCGTTGTCACACAGCTTTGCGTTCATTAGTGAAACATTGCTGTGCTAAAAGGGAGCAGAACTAAAACGCAGCGCTATTGAAACAGCACCAGACGTGGGCATGCGCGTGCATGAGCAGAAGTAACGGTCCAGCGACTGCGTGTTTTCACTACAATGGAACTTTGTCAGTCCTTAATATTCACTAAAGAGTAAATGGATGTTTATCAAACGCAAAAGGGGTACGGAACCGAAAAACGTTTGAAACCCCTGTTCTGTGTATATTCACATATATATTTTCTACGAACAACTGGCAGTTGGCAAAAGAACAGTCGGGTGACCACAGCTGAGGTTCAAAGATGTGTGCAAGAGAGACATGATGGCACTGGACATAAATCCAACAACCCGGGAAGGATGAAGCTGCCGATCGCACCAAGTGGCGCCACCTCAGATTGGGCGAAAAAAAGCTCTCACAACAAGCAGAAGAGAAAATAATACGCCCTAAGGAACAC
Source organism: Oreohelix idahoensis (assembly GCA_024509875.1). Lineage (NCBI taxonomy): Eukaryota > Metazoa > Mollusca > Gastropoda > Stylommatophora > Oreohelicidae > Oreohelix > Oreohelix idahoensis. Next base: position 98,572 of record JAMPIV010015047.1, read on the forward strand.
TGGGAAAAAACAGCTGAGGGTAACATCTCAGTGGTCAGTTATGACTGAAGGAGGCTATTATTATTATTAAATTAAAAAATACTCAAGTCAAACTAAAATCTGCAAAAAGTTTTGAGAAGAGGAGTTAATGAAAAAAGAGGCAGGAATCCAATACAACTCTATGCAACTCTCTGCAAGAATACTTTGCATTCAACAGACAGCGACAATTAACACACTTGGTTATGAATAAAACCTACAATAATTTCTAGAGCAGAGTTGTGGCACTGTACGAAGGATGGCCACCGACCGAGCAAAGTGGAATCAATGTGTTGCTGCCCTACAAGACGCCACTAGGCGTGATGGCCACTGACTGCTTTGACGGTCGGTGGCTAAGGATCAAAGAAGAAGACACTGCCTTAAGGAAATGAAGTGTTAGAGACTTCTATATTCACTATACTAGGTCCAGCATCGAGAGGTGATGGTGACCAGTTCACTTCCTCGCTGCCTTTTCCTTCCCTAACTCAAGTGCAAAGTCAGGTACCCATTTAGGCAGCCTAAAAACATTAAGCGCTCTAAAGATCATCATCTTTGGCCATCATCACTTTGGCTTTAAGGACCATCTTCATTGTACACGGTCAACTAACTATTAACGATACCACCAGATCTACAGGTCTTTTATATTTGGATATGCGCCCTAATATAACCGACAAGGTTGAACGGGAAGCGCCTCGCCAAAATGAGGAAAAATGTTAGTTTTAAAAAAAATCAAGTGTTTTAAATTTTGAATAAGTTCAGCCTTTATGTAACTTGTATCTCTGTCGGACTACTTGCTTTCTGCGATCCCACCAACGTGGATGGTGGTTGAACATTCAAACTAATTAATATTTTACTACGTGTTAACTTTGGTTCAAAGAAAAGATCCGCCTTCCAACCGTTTGCAGTTTTCGGTTCAAGTGAACTTAAGTAAACTCGGATCGTCCGATTAACAGAGTGGTTAGAGATCTGGTCTCTTGCGGTAAAGGTACCCGAGTTCGAATCACGGTACCGACACGCTCCAGTCTACCCAGCTGTAAATGGGTTCCTGACTTTGTTAGGGAAGGAAAAGGCAGCGAGGAAGGGAGCTGGTCACCCCCACCTCTCGATGCTGGACCTAGTATAGTGAAGTCTCTAACACTTCACTCCCCTACGGCAGTATCTGTTATGGGATTACCTTATGTTTGTAAGTAAACTAGCTGGTTGGGTGTCACTGGAAACAAGGAAACAATTCCTTGAGTTATGGGGTTACAGTTCTTTTAACTCCCAACGGGGTGGGCTAATTCGAAATATCTCTAGCTTAAAAGTACCCCCATCTCAGGTGACCTGGAGATCTTTCAAATTATTGCGTATAGTCTACCGGTCGACTAGTCGATCTCTGTTCTAGAGGAAAGAAGTGATCACCTTTTATGAATGGCTGGCCAGTGTCTGCCACGTCTTCGTCTTCACCGTTCGCTTTCATATTACAACATGTTTCTTTAAAAAAAAGGTTATCGGTCTGTCTCAGGCTTCACTCGTCTCCATATCAATCAATACCCTTTAGCTCCCCGAGGAGCTTAGGCCTTCAACAAATAGATGCGAAGTCTTCCTGTCTTGTTCAAGAGAGCCATACAATAGGACTGACTTCCCATTTGAGTTGAAGATTCTTATTTTCTTGTTGGACTTGATTTCTCTTGTTCTCCATGTCTCAGAGCCATACAATAGGACTGACGTGACATTTGAGTTGAAGATTCTTATTTCTTTGTTGGACTTGATTTCTCTTGTTCTCCGTGTCTCAGAGCCATACAATAGGACTGACGTGACATTTGAGTTGAAGATTCTCATTTCCTTGTTGGACTTGATTTCTCTAGTTCTCCATGTCTCAGAGCCATACAATAGGACTGACGTGACATTTGAGTTGAAGATTCTTATTTCCTTGTTGAATGATGTGGAGATCAAAAGAAATCAAGTCTCTATATCATAATCATTTTCATTATCCTTTGCGCTCGTTACAGAGCACGGAGCCACCATTGCAACTGGTCCCCTTGCACTGGTGGCTTATGTGGCAATTTGTTGTACATGGTGAAATTGTCAGTCTCATGCACAACCTCATATTAGTTGCCTTGTACGACATGCCAGAAGGTGCAGCAGTCGTTTTCTTTCCTTGCCTCTTCAGGGACCGCAGGAAATCACACGGGGTATCGCAATATATGTTCATTCTCGAAGAGGTTGGCGAAGGCCGTGCCATTAATCTGGTCTTTCTCTTGCTGTCGACAATATCTTTTGGTAATCCATGTTTCATGGCACTGTGAAATAATCCGTGCACCGTTAAACTTGGTGGTGGTCAGCCAAATCTCAAACAAGATTTTCTTCTTCTGCGTTCGTCCTGAAAAGGACGTTTGTTACGTTGTGTCGCTGTTTACAGCGAAGCTGCGATATTTGCGCCTTTCGGCCCGACACATCCGTTTTCAGCATGGCAATTTTGGGACCGCGTTTGCCTTCCCTCTTCGATCCCTACTCTCTCGCCCAGACTGCAGTGATGCAGCCTGTTTCCAGGACCACCACTTGGAGGTGGAGTAGGATCTTGGTCAGCTCTGGTTCGCTGACCCTGACGCAAGCAGTCAAGCTATGAGCCGCTGACTGCATTCATCTCGTTTGCTGCGTCTTCGGTCCCAAACAAGATAAAAATGCACGAAAACTAGAGACAACACAATGAAATGATGGACATACAGTGCACAAAATGGATTTAAAGAAACTTGGAAGCAAGAGGTTATGGTAAAGGTAGTCCCATAACAGATACTGCCGACGGGGAATGAGATGTTAGAGACTTGACTATACGTGAATCGAACCCAGTACCTTTGCCGCGACAGACTAGAGTTCTAATCACTCTGCCAATCGGACGCTCCAAAGAGAGGTTATAAAGAACATAAATAAAAATAAAAGCAACTATAACAGAACAAAAGCCTGAAGGGTGTATATGTCGAACAAGAAAATCACACAGACACCGTATGAATGTATATGTGTGATTACTTCCCTATGTACCTAGTTGCTCCCCAGAGCATTGGCTTACGGACTGTGTTATTGATGGGTATCACTTGTTTAATTGATGTCACGTTTGTTTGTAATATCCTAAGTTATGACAACTGATAAGAGTAATGAGGATATGATAGAAGCCAGTGCGAGATGGAAGCATATTACTCATCTTTGAAGATAGCAGTCTACTTTCGTCTTGCGTGCTATGAGAAAAGGAAACGCTGAAATATGTTGTGATAATTGGAAAGATTGAACGTAAAAAAGAAATAAAAGAGATAGAATGTGATAAAGAGAGAATATATTTGATAGTTTGACGTCGTGATATAGAAAGAAATTAAGCATGGAGGCATATCTGGAGTACTCACCAGCTAAGCACAATGCTATAGTACACAGATGTGGAAGTGAACCTTTATCTGTGAGGCTAATTCGTACCTCATTGACTCTTGAAAACTTCCACACACTTCCAGGGATTCTCCCTGTGGTGAAACATGTTGAGAACCCTGCATTGCACACTAAGATTGGTGACGCCACTTGAGCCACAGACACAACTCTGGCTTCCACCTGGTTGGCTGCATGAGGAGGAACTCACTGTGGAACTATGATAGGCAGGGGGTGCTTAGGTGTGGCTCTGTGAAGGACGTTACAGTTCCTTGGGAGAGTCGACAACTAGAGCACTTTTAGCTCTGCATATTTGGAGAGCCCCCTTGGATGGCGGTAAATGTACAGTATGCTACGCACTTCTTCCTCCTAGCTTGGAACCAGACACGATAATCCATTAAATGCAAGCCAAGCTGGAGAAACTGGAGCTCATGACTTAACTCAACACGTTTCGGAATGGCATAAAAGCCTAGATCTACAACGTAGATCATACAAAGAAGTTTTCGTCTTGGTATTGGCCACAAAAGAGCGAGAAGCTCAGCAGCCATAGTTAAAACAATAACAATTGAAATAAATCAACTACTGACAAGAAGTGTGTTTGCTGGTATGAGTGGTCCTCTGCTCAGGTGGGAGCTATATTTGGTACATGCGAGTTTTCGCTAGTCTGTGTGTAGTTTTGCTGTTGTGATTTTACAACGGCTGGTGTTGTGAGCTGGAATTCAACCCAGCAGTAAATTAGGTGGTAGTAAATTTTGTTCAGCGAAGCGTGTGAAAGCAGTTCACGTGTTTTGGTGAATGTTGATAGCGTGGAAAGAACTTGCCGCGAAGTGTGTTGGAAGGGGCAGTTGACGGCGAGTAGCGAGTGTGTAGAGAAAGTTCTACGGCCAGTGAGAAGAGAAGGATAGGTACTAGAGGCCAGTGATGTTTGGTAGAGCAGATTTTTGGCTGAAGAAGATTATTGAAGTTATGTCATGACAACCTATGTTGAGGATGAGAGAGATGACTGGATTGATATGTATCACTGTGATTGTTCATTGCCCATGAACCACTGTTGCAAGGTTTATCATATAAGCATGTTGGAGATTGAACTTGCTGTTGGAGTGGGTTTATTTGTCATGAATCATTACATAGAGACCAAGCTTAATAATTGAGGTGTGTGATTGTTGCTGTGAGCTCTACACTTCTAGACCTACATACATACACCTTCCCATTACAACTACATAATTGATTAACACTACTGGAGTGGAGGTTTTTTTTTTTTTAGATACATGATCACCCACGCCTGCTGGTATTGTAATTTGATTAAGCAGAAGATATCGTGTAGATAGTTATATTTTAACTCACTTACTTAGTCGTTCCTCATACTATCCTATCGATTGTCAATATTTTAAAACATTATTATATTTATTCTACAGATGAACAAGGTCCTTCACCAAAAAGTTCACTTGCCCGCGGATTATTTCTCAACGTCATAAAACATGGATTACCAAAAGACACCTACAATTCAAATATGATGAATGCAGTCAAACGCCAGTGGCTGTATTCTAGCCACGGACTAAGAAAGGTAATTTGAACATCTCTGTTTATCTATTCAGTGTTTTCTAACATTCTGTTTCTTGTTTCACCCTTTATAAAACATATTATCTGGTTTTCCTGGCTAATTTTAGCTCCACGAGAAGCATGAGATCACGGGTGCAGTTGGCTGCAATGTACGAAGCCTGCGCGAAATGACCTCACGTGCTTTAGTAAACATAATTTGTGTTGCAATTTTTAAGAACCTGATGAGGTCGTTAGGATATCCTTCTTTCTCGTCTTTTATGCCATGCTTGACAGTTTTCTTGTGATTGTTGATGGTGGTTTGGAACATTACTATTCGCTCTTATACATACTGCGGTCACAAACAGTAAGCATTACACATCTAGTCTTGAAATAAAAAAATAAAAAAATAAAAATTTCAATTTCTGTGTGATGTGTTTCCACCCTCAACTTCTATTTTATTCTAATTTCTCCTTCTATTTCTGGAAGCTGACAATAACTGCTGTCCTAGACATTATACTTCCCACTTTGTTATCTTCCTCACGTATGCTTTAGACTTAAGATAGTGGCCACGTTTGACATTGATAATACTACGCTGGTACGCATATGTTAAGCCCCAACGTTTCTTGTTTTTCAATCGGATGCTGATGTTGTACTGAAAAAGTAATAATTAAGACAGAGGTAAGATATGCTTTAACTGTAAAAGTATTTCTTGGTTTGGTTAGGAGCTAAACAAAAGAAATATCAGAGGACGTCTCGTCAATTACAATTCTGAAGAGGTCTATATATCTTTCGTTTCAATTTACAACACAGGCAAATTAGATCGGTACTGATGTCTTTTACCAATAAAAAAGTGCATGAATAAGTGAATGAATAAGTGAATGAATAAGTGAATGAATAAGTGAATGAATAAATGAATGAATAAGTGAATGAATAAGTGAATGAATTAGTGAATGAATAAGTGAATGAATAAGTGAATGAATAAGTGAATGAATAAGTGAATGAATAAGTGAAGGAATTAGTGAATGAATTAGTGAATGAATTAGCGAATGAATAAATGAATGAATAAGTGAATGAATTTGTGAATGAATAAGCGAATGAATAAGCGAATGAATAAGTGAATGATTAAATGAATGAGTAAGTGAATGAATAAGTGAATGAATAAGTGAATGAATAAGTGAATGAATAAGTGAATGAATAAGTGAATGAATAAGTGAATGAATAAATGAATGAATAAGTGAATGAATAAGTGAATGAATAAGTGAATGAATAAGTGAATAAATAAATGAATGAATAAATGAATGAATAAGTGAATGAAAAAGTGAATGAATAAGTGAATGAATAAGTGAATGAATAAGTGAATGAATAAGTGAATGAATAAGTGAATGAATAAATGAATGAATAAGGGAATGAATAAGTGAATGAATAAGTGAATGAATAAGTGAATGAATGAATGAATGAATAAGTGAATGAATAAGTGAATGAACAAGTGAATGAATAAGTGAATGAATAAGTGAATGAATAAATGAATGAATAAGTGAATGAATAAGTGAATGAATAAGTGAATGAATAAGTGAATGAATAAGTGAATGAATTAGTGAATGAATTAGCGAATAAATAAATGAATGAATAAGTGAATAAATTTGTGAATGAATAAGCGAATGAATAAGTGAATGAATAAGTGAATGAATAAATGAATGAGTAAGTGAATGAATAAGTGAATGAATAAGTGAATGAATAAGTAAATGAATAAGTGAATGAATAAGTGAATGAATAAGTGAATGAATAAATGAATGAATAAGTAAATGAATAAGTGAATGAATAAGTGAATGAATAAGTGAATGAATAAGTGAATGAATTAGAAAATGAAAAAGCGAATGAATAAGCGAATGAATAAGTGAATGAATAGGTGTTCGAAGAAGTGAATGAATTAGTGAATGAATTAGAGAATGAATTAGCGAATGAATAAATGAATGAATAAGTGAATGAATAAGTTAATGAATAAGTGAATGAATAAATGAATGAATAAGTAAGTGAATAAGTGAATGAATAAGTGAATGAATAAGTGAATGAATAAATGAATGAATAAGTGAATGAATAAGTGAATGAATAAGTGAATGAATAAATGAATGAATAAATGAATGAATAAGTGAATGAATAAGTGAATGAATAAGTGAATGAATAAGTGAATGAATAAATGAATGAATAAGTGAATGAATAAGTGAATGAATAAGTGAATGAATAAATGAATGAATAAATGAATGAATAAGTGAATGAATAAGTTAATGAATAAGTGAATGAATAAGTGAATGAATAAGTGAATGAATACGTGAATGAATAAGTGAATAAATAAGTGAATTAATAAGTGAATGAATAAGTGAATGAATAAGTGAATGAATAAGTGAATGAATAAATGAATGAATAAGTGAATGAATAAGTGAATGAATAAGTGAATGAATTAGTGAATGAATTAGTGAATGAATTAGCGAATGAATAAATGAATGAATAAGTGAATGAATTTGTGAATGAAAAAGCGAATGAATAAGTGAATGAATAAGTGAATGAATAAATGAATGAATAAGTGAATGAATAAGTGAATGAATAAGTGAATGAATAAGTGAATGAATAAATGAATGAATAAGTGAATGAATAAGTGAATGAATAAGTGAATGAATAAGTGAATAAATAAGTGAATGAATAAGTGAATGAATAATTGAATGAATTAGAGAATGAAAAAGCGAATGAATAAGCGAATGAATAAGTGAATGAATAGGTGTACAAAGAAGTGAATGAATAAGTGAATGAATTAGAGAATGAATTAGCAAATGAATAAATGAATGAATAAGTGAATGAACTTGTGAATGAATAAGTGAATGAACTTGTGAATGAATAAGTGAATGAATAAGTGAATGAATAAGTGAATGAATAAATGAATGAATAAGTGAATGAATAAGTGAATGAATAAGTGAATGAATAAATGAATGAATAAGTAAATGAATATGTTAATGACTAAGTTAATGAATGAGTGAATGAATAAGTGAATGAATAAGTGAATGAATAAGTGAATGAATAAGTGAATGAATAAATGAATGAATAAGTAAATGAATAAATGAATGAATAAGTGAATGAATAAATGAATGAATAAATGAATGAATAAGTGAATGAATAAGCGAATGAATAAGTAAATGAATAAATGAATGAATAAGTGAATGAATAAGTGAATGAATAAGTGAATGAATAAGTGAGTGAATAAATGAATGAATAAATGAATGAATAAGTGAATGAATAAATGAATGAATAAGTGAATGAATAAGTGAATGAATAAGTGAATGAATAAGTGAATGAATAAATGAATGAATAAGTGAATGAATAAGTGAATGAATAAGTGAGTGAATAAATGAATGAATAAATGAATGAATAAGTGAATGAATAAATGAATGAATAAGTGAATTAATAAGTGAATGAATAAGTGAATGAATAAGTGAATGAATAAATGAATGAATAAGTGAATGAATAAGTGAATGAATAAATGAATGAATAAGTGAATGAATAAATGAATGAATAAGTGAATGAATAAGTAAATGAATAAGTGAATGAATAAGTGAATGAATAAGTGAATGAATAAGTGAATGAATAAGTGAATGAATAAATCAATGAATAAGTGAATGAATAAGTGAATGAATAAATGAATGAATAAGTGAATGAATAAATGAATGAATAAGTGAATGAATAAGTGAATGAATAAGTGAATGAATAAGTGAATGAATAAGTGAATAGATATGTGAATGAATAAATGAATGAATAAGTGAATGAATAAGTGAATGAATAAATGAATGAATAAGGGAATGAATAAGTGAATGAATAAATGAATGAATAAGTGAATGAATAAGTGAATGAATAAGTGCACGAATAAGTGAATGAATAAGTGAATGAATACGCGAATGAATAAGTGAATGAATAAGTGAATGAATAAGTGAATGAATAAGTGAATGAATAAGTGAATGAATAAGTGAAAACATTAGTGAGTGAATAAGTGAATGAATCAGTAAATGAATTAGTGAATGAATTAGTGAATGAATTCGTGAATAACTTAGTGGAAGAATTAGTGAATGAATACGTGAATGAATAAGTAAATGAATTACTGAATGAATAAATGAATGAATTATTGAATGAATAAATGAATCAATAAGTGAATCAATAATTGAATTAATAAGTGAATGAATAAGTGAATAAATAAGTGAATGAATTAGTTAACGAATTAGTGAATGAATAAGTGAATTAATAATTGAATTAATAAGTTAATGAATTAACGAATGAGTAAGTGAATGAATTAGTACTTGAATAAGTGAAGGATTTAGTGAATGAATAAGTCAATGAGTTAGTGAATGAATTAGTGAATGAATTAGTGAATTAATTAGTGAATTAATAAGGGAATGAATTAGATTAGTTTGAAGGGGAATTTGACAAGTGCTTTCTTTTCCTTTATTATCAGAACATTGTTAAGGGAAATAAGGACGACACGAAGAACAACAAGAACTCACTAAAAGACATTTGCGCGTTACATTCATTCTGTTATCATTCATTACTCGACATCTTCCCACGGATCGTAAACATTCAATAAATTCATGCTAAGTCCTGTGCCATCCGCTCAAAATGTCGCCATGTCTTTTTTAACCCATTTCTTTCTATCTCCAGCTCTATCCTTCGTGTACTTTTCAGTCTCCCTAAACCTCTCTTACCTTGACGATTCCAGAATAAGGACTCCTCTGTAATGCTATGAGCAGGTTTTCTCGTTGTGTGTCTTATCCTTTGATAACGTTCCCTTCTCATCTCTTGTTCCACTGGCACCTGTCTGGTTCTTGTCATCGAGTATTTTGTCCTATCCTTTGATAACGTTCCCTTCTCATCTCTTGTTCCACTGGCACCTGTCTGGTTCTTGTCATCGAGTATTTTGTCATACCATTTCGTTACATAACGCTACTTTTATATTTTAATTACTCATTTATTTTTGTGACATTTACTTCCAATATTCTTTTGTACTTTCCAATGAGAGAGTTGAAAGAACACTGACTGAGCGCTAGAACACGCGTAAAAGTGCTTTACTGAGAGCAATAGATTCATGAAGTGAAGTTACAGGCTCAGACGACAACCTACCCAGTGCGGGATGGTTTCACTTTTCACTTTAGCAGAGCCCACCTGTATGCACCTGGTATCTGTCATAATAAGCAATCCAGATTGTTTATTGAACTGGCAAGCCCGCAGGCTGGTGCAAGTAATCCGAACTCCTAAACACTTGTAAATAGAAAAGAGAGCTCGTCGCCATGTGACCTGGCTCATGAATGTTTTCCTTGACCCATTTCTTGTTCAAAGGCACCAAACCAGAAACTTTTGATCGTAAATTCCTCAAATACAATAATTGTGATATGCTCTTTCCGCAGCATAACCTGATGCAGACTACGTCTCCGGTGGTAACTATATTCCTTTTAATTCTCTCTCAACTACATTGGATCTATAGTCACATTTATCATGATTTTTGGTGAATGCACTATGAACACATTTTCTTAAGTGTTCACTTTAGCTTTCGCGTTACAATGCGCGCCCTCTTCCGTATTTTCCCGAAAAGCCTGTTGGATTATTTTTAATGTTTTTTGCACTACGTTTCACTTCTGCTTTTTCTGTGGTCCTTGGCCACTGACTGAAAATGCTGTCAGTGACCATCACGCCAGGTGGAGTCTTAAAGGGCAGCAGCAAACTGTCTCCACGCAGACCATTAGTAATATGTGGATAAGCAATTGACACACCTGTATTTAACCAGTTCTGTTGTATTGAATCTTATCCGTGTGCTTTTATCTTTATTCTATCGCAATTCTATCACAGTGAATCGTCTCTACGTGTTTTTATCGTTCTTCTGTCACATACTTCTATCATAGTAAATTTTCTTCACGTATTTTTATCTTTCTTCAGTCAGATAATTATACCAAATTGAATCTTCTTTATCTTTCTTCTGTCACACACTTTTATTATATTGAATCTTCTCCACGTGTTTTTATCTTTCTTTTTTTCAATCACATACTTCTGTTTTGGGGACACTTCTGTATCTTCCTTCTGCCTTACTTATTTACTTACTTACTTAGTCGTTCCCCTTCTACCGTGAGGTGTAGAGGTTTGGAAGAGAGGGCGCCAGACTATCCTATCGGCTGTCTTCCTCCTGACCTGGTTCCATTCTAGTCCTCGGTCCTTCAAAGATTGTCTAATGTTGTCCTCCAAGCGGACTCTGGGTCGTCCAGGGGGTCTGGATCCCTGGCTCTTTGTTTCCCATGCTTGCCGTGGTAGCCGATCTTCTCCCATTCTGCAGACATGGCCAAACCATTTTAGTTGGGACTGTTCTACTTGGGTCTGCAAGGGGTGGAACTTTAGGCCTTGAAGTATCGTCTGGTTGCGGACCATGTCTCGTCTTGTTACTTCAACCACCTTCCTCAGATACCTCATTTCTGAAGATCTTCCTTCTGTCACACACTTCTATCATAGTGAATCTTCTTTATCCTTCTTGTATCATCATCATCTCATCTCAGCCCGTAACCCGTCATGGGTCGTAGGGGTGCCATGGTGGAAGCATCAGCAGACAGGGTCCTCCACTGCTCTCTATCCTCAGCAATGCGTACAAGTGTGGAAAAAACCGTGTCCTGCCCATTCTTTGATGTTATCAGCCCAGGATTTTCTCTGCCTTCCTCTTCTCCGTTTACCTTCGACTGTTCCCTGAAGGATCGTTTTCGAAAGGGAGTCATGACGAGTTACATGCCCAAACCAGGCAAGCTTTCGACGTTTCACTGTTGACAAAAGTGGTTCTTGGTGGCCTGCATAGGTGTTTATCTTCTCTCTAACATAGACATTTGTTTTGTGCTCTTTATAGCAAATGCGCAAAATTCTTCTATAACATTTATGCTCGAAAGCCTGAATCCTTCGCTCCGTATCTGCAGTGAGTGTCCAGCTCTCACACCCATACAAGAGAATAGATAATACAAGTGATTTGTATAATTTGATCTTCACAGGAAAACTGATGTTACTTTTCCAGATCACATTCAACCTTGTCATGGCAGCTGAGGCCATCTCAAGTCTTGTCTTGATTTCTTTAATTGATCTTCCATCACTGCATATAGTGGACCCGAGATATTTAAAGGTGTTAACTTCTTCTAACGTTTGCCCATTTAACGTAATGTTGGTCGCAACATGTTTCTTATGGCTATTCACCAATATCTTGCTTTTTTCTATATTAATTTCCATCCCATACGTTCTTGTTACTTTCTCCAGTCTAGAGGTAAGGTCTTGAAGTTCTGATTCTGATCCAGCTATCAGATCAATATCATCAGCAAAACGTAGGTTGCACAGAGGTCGGCCTCCAATCGATATGGTTGATTTATAATCGTAGAGAGCCTCTTGCATAATATGTTCTAGATAAATATTAAAGAGCACTGGGGACAGGATACATCCCTGCCGAACTCCTACAGTTGTTTTGAAAAATTCTCCAATGTCGTTGCTTGCAAAAACAGCACTGCTTGCGTCCTTGTATAGTGCTTCAATGATATCTATGATGTTGGTATCAAAATTGAATTTTCTCATTACTTGCCATAAGCCTTCATGCCAGACTCGATCGAAGGCTTTTGTGAAATCGATGAAGTTATGGTATAAATCGTGTTGATGTTGGAGATGTTTTTCGATAAGTAATCTAATATTGAAGATTTGTTCTGAGGTACTTCTTTTTGGTCTAAAGCCAGCCTGTTCCTCTGACAAGATTTCTTCTGATTTCTGTTTTATTCTGTTCAAAAGTATCCTTAACATCACCTTACTTGGATGACTAATAAGGCTAATGGTTCTGTAGTTCTTGCACCTTTTTAGATTTCCTTTCTTTGGAAGCGGTATTACTAATGACTGCGTCCATTCTTTTGGCCATTTTTTTGTACTCCATATCTTCTGGCAAATTGTTGTCATGATTTTTACTATATCTGGTCCTCCATATTTCAAGAGCTCTGCTGGGATATTATCCACACCCGGTGACTTCCCTCCTTTCATCGAACATATAGCCTCTTCCACTTCTTCCCGTAATATTGCTGCATTTCCGAGTTCCCTGTTTTCGCACTTAATGTTGTTTAATATGCCTAAGTTAGTGTCAAGTTTACAGTTATATAATTCTTTACAATATTCTGTCCATCTTCTCATTACAGCTGTTTTTTCATTGAGCAGAGCCCCATTGCTATCTTCTATGACAGTTACCCTGGGCTGTTGGGGTTTTGATAGTTTTCTTAATGTGTCAAAAGCTGCCTTGCTGTTACCTTTTATTAGCCCCGTATTAATGGACTCACATTGATCAGCTACCCATTTTTCTTTGGCCTGTTTCATTTTCTTCCTAATATTTTTATTCACCATACTGTATTGCCATGCTGCTTCAGGAACCTCTTTCTTAACCTTTTTCATTTCTCGCCGTGTATCACATAACTTCAGAATGTCATCTGTAACCCATGGTTTGTTTATTTTCTTTCTTTTACCAAGTATTTCTGTTGCTGATTCAATGAGCACGTCTTTCATGTTCTCTGTGATTGAGTTGATATCATCCTCCAAAAAGTTGAGAGCTGCGAATTTTCCTCCAACAGTTGCCTCAAAGATTCCCGCGATTTCTGGATCTTTCAGTTTGTCTAAATTGAATTTTAACTGAGAACATCTGTTTTGATTATAGTTCTTTTTAAGTTTAAGCTTGAGCGTCATCAATACCATGTCGTGATCACTACCAATGTCGGCGCCAGGAAAAGTCCTAGTCTTGGCTTTATTAATACTGGACTTGAATCTTTTGGATACAAGAATAAAATCAATTTGGCCATATATCTCAGTTTTTGGGGCATGCCACGTTGTTCTTCTTGATAACTTATGAGGAAATAGTGTATTTGCAATGGTTAGTTTATAGTTGCTGGCAAATTCTAGTAGCCTTAGTCCTCGATCGTTAGTTTCACCTGTCCCAAATCTCCCCACTGTACCAGCCCAGTGACCGTATGCATCTCGCCCTATTTTAGCATTCCAATCACCTAACACGATGAGAAGATCTTTCTTTGGAATTTTCTTAATTGCTTCATCCAGATTGTCATAAAATGTATCAATTGCCTCATCCTCATAGTCAGTAGTGGGGGCATATACCTGTATGATGGAGATGTTCTTTGGATGTGCTGCAATACGAATGGTGATAAGCCTGCTATTTATTGGGGTGCAGCTGATGACAGAGTTCAATCTATCTTTATGTACGATAAAACCTACTCCATGCTGATGTTTAGACTCATCTCCACTAAACCAAATTTTGTAACCATCATCCGTTATTGATTCACCTAATCCTGTCCATCTGACTTCTGCTAGGCCCAGGATGTCCCACGAGTATCTAACAAGTTCATGTGTTAGTTCTTTGACTTTTCCACACGCATATAGCGTGCGTACATTCCAAGTTCCAACAACAAAACTTTCTCTTGGAAGTTTCAAAACAGGTGTTTTTACCCCATTCGCTGACTTATCACTCTCAAGGGGCAATGAGAGCGCGGTCGTTGTTAATCCGGGCATCGGCCGATCCGGCAAATTATTACTGAGTTGACTTTCCATCATAGCATTTCAGTGGGCAAGAGGTTTGCTTGGCGGTGCCCATCTCCTCTCCAAGTATCCTTGCAGGTACATACAAAAATGTACCTGGAGCAGTAACAATAGCCCTCAATAAATCTGTAATGTTTTGAAACACTGTCCGATCGACACATCACAAAACCGCCATCTTGGCTACTTGTATCAACACAAACAGCGAACTCACATGATAGGCAAACTTGATGTTTTCATCTTTAAAATACTTAGCAACATAATCCAGAAAAAGCCAAACACACTACAAACTCATACAGCCTTATCACAGACTTCTATCAAAGCGAATCTTCTTTACTTTCTTGTGTCACACATTTCTATCACAGCGAATCTTTCTTCTGTCACACACTTCTATCATAGCGAATCTTTCTTCTGTAACACGCTTATATCATAGCGAATCTTTCTTCTGTCACCCACTTCTATCATAGCGAATCTTTCTTCTGTCACACGCTTCTATGATAGCGAATCTTTCTTGTGTCACACACTGCTGTCATATCGAATCTTTCTTCTGTCACACGCTTCTATCATAGAGAATCATTCTTCTGTCACACACTTCTATCATAGCGAATATTCCTTCTGTCACACACTTCTACCATAGCGAATCTTTCTTCTGTCACATACTTCTATCATAGCGAATCTTTCGTGTGTCACATACTTCTATCATAACGAATCTTTCTTCTGTCACACACTTGTAAAACAGCGAAGTCTCGTTATCTTTCTTCTGTCACACAGTTCTATCATATCGAATCTTTTTTCTGTCACACACTTCTATCACAGCGAATCTTTCTTCTGTCACACACTTCTAACATATAGAATCTTTCTTCTGTCACACACTTCTATCATAGCGAATCTTTCTTCTGTCACACACTTCTATCATAGAGAATCTTCCTTCTGTCACACAGTTCTAACATAATGAATCTTTCTTCTGTCACACACTTCTATCATTGCGAACCTTTCTTGTGTCACACACTTCTATCACAGCGAATCTTCTTTATCTTTCTTCTGTCACACACTTGTATCACAGCGAATCTTTAGTATCTTTTTTCTTTTACACAGTTCGAACAGAACAAATCTTTCTTCTGTCACACACTTCTAACATAGAGAATCTGTCTTTTGTCAAACAGTTCTAATATAACCAATCTTTCTTCTGTCACACAGTTCCAACATAACGAATCTTTCTTCTGTCACACACTTCTATCTTAGCGAATCTTTCTGGTGTCACACACTTCTAACATATCGAATCTTTCTTCTGTCACACACTTCTATCATAACGAATCTTTCTTGTGTCACACACTTCTATCGTAGCGAATTTTTCTTGTGTCACACACTTGTATCACAGCGAACCTTCCTTATCTTTCTTCTGTCACACAGTTCTAACATAACGAATCTTTCTTATGTCACACAGTTCTAACATAACGAATCTTTCTTCTGTCACACAGTTCTAACATAACGAATCTTTCTTCTGTCACACAGTTCTAACATAACGAATCTTTCTTCTGTCACACAGTGTGGTGGTTAGATAGGTTCTGAAGTTATTTAAGGTCCCGCCTGAGTATAGGGGATGGTGATAATACGTGAGAAGTAAAGGTGTACGAAATAGATTTTCACAAGTGGATAGTTTAAGGAGAAGAACTTTCTCTGGACTGAGTAGTTTCTCTAGTCCAGCCTATCTATACGACTATAATTTAATATAAGACAATCTTGCACCTCATTATATTGAGAAATATAAGTTACCTAAACACTCACACACACACACAGCTATGTGACAACAAGACACACAAACGTGAAAAACTATGGTAAGTTTGGGTATGGGTCTGACCAACACACAAAAAGTTAGTTCTTTTGTTGTTGATTATCACTAAACTTTACAACATCGAATATCTAAAAGAGAAAGATCAAATAAAATCAGAATTACATGCATGGAACAATAACAAAATACCTATGCCCTCCCCTCGTTGAGAAGATAAAAACCCAACAAGTTAATAACCCCAAAGGTTAAAGGTTTAGCACTAAGTTACAGTATAGACAGTAAAGAAATGAACACAGTTCCCACTAAACGTTATCCAATACAATTTAACAATATTCAAACAGAGTGCAGATGATACAATGTTTCCTGCACTAAAGAAAATATTTCACTCTCTCTCTGTCATACGTGGCCACACAATCTCGCTTCTTACCCTATTCTTGGTGAAACAATCTGTTAGACGTAAACATCCATGAATATGTATATAACGTCCAGAGTAATTATACTCCGAATTGGGTCCCAGTCCCTCCTTTGCAATAATTAAATTTTATAAGGGGAACGCCTAATTTGGATGTTGATTTCCTGGATAAACAATGTCACCTTGAATAGTTAGTGCCGAGACTCTCTGAGATCTGGTGTTCACCGTAAACAATAGGAAAACATCTGATTGCTAAACTGTTAATTATTGTTAATTGATGATGGTGGTAAATCCTATCGGATGTCTCTGTGGTGAGTGCCGATTTTGAAACAGCGTAACTTGCTGGATTAATCCGATGAAAAACGACTGTCAAATGTCGGGGAGAAATGTTATATATTTTACACCCCAGTGGGCTGATAAAATTGCATAAATAATTTCTGGTGTTTATAGTCCAGTTAATTTACTATTAAAATGTCAGTCTGTGGCCCGTCCTGTTCACAGCTGAACTTGGAGACGCGTAAGCCAGACGAAGACATCTTTAATTCAATCAGTAAATGGAGAAAAGGCCACCATAGACCACAATGGACCAAAATATAAACCAAATAAAGCCTAATAAAAAACCGCTGGTCGCCGTTGATCAGGTCATGCCTAAGGATAGAGGAACATTATGAAACATTTCTGCTACTACAATATCTACATATAAGCACCCGGTGTCTCTAGCCTATTCCTATCCGGTCAGTTATCATTTAATTATCCATACGCGCACTTTAACAAATATCGCCTGTCGCTAAGTAGCTATTAGAGGGTCGGCGTCGGTGGGTTAAGTCGTATGATATTTAAACAACAGTCACTTACAAAATTACACACAATGAAATATAACGTGAATTCTATTCTGTCAATTATCAGTCACCTAGCATTTTAATTCAGTCAGCTAAACCGTATCTTTCTTTGTGATAAGCGGGTGGTAACATTATCATTAACTGCACAACTGATACACAAATCGCTACGCGTTATTTATTTCACTAGTTCTAACACCTAGAAAATCACAGTGAATTTAAGATGATGAAACTTTTAACACTTTAATACGCTTAAGCACAAATTTATATATTGCCAGAAATACAGAAATGAAATCCCCACGAACTAATAACACATCTATTCACAATGGTTCTAGCTAACGTGTTTAGACTCTCCGAAAAATTATGTACGACAACTGATAAAAGATTTTGGACAGACGCAGTTTATATACCATCATGTTATGATGATCTCTAGAAGATGTGAATTTTCACACTCTATTTTCCTAGCAGAGAATCTGAAACTACGTTTCCCAGATAAAAGGTTAACGTTCGTTCTTTTCGGCATTGCTAACCGACAACAGAGGCTTAACCCGTGTAGCGGGCTTCCGTCCGAGATTTTCCCTGTTTCTCGAGATCACAGAGTTATCTTTTCCCTGTATGTACGAACATCAAAGGATTAGCTCCCCTTATAGAGAATCTTCAAAGGCCGTTACTCTTCCACGTGTTTTCCACGTGCGGGCTGTCAGTTATCGTAATATTGACAGATCGCTCGCGTGAGAAACTCAGGTAAACAAACGTGGTTCGCCCCCTGCTATGAATGACAGGTTGCGAAAGTTGGTAAAGAAACTCGTTTGTTATGGTCAAGTAAAAAGAGGCGTGGATTAAAAGGTGTCAGACAGGCAGAGAAATGCGTGACTTTGTTAGCGAATCTTAGGACTTACTTACTTACTTAGTCGTTCCCCTTCTACCGTGAGGTGTAGAGGTTTGGAAGAGAGAGCGCCAGACCATTCTATCAGCTGTCTTCTTTCTGGCCTGGTTCCATTCTAGTTCTCGGTCCTTCAAAGATTGTTTAATGTTGTCCTCCCAGCGGAATCTGGGTCGTCCTGGAGGTCTGGATCCCTGGCTCTTTGTTTCCCATGCTTGTCGTGGTAGCCGATCTTCTCCCATTCTGCAGACATGGCCAAACCATCTTAGTTGGGACTGTTCTATTTGGGTCTGCAGCGGATGGGATTTTAGGCCTTGACGGATCGTCTGGTTGCGGACCATGTCTCTTCTTGTTACTTCAACCACTTTCCTCAGATACCTCATTTCTGAGGTTTGGATCTGGCTTTGTGGGTTGTAGTCATTGCCCACGACTCGCATCCATATGTCAAGACTGGGACATAGGTGGAGCGGTATACAGCCATCTTCGTTTTCTTACCAACCTCTTTCTTGCTGAGGAATCCACGATTTATGGCCTGAAAAAGTCTCCCAGCCGCTGCTTTTCGAGTGGCCAACTCTTCTTTGATGCCTCCCTTTCGGTCTATAATAGCTCCGAGATATTTAAAGTGGTCGACCTGCTCCAGGACCTGTTCTCCCAACTTAATCTGATGTTTTCTTTCTTCTCGTGATATCACCATGGATTTTGTTTTAGAGCTGCTTATGACCATCCCTCTCTTCTCCAGCTCTTCCTTCCAGACTTGCAGGTTGGATTGGAGATGTGCCTCTGATTTAGCAATCAGGGCAACATCATCAGCAAATGCCAGCTCTGAAATATAGACCTGTCTTATCTTCCAGTACCCCACTGAATACTTTCTTGTTCTCTCCTTACATGCCTTGATGACATCGTCCATAAGGAGTATGAAGAGGTAAGGTGATAGGATATCACCTTGTCTTACACCAGTGGTGGTCCTAAACTCTTCTGAATTATGGTTTGCTGTCCTCACATAATTTCTGCAAGACTTGTAGAAGCTCTGTATAGCATGAATCAGAGGTGCTGGAATATTCTTCCTTGCCAAACAGTCCCAAAGTTTGCTCCAGGGGAACCTGTCAAACGCCTTTTCCAGATCTATGAAACAAAGATGGATCTCACTCTTATACTCAAGGGCCTTTTCACTCAGCTGTCTGAGTGTGAAGATTAGGTCTTGAGTACTTCGGTTTGCTCGGAATCCGCACTGGACCTCATCCAATTGTGGCTCAGCTAGGCGTCGGAGTCTCTGCTCTAGGATTCTAGAGTAGATTTTTCCAGGGACACTGAGAAGGGATATGCCTCTATGGTTTCCACATTGTCGATTGTCACCTTTTTTGAAAATTGGTGTTATGATGGCAATCTCCCAATCCTTTGGTATGGTCTTGTTGCACCATGCTGCCTGTAGGACCTTTAAGAGTAATAGGTCGCCTGATGCTCCCATGTACTTAACCATTTCTGGTGTTATACCATCATGCCCTGCTGCTTTGCCCATCTTGATTTTCTCTAGTGCTGCCCTCAGTTCTTCCATCTTTATGTCATCTTCACCATCATTGGTTTTCTCTTCTGTGCTAGTGGTTATCATTTCTGATGCTTCACCATGCTCACCATCCAGGAGTTCTGAGAAATATTCTTTCCATCTTTCCATTACTTCCTTCGGGCAGTAAGCAATTTGCCTTGCTTGTCCTTTATAAATTTGAGAGGGCATTGTTTTTCTTTCCTCATGTTCTTTAGGGTCTTATAGAACAATTTCTGGTTTTCTTGTGCATCTTTTTTCTAGCTTTTCTCCAAATTCTTCCCAGGACTTCTGTTTTGCTGCTAGCACTTTGTTCTTTGCTTCTGTTCTGAGTGTCACATATTCTCTATATTTTTCCATTTGTCCTGTTGTGTTTTTAGCTCCTAAGTATTGTTTCCATGCCATTTTCTTCTCTCTTATTTTCTCTTTGACTTCCTCTGTCCACCAAGGTGTCCTCTTTCTCTGGTTCCCAAGTCGGACTTCACCACATGCTTCTACAGCAGCTGTCTTTATGATATACTTGAATTTATTCCAGAGGGTTTCCAAGTCATCAGGTCGTTCTTCTGTGTTGCTCACTGCTGTAGCAATAAGCCCCTGATATCTGGTCTTAATTTCTGGCTCTCTCAGCTTGTAGGTCATAATGCTCATTTCTCCTGCTCGTTTACTTGGTTTCTTGCGTGATGTTGGGCAGTTCCTAGGCTGAGCAACTCTTTCAGTTGTTCGTTTGATTGTTAGCAGGTAGTGATCACTTCCAATCTCTGGCCCCCTCCAGACTCTTGCATCTCGGACATATCTGAATGAGCTTCTCCGAACAATGGCATAGTCGATCACTGACTTCTCATTCTTGGTTGGTTCACATCTAGTGTATGCATGTATGCGCTTATGGGGGAACTTTGTGTTTGTAATGATCAGATTCTGCTCACTGCAGAATCTAAGGAGTCGCTTTCCATTGTCATTGAGAGTATCTTCTCCATATCTTCCGATAACTCCACCCCATCTAGCATGGTCATTTCCAACTCTGGCATTAAAATCTCCGAGCATAATAACTTCATCTAGGCAGTCATCCACTGTCCTTTGAAGCAGCTCGAAGAATTCCTCCTTGACCTCTGCTCTCTCATCCTCATTTGGCCCATACACTATGACCAGGTTGACTATGGTTTCTCCTTCTTTTAGTTTTACAACCATAATGCGTTCCGAGACAAAGTTCCATCCCTTGATACTATCTTTTGGTTTTGGGCCACAATGCAACCCACGCCCCCTTTAGCTCTTTCAGATATGGGTACACCACTGTAGAGCAACGTGTTGCCATCGAGATCCATGACTCCTTGTCCTTTTTTCTTCGTTTCCGTTATAGCCAGGATTTCTAGTTTTGCTTTCCTCATCTCTTCCACCAGCTCCTCTTTCTTCCCATTTATACTTCTTGTGTTCCAAGTTCCATAAGTCGTAGTCCGTAGTCCGTTCCAGTTCGTCGCCTTTAGAATCAGTCCGGTTTTCTCTCTTGTAGTTCGTGTAATCATGATTTAAAGCAAACAGGTGATTGGCCTGTTGTGCCTTTGCATGGTGGAGGGGCTGCCTCCTTACGGCCTCCATGCAGGCCGCCCTCCTCCTTTTTCATCCGGGCTTGGGACCGGCATAGGCGGAGTTGAATCTTAGGACGCTAACGGGAAATCAAAGGCTGTCGGATGCTGTAGGCTAGATTTCAATTATACACACACACACAGTTCTAACATAACGAATCTTTCTTCTGTCACACACCTGTATCACAGCGAATCTTCGTTATCTTTCTTCTGTCAGTCAGTTCTAACATAACGAATTTTTCTTCTGCACACACTTCTATCATATCGAATCTTTCTTCTGTCACACACTTCTATCATAGCGAATCTTTCTTCTGACACACAGTTCTTACATATTGAATCCTTCTGATGTGTTCCGTATCATTCTTCTGTCACCAAGTACTATCATAGTGAATCTTGTCCACGTCTGTTTTTTTTTTTTTTTAGTTCTTGAATCGCACACTTGTATCAAGTGAATCTTATTTACTTTTTTATTTATTTTTTTGATCACATAGTTCTATCATTGTGAATCTTCTCCACGTGATCTTTAGCTTTCTTCTGAGACAAACTACTGTCATAGTGAATCATCTCCATGTGAACTGTTCTTTATCTTTCTTCTGCCACACACTTCTATCAAAGTGAATCATCTCCCGGTGTTCTAAATCTTTATTCTTTCACACAGTTCTATCATAAGGACTCTTCGCAATGTAACCTTTATCTTTCCTCTGTCACATAATTTTTTTTTTCATATTCATGTAAGCACAGGAGTTCGCTCCTACTAATGGTCGTTATTACCGAGAATCTTAATCTTGGAACTGTGTCACATATTTCATTTAAAAAAAAAATATATCGTTTTAGCCATTTAGAGTGTAGAGTGTTGAACCTTCTTGTCCAGAAAATATCTTGATAATATATTAATCACGACAACCGCTATGTATCTTGCTCTGACAAAGGATTAATCACATATTGTCTTCATTTGCAGTAGACAAATGACAAGTTAATCAATTTTTCTCAGCACTCTCATATCTTAAGAGCAAGCGATCGTTATACTTGAGTTGACCTTTCAAATCTCGAGAGAACGCTGTTTTCCTGGCAACGTACCTTGGGATTTATGTTTTGCCATATTTGTTGTCTTACAGCGAGCTGATGTTTAACTACTCGCCATACTTGTCGGATGAAAACAGTTTTACTGCAATTCTTAATACGAGTACATAACTACTTAAAAAGGTATTTTAAGTATTCCTTTAAGCAAATAATGACAGGATTAAAAGAAACAGGTTTAAAGATTGCTGGTATCTGTGAAAATGAGGTAATATAGCTGATGGACCTTGTGTACGAATGGAATAACGCGTGTTTCGCCAAAAGAACGCAAAAACGAACTAATTTTTAAAAATTGAATTATTAGAAGTTTACTAACAATAACCAACATTAATTGTGCATATGATACAGTTTAGACAACTAAATCGAACAAGAATTCCATGAACTAGGGAAAAAAAAATAAACGAAAGATGTGAATATTGCTAGAGCCTAATAGAGTCGCGGTAGCAATGTGGTTAGTGCACCCAGCTTGGCGGTCTTGGTTTGATCCCCAGTTGAGGTGGTATTTTTTAGACCGCAAAGGGCTCCTCGTAAATTGGGTACCAGAGCAATGTGACGTAGAATGGGAATAGTGATATAGTAATCTAACAGCCTTTGCTTTCCCATTTAGTGTCTACCATTGGCTAAGCCTAACCACGCAATTTTCTGTTTGTATGACTCACCTTTGAATCCACGCCCTTTTTCTGGGAACATAACAACAGAGTTGTTTACCAACTTTTTGCACCTGCCAGCCTTAACAAGGGAGCGAATCACGTTTGTTTGCCTGAGTTTCTCACGCGAGCTGATTTGCCAATTATCGGGAATTAGACAGATGCGCGTAGAAATTACGGATTGTTTGAAGAGATACAAGGGCGATAATACTTTCCCGACCACCTTTGATGTTCGTACGTTTCATGGGGAGATAAACAATTGATCTGCGGAAAGGGGACGTAATCTAAGAGAGGCCCGTGCAAGGCCAGTCTTCTGATGTCGATCAGCATCGCTGAGTAGAATGAAAGGAAATCCTTTGATCAGGGAAACGTAGTTTCCTGATTTCTCTGCTATACAGAAGGTGTGAATTGTAACATCTTCTAGTGATAATAACACTACGATCTGTATATATACCGTGCTCTCTCAAATTCAGTTATCAGAGTCGCTCAGAAATTCTTGGGGAATCTAAACACGCCGGACTAGAACCATTCTTCGCTAAATGTGTTAAATTGTCTCGTGGGGATTTCATTTTCTGATTTGTGGTAATAGAAATTGTGCTTAAGTGTTAAAATGTGTTAGGTTTACCATTTTTATTCACTATAGTTTCCTATCGTTTAAAACTAGGGAAATAACCTAACGCATAGATATTTTTTGCCAGTCGTTCAGAGTAATGTAATTTCAAACACTCCATTTTTCTTACACAAGAAGATAGGGCTTAGTTGACTGAGATTATTAAGCGTGACGGAGGAGTGACCGAATAAAATTCGCATTATATTTATATTGTGTGAAATTAAATAAGTGACTAGAGTTAATGTTATGTGACAAAAATAGACGCTGACAAATAGCTAGTAGTGATTTTTATTAAAGTGCGCGTATGGATAAAGTAAATAATAATTGACTTTGTGCGCTGTGCATTTTCTCGCGGGCAATAACAACGGGGGAGGGCACATACCCTTTTCCCGACATGCCTGTGGTGGGTTTAGATGTTATGAATGTTGGTGTTGTATTTAATTTGTAGCTGAGTGAGGTCAAGCTGTGAAGGCCCTGAGTCTAACAATTGATGGGGTGTGTTCTCAGGGAACCTTTCTGCTACCACCCTAAGATCTCACTCAGAGTTATATTTTACACTTAGAATAAGTGGTGACTACGTCTAAATGTCTAGGGTAATGTAAGTGTGGTGTGATGGTAACCCAATACACAAACACACACACAGATATTAAATTCTATGATCAACTCAACTAACACATTGTTTTAAATTTGGTATTTAACAAATCTTTTTACAATTTATTTAGGCCTGAACCTGATATTATTTTGGTCAGGACTATCAAAATCAAATGAAATCAATTTAATATATATATGCAATTCAATTAAACAAAAGGGGACAATCTGTCAAAGCACATAATTTAAATTCTAATAATGGTGTTAATATATCTCTACTACTGTTTAACTGGTACTAGATGGCGGGTTGGGGGTTTTACATCATCCCCTGTCTTTATTCACAAATATTCTGTTCACTTTATTGGGTGGAAATGGATTTTATTTTATATATTTATATTATTATATTGTAGATAGTTGATGAATCGTTCCGTGCCAGGTCTTATGCACTTATCTGGCACGTGAAGCTAGATGATAGTTGTCTTTCCGGCCAACGGCCACTGTCTCAATCTTCCTGGGACAATCTTGGTAGAGAGCTTGTACCAAGACTACAGTTCCAGTTGTAGAGAGCTTGTACCACTACAGCAAACTCCACTGTCACACTTTTTATAATATTCAGGAAGCTGGCACTAGCATAGTGCCAGTAAAAAAAACATGCAACATGAAGATTATGGTTTGTCTTAACATAATATCTAATCCACCAACTTCACAATTAATAATGCATTCAAAATAAAAGAACAGGGTCAGATCTCTCTGACCAACCTAGCTCATCCAATCTAGATTGATGGAACAACTTGTACCAGTTTTCTTTTTCCAATCCCCTAATGGCTGCAACACCTCTGCCATTATCATTGATCTTTTTCCATAAAATAAGGTAGGTGATATGATCCCTGCTGACAACCTATGTAATCTTTTGGATCTACCTCTCTGGTAGTTTGTTATATGATGGATCAACATCTAGGCCCTGCATAAGTCTGCTAGGGACCTATGTACTTACAGTCGTAAAATATTTTTCATATGGCAGTATCTCACACTCAAATTTTTAAATAAAATATTAATAATTTCGTTCTTACCACAAATTCAATGAAATACACACAGGTACGATGATTTGGCACAAATTTAGCTGTGCCGCTGTTAGACTATGACTGCTTTTCTTTAGTTATGTCTTCATTATATGGTGAAGCAAGTCAAACTTCTGGTCTATCAATCGACCTGTTTAAGGGAACGTTTTTCTTCAAATGCCGTCCAGCCTTCCAATTTTTTTCTCAATATCCCCTACGCTGGCCAATAGAAATTGGAGTCTATCAAATTTTGAATTCAAAGTTAAAAAAAAACCCACTGCAAAAATACTGTGTGTTTTTCGGTACGTTGGTTAGTCTGCCTTAGGCTTTACTTTGCAAAACTATATTTAGTTTCGGGCCAACCAATAACCTCTCTCCCTCTTTCTAACTACACCGAATCAAATTACATGTACCCTCTTCTTCCTCATTTCAAAAATGTGTTCAAAAAATGTTATGGCTAAAATAAGCAGGCATGAGTGTTCGTCAGTCTGGCCTAGAATATCTAGTATTATTGCAATATCTTGGTTATTAAGTGGACGATTTTATATAGGGAAACATATTAGTGACCAGAAGGCTGTCATCTATCAGTATATATAAATTTTATGGTCCTAGTCTTTTTAGTTTGTAATTCCATATTTTTTCCATGTTAGTCGTCAATATTATTCAAATCTAGAAATCCACCATCTTTTTCCCATCTCTCTATCGTTTTATTCAAACTAAAACGACAATGTCTGTGTTTCGTCAGAAAATACGCTACAATACAGGAAATGAGGGCTGTGTGTGTGGTTATATATTTCCACTGCGTGACTATAGGACGAAACATGTCTTGGCCTTGTGTCGTATTTTCAAACCGCCAAAGGCAATATCGCGCGTTCGTTACAATTTGTGATTCCAAACAACGCGTGCTGCTAGTGGCATTCTTCTGTCTCTCCTTTCCCCTCCTTCTTGTCTCTCATTCCGTCTAGAACAAAAATTACGCCTCGATTTGTTTCAAACATGTAATATTTAACAGTAAGGCCCATTGAAAGCGATATGTTTGCAGGCAGGGCGAAGAAGCTAATCGCAACCCAATATTTTATTTCTACCTTATTTTGACTTTATACTCTATAATGTTTTATCTAATTTATCGATTGTATTCAGGATATCACTACAATGCCATCGCGGAAAACTTACGGGTGGATAGGATAGTAGCAGTGTTTTAAAATGTTCTTTTCTTCCTAATCTAGCACCTGATCAAAACCAGCGGCCAGCGGTTTAACATTACCAGTACTATTATTATTATTTTGGGTCTTCGATTTTTGGACTAGTTTGGTCCTCTTTCTTCATTCAGTGAAGGATTAATGGTGTTTTCGTGGTGGCTACCAGTCCCAAGTTCCTTCGGGAACCGGTTGGGCCCAAGAGACCAATAAACATTAAGATTAAAATCGTAACTGGACGGTACATTACCCAGAATTATTTATCCAATTTTTCCAGCCCACTGGGCATACAAAAGAACATATATTCCTGACGTTTGACAGCCGTAGCAACGGAGTGATCCAGAAAACTACGCTGTTTAAAAATCGGCACTCACCATAAGAGCCAGCCGATAGGATTTACCATCACCATTAGTTTTACATATTGCAACATTTGTCTTAGCAACCAGATGCTTAGCAATACAGGAATTACTTTTCTCCTTTTGCAAATGTGAACGTCTCGAGCACGTCTTGCTTCAGTAACTATTTGCAGTGACACATGATTCATCCAGGAAAAATTAAACCACCAAATTTGGCGTCCACCTTGTAATTAGTTTTCGATATATAGGCTGGACTGGGGCCATATTTGGGCAATCCACCTGACAGTATGGGTTCAGACTATTGTAATTTTTTAAGGGATACCAACACCACTATTAGGTAAGCAAGAGTGTTTGTGGCCACATATGACAGAGTGAGAGATAGAGAGAGTGAATATTTTCCTTTGTTGCAATCATTGTACTAACTTCTTTTTTTTTATTTCGCTAAACTGAGTACTTTACTGAGTAGTAATTTAGTTGGGAACTTGTTCTCCATTGTCTATTCTGTAACGTAGTGCTTATCTTTGACCTTTGGGTTATTAACTTCTTTTGGGATCCTTTCTCAACAAGGGGAGTGCACTTATTCGATTATTTTCATATATCTGTAAACATGATTTTATGGATTTCTCTATGTGTTTGATGTTGTAAAAAGTTTAATGATAATAAACAACAAAAAGAACTTACATTTGTGTGTTGGTCAGACCCATACCCAATCAACCATAGTTTTTCACGTTTTGTGTGTCCTGTTGTCACATAATTGTGTGTGTGTGTTTTTAGTTAAACTTATCTTCATATAGATAAGGGGTTGGAAGAGTGTCTTACACTACAATATAGTCGTATAGATAGGCTGGACTAGAAAAACTATTCAGTCCAGAGATAACTTTTTATCCTTAACTATTCACTCGTGAAATCTATTTCTTACACCTTTATTCTCACCTATTTATCACTATCACCTCTGCTCAGACGGGACTATAAATATCTTTTAACCTATCTAAAGATATACGACAAGCAACTCTGGGAAGGTTTAGGCGGCCGGAGTGATGGTTACCACATCACATTTAGTGAAGGTCTAGAAAATATGGGCCTAACACCAAATTCCCAATATGCCTAAATGTGCATGTAACGGGATCCTTTACCCCCTTAACCTAATATGTGTGCTCTTCAATAATGTATGCTGAAGACAAATGTAAACCTTGAGTGAATGAATAAACAGCAACATATAGAAGTAGTTGTAAAGAATTCAGCTGTAAGCAGGAGTGAATTTTTAAAAAGATGCGTCTTGTTAAATCAATAAATCAGCCGAAAAGCTATCAAGAGACGCATTCGGTGGATGAAACGTAAATGTCCATTTTATTGTCGATTTATGCACTGAAATGCATCTGGAGATAATGGAACGCAAGTTGATAGGGAATGGAGTGCGTGTGTTTACGTTGTTGATAGAAAAGCTCAATTGTGATGAGCGTCGTGAAGACGACTGTTGATTACAAGTGTTTGCTCTAGAAGTGCATCCTTCAATGAAGATCATACGTTTAATATTTGTACTATGAATGTCAGTGTATGTCACAAATATTGGGTCGATCTCTTTTCCTCTAGGACAGTATTTAGTTACATTTAATTGTGTATTAAATTACTTGCATTTCCGCGGTCGGCCCTTTTCCTTCTCTACTATCAAGCAGATATTTTGTACTTTCAAATCATCTTACACTCCTCTCACTGATAATACGTCATGAACCCAGATGGGCCGTTCAGCGACCGAGCGTTGGGTTTACCTAAGGCGTGTCGGGCGATAAATTATTCGCCTGTGGACAGATTACAGACACGCACTTATCAGTCGGACGCACCTGAGCGGAAATGTTGTAATAGTCCGAGCAGATGTAAGAAGTTATTTGTAAACATTGCCGAGAGAGGATCGGATGTTTTCATTCCATATTTGGGAGTAATGCGCAGAAATTTCCATGGGTAAATAATTTGAATTAACCCACAAAAAGACGCATGTTTAAAACCATTGGCAGACACTCGGAATGAAAGCACAACACCCGTTCCGATTGGAGCCCTGCTTAACATCGTTACAAACAAATGCGGGGGAAGACAGGCAATATAACCTGTCCCTTCAGCCAGAGTTGAACACTGAAAATTCACTCGCGCCAAGAAGACAACCAGACCTTGCCAGAGTTAAGACTAAGATCAGCTTTCATTTATCGGACCGGACTTGTTTGGAATTCTTGAGGAGTT
Source organism: Oreohelix idahoensis (assembly GCA_024509875.1). Lineage (NCBI taxonomy): Eukaryota > Metazoa > Mollusca > Gastropoda > Stylommatophora > Oreohelicidae > Oreohelix > Oreohelix idahoensis. The sequence continues at coordinate 127,920 of JAMPIV010015047.1, forward strand.
AAGAGCCCAGGAAAACACTAACATTATTAACGAGGAACACCGGAATCTGAGGAAACTGAAACACAAGTCAAAGTGGGAAATTATTGTTAAAGTAACAAGACCCCCAGACCAAGTGTAAGAGAACTCTACAATTGCCTTTATTTCTCTGAGCCAGCAGTCTGTGAGCCTAAAGACTGGCGTAAGTTGTACATTTTGAATTCTATATTTGTTCATTACTAACATGTGAACTAATACGTGAATATATGTGAAAATTACTAGTCGTTTGAGGCTGGCAACCTCAGTATGTAGAATGATGATTTCATAAACCACCACTGCCAAGGCTAGTGACTGCTTTATTGCGAGTTTCTTATAAAGAACCAAAAGCAGAGGTAGTCCCAAGTTCCATATGGAGCAGGGAGGGAATGATGAAAGAAATGATGTACATACTTGTTATATTATTAACATGTTCAACTAAAGTTAAATATAAAACTATTCAGTTTAAATGTAAAGATAGTTTTTCGCCCACTGGGATTGTGATTAATTCTCAGAGAGGGTAGAAATTTTGAAGATAGATGGGATGGTGGAATAGGAAGAAGGGGACACATAAGTATGTGTCGGGAAACTCAATACTCAGAGGGTATTTGTTTCTTTTCTTTTGTCATACTAGTTATTGGTACCAGTTGAGGGTATTATCTCTGGAACAAGTGAGGCTATAATTGGCCTGAAGTCGACGCTAGACACCATCATCAGACGGGTCTTAGAGACGCGGGACCAGCTTTGCAGTTACTCCATGATTCTACTTGGAACGTGCTGCAACTCTTAATCTTGACCAGGAACATGAGCAATCCAGTCACCTATCTGCTAAGAACCAAAACACCAACGGGAGCAGAAACCTCATTGGCAGCTAAGTAGTAAAATAAAAGCTGCCAAGTGAAACTTGTTGCGTGTATATTTTGACGCACATATTACAAAAATACGATATGGCTATTTAATATGGAAAATATATATTTGCATTCATTTGTGTATGAAAATGCTTCCTCTGGTAAAGCTAGATAATTCATGATTGATTTACACTTTTGATTATATGAGTAATCTTTCTTGATATTGACTCGGCGCATGGATATTGTATTCATGTCCGTTCTTATTTGTTCGGGCCAGAAAATAGATTAATTTTGCTTGTTATGTTTATGGCCTGAATTCATGTGTACTACTTGTCTAGTGAAAGAAGATTCAGTCGTATATTGTATACCTTTATATGTTCAGGTCGGACTATATTCTTTCTGCCAGAATCTAGAGCAGGTTTTCGTAGTCCTTCTGGGTTGTGAAGAGTTCCGATAATGTCGCCAAGATGGCTGAGTGCTTTTTCCAGGGCTGGCACTGTTTAAGGTTTAACAGTGATTCATAGATGTTTTTCTAGGAGAAGTTTATGTCTCTGCAAGAGTCTATTTGTCAGAGATCCTCCTCATATGTGTGATTCGGACTCCAGTTATGCCAGACCCTATTTTTGATGATCTCGAGTCGATTAGACCTAGATGGAACATTGTGCTTCGTATCGCTAGGGTCGTGTTTTGTATCGACGAAGATGACAGGCTTTCCTACAGCAGTTATGTCTACATGAAGTAACTGGATTACTGTAGAGCTGTATGGAAAACTTTATGAAATTATTTATATGCACATCCTAAATTAACTTTGGCTTATATCTACCTTCCTATGAGTGAGTGAGCGACAACTCAGGAAGGCGGCCATGTTATATTTCTGTCATCATATTTTTTGATCACTGTCAAGAGAACAGATTATGTATCCTACTATCGGGCAGTGGTATCGAGATCTTGTTAGGAGGTGAAAACCCACTATCGTGGCTTATGAGTATTATACAAACATTGGACATATTTCAGCTTAAGAACTTAGCCATGAAATGAAGGTTGGGCCAATGACTTTTGTATGTTTACCGATCCTCATTGACGCGTTCAGTCAGTAGAGGATACGGCGATTAGGTACCAGAACAGTGAATGCTACCTTAGGTTGAATGTTATTTCACTACTACATGAATGTATCATCCACGATTCAAATAACCAATGAATGTATGTCAACACGTTCCCATGACTGTATCCGTGCTGCCCAAGTATGTACGTCCTTATTAAAGTCAGTGAAACGTCAACTGTAGTTCCAGTCATCCTTGACTTACACCTGTGATCGGAGTGAGTGTGCAACAAAACTGTCGAACTATCCTCCATTCGCGTCTATTACCATTGATGTTTACACTCACCCATTACATCAGACAAGGCACTTCACAGTACACCTTACCAAGGAACCAAGACTCTACAGTTACAGTAGGAATGCCACCAACCAACATATAGATACTCTACAGTGGTGAACCAGATTCCTGGGGTTATGATAACCAGACCATCCCTGACGCCACATACGACACGCATGAACACCAGTGTACAAGTTACAACGGGGCAGTCGATGTCAGCTTGACCTGTATTACCGATCGGATGCTGTATCTAGGTCAGCGCTTGTTGACAGTTTTTTTCGCTGTACAGACGGTATTATACAGGACAGTTGTATCAAGTGTATAAAATATCGGGAACAGTACTGTTGACATTTCTTATCGTACAGAAGAAAGAAGTGATTGTTGATCCTGTACAGAAGAATCATAGTGTTGTTGAACATAAAGTGCATATTTCATCGTTGGATCTTCATATGCTCAAAAGGATTGAACATTGTAATAAGTTAATTCAATAATTTAATAACTTATTAAAAGTGAAAAATTATTTTGAATAAAAGATAAGCCTTCTCTGCAACACATCCTTTCTGCGACACTCTATTTCCATCACATTGCCATATTATTTAATCATATTATGTATGCATTTATGCTATTAAGGTTTACATGTATTTATGTTTATATGTTATTTGTTGTGTGTTAAGTTAGTTTGTATTCTGCGGGCCTGGATGGGAGGTGACTAGAACAAGAAATACCAAGTGACATTGGTCTTGCTCTAGCGTTCTATAGGGAGCAAATTTCTTAATTGAAATTTGCATGCAACATTGTTTGCAAATATTTGTTAGCTGTGACGAAACTGTCCTTCTTGTTGTTTTTTGTAATATTTCTATGTTCTTTAGTTTTGTTTGATTTGTTTGTATAATTGTAGGTCTCATCTTTCCTTTCATTTCAGTTCTTTACACCCTTATGTTTATACACTGTGGCGTTATTTGTCTTGTTGATTTCATTGCGGTTATCATCACAGATTCTGTGATCATTTTTTTTTTGATTTTTTCTATTTTGATTTAATTTGATTACTGCAATTGTTTTCATATTGTCTTTTCTTGTTTGTCCTTGTTAATGTCTTTGGTTGACAGATAATATATAAGGTATATTTGAATATATTTATATTATAGTACAGACCAGTACTTATGATCATTGATTACACTAAGAAAGTGTACAAGACCTTTGTAAGGTTTGTCTCCCACAGTGATTGGGATAGAAAATATTATTTTCCACAGGTACTCAAGTGATCATTGATTACATTAAGGAAGTATACAAGACCTTTCTAAGGCTTGTCTCCCACAGTGTTTGGGATATACAGATATTGTTTTCCACAGGTACTCAAGTTATCATTGGTTATATTATAAACAAAATAACCATACAAGGTTTTCACTAAGACTAAGTCTATAGTATAGACTTGTCTCCCATGAAAGTGAAATAAGGTAATTTATTTACTTTTTCAGGTTTCTGATTTAATAAGACAAGATGTCTACATTAGATTACTTTATAGCACAAGGGAAATCCCTTGATAAGATTGGTAAAGAGTTAGAAGAATGGACAACTGCTCAATTTGCTATTGCATTAAAATCAGAAGAGAAAAAACAAAAAGATGAGAATAAATGGAAAGCAGAAGTTGAACAAAAGAAGATAGATGCTGAGAATTTCAGATTGCAGATGCAAGCTGAGGAGAAAAAAAGCTGCTGCTGAGGAGAAAAAAGCTGCTGCTGAGGAGAAAAAAGCTGCTGCTGAGGAGAGAAAACTTCAAATAGAAGAAAAAAAAATTAGAAGCTGCTGCTGCTGCTGAAGAGAGAAAAGCTCTGGCTGAAGAGAAAAGATTAGAAAGAGAAGCTGATGCTGCTGCAGAACAGAAAAAATTAGAAGCTGCTGCTGCTGCTGAACAAAAAAGATTAGACAGAGAAACTGAACAGAAAAAAATTAGAAGCTGAAGAGAGAAAAGCGATAAGAGAACATGAATTTGAGTTAGAGAAATTAAGATTGACAAGTATGACTAATGTTAATCAGGCATCTGGTGGTAATGGTAAACCCTTTAATTATAAGGTCAAGGTGCCAGCGTTCAACTCTGCCAGTGATGATATAACATTTTGGCTTTCTAGATTTGAACGTGCTTGTCGAGCTCATAATGTTGACAAATCACAGTATGTGAATCAGTTGTCTGAAAATCTAAAAGGGGAGTCTCTGACTAAGTTATGTTTGGTTGAAGAGGCCGACAAGGATAATTATGATGCTATTAGGGCAGCTTTGATAAAGAGATACCAGCTGTCAGAGGAAGGTTATCGTCTTTTGTTTAAAACAATGAGACCTGAGGTAGGTGTAGAATTCTCAGAATTCATTTCAAAAGCACGACTTACACTATCACGATGGATTGAATTATCCAAAATAGAGAAAACATTTGATGGTCTTACGGATTTATTGCTAAGAGACAAGGTCATGTCTTCGGTAAATAAACCATTCCTAGAGTTTTTACATGAGCGTAAACCTGGTACATTAAAGCAAATGGAAGAATATTGTGACCAGTATGCCACGGCACACCCTGACATGATTCTTAGTAACACTAACATTAAAGAGGGTATGCCAGTTGCTTCAGCAACAGAATATAATCATAATTACTCACACAAATTCCAAGGAGGTCAAAATAAATTTGATAAAAAGGTTAATTGGAATAAGTATCAAAACCAAGGTAACCACTCAAATCAGGGTTCTTCTTCGAAGAACTGGAATCGGGCTGACAGTCCTCGATACGCGAGGGGTGCCCATAATTATAGAAATTTCCGAAAAGGGAGTAACCCTAGGAACTACCCAAGTTCTTCATGGAAACAACAAAACCAACATTACAGGGATACTCATTATAATGAGCATGATGATTATGATCATGAATATTGTGATTCAAACCCAAATAGGGGTTATAACAGAGGGAATAATAATTACAGAGGCAACAATAACCGAGGTAGATCACAACACAAAAGACATGGTAAATCTCATTACCAGGCTAACTCTGCACAACAAGAGTTTCACGAAGCCGGTAATCAAACCAATGATAAGAAAGACTCTAATAGTGTGGGATGTTCTGCTTTCGATTTTGACAGAGCATTTCAGTGTTCCCAATGCAAAACATTATTCGAGCCAACCACAGTTTCGACTTTAAGCTGTGGTCATTCTCTTCCTGCTCTTCCTGCGTCAGTCGCGCATGATGGAAGAGGTGCTCTTGTATTGAATAGAGGTCTAGTAGATGGTACTCCGGTCTCAATTCTTTTCGATTCCGGGTGCACAACCATTGGAGTGAGGCAGTCACTTATAGATCCTTCTCGAGCCACTGGCAGGATAATCAAATGCATAACATTTGGTGGCACATTGGAGAAGTACTCCACTGCCATTATCAACATCTCTACTCCCTTCTTTACAGGAGATGTGCACGCATGTCTTCTGCCGAATCCGATCGCTGATCTTATCGTCGGTCGCATTCATGGTGCGAAAGAATGCACTCCGCAACAAATTGCCAAGTGGGAAAGAGATAATATGCCTACTGCAAATGCTGTAGTCACTAGAGCTCAAGCTCTAAACATGCCGCAATCTTCGCCTTCTGGAGATAATGATGACCAGAACCAAGGTGATCTCTTGGAGATTTCGCATGTTTCCTTTATAAAACAGCAGGAAGATGATCCTACTCTGAAGAAATTCTTTACTCTGGCAACAAAAGGTGATCCGAATAAGGAGACAAATCGTAAATCTTGGATTACGATGAGGAATGGCGTACTTGTACATATGGTACAAGAATCCGCTAAATCCATTCATTCTCAAATTCTTGTGCCCAAAAATATGAGAGTTAAAATCTTACAGCACGCTCATGATTCTCAGTGTGCTGGACATATGGGTTTTTCCCGTACTAAATCTAGAGTTCTTGCATCTTTCTTTTGGCCTGCTGTGAATAAGGACATACGAATCTATTGTCGATCTTGTAAAGTATGTCAAGAGGTTAAATCCAGAGGTCCACGCCATGCTGCACCTATTCAGGCTGCAGACATTCTCATTCGACCATTTCAAAAAATGGCGATAGACATCATTGGTCCATTTAAGATAAAGTCTGCTAGAGGACACCAATATATTTTGACGTGTGTGGATATGTGCACACGTTGGCCAGAGGCTGTTCCTCTAAAGAGCATAACTACTGCTGATATTGCAGATGCTCTTTGGTTAATATTTTCTCGTCTGGGATTTCCAGCAGAAATATTATCGGACCATGGTAGCCAACTTGTATCTGATACCATGTCTCAAGTGATGTCGACTCTAAAGATAGAGAGATCTCTGAGTAGTATTTATCATCCTATGTCCAATGGGATGGTGGAACGTCTGAATAGAACTCTGAAAAACCTACTAGGTAAGATAACTGAGGATCATCCTCAGGATTGGGACAGGGTTTTACCCGCGGCTCTCTTTGCATATAGAGAGGTCGCCAACGAACATACAGGATTTTCTCCTTTTGAACTTGTCTTCGGCGCGAAACCGCGAGGTCCTATGTCCTTACTTCATGATCTCATAACTGCTGATAATATTGTCGATGACACAAAATCCTCTTATGAATATGTCATTGCACTTAGACACAAGATTATTGAAGCATGCAAATTGGCAACTGCTTCTTCTGAATTTGCGAAACAGAAGGCAAGGCAATTTGCCAATAAGACCAGACGCTTGCGACAACTCTGTCCAGGTGACAAAGTATTGGTCCTACTACCTTGTAGAGAAAACAGACTTCTTATTTCTTGGAAAGGTCCGTACGATATAATATCAAAAGTTTCCGATGTTGACTATATCGTCGATGTTGACGGGAAGCATAAAACCTTCCACATCAACATGCTCACGGAATTCCATGAACGTCCGGATTATTTACAACCTGTTTTCCAGGCAACGGACGATTTTCCAGTCCAACATGGACATTACTCATCACTGTCAGTAATACAGGATGAGGAAACGAGTTTCTCGGATGTAAATCTACCTTTTCCAATGATTCCGCTTCACTCTAATGAATCATGGAAAGATGTTGCGATTTCTCCCGAATTATCTCCAGGAGAGCAGAAACAAGTCTCTACTATGTTAGAACAATTTCAGGATGTCCTTACTGACATTCCTGGTCAAACTGATGTCATTCAACATGACATTATTCTTACTGACCATAATCCTATAAGAGTCAGACCGTATCCTATCCCGATACATTTTCAAGCACAGGTAGAGAAAGAGTTGGATGAGATGATAGAGTTAAAAATTATTGAACCATCCACATCAGCATATTCTTCGCCGATGGTTATCGTGCGAAAAAAAGACAACAACATACGTCTTTGCGTTGATTATCGCAAATTGAACCAAGTGACTAAATTTGATGCTGAACCTATGCCTTTACTAGAAGAGCTACTTACGAGACTATCGAATTCCCATTTCTTTACGAAACTTGATTTGTCTAAGGGATATTGGCAAGTTCCATTATCCGAACACGCCAAACCGTTTACTGCTTTTTCGACGCCTAGGGGTCTATTCCAATGGAATTTTATGCCTTTCGGCCTTATGAACGCCCCTGCAACATTCGTACGCATGATGCGTCGAATCCTATCTCATCGCTCAGATGTCATTGCATATCTTGATGACATCTGTCTTTTCAGTGATACTTGGAACGATCACTATAATGGGATAAATGAACTATTGTCTATCTTACGCGAGCATAACCTGACAGCGAAACCATCGAAAGCGTGTATTGGTTTTAGCGAAATATCTTTCTTAGGTCACCGTGTTGGTCATGGTTTCCTAAAAACAGAAGACCATAATACAAGTAAGATACTTAACATTTCTATTCCTAAGACTAAAAAGCAAGTGCGAAGTCTCTTAGGTCTAATACAATTTTATGGACGATTCATTCCGAATCTGTCCTCCATTATGTCACCTCTTTCTTCCTTGCTAAAGAAAGGGTCTCCTAATGTAGTCCATTGGACTCAAGAATGTCAATCCTCTTTGGATAAGGTTAAAACTATGTTTTCTACTTCACCTATCCTAGTATTGCCTTCTAAGGATAAGACATTTATTCTTCGTAGTGACGCTTCATCCACAGGGATTGGAGCAGCACTAATGCAAGAGTACTCTGGAACTCTGCATCCTGTGATGTATATTTCTCGAAAATTAAATGCCGCAGAGAAGAATTACTCGGTCCTAGACCGTGAATTATTGGCTATGGTTTGGTCAATCCTTAAACTGCAAAGATTTCTTCTTGGCGCGCATTTCATTGTGGAAACTGACCAGAAAGCTCTTACGGCTATTCAGAGTAAAAATCTGAAGAGCGCGAGATCAACGCGATACGCGATTGCTCTGCAACCGTTTCATTTTTCGGTGCGAGCTATCCGTGGGTCAGAAAATGTGATGGCAGATATTTTGTCTAGATGCCCACATGATTCATAACTGTTAAATTATATGCCTAACTTTGCTACAGTTGTTCCTATGTTGAAATGTGTACACATATGTAATATATCATATATTGATTGTAACACTACTTAGCGGTTCATTGATGTTTATTCACCGCTGATCTTTCAATGTTTTTCGTCTTTGATGATCATGATGTTAAGATATCTAACATGAAATTTATGTATAAACTGATGTAGAAAGTGTGGCATTGCCAGTATTGTAGTATGCGTTGGTGACACCTCTCTGGAAATATTTATACTTAGAGAAATACTTTCTCTAAGTTCATGAAATATATTCTCAATGCTTATCATCTGCACATTGTTATTGGTGCGTTGTGAGCCTATTGTATGATGCTCCTAGATGTATTTCCAAAAAAAAAAATGTACCATTTTTTTTTCCCGAGGGGTGTGGTAATCTGTTGCGTGCATATTTTGACGCACATATTACAAAAATACGATATGGCTATTTAATATGGAAAATATATATTTGCATTCATTTGTGTATGAAAATGCTTCCTCTGGTAAAGCTAGATAATTCATGATTGATTTACACTTTTGATTATATGAGTGATCTTTCTTGATATTGACTCGGCGCATGGATATTGTATTCATGTCCGTTCTTATTTGTTCGGGCCAGAAAATAGATTAATTTTGCTTGTTATGTTTATGGCCTGAATTCATGTGTACTACTTGTCTAGTGAAAGAAGATTCAGTCGTATATTGTATACCTTTATATGTTCAGGTCGGACTATATTCTTTCTGCCAGAATCTAGAGCAGGTTTTCGTAGTCCTTCTGGGTTGTGAAGAGTTCCGATAATGTCGCCAAGATGGCTGAGTGCTTTTTCCAGGGCTGGCACTGTTTAAGGTTTAACAGTGATTCATAGATGTTTTTCTAGGAGAAGTTTATGTCTCTGCAAGAGTCTATTTGTCAGAGATCCTCCTCATATGTGTGATTCGGACTCCAGTTATGCCAGACCCTATTTTTGATGATCTCGAGTCGATTAGACCTAGATGGAACATTGTGCTTCGTATCGCTAGGGTCGTGTTTTTTTTTGACGAAGATGACAGGCTTTCCTACAGCAGTTATGTCTACATGAAGTAACTGGATTACTGTAGAGCTGTATGGAAAACTTTATGAAATTATTTATATGCACATCCTAAATTAACTTTGGCTTATATCTACCTTCCTATGAGTGAGTGAGCGACAACTCAGGAAGGCGGCCATGTTATATTTCTGTCATCATATTTTTTGATCACTGTCAAGAGAACAGATTATGTATCCTACTATCGGGCAGTGGTATCGAGATCTTGTTAGGAGGTGAAAACCCACTATCGTGGCTTATGAGTATTATACAAACATTGGACATATTTCAGCTTAAGAACTTAGCCATGAAATGAAGGTTGGGCCAATGACTTTTGTATGTTTACCGATCCTCATTGACGCGTTCAGTCAGTAGAGGATACGGCGATTAGGTACCAGAACAGTGAATGCTACCTTAGGTTGAATGTTATTTCACTACTACATGAATGTATCATCCACGATTCAAATAACCAATGAATGTATGTCAACACGTTCCCATGACTGTATCCGTGCTGCCCAAGTATGTACGTCCTTATTAAAGTCAGTGAAACGTCAACTGTAGTTCCAGTCATCCTTGACTTACACCTGTGATCGGAGTGAGTGTGCAACAAAACTGTCGAACTATCCTCCATTCGCGTCTATTACCATTGATGTTTACACTCACCCATTACATCAGACAAGGCACTTCACAGTACACCTTACCAAGGAACCAAGACTCTACAGTTACAGTAGGAATACCACCAACCAACATATAGATACTCTACAAACTTCACCTAATATAATTCACCATTAACATCATATGATGATGATCAATTTTTGTTAAAGAATATTCAATTTTTAATAACTGTTAAAACCTAAGTGATTATTAAATTTGTAATTTATATCTATCTCAATTTCTTCTTCTTCTTTGATCCTTAGCCGCCGACCGTCAAAGTAGTCAGTGGCCATCACGCCTAGTGGCGTCTTGTAGGGCAACAACAAATTGATTCCACTTTGCTCGGTCGGTGGCCATCCTTCGTACAGTGCCCCAACTCTGGTTCATTCTTTGCATCTCAGCCTCCACAGTCCTCCACCAGGTTGTTTTTGGTCGGCCTCTCTTTCGTTTTCCTTCAGGGGTCCAAAGCATAGCTGTTCTTGTGATGGCATCGGGGTCTCTTCTGAGGACATGGCCAACCCAGCTCCAGCGTCTTCCAGCTATGATGATGTGCATGTCCTCTTGCTTGCTCCGAGTAAGCAGATCTTGGTTGGTGATGGTATTTGGCCAAAAGATTCGGTGCATTTTTCTTAGGCATGTTGTGTGAAAAGAGGACAATTTCGACATTTCCTTCTCTGTAACTGTCCAGCATTCCGCACAGAAAGCACACAGCTCTGATATAATCTTAATTTTGTGCTTGTGCTGTATTGAGAGGACTTCCAGATGATGTTTAGACTAAAAAAGGCTGTTCTTGCTTTGTTCATTCTGTTGTTGATGTCTTTGCCTGCCCCGCCGTCTGGTGTTACTATGCATCCTAGGTATGTGAAGGTGTCTGTCTGTACCAGTTGCTGATTCCTTACGGATATGGGCTCAGGGTTGCTTTCATTGAGCGTCATGACCTCTGACTTCTTTAAATTGATGTTCAAGCCCACCTGCTGGCTAAACTTTTTAAGTCTATCCGTTTTTTCCTGGATGTGTTGATGTGAATGTGCTAGTAGTGCAATGTCATCTGCATATTCCAGATCCTCCAATGTAGAAAATGTAGTCCATCTTATTCCTCTTGGACTGCATTCTGTTGTCTGGCGCATCACTCAATCTATGACTGTTACAAATAGAGTGGTTGATAAGGGGCATCCCTGTCGTACTCCTGTCTTCACCTCAAATTACGTACATCGGCCAAACGGGCACACGACTGGGCGACCGATTCTGCAGACACCTCTATGACATCTCTCAGTTTAATTCCACACCTGTGGCCATCCATTTCAATGGCCCTGACCACCACGGTGCCACTGACATCCAGGTGACAGCCATCAGATACTGTTCCTCGGACGCCAACAGTCGGTTTCGCCAGGAACAACGCCTCATCCATCTTATGGGTTGCCTCAAACCACACGGTTTGAATACCCAACATTCTTTTGTCTGAGACGCCTTTCTCTATCGAGTCCCTGTTGTATTATGACTTTCTACTTTGATGCGATCACCCTTTTTTTTCTTTAATTACCATTTTTTTAATTTAATAATTTTATTTATTTTTATTTATTTATTTTTTATTTTTTTATTTTTTTTAAATTTGTTTATTTATTTTATTTTAATTTAAAATTTTTTTTTTACTTTTTTTTTTAAATTATTTTTTTCCTTTATTATTTTTTATTTTATTTATTTCTTTATTTAGTTTTTATTTATATCTATTTATTTATTTGTTTTAAATTTATTTATTATTGTTATTTATTTATTTATATTTTATTTATTTATTTTTTTATTTTATTTATTATTTATTGATTACTTTTTTCTCACTCTTTTCCAGTCCTTGTTTTCATTATTTCTTATTTTTATATACTATCAACTTCCTCTTTCCAGTTTAGTGGCAGCCATCTTGCTTTGCTTCACATTTGACTGGACTTAATATTAAGGGAGTTTTTTTCTCTTATTTTTATAGTTTCATGTTCTCTACTTAATTCTCATTTTCTTTCCCTCCTGTCTCTTGTTTGTCTGTCCCTGACGAAGGCCTTGTGGCCGCAACGTAGGTTTTTCTTGTCCTTCTCCTTGTAAGACGTATTACTATTTGTGTGGGTGTTTTTTTTTTCAACTCTTCACCTCAAAGGTTAGGTTGCTCTGCCCAACACTGCACGTAAAGTTGGCATAGAGGCTTTTTATGATTGACACTATGCAGCTTGGAATTCCATAAGCTCTCAGTATTTTCCATAAACTGTCCCTATGTATGCTGTCAAAAGTCTTTTCAAAATCTGTCGTGGAATATTCTAATCCACATATATAAATTATCAAGTAAATATAAAGCCTAATAAATACATATAATAAATAAAGGAAGAAGAATGGTAAAGAACAGTGCTGTCACAATGACAGTACTCGAAATCCCCCTTCTTTTCTACTTCGTCGGCAAATTGTAACGCTTTCACGTTGATATTAAAGGCCTTCTGCAACATACACGCGTTTCCCAAACACACAATGCTGCCTTTCTAAGAAAAACCTTGAAATATGCAAGTTGACCTAAATTTTAAATTCCATTCATGTCTTTTTCTACACTATGTTACCAAAAACAAAAGACAGATGGACTAAAGGATAGCGAGAAGGGAGAGGCAGAAAGCCGAACACTAAACACGCGTCGCGCGATACACAAATGCTGCCATCACGCGTGTAAGACTACATGCACTAACTTTTTTTCGGACGGACAGTGATAAATTCACTACCCTTCCCAGAGTTAGGTTTTAAAATCACAAAAAAACGCTTATTAGGAAAGATAACAATAGATGGGTTTACGTTTGAAAACATTACAGTACCCAGACAGCACATCTTCGAAACAGGAGGTAGAAGGAATTGCATATTTTGAACGCAGCATATTAGTTCTATTAAATATATATATTTGGGTTCCTTAGGGTTTGCTGACAAAGAATATGTACAACGTTATGCAAATAGTCTAGGAATTAACAAGTTATAGCCAAAATAAAATGATGGTGCTGTCAGACAACACCCAAAATCAGAATCGCTCAGTGGTAAATTTTTTTTAAATCTACCATTGTACGGGAAATGGGCCACAAGTTACATTTGAACGGATTGGCTGGAATGATATGTAAGGCTAAACACGATTAGTCGGGCTATAAATGCTATCCTTGGTTGTTAGGGGAGACGTAGGAAGTTAAAATTTTTTCAAATACTTGTCGAAACGTGGCTCCATTGGCTAGACTCGCTGATATACTCACTTAGGAGCGTTAGTTCGAGACCACTAGTGCAAATAAGCTTGATAAAGCAACAGTGCGTTGAAGCCAGCTCATATTTGTGTTAAATAAAAGCCTGGAACATAAGCAGATGGGAATTTGTGCCAGTATTTTGTGCCAGAATTCATTGCTAATCAACGTATCTGTGTTTGTTTCCATGAATTGTGGTAAGCTTGAAACATTCAGTATCTTTTAATGAAAATTGAATGTGAATTGTTAATTTATGCCTGTATATATGTGTAGTTCAGTAGCAAACATGATATAAAGCCTATAATGCTCCAGCCTGAACAGAAGGTGTCGGAGGAAAGTAAAACTGCATGGAATGGCCAAACAGTACACTGACACCTAGATTATTGATTAGACAGAAATAATGCTGGAAGTGCAGAGGCGTAGTAACCATTAAGGAGGTTAATGCTGGTATATAAAGTATTTCAGATGAAGCTGACAGTTGGCCTAACGCTCTGAACTCAATGTTTGTGATGTATTGTGCTCAGTGTAAAAAGAGAGTATAAATTAGTTATGAAGTAGAAGGTACATCCTTCTTGTTTTCAGGGACCGTGGTCTTGATGGTATTGAGCAGCACCTGGTCAGAGCTTTGCTGAATCCAGAGTCGGACAGCATACTCCTTGGTCCATTTAGCTATCAGTGAGGTGTCTCCAGAGCCTAGGGGAGAGTCGAGCAGAGGAGTCTGTTCCTGCCGCCATCACGCCAGATAAGCTGATGTGGCCAGCTGAGCTCAAAATTATGTAACCCCAGCTTAAAATGACCTTGTAAAAATAACATTAAGAGGGGAATTAAATTGTGTTAATATCAGGAACTGAGAACATCTCCAATAATAGTTCCCCTAAAGACAAACTATTGAAGTCATGATGACAAATACCAACAGAGCTTGAACAAAACAAAACCAGTATTACCTCATATTACTACTACACAACTGACACACATAGGATACTTTTAATAATATATGTCACTACTATATTCATATTGATAAATTCTGTACATATAACTTGTAATTTAAATTGATTGTGATTCCTGGTTCCCTTTGTAGTTGAATCAGGACACATATTCATTCATGCCAGCAATGAATACATATTGTTATTTGAAAAGTTATCAGTGACTCCTTTAAGATATCCTTGTAGAGTGTTTTATGTATGTGAGTGTCACAGTGTTGTCAAGTGTGGTGGAATAAATTAAATTGTTTATCCGTCTGTTGTTGTTATGACTTACACTTCATCATACACATACCCTAGACATACAACGTAGTCATCACACTATTCCAGAATAATTCTGACTGAGATATATATATATATGTGGCAGCAAGTAAGGTTATCTATAATACACTACACTTATTAGATATAGATACCTTCACAGCTGATCTCAGTCAGTACACTAAGTCCCCTATAAATATTTATAACATCCCACTTCACCACATATATTGGGGTCTCGCTCTTGGGATTTTGAATCTTTCCCTATTAAAAATATTGGGGGTAATTCACTTCAGGGAATATAAGAATTAAAAGGTATCCTTGGGTGGAATTAAATAAGGTTGAGCTCACGGTGCCTGTGTTGTCCATTAGATATATTTAGAGATTAAATTGTTGGTTAGACATTGTAGAAATTTACCTGATAGACAATGGCGGACCTGGCCAAGTTTCGATCTGCTGCTGTACAGACTGCAAAAGAGTTAGGATTAGATGGGCAAGTTATGGTTGCCTATGTCACTACGGAATGTGACAAATTTATTGAACGCGAAGAAAGAAGATTAGAAAAAGAGGCCGAAAGAAAGTTAGAGGCTGAGACTAAGAGGTTGCAAGCTGATGCTGAGACTAAGAGGTTGCAGATTGAGGCTGACAAAGAGGCTAAGAAATTGGAAGCAGAAAGAGAAGACAAAAGATTAGCTGCAGAAAGGGAAGAGAAGAAATTAGCTGCAGAAGAGAAGAGATTAGCTGCAGAGAGGGAAGCAGAAAAGGAGGAGAAAAGATTACAAAGGGAACATGAATTACGACTAAGGGAGTTTGAGTTTCAGGGCCATGCTCCTGAAAATGGTGCCAGTCCCTTTGCCTCTGATGCCACTGCTAGCCAAGGAGCCTCAACCTCAGCTATGAATTTTCATTTAGATCATTTTGTTGAGAAAGACGATGATATAGAGAGCTACCTAAATAGGTATGAACTATTAGCTACCACGTATGGGTTAGAGAGAGAAAGGTGGAGCTTAAAGTTATCTCAGGGACTTCGTGGGGCAGCTTATGAAGTTTTTGCAAAAATGAGCAGAGGTGATCAGGAAAATTATGACATGCTAAAGCAGGCTCTTTTGTTAAGATATGAAAAGAATGCAGAATTCTATAGGAAAAAATTTAGGAATGCTAAACATACTTGGAGAAATGGACTTCTCTGGGGAAAACCCAAGATCTTAAGGAAATGGTCCTTATAGAGCAATTAAGAGAGTCCATGGCTCCAGACCTGAGAAAGGTTCTCATGGAACAAGGTGCAGAGAGGCTGGGTGAGTTGCTAAATGTTGCTGAAAGGTATCAAGCAGCTCAAGCAGAGGTAACAGGTAATAAAAAGAAACAAGTGGATAACTTTAGGGCACCACAGAACTTTAATAAATTTGATCCTAGAGATCAAAACAAAAGTAAGCACCAGTTTGATAGGCCACGGTATGAAAATAAAAATAAATTCCCACAATTCGATGAAAGGAAATATGATGAAAGAAAATCTTTCAACCAAGGAAAAAGGTGGTGTAAGAATTGTCAGATGGACAATCATGACACTGACCGTTGCAGAAGGAAACCTGTGTATATGGCAACCCTTCAGGTCAGGTCGACCTCAAGACAGGAGGAGGATATTATGTTAGATACCACTCCAGAAGAGATGAGGAAGGCACAGGCTGGGGATAAAACACTCAAGCCTTGTTTCAGAAAATTGTCAACTTGTCATACAACTCCAGGCAAGGGAGATTTTTACATGAAAAACAAGTTGATGTATAGGAAGACTGGAGCTAGATCCAAAGGTCACGGACAGCTGGTACTTCCTAAAAGATATAGGGCAGACTTAATAAGGAGCCTACATGTGAAACCAGATGGGGACCATGAGAAGATAGGTACCATCATTCAAAAGGTGGCTCACAATTATTATTGGCCCAAAGCAAGATGGGACATTGAGAATTTTGTAGAAAGGTGTAGCATAGCACATGAGGGAACACCCACAAGTGGGAACATGGATCAGGACCTGGACACGCCACGGGGAAAAATTAGGCCTGACAATAAAAGGAAAAATAGATTTGATAAAGTGGACCAAATGGAATGGGAAGCCCCTTTTCACGGACAAGCTTCACTTAACTGTTTTACAATGGCCACTATGCGGAGAGTGCAAAAAAGATGTCTTACCCCAGGATAAGCCGAAAATCCCTCAATCGGACTTAAACAAACTGGAGGAAGAGGATGTAGAGAGGAAATCTCTCATCAAGAATTTTAAGTGGGGAGAAAGCCCCAAAAGAAAAATTGGTAGCGGTCGTTTTGTGAATGATAATTCTGGGAGGAAAAATCATCACTATAGAGCTTCGAGTGGAAGAGACCATACCGGTGCATGGACAAATAGGTCCACACACAATTAAAGGTCCATATGTAGCTTTGTTAAGAACGTGGACTGATGAAAAGGCAGAGGAAAACATTACATCTTCATACCAATATGTGAATGAGCTGACCACTCGTTTAAAAACTGGCTGGAAACTTGCCAATGAAAATTTAAAACAAGCCAGGAAGAAACATGCTGCCTATTATAACAGGAAGGCGAAAGACAGAGATTTGGCTGTGGGAGAGAAGGTACTGCTTCTTTTGCCCGGGAGTCAGAATAAGTTACAAATTGGATGGCAGGGTCCATATACAGTTTTAGAGAAGGTATCTAGAACAAATTATAAGATAGATAAGAAGGGGAAAGAAAAAATCTATCATGTGAATCTCCTGAAGAAATATTTGGAAAGAGAACATCAGGAAGAGACACACTTGTTGACCTTGTCCATCGCCATGGAGATGAAAAAGGAACCACTTTCATCATTTGAGTATCCATTACACCCCTGTGAGACAGCAGCACAGGTAAAAATCAGTACACATTTAACGAAAACTCAGAAAGAGAGAGTGCAACAGGTTCTAAATAATCATGCAGAGGTGTTAACAGACCGACCAGGGCATACAAACCTATTGGAATATGATATGAAACTGATAGACCCCACACCTGTCTGTATGAAACCATATTCGATTCCGTTTGCTAAGGAGAAAGCTTTGAAGGAAGAGATAGACTATCTGTTGAAGGAAGGAATTATTTCGCACAGTGAATCCTCATATAGTTCCGGTGTGGTACTCTTAAGGAAGCCCTCTGGAGAACATAGACTCTGTATAGATTACAGGAGACTGAATGCTATTACAGAAGGACAGGTGGATCCATTGCCGGATACAACTCAGCTGTTTGCCAGACTAAATAAAGCTAAATATTTCTCAAAAGTGGATTTGAGTAAAGGATACTATCAGATTCCAGTAAAGCCTGAGGTTAGACCATACCTAGCTTTTAGTACTTCAGAAGGACACTATGAGTTTAATAGATTGCCATTTGGATTGAAGAATGCGCCTAGTGTCTTCTCTAGAATGATGAGAAAATTATTGGACCCTCTGAATAATCCATGTATAACAAATTTCATGGATGATATCCTGATAGCCACAGAAACATTTGAGGAACACATTGACTCTCTGAACATGCTGTTTAATCGACTTAGGGAGGCAAATTTAACAGCCCGACCCACCAAATGTTGCGTTGGATGTAAAGAATTGGAATTTTTGGGACACACAGTTTATCAGGGAAACATGACCCCTGACCCAAAGAATTTAGAGAAACTACAGAAAGCCCCGAGACCACAAACCAAGAAGGACGTGAGATCCTTTGTCTCATTATGTGGTTTCTACCAGAAGTATATCAAAAACTTTAATTCCATATGTGCACCGTTAACTGAATTGACACGTAAAGGACATCCAGATCGCATTACATGGACACCACAATGTGAAATGACTTACCAAGAATTGAAGGAAAAGCTCACAAGTAAACCCATTTTGAAATTACCTGACTTAAGTCAAGAATTCATAGTAAGGACGGATGCAAGTAATATTGGGTTAGGTGCAACTCTACTACAGAAATCAGATGCATTGGATGGGGAATTAAGCCCAGTGGCATATGCTAGCAGAAAATTGAATAAAGCCGAAATCAATTACTCAACTAGCGAAAAAGAATGTCTTGCAGTAATATGGGCAATAAAGAAATTCAATATTTATCTATATGGGAAGGCATTTAAGTTGCAAACAGACCACAAACCTTTATCGTTTCTAGCACAGGCTAGGCATGAGAACTCCAGGTTACTCCGATGGTCTTTACTTTTGGCTCCATATAATTTTAGCATTGAGTATATATCTGGAAAAACAAATTTGGGAGCGGATTTTTTAAGCCGCCATCCGTGTGATGAGAATCACCGTAAACCCCAGAACTAATAATAAATTTCTCTATGTGTATATAGAATAAAGGACTGACATATAATGTCTGTTTTAAGAGGGGAGATGTCGTGGAATATTCTAATCCACATATATAAATTATCAAGTAAATATAAAGCCTAATAAATACATATAATAAATAAAGGAAGAAGAATGGTAAAGAACAGTGCTGTCACAATGACAGTACTCGAAATCCCCCTTCTTTTCTACTTCGTCGGCAAATTGTAACGCTTTCACGTTGATATTAAAGGCCTTCTGCAACATACACGCGTTTCCCAAACACACAATGCTGCCTTTCTAAGAAAAACCTTGAAATATGCAAGTTGACCTAAATTTTAAATTCCATTCATGTCTTTTTCTACACTATGTTACCAAAAACAAAAGACAGATGGACTAAAGGATAGCGAGAAGGGAGAGGCAGAAAGCCGAACACTAAACACGCGTCGCGCGATACACAAATGCTGCCATCACGCGTGTAAGACTACATGCACTAACTTTTTTTCGGACGGACAGTGATAAATTCACTACCCTTCCCAGAGTTAGGTTTTAAAATCACAAAAAACGCTTATTAGGAAAGATAACAATAGATGGGTTTACGTTTGAAAACATTACAGTACCCAGACAGCACATCTTCGAAACAGGAGGTAGAAGGAATTGCATATTTTGAACGCAGCATATTAGTTCTATTAAATATATATATTTGGGTTCCTTAGGGTTTGCTGACAAAGAATATGTACAACGTTATGCAAATAGTCTAGGAATTAACAAGTTATAGCCAAAATAAAATGATGGTGCTGTCAGACAACACCCAAAATCAGAATCGCTCAGTGGTAGATTTTTTTTAAATCCACCATTGTACGGGAAATGGGCCACAAGTTACATTTGAACGGATTGGCTGGAATGATATGTAAGGCTAAACACGATTAGTCGGGCTATAAATGCTATCCTTGGTTGTTAGGGGAGACGTAGGAAGTTAAAATTTTTTCAAATACTTGTCGAAACGTGGCTCCATTGGCTAGACTCGCTGATATACTCACTTAGGAGCGTTAGTTCGAGACCACTAGTGCAAATAAGCTTGATAAAGCAACAGTGCGTTGAAGCCAGCTCATATTTGTGTTAAATAAAAGCCTGGAACATAAGCAGATGGGAATTTGTGCCAGTATTTTGTGCCAGAATTCATTGCTAATCAACGTATCTGTGTTTGTTTCCATGAATTGTGGTAAGCTTGAAACATTCAGTATCTTTTAATGAAAATTGAATGTGAATTGTTAATTTATGCCTGTATATATGTGTAGTTCAGTAGCAAACATGATATAAAGCCTATAATGCTCCAGCCTGAACAGAAGGTGTCGGAGGAAAGTAAAACTGCATGGAATGGCCAAACAGTACACTGACACCTAGATTATTGATTAGACAGAAATAATGCTGGAAGTGCAGAGGCGTAGTAACCATTAAGGAGGTTAATGCTGGTATAAAGTATTTCAGATGAAGCTGACAGTTGGCCTAACGCTCTGAACTCAATGTTTGTGATGTATTGTGCTCAGTGTAAAAAGAGAGTATAAATTAGTTATGAAGTAGAAGGTACATCCTTCTTGTTTTCAGGGACCGTGGTCTTGATGGTATTGAGCAGCACCTGGTCAGAGCTTTGCTGAATCCAGAGTCGGACAGCATACTCCTTGGTCCATTTAGCTATCAGTGAGGTGTCTCCAGAGCCTAGGGGAGAGTCGAGCAGAGGAGTCTGTTCCTGCCGCCATCACGCCAGATAAGCTGATGTGGCCAGCTGAGCTCAAAATTATGTAACCCCAGCTTAAAATGACCTTGTAAAAATAACATTAAGAGGGGAATTAAATTGTGTTAATATCAGGAACTGAGAACATCTCCAATAATAGTTCCCCTAAAGACAAACTATTGAAGTCATGATGACAAATACCAACAGAGCTTGAACAAAACAAAACCAGTATTACCTCATATTACTACTACACAACTGACACACATAGGATACTTTTAATAATATATGTCACTACTATATTCATATTGATAAATTCTGTACATATAACTTGTAATTTAAATTGATTGTGATTCCTGGTTCCCTTTGTAGTTGAATCAGGACACATATTCATTCATGCCAGCAATGAATACATATTGTTATTTGAAAAGTTATCAGTGACTCCTTTAAGATATCCTTGTAGAGTGTTTTATGTATGTGAGTGTCACAGTGTTGTCAAGTGTGGTGGAATAAATTAAATTGTTTATCCGTCTGTTGTTGTTATGACTTACACTTCATCATACACATACCCTAGACATACAACGTAGTCATCACACTATTCCAGAATAATTCTGACTGAGATATATATATATGTGGCAGCAAGTAAGGTTATCTATAATACACTACACTTATTAGATATAGATACCTTCACAGCTGATCTCAGTCAGTACACTAAGTCCCCTATAAATATTTATAACATCCCACTTCACCACAAAATCAATGAAATTACTGTACAGCTGTCTTTGCCATTCTGAGCACTGCTCTATAATGTTCCTGAGAGTGAATATATGATCTACACATCTTTTGTTCTTTCTAAATCCTGCTTGTTCTTTCCTCAGTTTGTGGTCTACTGCTTTTGAAATTCTCTGTATAATTATCCTGCTTAGTATTTTGCTGGGAACTGAGAGAAGAGTGATTCCTCTCCAATTATTGCAGTCTGCAAGATCTCCCTTCTTGGGCAATTTGACAATTATTCCTTTGTTCCACTCTGATGGTGTTGTCCCCGTTTTTCAGACTTATGCAAATAGTGGTTCTAATAGTTCTGCTGCAATCTCAGGGTCTGTCTTAAATAGCTCTGCATTTAAGTTATCATGGCCAGGAGCTTTTCCGTTCTTTAACCCTTTGATTGCTGTGATGATTTCTTCTTTTCGTGGAATACCTGTATTTACATCTAGATCGTTTTCAGCCTCAGGAACATTCAATTGTGTCTCTGGCGTTTCCTTGTTCAGAGTTTCTCTGAAGTGCTCTGCCCATCTTGTTTCCTGTCCCTCTGCTGTCGTGATGAGATTTCCTTGCTTATCTCTTACTAATGTAATATTGTTTGCACCTCGTTTTCCGCTGATGAATTTAGTTATTTTGTATACTGTGCTTTGTTCATTTCTCAGTGCTGCCTCTTCTGCCTGTCTTGCAAGATCGTCTAGGAAATTCCTTTTGTTGGCTCGGGTTTGGCGTTTAACTTCCTTGTCCAGCTGACTGTACTGTTCGCTATATAGTTGCTTTAACCTGGGGGACTTCGCTTCTGTTTTCTTTCTTTTCATTTCCTTTCTCAGTGTTATGGTGTTTAATGTTTCTGGTGTTATCCTGTCTTGCTTCTTCCTTTCCTGGAATCCCAAGCATGATTTGCTGCTTTCCTTATATATTGTTGAAATGGTGTTGAATTTCTGGTCTATATCATCAGTCAATGTCTTTTCCTGACTTTTGGCAAATTGATATCGTTTCTTTATGTCAGCCGCAAAAGCTTTTCTGGTAAGGGGGTCCTTCAATTTGCTGATGTCAAACCTTTACTGTGTAGTTACAGTTGGTCCAGCCCTTCTTAGTTTCACTTTCAGTTTTGCTACTACTAAATGGTGATCACTTCCCACATCTGCACCTCTTCTTACCTTCACATCTTGTAATGCATGACTCCATCTACCGTTAATCATGATGTGGTCTATCTGGTTTCTGTCCCGACCATTTGGTGATTCCCATGTTAATTTGTGAATTTCTTTATGTGGGAAAAGTGTTCCTCCAATGACCAGGTTGTTAATACTACAGAAACTTATTAATTTATCCCCATTTTCGTTTGCTGTTCCGCTGCCGCATTTCCCCATTACTCTTTCATCATATATATTGTGTGTACCAACTTTTGCATTGAGGTCTCCCATTATATAATAAGATCATATCTAGATGTGTCTTCCATTTCTTTCTGCAGTTGTTGATAGAAATCATCCTTGACCTCTTCATCGCTGTCATTCGTTGGTGCGTAGCATTGTATTATTGTAGTATTGGTGAATCTACCTCTCAATCTTAATCTTATCAATCTGTTGTTGATGGGTTTCCATTCCAGTAATGCCCTTTCTATTCCTTTCTGTAGAATAATGGCTACACCTTCATTGTGCTGTCCATCCTCTCTTCCAGAGTAAAGTACTGTTTCTCCTGTTGCTGTTTTAACTTTTTCTGCCCCTGTCCATCTGCTCTCGCTTATCCCTAGAATGTGTAACCTATAGTTTCTCTTTTCTGCCGTGACCTGTTTTAGTTTTCCCGTCTCATTCATTGTTCTGACATTCCAAAATCCTATTCTTGTATCATGTTTTGCGGTCAGGACGTCCGTTCTCATGTCAGTGGCTTCCTTTCGGCTTTCATCACTGACAGTCATACGAGCCTCAGACTCCGGATGTCCGTCCCGCAGCAAAGTGTGTTTATTCGTTGTTGTTTCCGTAACTTCAATTTTTTTTTCTCCATAGACAGGGGTGTCAGCCCTATGCTAAAACCCCCAACCTGGAGGACCAGGGTGTCAGCTTTCGTCTGACCCCTGCCCGCGCAAACCTGTCCAGCTTGGTAGAACCTTCCAGGAGTAAAACTCCCACTGGCATAGCTCTGGTCGTTATCAGGGTACGCAGGCCGCCATACCTCGACAAGGTATTGACACCGGTGATGGCAGAATACCGGTGATGGCAGTATCCCAATTTAAAGTTGATTTAATCATTTTGAATGTGTTGTATCCGTATGTCTCAGACAGTTTCTTAAATACACTGAACCAGAGGTACTAAATAATAATAAGAGAAAATTCGCTGAATTAACTCAGCTTGGGGCTTGAACGAGCTTTTATAAGATTACACAATCCTTCACAAAAGTTGACGGTATACACTTGAGTTAACGTGCCCAGCCAATGCAGCATCGTTCTCGCTTTTCTGAATATCTTGTGAAGAATTTCTGGAGGTAAAAGCAAAAGGCAAAGAATATAGCCAACGTTGCAGCCACAAGGCCTTCGTCAGGGAACGGAAAGAAAGAAGGTGAGGGCTAGATAGGACACATAAGAATCTAATTAAATTTAAAAATAAAACATGTGTACTTCCCTAAAGGCAGCTAGGACTTTGCACGCCTGTCGAAGACTAAATACAAGGGGATTGACATAAGTCTTGGGCCTGACCATGAAGGACATGTCACAGAGAGCTGAAATTTTGTATAGTGTTTATTCCTTTTCAATATAGCCACCGTCTGAATTGACACACTTCTACCATCTCTGCTTGACCTTGAAAAGACCTTAGGAGTAGAACACCCTATTTTTCAAACTAAACCAGTCATCACATGCCAGTATAACCTCTTCATCGCTGTCAAAATGATTTCCTTTTAGCTGTTTTTTAAGATTTGGGAATAGAAAAAAATCTGATGGAGCCAAATCTGTAGAATATGGTGGGTGTGGAAGAATTTCAATATTCAAATCGTTGGCTGCTAGCTGCACAAGCTGTGCTTTGTGAGAGGGCGCGTTGTCTTGAAGCAAAGGAAGATTTTGAGTGCGCGTTATCCCTTGTTTCCTGGTCACAACCTTTCTTAGTTTTGTGAGAAGATCTGCATAGTACTGTCCATTAACTGTGTTGCCACGAGGCAGATAATCTTTCAAAAGGACACCTTTGCAGTCCCAAAAAACAGTCAGCATCACTTTTCCTGCAGATTTCTGCGCCCTCGGCTTGACAGGTGTTGGGGAACCCGGGGTTTTCCATTGCATGCTGGCAATTTTGGATTCGGGGTCATAATGGTGTACCCAAGTCTCATCTACTGTCACCATGGTCTCCAAAAAATTTTTTGACTGACACTTTTTGAGCAACTGTTGACAGCAATTTACCCTCGTTTGCTTCTGTTCACGTGTCAACAGTCGCGGAACCCAGCGTGCACACACTTTTGTCATGTTCAGTCTGTTGTCTAAATTCTATAAACTGTTCTTTCATTTAGTTTTACTCTACTAGCTATCTCCACAATTGTCATTTTTCGATCCTGGTCAGTGATTTTCTTCACTCTTGTTGCATTTTCATCGTTGCACTCTGAGGCTGGTCTGCCAGATCTTGGCAGATCAGCAATATTTGAGCGGCCGCACTTAAACTGTTGACATCAGTTTTTTACCGAAGTATATGAAGGACAAGAATCACGAAACACTGGTTCCATCTCCCTGTGTATTTTTGTAGGTGTTTTTCCCTGAAACATCAGAAATTTTATCACAGCTCTGGCCTCCTTCTTTTCCATTGTTTTGTCAAATCTTTGGAGCAGCAGATCTGGTCAAAAGGGTACATTGCGCCGTGCACCGTAGCGAGAAAACCCATTGAAGAAACAAACGCATACTTTACACATTCAGTGCAAATATGATGAACTTTAAATGTGCCAAGTTTCATCTTCCTCCTGTGACTCCTTCATGGTCAGGCCCAAGACTTATGTCAATCCCCTTGTATAACGTGCCAGAGGCATTGACATGGGGTCACTGTACTTAAGTAAGGTCGGCGTACATCGTTGTCATTACTTTCCTTTACGCTCCTTACATCGGTTTCGTGGACTATGAAAAGGCATTTGACAGTGTAGAAAAAGAATCACTTTGGAAATTGATGAGGCATTATAGAGTTCCCATGAAGATCATTAACTTAATAAAGAAGACCAATGAAGACATGACATGCAGAGTTCTTCACGAAAGACAGCTTACAGAACCATTTGGGATAAGAACAGGAGTACGACAGGGATGCCTCTTGTCTCCATTTCTTTTCTTACTAGCAATAGACTGGGTTATGAGATCATCGACAACACACAACAGAAATGGAATCCAGTGGACTCTGACTAAGCAGTTGGATGATCTGGATTTTGCTGATGACTTGGCTCTTCTGTCCCATAACCGTAATCAGATGCAGGACAAATTGAAAACACTCGATGAGAGGTCACAGCAATTGGGTCTGAAAATACACAGGGAAAAGATAAAAATAATGAGAATAAATGCAGGTAATTATAACGGTTGAACTTGAAAAAACACCAATACAAGATGTAGAATCGTACACATATCTTGGCAGCAATATAGACAAAGTTGGAGGGACAGACAGTGATATCAAAATAAGAATACAAAAGGCAAGAGGAGCTTTCATTGCATTGGGAAATATATGGAGATCAAGAGAAATCGGATCCAACACGAAAATAAGAATCTTCAACTCAAATGTGAAGTCAGTCCTATTGTATGGCTCTGAGACATGGAGAACAACAAAAACAACAACCAAAAAGCTACAGACTTTTATAAATGGGTGCTTGCGTAGAATAGAAGGACTGAAATGGTATGACAAAGTCACAAATGTGGAATTGATGACAAGAACCAGACAAGTGCCAGTGGAACAAGAGTTGAGAAGAAGACGCTGGCGATGGATAGGACACACAGTGAGGAGACCTGTTGATAGCATTACAAGGCAGTCCTTGTTCTGGAATCCACAGGGAAAGAGAGGCAGAGGTAGACCAAAAAAAATAATGGAGAAGAGAGCTAGATACAGTGGTGAAAATGATGAGGAAAACAAGGAAAGAACTTTAGCGGATGGCACGGGACATGAAGACTTGGCATGTGTTTGTTGAAGGCCTATGCTCCTCGGGGAGCTAAAGGGTACTGATTGATTGATTGATTGATACCCAACCTTATATTAGTCTCATTGTACGTAATGCCGGAGTGTGTCGTAGTCCTGTTCTGTCTTTGCTTCTTCAGAGACCGCCCCCCCCCCCCCCCCCCCCTTCCTTCCCGGGCCTGTGAATTACACGGAACAAAATCCCAGTAGTAACATCTGAGTTTTGTCTTGGTTGGTTCATTGATTAATATGGGGGGGGGGGGGGGGGGAAGAGGGGGGGGGGGGGAAGAGAACGAGTGTGGTCATTAAGTTCACTCTCAGGCGGAAGTGTGAGGGAAGAAGTGTTAAGAATACCCTTATTAGGTCCATCACAGCCAAATATCCGGGCGAGGAGAGCACTTGATCTTATCTGATCAATGCAAGAATGACGCGCCGCTTGCTGTCCCCGTTGTTGCACAAGAAGTATCGCTGGAGTAATTGAGACTTTGGGTTTCTCACGTGACAAAGTTCGTAACTTGTGTTACCATACATACCTACTAGCTATTCTGTACTGTTCAAATTTTTTTTATAATATACTAGACACACTATTACGGTCGTTGTCTTGTCGTTATCGGGCCAAAAGTGGTGAAAAGAATAGCTATAGACGTGATTGGGTCTATAACACTGGCTAACAAAAAAAAAAATTTTTTTTCTTTCTCTAACATTTCTATGTTTTTCTGGTCAATTTTAATGCGCTGTTTTTAAATCTGCAAACCGTTTTTCTCTATCGGGTCGGGATCTCTAGAAATACGCAAATGAAGTTTTTAACAACGCATACAGTACCAACATCATTCGTACAAGAAGTTAACAGTTATGTAGGCTTGAATTTCTTTGCAGTCGACTTTCGTCGGTGAATGGCATGTGTTACATCGCGATGAAGCATCTAACAATAATCGGCAAGCATGGTCACACTCCACCGCCCTTGATAACGTGACTCCATTACGGCGATATCTTGATGGAATCGTTCTCCATGTTCATCGCTGACTTTGCCAAGGTTGTCAGGGAAAAAGTCAAGATGCGAATCGAGCAAATGGATTTTGAGGGACATGTTACAGCCCATAATTCTGTATGCATCTATGCACTGCTTAACAATATGCACATAGTCGACAGATTTGTGATTTCCCAGAAAGTTATCGACGATCGATTTGAATGCCATCCATGCGCGAAGTTCACTACCATGTAACAAGTTCTCGAATTGCTTGTCTGCAATAACTTTCCTAATCTGAGGTCCTACAAAGATACATTCCTTTATCTTTGCATCGCTAACTTGCGGAAACTTTTCTCGAAGATAAGTGAAAGCTTTGCTCGTTTTATCTAACGCTTTTAAGAAATTTTTCTTGAGCTTAAATTTTTTTTATATGTAACGGTGGTAAAATGATGCTGTCTTTGTTAACTAATGGCTCGTGTATTACATTTTTATGCCCGAGCTGCATATGATCCCTGATAGGCCACACCTTTTATTGCATAATGTTCCTGTCTGTTGCGGCTGTCCCATTCACATAGGAAGCAACAAAATTTAGTATACCCAGTCTGCATGCCCGTGAGAATTGCAATGACCTTTAGGTCTCCACAAATCCGCCATTGGTAGTCATTGTACTTTATTTTTGCCAAAAGTATTGCCATATTGTCATAAGTTTCTTTCATATGTACAGAGTAGGCGACTGGAATTGATGAAAATAAATTTCGTTATGCAATAACACGGCTTTTAGACTAGTCTTGGAAGAGTCGATGAAAAGTCGCCATTCGTTGACTATGTGCTCATGACCGAGATGCACCATTAGACCGTTTACATCTTTGCAATAGCAAATGTCATCATCCATCTCAAAGTATTGAACAAGTTCTCTGTGTCTATGACGAAATTTAGATATCGGAGTATTGGGCGCTAAAGATTCCATTCTTTGAGTCGCGAACCGAGTAATTCCGCTTGTCCTTTGGTAAGAGCGAGATCACGTATTAGATCTGAAAGTTCTCAATGGTTAATTAAGTGAACACCATCATTCACCGGCATATAATCCGAGTCAGAATTAGTTTCTAAAGCAGGTAAACTATCACTTTCTGATGGTTCATTCACGTCCAACGGATATTGTTCTGGTGGAACTGGGATCGGACACGTGATTGGATCATAGGGCGCTGGTTTCGAAACCGATTCAATATTTGGATAAACCACAGACTTTCTAGTTTTAAAAGTGAAACCATGGATATTTGTCAAGCAGAAGTAACAATCAGTAGAGTGATTTGTCGGTTCACGCCATATTACTGGCACTCCAAAAGGCATCCACTTATGCTTCGGCGATTTTCGTAACCAACCTGCCAATGTATTTGCACAAGTCTAACAAACTGCATTTGGCTTCCAAGATTTATTTGCATCATCAACTTTCGAATCGAAATAAAGTTCATATGCTTTCTTTAGTAATGGTGTAAAGTTTTTCTGGTGAACAGGATCGGTAAAATATCCGCACACGTAACAGAACAGATCAGCCGAATTTCTACAACTTCTAGAAGTCATATTTCGCTCAGAATTATTTCAAAATACATTAACTATTTGAAAAATAGCGTAACATATGTCATGCATCTTTTAGCAGTATAAAAAGTAGAATTATTTTGCATTTTATTAATTTTTAATAAGTAATATAGTAAAAATGAAACGGAGCAAATAACGGTTTCCCAAAAATATATTTATTCACAAATATCTTAAGAACCCGACGTGATAGAGATAAACGGATTTCAGATTTGAAATCAGCGCAAGAAACTGACCTAAGAAAACTTATTCTTATATAAGAAAGAAAAATGTTGTTTGTCAGTGTAATTAGTCTGGGTCGTTCCTCTGTCCAGTAGTTCATAGTTACACGGAGAGGTCATGTTAATGTCCACTATCCACGAAGCACTATTTGTGTAGTGCTTATCCGGTTGTGTGGCTAGTCACGCAGTAATGCGGTCTTTGTTTTGTGATATCGGGACTGTACTGGTGAATAGGAAGTTAAAGAAATGATTACGTCTATAATTAGTTTGGGTCGTTCCTCTGTGCAATGTTCCATAGTTGCATAGAGTGGTCGTGCTAAAATCAACAGTTGTCACGGGTTGCCTCCCCTTAGCTCTGCAGTAGTGGTCCAACAGTGGCCAAAACTCAAGAGTACCTGAAGTGGGTTTTCAAAGGTGTCTACCTTCGCACAAGATTACTCTTGGCAGAGTTGTAGATAGAAGGATAATGATGCTTCTACATCGGGGGAGTTTCACAAGATATTCAGAAAAGCCAGAACAATGCTGCATTGGCTAAGCACGTTAACTTTAGTATCTGCCGTCAACTTTTGTGAAGGATAATGTAATATATTTTTCGCTCGTACAAGCCCCATGCTGAGTTAATTCAGCGAATTTCCTCTTATTATTATTTAGTAGCTCTGGTTCAGTGTATTTAAACAATTTTATGAGACATACGGATACAACACATTCAAAATGATTAAATCAACTTTAAATTGGGATAGATATAAATTACAAATTTAATAATCACTTAGGTTTTAACAGTTATTAAAAATTGAATATTCTTTAACAAAAATTGATCATCATCATATGATGTTAATGGGGAATTATATTAGGTGAAGTTTCACTTTGCAGCTTTTATTTGACTATTTAGCTGCCAATGAGGTTTCTGTTCCCGTTGGCGTTTTGGTTCTTCGTAGATGGGTGACTGGAATGCTCACGTTCCTGGTCAAGATTAAGAGTTGCAGCACATTCCAAGTAGAATCATGGAGTAACTGCAAAGCTGGTCCCGCGTCTATTGATGATGGTGTCTAGCGTCGAATTAAGGCCACTTATACCCTCACTTGTTCCAGAGATAGTACCCTTAACTGGTACCACCAACTAATATGGCAAAAGAAGAGAAACAAATACCCTCTGAGTATTGAGTTTCCCAAGACATACTTATGTGTCTCCATCTTCCTATTCCACCATCCCATCTATCTTCAGAACTTTTACACTCTCTGAGAATTAATCTTAATCCCAGTGGGCGAAAAACTATCTTTATATTTAAAATGAATAGTTTTTCATTTAACTTTAAATGAAAATGTTAACACTATAGTTTGAATATGTTTACATTTACATCGGTTGAAAAGGTTGTAAACTTTCATCGCGGTTAGAGTGAATATGTTTTACATTTTCACTGGTTGACAAGGTTGAAACTTTCATTACATTTAGAGTGAATATGTTTTACATTTACACTGCTTGAAAAGGTTAATAATATAACAAGTGCGTACATCATTTCTTTCATCTTTCCATCCCTGCTCCATATGGAACTTGGGACTACCTCTGTTTTTAGTTCTTTATAAGAAACTCGCAATAAAGCAGTCCCCAGCCCTGCAGTGATGGTTCATGAAATCATCATTCTATATGCTGAGGTTGCCAGCCTCAAATGACTTGGACATCCACTAGCAATTTTCACACATTAATCTTCACATGTCAGTCTATACATATTAGTTCACGTGTTAATAATGAAAAGGTATAGAATTCAAAATGTACAACTTACGCCAATCTTTAGGCTCGCAGACTGCCGGCTCAGAGAAATAAAAGCACTTGTAAGTCCTCTTACACTTGGTCTGGGGTGTTGTTACTTTAACAATAAATTCCCACTTTGACTGGTGTTTAGATTCCTTTTGATTCCGGTTTTTCTTGTTAATAATGACAGTGTTTTCCTGGGTTCTTAAGTCCTCAACAATTCCAAACAAGTCCGGTCCGATAAATGAAAGCTGATCTTAGTCTTAACTCTGACAAGGCCTGGTTGTCTTCTTAGCGCGAGTGAATTTTCACAGCGTTTTAATCTGGCTAAAGTGACAGGTTATATTGCCTGTCTTCCCCCGCTTTTGTTTGTTACGATGTTAAGCAGGGCTCCAATCGGAAGGGGTGTTGTGCCTTCATTCCGAATGTCTGCCAAGTGTTTCAAACATGCGCGTTTTGTGGGGTAATTCAAATTATTTCCTCATGGAAATTTCTGCGCGTTACTGCAGAGGTCATGTCTCCCAAATATGGAATGAAAACATCCGATCCTCTCTCGGCAATGTTTACAAATAAATTCATATTTCTTTCATATAAAGTAATGTCTTCGTAACAAGGTGTACCTGAAACGATTATGTCTGTCCAAAAATGTGTCGCGCAGGCGAGTAATCTAAGGGTAATGACGCTTCTGTCTCAAGGGTGTATCCACAAGATATTTTCTGAAGAACGGTGCTGCAAAGGGCAGAGCAACTGTTAACTTATATCTGATCCGTCGCCTTTTGTGAAGAATTAAGCAATGGTTTTAGGCCGTTCTAGCCCCAAGCTGGTATAAATACAGTGAAATTCTTTTCTAAGAATTAGCTTTATTTATGTAGATATATGTCTTAGTGTCTATATATATTAAAGAGTCTTGCTTATACGTTTACTTTCATACTGATAATAACTGAATCAACAATGGTTGTTTAGTTTTAAAATAACATGTAACAAATTTAATAATCAATTAGTTTTAACAGGTTAACATAACGATGAAATTGTGATGAATTTTAGATGTAAATCAAATTTGTCTTCACTGAGACTTGGTTTGAGGATTTATATTTAATACTTGTGTCCTTTTGCTGTTTCCTTGTAATTAGAACTTATCTGATCTAGGTAAGTCCTGCAGCCGTAGTTTCGTCAATTCTTCTGTGATGATGACACTTCACAGGCGGAAAGCTTTGTTCTACGAACAGTCTGATAGCTTCGTTTCACGAACATTCTGATAGCTTCGTTCCACGCACTTTAGACAAAAATAAAAAGAACAAATGCCTCTGCTAAGTACATTTGTGGGCTGCAAATAACCAGGCGCATTGTCTCGCTGTCTACCCACCAATGTTCATCTCATCTCAGCCCGTAACCCGTCATGGGTCGTAGGGGTGCCATGGTGGAAGCATCAGCAGACAGGGTCCTCCACTGCTCTCTATCCTCAGCAATGCGTACAAGTGTGGAAAAACCGTGTCCTGCCCATTCTTTGATGTTATCAGCCCAGGATTTTCTCTGCCTTCCTCTTCTCCGTTTACCTTCGACTGTTCCCTGAAGGATCGTTTTCGAAAGGGAGTCATGACGAGTTACATGCCCAAACCAGGCAAGCTTTCGACGTTTCACTATTGACAAAAGTGGTTCTTGGTGGCCTGCATAGGTGTTTATCTTCTCTCTAACATAGACATTTGTTTTGTGCTCTTTATAGCAAATGCGCAAAATTCTTCTATAACATTTATGCTCGAAAGCCTGAATCCTTCGCTCCGTATCTGCAGTGAGTGTCCAGCCCTCACACCCATACAAGAGAATAGATAATACAAGTGATTTGTATAATTTGATCTTCACAGGAAAACTGATGTTACTTTTCCAGATCACATTCAACCTTGTCATGGCAGCTGAGGCCATCTCAAGTCTTGTCTTGATTTCTTTAATTGATCTTCCATCACTACATATAGTGGACCCGAGATATTTAAAGGTGTTAACTTCTTCTAACGTTTGCCCATTTAACGTAATGTTGGTCGGAACATGTTTCTTAAATGTTAGCCTCTCTGAATAGTTATACAAGGTATTCTTGAGTATACACAGCGGAGCTCAGGGAAGATGATTAAAAATCACCAATATTCTTCTGGGTATTAAACTCGGAAAAAATGTGCTTGCACAGCGCGAGCAATGATTTGCCTGAATTACATTTATCAAGGTACATATATCTCACAAAATGATGCACATGTGATGTAATCATCATTCATGACTGCTCCAATCGGAGTGTAGGGTTGCTGCTGCTATTGCGTTTCTGCGCGAATTAGCATACAACAAACCCAGCGCTTGCTGTAGTGGTTTATGAATATACTATTTTCATATGTTGAGGTTGCCAACCTCATGTATAACCATTTAGCAAGGAAAACATGTCAAATTCACATTTGTAAAATAAATGTTTACACTTACCCCAAGGTAACGTTCGGGAACACAATCTCCTGGCACAATTAAAATGGACACTAGCAACTTGATGCTTTCGAATCACTTGGTCTAGGAAATGTTAGCAGTCCTCTTATGACGGGTGATCTGATTACTTAGGTATCCAGTCTTTGTATTTAAAAATGCAGGTTTACTTTTTAAGTTTTAAAGTTGCCCAAATACTTCGATCTGTCACTTTTAATTTTGGAATCCTTTGTCCGATCCTTATTTTCTGGCTCTGGTGACTTACCAGCTTGACGTGGCGATGCAGTCTGATCTGTGACTCCAATTTCGATAGATTATATTTCCAATTCTCAGTTCAAATCCCAGATTTTACTTCCGACGAATTTGCCAATGAGAACCATTGTGTATTCCGGCTCTCACTTTACACCAATCCAATCTCTTTTGCACTATGGCTGTTTAATTTAATTCCCCCCTCACGTGTTTTAAAATATCAAATGTAAAATTCCAACGCGTGACCTCTTTCTAATAAGTCAGTAATACTTCCGCTTGCAACTTTATGCAAACTCACAAACAAATCTGTGAACTCATTCCTGCCGCAACATAATCTCCACAGCCAGGTTATCGGTAATATTGATACCAAGAAGGGCCAGCGGAAACGATTATCTAATTATCACTTGTGTTTTCGCCCATCCGTCAGACGGCTTTCTTGGGCAGCCAGTCTGGCTTTCTTTTCACCGATCGTGCGCTACGAGCTTGCGTCAATAAAGAGCGACTTCTTTTAAAGGTGGCTAGACAACTCGGTGATAAAAGTATTATTCGCTGACCGGTCTAATTAACCTGGTATTATTACGGTTCACACGGCGAAACGTAAACAGTCTGGGAGTGGTCACAGCAAAAAAAATGAATGAAGGTGCATAAAATATGCCAAATAAAAAGCGGATGAAGGAGTGAGAGAGAGGTTCAAAGTACATGTACAAACGTTTTGTCACAGCGATTAAACAAATTCGCTGCGCAATTTTAGTGCTAATCCGTAGCCTGATGTCGGGCACACCCGAAATTTTCCAACATGATTGTCGGTTAATATTATCACATCCGTCTCCTTTTCCAGCAGGGATGAACGAGTAAACAAACAGACATGACGACTTATCACTGAGAGGATTGTAAGATGATTTGAAAGTACAAAATATCTGCTTGATAGATTGAAAAAAAAGGGCCGACAGCGGAAATGCAAGTAATCTAGTACACACACAAAATTTAACTAAATACTGCAGTAGAGAAAAAGTGATCCACTTAATATTTATGTGACAACATTCCACGATGCACTATTTTTGTGGCGTTTAGTTGGCAGTCTGGTTAGTCACACTTTCCTCCCGCTATCGAGGCGGTTGTGCCGAGTTCGGATGGTCCTGGGTTCGAGTACCCTGGTAAGCCTATTAATAATGTTGCTTTTCTGTTGTCTGGAATTCTACTTGTTGATTTTTTTCGAATGTGTACAACACACATATTTATGTGTATTATTTGTTTCATAGAGCCCAATAAATTCATTACACAGCATATCGTTGCAGATTTTGTTTTCATAACACAGGTGCTTTTATCAGACACTAAAAAAATAATCGCTTCCATAATATAATTTTGTATAAACTTCAGGAAATATGTTACCGGGTTGGGTTAGTGCGTCAGATGAGAGGTTAGTTAACATTAGGTAGCTGTTTGTGGTATGTGTGGAATGGAATAGAGTAGAGTGGAGTAAAGTGGGACAGAGTAGAGTATAGTGAAATGGAGTAGAGTCGAGTAGCCTGGAGTTGAGTAGAGTACGGTGGAAACGTTGAAAAGAGCAGAGTAGAACGGAAAGAAGTGGAGGAGAGAGGAGTATGGAAGGGTGGCATGAAGTAGAGGAGAGAGGCGTATAGTAGGGTGGAATGTAGAGGAGTAGAAAAGGGTGCATTAAAGTGGTATAGAGTGGAGTGGAGTGGAATAAACAGAAGTAAAGTGAAGAAGATTTCAGTAAGACTAGAGAACAGCGGTGCCGGGTAGAGTCGTGTGGAGTGCAGTAGTGAAGAGTAGTAAAGAGTGACTTACAGTGAAGTGCATTAGCGTAGAATAGAGCAGAGTAATAAGTATAAGGGAAAATACCAAGTGGGAGAGGAAGAGGAAGGCAGAGAAAGATGTATGTGGAAAGCTTAAACAACTGGGCAACAAACAACAGCATGGGCAACAACAACCTCATTAGACTATCAAAAGACAGAGAAGATTGGAGGGTCATGATCGCCAATGTCTGTTCCAGACCAGGCACACGAAGAACAAAAAGAAGAGCAGAGTAGACAGGAGTGAAGTAGCGTAGAGTGGAGCATAGTAGAGTAAAGTGAAGTACCATAACGTAGAGTGGACCAGAGTAAAGTAGAAAAGAGTGAAATGTAGCAGAGTAGATGAGAGTAGTATAAATAAATATTACACACACATAAAGGTATGTTTTCAGGCACTCTTGAGAAATGAAATAAAGAAGTAGAAAACTAGACATTAGAAAAATAACGGACGTGAGTGGCTTAACGGGGAATCGAACCCAGGACCTTCCGTGCGGCACCACCGCCTAGCCGCTTAGCTACGGAAGCGAATCACACTATCCTCACTGCCATCTAAGCAGCACAAAAGGTAGAGTAGAGTTCACTGAAAAACTAAACGGACAAATAAGCAAAAACATATATGATGTACAGCCTGTACAGAAGGCCGTCTAACCCAGTGGTTCTCAACCCTGGACCGTATGGCCGCTCCAGGGGGCAATGTCATATTTCTACAGTGCCACAGTGAGATGGTAGAGTCCTTTTTCCAGCTATCAGTGACTATGAGGGGTGGGAAACAGAGGTAAATAAGGCTCAGAAGGGGCCAATGAGCAAAAAAGAAAAAGGTTGAGAACCCCTGGTCTATCCGAACCTGGGTATGTGTGATCAATCAATCAATCAATTAATACTCTTTAGCTCCCCAAGGAGCATAGGCCTTCAACAAACACATGCCAAGTCCTCCTGTCCCGTGCCATCCGCTCAAGTTCTTTCCATGTTTTCCTCATCATTTTCACTTCTGTATCCACTTCTCTTCTCCATGTGTTTTTTGGTCGACCTCTGCCTCTCTTTCCCTGTGGATTCCAGAACAAGGACTGCCTTGTAATGCTATCAACAGGTTTCTTCAACGTGTGTCCTAACCATCGCCAGCGACTTCTTCTCAACTCTTGTTTCACTGGCAGTTGTCTGGCTCTTGTCATCAATTCCACATTTCTGACTTTGTCATACCATTTCAGTCCTCTTCAGTACCGTATATGTGATCACACAGCCGAATTTCTCCCTGGTATTTACAGTCCAATACAGTAATGTGCCGACTCTAGTGGCTTTCCCCAGCTTTCTTCTCAATGTTTCTGTCTACTCCTCCGCCTCTCCTCCCCCTCAATGTGTTTCCCATGATTCATTTCAGGCCGCGGTCTTATTAGTTTCCAGACCCGCTGACGTCACCTCTGAAATTATGAACAAGTCCCTGGGAGTTCAGGATGAGACCAAAGCCGTACCAGAGCGACATTAAGTCACGAGATTGCAACTCTTGGTCTTCTCATTCCATCTCCCCCCTCCCCGGCAAAAGAACAAGGAAATGTTCCCTCGAGTTGGAATATCTGTTTATGTCTCTCTGACTTTTGAACACTTCGAATCTTCTCGAACTAGTAATAAAGTGGTATTCTGTTTATTCTCAGGACTTTTCACAAAGGAAGGATTGGAAGGGGGTCGTTCATTATCATTCTTCTTGGTTTTGTTTTCGTCATGGTGTACCTCTCATGACAATGACATTTATGGCACATCTCTAACACTGGTGTCACTGTGATATATCTCTGACATTTCTGCAATTCTGACATATCTCTGACATTTCTGTAACTGTGATATATCGCTGACATTTTTGAATGTGATATATCTGTGACATTTCTGTAACTGTGATATATCTCTGACATTTCTGTAACTGTGATATATCTCTGGCATTTCTGTAACTGTGACATACCTCTGGCACTTCTGTAACTATAACGTATCTCAAACATGTCTGTAACTGATATATCTCCGACATTTCTGTAACTGTAAAATGTCTCTGACATTTCTGTAACTGTAATATATTTCTGACATTTCTGTAACTGTGACATACCTCTGGCACTTCTGTGACAGAATGTCACCCCTCTCGATCTCTGTTTCACTCCTGTAGAATCGGTACATTTGTAGTACTGATTTTTATTGCGTGCTTTCAATTGTCGCACTTTCTTTCTTTCGTTCTCTGCTATGTGTATCTGCCTTTTCCTTCTCTAACTCAAGTGCAAAGTCAGGTACTCATTTACAGTTGGGTAGACTGAAGAGTGCCGATACCGTGAATCGAACCCGGCACCTTCGCCGCGAGAGACCAGCGCTCTATCCACTCTGTCAATCGGCCGCTCTTGAATACTACTCAAAATCAAAATATGACCTACAACTACCCTTTAACTAAACCTGGCACTTACATGTTATACCGGTAACAGCACTATTCATTCAACCATCACGCTCTTCACATCCTCTGACCACTGCTTTCTTTGAATATATTCAAGTTGACGTCTGAGGGTGAACTAAGAAGAACTATAATTTACACAAATGATGTATAAACTGTAGTTTTAATGCTACACTTTCTTCGGGTCCCATGCCAGATGACATAAGCGATCGTGCCTATCCACAATATCCTTGGTCTTTGCTGTTTATCAGTCTTGTTGGTTGACTTCTTTCCATGCTACGACATAAAAAATACCTAGATTTTTCTCGCTGTATCGTCATCTATTTCTTGTGTCTTTAATCTTTCCCAGATGATCCCCCCTACATGACGAGATGGTTCTTCTGCAACGTCTTACGCTATTCTATGGAAGCTGCTTCAGTCTATAACTGTACAAGGGTGTTTTTCCATTGACTTCTGTTAGTTTGTGTAAGGTAGTCTCAAACTATCTTTGACTAAACTGTGTAACCCAAAAAGCAGTGGGGAGCGGAGATATTAAGGCCGCCCTTTCTCGCGGGCTGTTTCATTATACAGTTTTAAAGGTATGTTATGCAGGTAGCTGCCGCCACAGCTACCCCCCCCCCCCCCACCCCCCTGCTCTCAGCCGTACAGATAAATGTACATATAACTGCACAACATATTAACTATAGCTTTTATTGCACATAGAAGGCATATAAATTATGGCTTTTAGGATAGCACAGAAGACCAAAAAATTGACGTTCATTGCACATAACTCGTAGATGTAACATTGACTGGCTGGAAGATTACATAAAATATGCTTTAATGTGTGAAAAAAATGCGTGTTATTTATATCTTTAATTCTAAATAGAATACTTGCTAGCTATTATTTCAAATGTGTAAATAATATCCATTGACTTTGGCTTCATTTTACATAGAAGGCATAGCTGCTATAAATTTAATAACACCAAGAAGACCCATTAACTATATTTTTTAAACATAATATATAGCACTGCTCCTTCAAGCATGTCGTAAAAGGCAACTAATATATGGTTACCAATCTCATCAGGTAAAACACATTTCTACAGAAACCACTACTGCAAGAGCACTTAAATACTTTGGTGCCAGCTTCTTGCAAGGGGGATAGCTTCAGAGGTGGCTCCATGCC
Organism: Oreohelix idahoensis; assembly: GCA_024509875.1. Classification (NCBI taxonomy): domain Eukaryota; kingdom Metazoa; phylum Mollusca; class Gastropoda; order Stylommatophora; family Oreohelicidae; genus Oreohelix; species Oreohelix idahoensis. Next base: position 167,362 of record JAMPIV010015047.1, read on the forward strand.
CTATTGGAGCAAATAGGAATATGATGATATGAATATATATATATATATATATATATATATATATATATATATATATATATATACATATATATATATATATATATATATATATATATATATATATATATATATATATATATATATATATATATATATATATACACACACATATATATGTATATATATACATATATACACACATATATATATATATATACGTATAGTGTTGTTAACTGAACCACCAACAGGCTGTTCTTGTACAAAGAATTTCCTAAATTTATTACCTATTTTTTTTTTTTACTTTTACGGTCAACTCTTGCTGTGAAGCCCCGTAGGGAGCTGAAATTTTCTCTCCTGTCACACTGGATGAAGTGAGCCCATGTTCTTGTAGAAATACTTTAATATTGTCTATCTATAAGCTTTTCTTGACTTCCTCGTGTTCCAAAGCCGTATCTACTTTTATCATCTTCCAGTCTTTGTCTCCTGGTTACATTAATGACTCTCCTCCGGCATCTCATCTTGCACGATGTGATTTTGCTCTCATGTCTCTTGGACAGGGACCATGTTTGACACTGATAGCAAAGAGCTTTTAATAATATACTATTTATCAGTTCCTAATTTCATAAATTGATAAAATTTGTGTATACCTATTACATCAAATACACTAGTTGAAGGCTAAAGAAAAGAATTCGTTCTTCCAATTCAGGGCATGTAGAAAATGTCGCACTTATTGCTCTAAATTTCCATGAGATATTATTGATGAGAATAGTGAGAGAGAGGGGGAAGAATTAGTGTTAATGTGCCGTAATGATGTCGTTTCAAGTACGGTGAACTCTGAAGCCGTTGCAGCGCAGACTAATTTAGACATATTGTGCAAATTATTTTGTTTCTGTGCCAGCGATAATCTTCTGTTATTGGATGCATCAAAGCAACTTCCAAGCAATATAACGTAACATGTTTTACGAGTTATATATAAAATTGTGGGCTCAAAGTTATGTCTGTCAGTCCTGATCATTAAAATTAAGGGCAGTAATAGTATATCGCTAAGGTAGGTAGATTAGACATTCTTTTAGACCAGGGTTTCTTCAAATTTTTTGTGACATGGGCCCTTTTAATTAGCAAATTAAGGCTATGAGCCCCTTGATTGTCCCACTAAGGCTATGGACCCCTTCTTAGAAAAATAAAATTACATAAAAGCATTTTTTTTAACTTTACGTTTTAAATTTTAGGTTATGTACACGTATTCCCTAGAATCCATTCACAGACCTCCAAGGAGTCAATGGGCCAAAGGTTAAAAAAACAAAACTCAGTTCTAGACAGTTCTCAGAACAATTTGAGTAACTTTACTATGTCCAAGATGGACGCAGTTAGGCTTTCATGTTTCGTCATTCTTTCATGGTGTTAATTTTACCGGAGTTCCTTAACACTGTGTTTACTTTACCGGAATTTAGCAATTCCCTATTGGTTACTTTGAGGGCAGATGTCAGCACTGTGTTGGTTACTTGACCGGAGTTTATTGACATCGTGTTGGTTGCTTTAACTGAGTTTATTGACACTGTGTTGGTTACATGACCCGAGCTTATTGACAGCGTGCTGGTTACTTGACCGGAGTTTATTGACACTGTGTTGGTTACATGACCCGAGTTTATTGACAGCGTGCTGGTTACTTGACCGGAGTTTATTGACACTGTGTTGGTTACATGACCCGAGTTTATTGACAGCGTGCTGGTTACTTGACCGGTGTTTATTGACACTGTGTTGGTTACATGACCCGAGTTTATTGACAGCGTGCTGGTTACTTGGCCGGAGTTTATTGACACTGTGTTGGTTACATGACCCGAGTTTATTGACAGCGTGCTGGTCACTTGACCGGAGTTTATTGACACTGTGTTGGTTCCTTTAACTGAGTTTATTGACACTCTGTTGGTTACTTGACCCGAGTTTATTGACAGCGTGCTGGCTACTTGACCGGAGTTTATTGACACTGTGGTGGTTACTTTACCGGAGATTATTGACACTGTGTTGGTAACATGACCGGAGTTTATTGAAACTGTGTTGGTAACATGACCGGAGTTTAATGACACTGTGTTGTTAACATGACCCGAGTTTATTGACACTAAGTTGGTGACATGACCAGAGTTTAATGACATCGTGTTGGTTACTTTAACGGAGTTTAATGACAGCGTGTTTCTTACTTGACCAGAGTTTCTTGGTACTGTGTTGGTACTTTACCGAAGATAGTGTCTTTACAATGTAGTGACCTTAACAAAGACTGCTTTCATTATCTGAATTTTTTCTAAGTGTGGTGAACCATATATTTTGAGTTCAGTCCGTCTTATGGACACTTATGCGTGTTGACTTCACCTGGCTGCCAATTTTGAGTAAACAGTGGCTGGCAATTCCCATGCATTAGGGTTCCCAGATGTGACGTGTAATGGAAAAACAGTCTACAGTAATCTGACAGCCTATTGTAACCTCATAGCTGCTCTGTGATTTACTAGCTAAAAACATGCATTATACTGCCTGTCTTCACTTACGCAGCTACTCTTTCGTCACGCCTCTTTTCTTTTAACACGAGCTAACACTGTGTTTACAAACTTCGTAACCTGTCAGTCATAACAGGAAAGCAAATCAGGTTTGTTTACCTCGTCCACTCACGCGAGCTTCATCTGTCACTCACAATACCTCTCAGACAGACAGCACATGGGAGAGTCGAAACACAGACCCTTTTGAAGTTTTACTCAGAGAAAGTTTATAATCCCCTGTGCTCTATGATCTCGAGACACGGGCATTTCAAAGAGTAACCCGTTAGCCGTAAATAAAGCCTCTGATATCGGTGAACAGCGCCAGACGAGAGATTCTGGTAGCCGAATCGTAATCTTTCATCTTGAGTGCTAGTTTCTGAAAATCTGCGTTCTCACAGTAGCGTGAAATTAACAACATTAGAGATCAGAGCAATTTAATGATATATATACTGATGTTTTCTTAACCCAACTATCAAAAGTCAGTCAGAATTTTGAATATTCTAGCGCGCAGTCCTAGAACCCATTCTTGTGGATATGATGTATTGATTCGGGGAGAGTTTTCATTCTGAATTTTCTGGTAAAAGGATAATAGGGCTAATGATTTTAAAAAGTGATAGCTTAACATTTATTCTTAACTTAGATTTTTCTCGCTAGTAAAACGAGTGAAATAAAGTAACACGTAGCGATTTCATACCAGATATTCTATTAAAATGTTAAATCACGCCACACGCTACCCACATACCTTGGACGGTAATAATGTTAACAGTGTAGGCAGACGCGACACTTAATCTCTACAGGAGAGAGATAAACCCGACGGTTTAGCTGACCGGACTTATAGGCATTAAAGCGACTGATAGTGGGAGTATAGAAATACACGTTATATTTCATTTTTGTATATTTGTTATTATAGTGTCTATTATTTTAATACCATACGACAAAACTAACAGACGCCGACAGTTTAATAGCTCTTTAATGACAGGCGATCATTGTTTAGGGGGCGCGCATGGAGAAATTAAATAATAATTAACATTGTACGCTGACCGGCGGCGCGAGAACGGGCGGGCGAGTTAACATAACTCAGCCCGACCGAACTCAGCGCCAGCGACGTCTGCTAGCGTGTAGGCATAAGGAAACACCGTGTGCCTTTTAAACCTAGTCATGACTGACGGAGTGGAGAAGAGATCGTTTTGTCCCCGTCTGTGTGTATATAGTAGTAGCATGTTTTCCATGAATGTTTTCTTGTATTCTTCGCAGACCAGATCACAAGGGCGTCCAACGGTCTTCTTCTGTTTGTTATTTTTCTCCTGTACTTGGCTTGTGCGTTACCAATTTCATTTAGAAACGTTCACTCGCCAAATGGTATTTGAGAACAATAAAATGTTACCACTGGACTTACCAAATCCAGATTTATATTTTTACCAGCCACAGTGGTACATAGAACATTATTTTCGTTCCCGACTCCTGACAGTCGTAATTCCAGTGGAGTATATCCCTAGATACATACGCTGTGCAGAATCGGCGCTGTAACACAGAGTTGGTCGATAGAAGAACCATCATCATCACATGTAACCATTTTTTAGCAACCAGATGTTTCCAATACTGGAAGTATCTTCCCCGTGACAGGATGAACCTCAAGAACTCTCACAGTTTTCACTATTTGTAGTAACACTTATATCCAGGAGAAGCACCATATTTGCCGTTCACCTCACTGGTTATTTCTGTGATGAATTGATACCAATTTGGATCTGCGACAACTGGGGTGACAGAATATTAAGTGAAATAGATAATATATTCATGGACTAATTCTAATACCAAGGGATATTACAGACCTACCATACCAGGCAATTAGGTAAGAGTGTGAGAGTGGCCACTGTTTGAGAGAGTGTGTCAGTATTTTCCTTGTTTGCTGGAAACAATCCATATATCTGATTTGTCTAAATTTTTGTTTTCTTTACCGGGTCTCATAGAGTACCAATACTTTCATTCTGTAACAGAGTGCTAACCTTCATCCTTTGGGTTAATAATTTTGGGGGTTTTTTTTTCTCCATTCGGGAGGGTGCACTTTTCTGCATATTTCATATGCATGTAAATGACTCTTTGATCTTTTTTTCTTTTATATATTTTGATGTTGTCGAGTTTAAATGATAATACACTACAAAGAAACTTACCTTTGTGTGTTGGTCAGACCCATACCCATTTATCCGTAGTTTTTTTACGTTTGTGTGCCTTGTCACATAGCTGTGTGTGTGTAGAGTAACTTATCTATTCTTGATAGGGAGGCAAAGGCTGTCTGGTAATAAAAGTACAGTCGTACGGATAGGCTGGAGGAGATAACCTAATCACTCCAGAGACATATCTTTCCCTCAATCTACCACTTGTGAAATCTATTTTCTATACCTTTTCTCGCGTATCTGTCGACATCAACTCTACTTAGACGGGGCAAATAAAACAATTTACCTTCCGTACGACACCAGACCTGATCTGAAGTATACTCTTGGGGATTTAATGCTTCTTTAGCTATCCCAGGTATACACAGTCTTATGCCTTGCTGACAGTCTGGTATATGACCCTCAATTCAGAATTATACACAGGTTATCAAAGGCCTGGCAGGCTGCACACACCTAAACATGGCAAAGGTGCTTGGTGTCGAGCTCTGTCTTCTGTGTTTTAAATTGACGGTGAGTGTTTGGTCGTTGTTGTTGTTTTGAAGAGGTGATGGATGGAGAGCGGGCACTTAAAAGCTAACCGTTATTGCCTCTTCTCGTTCCATCTTGGTCTACCCTGTTCAACCTGAAAGGTGGTTATAATTGGGATATTTAGTGTCATTTTATTTTCTAATTTTGTATTCATTTAAAATAGCTATTGTCGTTTGCAGTTGCTGATTTTTATTTGTATTAGTATTTGTCCATTTTATTTTCTCTTTTGTATTGTTTATAGATACATATTGTCCTTTAAACTTGGTTTTAATTTGTATTAGTATTTGTTTTTTGTGTGTGTGTTTTTTTTAAAACCTTGTTGCCTTTCCTTGTCCTATGAGTAGTTAGTAAGTTTTTTTTCCGTTGTTTTTTTTTAAATGATTTGCTAGTTCCAGTTGCTTAATTTCTATGAAGTACTAACCTTATATGTTTTCCTTTGTTTTATGTATATATCTTTTAAGTATTGATCGGGCTTCTCCTGGGGCATCTATACTTAAAACCTTATCACCTGTTACGTCTATATTGTGATTTCTATAGTAAGTTTTAAATTCAAGCCTTTGTTGTTCGTACCTTTTACAGTGGATCAGGTAGTGGTCTATGTCATTCTCTTCCTGACATTCTTGGCAGTGTGGTTCTTCTATCAAAATGTATGCTGCACCGAGACGGAGATGCCACAGTTTTTTCTTCGATGGTATCTTTAGTTCTTCTCTGACCTGGCACGTCCTTGTTGGTTATTTCAGCAGTTTGAACGCTTGTCTGCCTTTTCTACTGTTCTTCCATGTTGTCTTCCATTCCTCGTTTATAGTTATCTTCACTTGGCTCTTGATCTCCGACCTTCCCAGTCCTGCTCTTATATGGTTTTTACTTATTCTTCTATTCTTGGCGTTCTGGTCTGCCAACTCGTTACCAGCTATACCTAAGTGTGCTGGAACCCACACTTCTTCTTCTTCTTCCGTCCTTAGCCACCGACCGTCAAAGCAGTCAGTGGCCATTACGCCTAGTGGCGTCTTAGGGCAACAGCAGATAGGTTTTCTTTGCCATTGTTTCCCATCACGCCTATTGGCGTCTTTAGGGCAATGGCAAATCAATCCATTTGCTGTTGTTTCCGTAATCGAAGTGACTGGCAAACGGGTGATCAGCCCGTTGGTAGGAACCCACACTAGCCTCACTCTATATCCTCTGTTCCCTAGTGATGTATTATTTGCTAGAATTTCTTCCTTTATGTCTGGCCGGCTACATTCCTTTTTATACCTTCCATCCTGCGATCGAGAGAGCACTGACGTCGTAGGTCATTCGTTCGTTTTTCTCACTGCAAAATTTGCTGAATCAAGCTGCGTGTGTGTTTTGTCAAAACTTTCATTCGTTCCTGTTCCTTTATCCTTCAACCGATTTCCCTCATCATGGGCTTGTTACAACCGGCCGATTTAGAGATGTCGTTCTGTGTAATTTTCTTTTACTACAGTCCATTATATCTTCTGCTATGGGAGCGAAAATGTGCATAACTCTGTGAGATTCATGTATTTCTGTCTTTAACCTCATTTGTCTTGGGTTATACTCCACATAACAGGAAGATATAGGTATCTGAACGAAACTTAGGCTCTCTAATATCTAACCTTGGTGGCATCGTTATTTGCAATCCACCTGAATTTTCACAACTTCGATGGAAAGACAAACACCTGAGCACACTTTCTATTTCGTCCATGTTACAGCTTCTAACCTACTAGTCTCGCGGTAAATGGCTCATGATGCTCTCATTGGCTAAAAACAAACCTAGGTCGTGTTACACAGTGTTAGATCGTGTTCGATTACCTAAGATATCGAGACCATCGCATTATGCGACAGATGCCTCCCTTACGGTCTATGACAGCTCCGAGGTATTTAAAGTGGTTGACCTGCTCCATGACCTGCTCTACCAGCTTAATCTGATGCTTTCTTTCCTCTCGTGAAATCACCATAGTTTTTGTTTTAGAGCTGCTTATAACCATCCCTCTCTTCTCCAGCTCTTCCGTCCAGACTTGCAGGTTGGATTGAAGATGTGCCTTTGATTTAGAAATCAGGGCAACATCATCGTCAAATGCCAGCTCTGAAATATAGACCTGTCTCATCTTCCAGTACCCCACTGAATACTTTCTTTTCCTCTTCTTACATGCCTCTGGTGACAGGATGACTTGAGGTGACTTATGGTTTGCCGTCCTCACATAATTTGTAGACTTGTAGACGCTCTGTATAGCATGAATGAGAGGTGCTGGAATGTTCTACCTTTTCAAACAGTCCCAAAGTTTGCTCCAGGGGACCTTGTCAAACGTCTTTTCCAGATCTATGAAACACAGATGGATCTCACTCTTATACTCAAGGGCCTTTTCACTCAGCTGTGTGAGCGTGAAGATTAGGTCTTGAGTACTTCGGTTTGCTCGGAATCCGCACTGGACCTCATCCATTTGTGGCTCAGCTAGGCGTCGGAGTCTTAGCTCTAGGATTCTAGAGTAGATTTTACCATGGACACTGAGAAGGGATATGCCTCTATGGTTTCCAGATTGTCCGTTGTCAACTTGTTTGAAAATCGGTGTTATAATGGCAATCTCCCAATCCTTTGGTATGGTCTTGTTGCACCAAGCTGCCTGTAGGACCCTCAGGAGTAATAGGTCGCCTGCTGCTCCCATGTATGTAACCATTTCTGGTGTTATACCATCATGCCTTGCTGCTTTGCCCATCCATTGCTGCCTTCAGTTCTTCCATCTTTATGCCATCTTCACCACCATTGGTTTCCTCTTCTGTGCTAGTGGTTATCATTTCTGATGCTTGACCTTGCCCACCATCAAGGAGTTGTGAGAAATATTCTGTCCATAACTTCCTTTGGGGCAGTAAGCAATTTGCCTTGCTTGTCCTTTATAAATTTAAGGGGGCTCTGTTTTCCTTCCTCATGTTCTTTATGGTCTTGTAGAACATTTTCTGGTTTTACTGAGCATCATTTTCTAGCTTTTCTGCAAATTCTTCCCATGACTTCTGTTTTTCTGCTAGCACCTTGTTCTTTGCTTCTGAGTATCACATATTCTCTATATTTCTCTGTTTTTCCAGCTATATTTTTATCTCCTAAGTACTGCTTTCATGCATTTTTTTCTTCTCTCTTATTTTCTCTTCAACTACCTCTGTCCACCAAGGTGTCCTCTTTCTCTTCTTCCCAAGTCGGACATCATCACATGCTGCAGCAGCTGTCCTTATGATGTCCTTAAATTTAAGCCAGAGGGTTTCCAGGCTGTTCTTCTGTGTTTCTCACTGCTGTAGCAATAAGCCCCTGATATCTGGTCTTCACTTCTGGCTCTCTCTCAGCTTGTCGGTTTTAATGCTCATTTCTCCTGTTCGTTTACTTAGTTTCTTGGAGTTGGTCATGTTTTTAGTGGTGTCGGAGTCGATTAAAAAATGTCCATACCCTGACTCCGAATATTGCGAGACTTAAGTCAAGGCAGAGCCACGTTTGATCCATGCAAAAGGGGGGGGGGCGCTTAAATAATTTGAAATGTTTTAAAGTATTACAACTCATAAAACCACTTTCTTGTTAAAGTATATTCAGTTTTACATAAAGTAGGAAAGTTTCAGTAGCTTCTGATCATAAATAAAGTTTTTATCACAACTGGAAATTGGTCGGCACATTTAGAAAAAGCACACAAGAAATGAAAATAAACTTTATACACTGTCAATTTTCCCGCCATTGTTAAAATGAAACTATTTTGCCTCGTGGTGTTTGGCAAAGCAGTCATTTGTGTGCAGGTGTGGATGATTTGCTATTTTGTATTACTGTATGAATGAATGAATATTTTAAAATGTAGTCTACGAAAGCAACGTATTCATTTATTGACGCGCAAACAATACTTATACATATAACTCCATATAAGTGCATAATATGTTGCCATATCACTAGTTAAAAACAAAATGTACTCAAAGTTCTAAAATGTCTGAAGTTGGAGTCGGAAAATATTTTGGCCGACTAAACAAAAAATTGTCAAGGTAAAGGATCCCGTTACACGACCATTGAGGCATATTGGGAATACGGTGTTAGGCCCGTATTTTCTTGACCATCGGAACACTATAGGGGTGATGTGATCAGCATCACGCCGGCCGCCTTAACCTTCCCAGAGTTGCTCTAGTACCCAATTCATGAGGCTGGGTCGACCCCGGAGCCGTTTGTGGTCTAAAAAACCCCACCTCCACTGGGGATATGACTAAACAAACCCTGTGTAAAACAACGAAAAGGTGCTTTAATTATTTGTTTGTTGTTGTTGACGTAATTTAGTAAAGTGAATGTAAATTAGTGAAACATGACATGGGATCCTGTAGGTGTCAACTATGATGCGTATTGTTATTGTCCTATTCCTACCACTTTTCTCGAAACTTTCTTCACCTGGTCCCTTGTGTAGCCTACATCTTGGAAGAAGATAAAAGCCATTCCGCCCGCTTTCTTTATCACTTCTGTACATTATGCCTTCGTTGTTTGTTTAAAAAAAAAAGGTTTGCCTCGTTTTGGCGAGGCGCATCCCGTTCAACCTAGTCGGTTATATTAGGGCGCAAGTCCAAATATAAACGACCTTCATGTCTTGAAAAATTACTTTTTTTTAGCCTTCGTTGTGGATTTCGCTCTCCTAGCGAAAAATGAGGCTGAATGGATCCACTTGAAATTGTGCACGTCTCTCCATTAAAAGGGTCGATTATATACGTCATATCCGGGACATGTTTAAAACTGACAGGCGATTAGAGTGTTGAAATTACGTTTAGGATGAAGACATTTAACACTAAAATGTGGTTGAATTTTGTATTGCATTATGCTGCGGTCGGTGTGGCTAAGAGGTAGGGCGACCGCCTCTAATTCTAATTGTACCGGGTTCGCTCCCAGTACAGGGTATATAATTGATGGAAAAATTTTTTTTCAGAAGTTCCTAATGAAGTCATACTTCCCCATCCCGATGAGCGTCCGATTTAATGAGTGGTTAGAGCTTATAGTCTCTCGCGGCCCATGTATCGGGTTTGATTCAAGGTATCGAAACGCTTCAGTCCACCCAGCTGTAAATGGGTATCTGACTATGCGCTTGAGCTAGGAAAGGAAAAGTCAGCGAGGAAAGGAACCGGTCACCCCCACCTCTCGATGCTGGACCAAGTATACTCCCCTGTAACACTCCCCTCCCCTACAGCAGTACCTGCTATGAGACTACCTTTTACTCCCCCTCTCCTCTCCTTCTCGGATAAGGGCGACACAAATAGGAGGTGCCGTGTGCAAGTTGAGCACGTTAACAATCCCTCGGCTACTGGAAATCATAAAGAATAGGCCGTACGGTAGGAAACCTACCCAGTACAAAAATATTTACAGAATGTATGATTCCTGTATACACACATAGGGGTCCTCACCGGTGCTACTGAGTTCGTGCACTATGCTGCGATCTTCCTTGTGTAATTTAAGGGAGGAGATCGTAGCACTGATGAAGTTGTCCATGTGCAATGTAAATCGACAACTGCATTATGCAAGGTGCATGTGTTGGGATTAGGAAACAGAAACACAAATCAGCAACCAAATTTCACAGATTATGTACCACCCCAGCAAAATAAATTCTTGACATATTTTCATTGTGTTTTATTATTTCTTTATCCTAATCATTTTTGGAGATTAAGGCGTTACAGTTTGTTTAGATGTGTTTTTTTTTTTTTTTGGCATAATATTTATTTATTTGGATAGATCGATGTTAGCTTATTCCTTATTTCATAATTATTTTGCTGTAAATCAGCTTCAGATCATTCAATATCCTTCGGTTCCAAGACTTCATTTCCTGCGCCGTCCGTTAAAATTCCTTCTCAATCATTAATACCCGAAAGATACAATGTACAGAAGTAAAAGACAGTTATTTGGAACGACAGTTCTTAATCGCCCGGTTGAGACAAGCCCTAGGTGAAGAAAATCGGTTGAAGAATAAAGGAATAGGATTTAATGGAAATTTTACTAAAAACACACTCTTGGCTAGAGTCAACATATTTTGCACGAAAATGAACGAACGGATAACCGATGACGTCAGTGTTCTCTCGCTCGTCGGATTGAAAGAATAAAAAGGGAGAGGAGCGGATGCATAAGCACTCACCGCTAAAATTTGATTCAAAACATAGAAGACAGAGCTCGTCACCAGGCACCTTTGCCATCTAAATATGTGTGCAGCCAGCAAACCCTTTGGGGCCCTGTGTATTCCGAATTGAGGGTCATATCATACCATACTGCCAGCAATGCAGAAGACTGTTGTGTATACCTGTGATAGCCAAAGAAGCATTCAATCACCAAGTGTATACCTCAGATCTGGTTCTGGAACCCTAATGTATGGGAATTGCCAGCCAATGTCTGCAGCAGATTGACAGTTCAGTGCAGTCAACACAGATAAGTTTTCAAAGAAAGAACTGATTCATAATATATAGTCGACCATACTTAAAAAAGACTTATGATGATACCAGTCTTTGTTAAGATCAATACATGTGTAACGACAGGATCTTAAGTCACAGTGACTCTCTTAAAAGTTTAAGAACAGTGATTCAAAAACTACTAGTTCAAGACAAGGAACAGTGAGAGTTATAATAATTGACATTTGAATTTAAAGGACATTTTATCATAAAGTGATATTTCCCAAGAGGAAGGATTCATTGACACTCTGTATGTAAAACTTAATTTTGTGTAAATACACATTTCTTTTGTAAAATTCATTATCATTTGTATTGCAAACCATACTTCTTATTCCAAAAAGAGAAAAGAAGAGATTAATGTACATATAATAAATTGATTAATTGTATCCAAGACTTGAGTAACTCATTACAGTGCTGTTTGAAGTTGCTTTCTTTTATTAATTTCCCTAGACATAACATAATATAACAGGATAGTTGCTGAGAGAAGACGACTACCGTAAGTATCTAGCACTTCATATTACTATCTGGGCCAGACAACTTTATAGTCTGACTATACCTTTGACAACCATACACCTGTGGTCATTTCTGAGACTGGAGTATTTCTTGTAAGACCACAACTATTATCTGGCAATTGTATCCTTTATATCATCTGATACATCTTGTTATCTAACAATCATCTATGCACCAATTAACCTCCCGTGACAATCTTGTCATTTATGTTCTACATATAGAGCGTCCCAGTGGCAGAGTAATTAGAGTACTTGCCTCTCGCGGCAAAGTTACCGGGTTCCGGGATTCGAAACCTGGCAGTGTCACGCTGGAATCTACCGAGCATTAAATGGGTACCTGACTCTGCTCTTGAGTTAGGGAAGGCAAAGTAAGGAAAAACGGGACCTGATCACTTCTCATAAAAACGCTGGACCTGGAACAGTGAAGTCTCCAACACTTCACTCCCCTCCGGCAGTATCTGCTATGGGACTGCCTCTACCTTTTTTTTCCATCCAAGCACCCATTTATGAAAGTCTAACTTCTTGGTTGATGTTTTATCCATGTTTCAGAGCCATACAATAGGACTGACCTGACAGTTGCCCAGTGTCGCTCCCGGGGGTCTCTGATGAGACGAAGAAAGAACAGATCTACTGCACCCTCAGGTTTATCGTACAAGGCGACTAATATGAGAATGGCAACCTCATCATGTAAAACTAATTGCTTCTGTAACCACATCAGCAAGATCATGTCCATGATTGGCGCAGATCATGTCCATGATTGGCGCAGATCATGTCCATGATTGGCGCAGTAGTGATTACAATGTTTCGTCAGGGACGCAAAGGGAAATAATAATGCCATGTGAATTTGAATATTCGACTCTGACTTTTTTGTTTGTTTCGTACTGGACTTGATTTTGTCAGACTCTTAGTCTCTGCTTCAGAAGGTTCAAAAGTCAAGAGTCGAATATTCAATTCACATGTCATTATTATTTCCTTTTGTAATTGATTGAGCCAAACAAAAACAAATCATTTAAATTCTACCATACACCACAATTGACCTGATCTAACTTCTAAGTTGTGAACAAGTCTAGATCACGTTCGGTACACATTGAGGTCCATTAGCTGTGTTTGTTTATGTGCTGCATTGGTTTATTCTAACACGTTATTGATGCAAAAAAATTGTTTCTGCCTGGCATAACAAAACATTTTGTTTTCGGTTTTCAAGGCCTTAATTTATTTTTTATTACCCGCGAAGCTGAAACTCATTGAATCTTAGAGAGATCATCGATTTGGAGAAAATTACCCAATTATTATCAATGAGGTGAGTTTTAGAGCTCGGTAAATTCAGTCTCCAGGGATTGTATCGTGATTAATGGAAAAGACAGAAATGTTTTGTGCGTGATTGTGGTAATGATTATGTGGTCGTGTGTAATTGATTGTATGTAATTGTGATGTTGTAGTAGGGTGATACTGAAAGTTATGGTATACATTTGTGATGATGGTGGTAATTTTGTAGTTTTAAAAGATAATGAAAGCAGTTGATGTGGTGCCCACACTTGTATCTGTCTGTCTCTCTCGCTCTCTCTCTCTCTCTCTCTCTCTCTCTCTCTCTCTCTCTCTCTCTCTGGGAATGAAAGGATATAGTATGCAAGATAAATGTTAGACAGCCCTGCGCGCCCTATTCTTAACCCCCTGAAAATAAAGTTCGTTCGTTCGTTCTCTCTCTTTAAACTCACTATCCATCCCACTCTTTTTCTCTTCTGATCGTTTTCTGTTTTCTGAGCACGACAATCACACTTAACATGAAGATTTTTGAGACTTCAGGAACCCTGAGCTGACTACTACCTTTATTAGAATCATTAACGTAGAAGTCTGAGGACGAACGAAGAAGAAGAAGAAATGAAGAACGGCGGGCCGTGTATTTGAAAGGGCTCCAAAAAAAAAAAAAAGAATTCAGAGATGCAGTAAGGGTTAGGACTTAGGGTTAGGTTTGGGAATGTTAGGGTTAGGTTTGGGAATGTTAGGGTTGGGTTTGGGAATGTTAGGGTTAAGGTTTGGGAATGTTAGGGTTAAGGTTTGGGAATGTTAGGGTTAGGTTTGGGAATGTTAGGGTTAAGGTTAGGTTTGTTAGGGTTAGATTTAAGAGTTAGGGTTGGGTTTGTTAGGGTTAGGTTTAAGAGTTAGGGTTAGGTTTGTTAGGGTTAGGTTTGGGAATGTTAGGGTTAGGTTTGGGAATGTTAGGGTTAGGTTTGGGAATGTTAGGGTTAGGTTTGGGAATGTTAGGGTTAGGTTTAAGAATCATAAACCTAACCTTTAACCAGGGGTCGGCAACAACTCGATCCCGAGTTACTGGTAGATTCCAGTCGATGATTTAGTAGATCTTTAGGCGACTGTTAAAGGGGGGGGGGGAAGGGACTTTTTTAAACTAATAAAATTTTGGACTCTGCCTCTCCCGCTGGCTTTTGAAATCGCGGTGTCACCACGACCTAATGTATTTTTACCGCATTCCCAACGAAAACTCTTGGGATGGCTAGATCGTATCAGACCTAATGGTTTTTTTATATTTGGACATACGCACTAATATAACCGATTAGGTTGAACGGGACGCGCCTCGTCTAAACGAGGCAAAATTTTATTTAAAAAAAAAAAAAAAAAAAAAAAAAAAAAAATTAGCTGGCTACTAAAATATATTCGTGAACTGTTTGAGATAGAACCGCGATCTTTGCTTTGCAACCCTACTCGTGTCCCCTGCTTCAATGTATTATGAATTATTTCCCTTAGACTACAAATCCCTATATATATATATATAAAAATACAAGTATATATATAATATATGGCTTGGCCATTGTGACGTACGTCTAGTTTGACAAGTGAATTTTCCCTGATATGATGGATGATTTAAAGGGACCTTTAGCTTTTCATAACATTAGAACCCCTGAACATTTGTTGTAACTTTTCGTTTGCCAGAACGCATTCCACCGGGACTCATGTAGGATACAGCGACGAGATCAAAGAGACAGACCGAGGGATCTTAAGGGAGACTATCGGCGCTATCAAAGACAGTAGTTTTCCCTGATACGAGACGCAGTTGCTTGCCGCTAATTTCGCGTCTCGGTGTCAATCGAGGAAGCGAGCGAACGGGGGAAAGCGAAACGGGCAGCAGCGAGCGGATACGAAGACCAGGGGGCGGCTTTTTCTCTTGATTTGGCGGTCAGATCCCCAAAAGTTCGTGAGATCAAATAAGTTGTCAAGTTTATCATGTCCCACTCAACTTACATTCCATTTTAGCTAAACAGACCATGTAGAACTAGACACGTTATCACTCGCTGGCCAGACCTTTACAGAAGCACTAGCTTTATTGAAATCTTGTTATAGATTTTCCCCTGGATTTTATATATATTTGCAGTGTTTTCTATTCTGTGCAAAGCGGTAAAATATATATTGTGTAAAGTGATCAGTGGTCTAGTCATTCTATTTCAAGGGATTTTGTGTTAATTTAAATCTATTTAATTAAACCATCTCAAGAGTTCCAGTTTTAAATATAATGATCTATCTATTATATTATTTCAAAAGATAATAGATGCTTAAATTAACTTTTAAAGTCGCGAAGGAATTTATAATTAATAAATTCAGTTAAGTCCTAGTTTTATAGATGTGTGTTTTTAACCACTAGAACTCGCGCAGTGTTTATTAAATACATAATTAAATACGCGAGCATATATATAATAGGCTTAACGGGAAATTCATCGCGCTTTAGAAGGTTATTTGTTTTCGGTATACTACATGTCTTTTTTTTCTTTCATACAGAGTGATCGTAACCTGTGCGATCCCAGCATTAAGAAAGCAATAAAGAAATCAATCTAAGCAAAGCAAAGCATAAACAGTGTGTAGAGTTCCCCTGACGCAGAACTTGTTGAGACTGTGTAAATTTTTAATCTTTGAGGCGATTCTATGTTTGGAATTCCGCTATCTAACTTATAGCAAAGAAAGCACACCCAAAGACAAATTTAACGCACCATCAAACAACTTAAGTCGTAACGGGAAGAAGAACACTGGCCCGAGCTTTGTTAGTTTACTGACACAGAGAGATAATTCATAATTTCCTGAACAGTGATGTGACTAGTTTTCTCACTGGACTTAAACCATACCTCACGGATAAAGTGTACCAGCACGCGTAAGAATTTTATTATCCGCGGCATAGTCAAATAGACCACACCATCCTCACCCCGGTATCAGAGACCGTGCCCTCCCATAGAAACTGTTATTAAGAAAAGAGACACAACTACAGATTCATTTTCCAGCGATTACGGGACCCTTTTATGTGCTGACCGCCTACCCGATAATCTGGGGCTAGAACTTGAACAAACACTCATACATTTAGTTGAGGTGTAACTGCTGTTGTGTTATTCTATGGAGTGCAAGATTTTTTCACAATCGGTAAGTGAGAGCAAGATGAGTGAAGGCCTTTGCTAGCGCGTGTATGAATGACAGGAAATTAATTCTTTTGTGTGACCATTTTGTTAACTTGCTTACCTGGTAACATATATCTTTTCTGTATACCCTACATTGTTCCTTTAAGTGGGATAGTTGATAATTTGTTAACTCTGTTTAAAACCACCTCCTTTCCATTTGCTTAGTAACGGGAAGAACAGCTGGGAAGAACAGGTTTTTTTTTTCTATCACTTATACCTAACTTGGTAACACCTCTTTCAGAGTAATTAACTTTACTGTTAGGTTAACGTACCCGTGTTCCTGATATTATCTATCTCTGGACTGGGTTTGTCTTTGTCTAATGAGCGGGAAGGGCTTAGTCGATACCAATCTTCTTCACCCCCTCCCAAACTTGTTATTTGCATTTGTGTACTTATGATAATTTATGTAATATCTGATATTTTTAGTGATTGATGTTAAAGTGAATAAAATCACCTAAACTCATTTAGTTCTGTGTGTTGGATATACCCAAAGCCCAACATTTCCCCTATTCGTTTAATATAGTTTGTATCAACGTCGTGTGTGTGTTTGAAAACACCGAATCGGTGAGCGCGCAGATGCGAGTCTGGAAAACTGGCAAATAATTGTTTGACCAGGAGAGTTAAAGAGTAGATTGAGAGACACGATTTGTCGTAAATAAGTCTGTCTTTACTCTCCTCCAGCACGCTGTGAAGTAACTATTAAATCTCTACATTTCTATCACTGAGCTTTCCATCATCATTTTCCACTCTAAACCGGACCACTATTTCTACGACTCTTTTCTCTCAAAATAAATTTACGACAATATTTGGCCGGCTCGTGTGGGATAATTTTGAGATACATTTGATGCACACATATTTGTGGGCTGGTTCTGGGATCTTGAGCTACATTTGAGGCAATCGCATAGCCGGGTTAAAGATATTTTGAGTCTGATTTAGTTTGGGTCTAACTAGGTAGAGTGTGAATGATTTGTCTTTGTGAATTAGGGAAATAAATAAATAATTACACCCCTAGACAAACGTTCTTTAAGTATTTGGGTTGTCCACACAGCATATTTACAGGTTGTTTTCTCTCCACAGCAGTAGAAAGTACAGATAAACAAATATATTTGCTATTTTAATTATCCTCTGGCGGAGATAATTATATTTCTTTCTTTATAAAAGTTGCTGGGATTGCGTGATTGTTTTACAGTCACTAAGGTTTTTGAAGTCAAAAAGAGTTGAGCTTAGCTAAAGACGGATTGTTCTGATTTTTAAAAATTAAGTTAACAACGTCTCATCTCAATAATTGACTTTAGGGACGGAGTTTGTTGTCAGAGATTTAAAATTTAGGGGAAATTTTTTTTTTCCTTTTAAATTGTTTTAATATAAATTTTTCTCTACTGTTAGTAAAAGTAGATTCTTTTCCAGTGTAACTTACCATTTAGTGGCATAGTCGCTTGCGTTTAGAGCCTTAATTGCCAGATAATAGCAGCGATAAGTTTGCACAGTACAGGTAGGAGGTAACACAGGTAAATTTGTACTTGTGTTTTTTTTCTCGTAGCGGTTCAGAGTTCCTCCCTTTCGCGTTTCTTCTTACTAGTTCTCTAAGCATACTTCATCTTATTCTTTAACAATGGCAGAGAGGATAAAGATGAGGTCCATCTTGAGGCTGGAAGCGAAAGAGGCAGGATTAGATGCAGAAGCTGCAAACGCGTTTATTAACCAGGAATTGGAAATATATGACGCGGAGCAACAGAGAGCAGGAGCTGAGAGGAAGGAAGAGAAAGAAAGAACAGAGAGGAGAGAAGCCCAGGAGAGGGCAGATAAGAAAGAAGCGGAAGAACGTCTTTTGGAACAGAAGAAAATTGAAGCAGAGATGGAAACTCGCAGAGAGAGAGAGAGACAAGGAAAGACAGCATCAACTGGCGCTTAAGGCTCTAGAGAGTCGGGGCGCCTCTACTTCGACTAACGGAGAGCCGTCTTCGCCCCAGTCTCAATCAATGGACCTCTCCAGTACTCAATCTGCCCAATTAACTGCTATGTCGTTTTCTTTAGAATCTTTTCCTAGCCCTAACGAAAAAATTGACAGCTACCTAGAAAAAATTCGAGAGACTCGCGAATCTTTATGGGTTAGAGAGTACCCGCTGGGCGCTCAAACTTTCAACGTCACTGAAAGGCAATGCTTATGACGTGTACACAAAGCTGGGACCGAATCAACATGATTACGACATGTTGAAAAAGGCCTTACTACAGCAGTTTGAGATGACTGCCCGAAAGTTTCTGCAGTTGTTCAGAAACAGCCAAAAAGAGAGCACGGAAACATTTCCACAGTTCTCTTCACGTCTCACGGGTTATCTGACAAAGTGCATTGAATTATCTGACCTACCTCTTTCATATGAGGGACTCCTCGAACTTGTTCTTGTGGAGCAGATAAAATCCACTTTGTCGAATGAAACACGTAGATTTTTGGCTGAACAGGGGGCAGTCAGGCTTGAAGACATACTCAATAAAGCCGAACGCTATAGCAATGCAATGGCCGAACTTCCCAGCACTAAACGTAAACCCACCGATGAGCCATCTCGTAAACAGAATCTAGAGCAGGCATCCTATTCTTCCACTTCCTCTCAACATTATAACCAACGAGATAACAATACCCAGAAACCCCCCCAGGAAAAAATCGAAATTCTACAAAACCCGATACCCCCCCAACAACAATTCTGATCAACCCAACAAGCCTACGTGGCAGCGCGGCCACCAAGGTCAAGGAAAAGGGAAGACCCCTACACCAGGAACGTCTGATCAGGGCAAACAAACCGGTGCAAACCGCATTGGATGTTTGCATACAGCCTCGAAAGGTAGAGTCAATGTCAGTGATTCTCAACCTGAGGGGGACCGACCCTCAACTCGAGGAACTGTAATTTTGAACGGTACCTCCACTACTTGTCTTTTTGACACTGGATTAAGTTTTGATTGTATTGTCGCTAGGCACCTAGTCAAACCCGGTCAGGAGACAGAGGAAACCGTCAAACTTAGTGGAGTTTTCAGGAGTGATGCACCCAGGACGCTTCCTATCGCACTGGTAGAAATACACTCTGACTTTGTCAGAGGAGTTATTAAAGCGGCCATAATGGATGATCCGATCTACCCAGTTATCCTGGGATGTAGATATGTGTTCATTGGGAGACCTAAGGAGCCGATTGTGGCAGCGGTAACCACAAGAGGGCAAGCCAAGAAGGAGAGGGAGCCTGCGCCAAACTTGTTGCCGAATGAACTGAAGGAGGCGCAACAAAAGGACCCTACTCTGGCGCCCTGCTTTAAAAAACTGCCCATGGCTAAGGACCCCAGACACAACGGAGACATTTTTTCTAAGGATGGTGTATTGTATCGTAGAACGGGCAACCCGGACACGGGGAATAACCAGCTCCTAGTACCGACGCAGTACAGAAACCAGATCTTAGAAATGGGGCACTCTCTTCCCTTTAGCGGACACATGGGACAAAACGCCACTATTCAGCGAATAAAAAACCACTATTGGTGGCCAGGAATGAACTCTGACATTGTCAGGTACGTGAAATCCTGCGCCCAGTGCCAACGGGTAGCACCCAAGCACTTGACACCCCCAGTACCTATGGGGCAAATGCCAATAGTAGTAGGGACTCCATTTGAACGGGTTGCTGTCGACATTATTGGTCCTCTGGAAAAGACCAAAAGAAGGAACAGGTTCATCCTGACCTTAGTTGACACTTGCACTATGTGGGCCGAAGCCGTACCGCTACCATGCACTAATTCCAAGCATGTCGCAGAAGCCCTTGTGCAAATTTTTACACGGTTGGGATTCCCTCAACAAGTTTTGACGGACAATGGATCCCAATTCCGTAGCCTGTTAATGGAGGAGATCTTTAAGATCTTGAGGGCCAAACATATCCACACAAGTCCCTACCATCCGGCCGGAAATGGGCTCGTGGAACGTTTTAACGGTACCCTCACCATGATGTTACGTAAGCTGGGTCAGGAGAAACCGGAAGACTGGGACCAATATATATCGGCTGCCTTATTCGCCTACCGAGAGGTACCCCAAGCGTCTACGGGTTTTGCGCCAGCTACACTTTTATTTGGCAGACCTATTAAGGGGCCACTAGAAGCCTTACTTCGGTCCCTGACAGACCAGAAGGCTGACGAGACAGTCGTCTCTGCAAGCAAGTATGTATCTGAGCTTAAGGAAAGGCTAAAGCTAGGATGGGATCTAGCTACTACCAACCTTAAGAAAGCCCGCGCTAAAATTACTAAAAGATACAACAAAGCTGCAAAAGAGAGAGAACTACAACCAGGGGAGAAAGTCCTATTGCTACTTCCAACCGGAAGCAATAAACTTCGCATCGGATGGCAAGGACCGTTTACCGTCCCTAAAAAGATCTCACGTACCAACTACAAGATCTCCATCAAAGGAAAGGAGAAGGTCTTCCACATAAATCTGCTAAAGAAATATTTGGAAAGACCGGTGCCATCCTCCGAGCATCTCCTGGCTGTCGCCATAGCAACGGAAGACGAGGAAGATGATGATGGTTGCATGGAGTATCCACTGCAACCCACAGAATCCTTTAAAGATGTCAAGTTCGGCGACAATCTCTCACCAGAACAACAAACAGAAACTAGGGCTCTACTAAAACAGTACAGTGCAGTTTTAACGGATGTACCTGGTCGAACAAATCTCATTGAATTTGATATGAAATTAACAAACGAGACCCCTGTTCAAACCAGAGTTTACCCCATCCCGTACGCTAAAGCTGATGCACTTCGCGGAGAAATAGACAAGCTGCGTCAGGCAGGAATTATCAGTGAGTCTACATCTCCTTACAGCTCGAGCGTAGTGCTGTTGCAGAAGCCCAATAAGGAAGTTCGGCTGTGCATTGATTACAGGTTGCTAAACGCTGTAACGGAATTCCAGCCCGAACCTCTCCAAACTGTTTCTGAGTTGTTCACCAAGCTCAGCAAAGCTAAGATCTTCTCCAAGATTGACCTCAGTAAAGGTTATTATCAAATACCAGTCAAGGAGGAAATTAAACCTTTGTTAGCTTTCAGCACTAGTGAAGGACATTACACATTTAACGTGATGCCGTTCGGTTTGCATAACGCACCAGGAGTGTTCACCAGGATGATGAGGAAGCTTCTAGAACCTTTGCAAAGTCCCCATATCCATAATTTCATGGATGACATCTTAATTGCATCGGAAACCTATGAAGAACATATTGCTACGGTTGCTATGCTCCTCAGGAGACTACAGGAAACGGGTCTCACAGCCAGACCTAGCAAATGTCTCATCGGGTTTGAACAGTTAGACTTCCTGGGGCACACTATTTCTCACGGATGCAGTTGGCCTATTAAGAAGAACGTGGAGAAAATTGTGGCAGCAAAAAGACCCCGAACGAAGAAAGACATACGTTCCTTCATATCGCTATGTGCATACTATCAGAAGTACATCCAGAACTTCAACGGACTGACGGCACCTCTGACTGACCTCACAAAGAAAGGTTGTCCTGATAAGGTCATATGGGATCAAAAGTGCGAACACGCGTATAGCACTTTGAAAGGACAGTTGTCTGCATACCCCATTTTGAGGTTCCCTGACCTCAAGAAACCTTTTGTACTGAGAGTCGACGCGTCAGGTCAGGGCATCGGGTCAACACTGCTTCAAGCCGATGACAGTGACCTGAACATGCTATTTCCAGTTGCCTATGGCAGTCGGAAATTAAATAAAGCGGAACGGAACTACAGCGTAGTTGAAAGGGAATGTCTTGCTCTGATTGACGGTATCAGACGCCATCATGAGTTTCTTTATGGTACATCTTTCACGGTGCAAACAGACCACGCTCCGTTAGCATTTCTTGGTGCCAATAAAGAATTTAACGCAAGGATCATGCGTTGGGCGCTTCTTTTAAGCGTTTATTATTTCAAAGTGGAATATATTCCGGGAAGACAGAATGTCGGGGCTGATTTCCTGAGTAGAAACTGGTCTACAGAGGAAGAAGAGCAAACTGAAGATACCACTCATCCTAAAATCACCAATCAGGTCACCTCCATTGTCAAAAATGAAACATGAAAAATGGTTTCATGACTAAAAGTGGGGATTGTGACGTACGTCTAGTTTGACAAGTGAATTTTCCCTGATATGATGGATGATTTAAAGGGACCTTTAGCTTTTCATAACATTAGAACCCCTGAACATTTGTTGTAACTTTTCGTTTGCCAGAACGCATTCCACCGGGACTCATGTAGGATACAGCGACGAGATCAAAGAGACAGACCGAGGGATCTTAAGGGAGACTATCGGCGCTATCAAAGACAGTAGTTTTCCCTGATACGAGACGCAGTTGCTTGCCGCTAATTTCGCGTCTCGGTGTCAATCGAGGAACCGAGCGAACGGGGGAAAGCGAAACGGGCAGCAGCGAGCGGATACGAAGACCAGGGGGCGGCTTTTTCTCTTGATTTGGCGGTCAGATCCCCAAAAGTTCGTGAGATCAAATAAGTTGTCAAGTTTATCATGTCCCACTCAACTTACATTCCATTTTAGCTAAATAGACCATGTAGAACTAGACACGTTATCACTCGCTGGCCAGACCTTTACAGAAGCACTAGCTTTATTGAAATCTTGTTATAGATTTTCCCCTGGATTTTATATATATATTTGCAGTGTTTTCTATTCTGTGCAAAGCGGTAAAATATATATTGTGTAAAGTGATCAGTGGTCTAGTCATTCTATTTCAAGGGATTTTGTGTTAATTTAAATCTATTTAATTAAACCATCTCAAGAGTTCCAGTTTTAAATATAATGATCTATCTATTATATTATTTCAAAAGATAATAGATGCTTAAATTAACTTTTAAAGTCGCGAAGGAATTTATAATTAATAAATTCAGTTAAGTCCTAGTTTTATAGATGTGTGTTTTTAACCACTAGAACTCGCGCAGTGTTTATTAAATACATAATTAAATACGCGAGCATATATATAATAGGCTTAACGGGAAATTCATCGCGCTTTAGAAGGTTATTTGTTTTCGGTATATTACATGTCTTTTTTTTTTCTTTCATACAGAGTGATCGTAACCTGTGCGATCCCAGCATTAAGAAAGCAATAAAGAAATCAATCTAAGCAAAGCAAAGCATAAACAGTGTGTAGAGTTCCCCTGACGCAGAACTTGTTGAGACTGTGTAAATTTTTAATCTTTGAGGCGATTCTATGTTTGGAATTCCGCTATCTAACTTATAGCAAAGAAAGCACACCCAAAGACAAATTTAACGCACCATCAAACAACTTAAGTCGTAACGGGAAGAAGAACACTGGCCCGAGCTTTGTTAGTTTACTGACACAGAGAGATAATTCATAATTTCCTGAACAGTGATGTGACTAGTTTTCTCACTGGACTTAAACCATACCTCACGGATAAAGTGTACCAGCACGCGTAAGAATTTTATTATCCGCGGCATAGTCAAATAGACCACACCATCCTCACCCCGGTATCAGAGACCGTGCCCTCCCATAGAAACTGTTATTAAGAAAAGAGACACAACTACAGATTCATTTTCCAGCGATTACGGGACCCTTTTATGTGCTGACCGCCTACCCGATAATCTGGGGCTAGAACTTGAACAAACACTCATACATTTAGTTGAGGTGTAACTGCTGTTGTGTTATTCTATGGAGTGCAAGATTTTTTCACAATCGGTAAGTGAGAGCAAGATGAGTGAAGGCCTTTGCTAGCGCGTGTATGAATGACAGGAAATTAATTCTTTTGTGTGACCATTTTGTTAACTTGCTTACCTGGTAACATATATCTTTTCTGTATACCCTACATTGTTCCTTTAAGTGGGATAGTTGATAATTTGTTAACTCTGTTTAAAACTACCTCCTTTCCATTTGCTTAGTAACGGGAAGAACAGCTGGGAAGAACAGGTTTTTTTTTTCTATCACTTATACCTAACTTGGTAACACCTCTTTCAGAGTAATTAACTTTACTGTTAGGTTAACGTACCCGTGTTCCTGATATTATCTATCTCTGGACTGGGTTTGTCTTTGTCTAATGAGCGGGAAGGGCTTAGTCGATACCAATCTTCTTCACCCCCTCCCAAACTTGTTATTTGCATTTGTGTACTTATGATAATTTATGTAATATCTGATATTTTTAGTGATTGATGTTAAAGTGAATAAAATCACCTAAACTCATTTAGTTCTGTGTGTTGGATATACCCAAAGCCCAACATTTCCCCTATTCGTTTAATATAGTTTGTATCAACGTCGTGTGTGTGTTTGAAAACACCGAATCGGTGAGCGCGCAGATGCGAGTCTGGAAAACTGGCAAATAATTGTTTGACCAGGAGAGTGAAAGAGTAGATTGAGAGACACGATTTGTCGTAAATAAGTCTGTCTTTACTCTCCTCCAGCACGCTGTGAAGTAACTATTAATCTCTACATTTCTATCACTGAGCTTTCCATCATCATTTTCCACTCTAAACCGGACCACTATTTCTACGACTCTTTTCTCTCAAAATAAATTTACGACAGCCATGTCCGCCGCATGGAAGATGGTCGCATCCCGAAAGATAACTTCTACGGAGAACTAGCAGATGGCAAAAGAACAGTTGGACGACCGCAGCTGAGGTTCAAAGATGTGTGCAAGAGAGACATGAGGGCATTGGACATAAATCCAGCAACCTGGGAGGATGAAGCTGCCGATCGCACCAAGTGGCGAGGCTATTTACGGCGCAACCTCAGATTGGGCGAAAAGAAGCTCACACAACAAGGAGAAGAGAGGAGAAAATGTCGAAAGGAGCACCAGGAAAATAAACAGCTGATGGCTGTCACATCAGGGCGCATTCCCATAGTCAGTTATGACTGAAGGCGCAATTATTATTACTATTGAAGAGTTGGTGTCTAGTTGAAATCTAATGTTTAACTATAGAAAAAAAGGTGTTTGGTTGAAATCTAAAGTTTTACTATAGAAGAGGTGGTGTCTCGTTGAAACCTCTCCACCCCCTTTTTTTTCTCAGGATTACGAGCTAAATGTTAAAAGTTGATACGGCGTGTACTTATTACAGGTACTGAGGCTAATTTGAAAATATGGTCGTCTCTTGTTTCACTGGAGTGCATATTTGTCTGTCTGCATCTTTAATTGTTTGATTTGTTGACGACTATGAGAAGAGCTAGTCCTGAAACCGACTACCAGCTAAAGGCTGATCCATTTTTGTGTTTAGGTGTTTCAGTATAGTGTCTTTATTTCCTGTATCTACCGATTGAGTCATCTGATTTTGAATAATGTCCATGATGGTTGGAAGCAAGCCGTTTCAAAATTTCCCTGAATTTTTATAAGAGGTATTAGTTTCTTTCTTGCACAGTTTTGTTTAGGAATAATATAATTTATGGACATATTTTTTTCAGAACCAGTAGTCTTAATGATATCATACTCTCTCCTGATCTCCTGGGTAAGGAGATCGGATGTCTAGCCTTCTCGGACAAGGTCGAAAAAATAGGAAGTCCCACGTGAAGTTGCGCATGTTAAAAATCCCTCGGCAGATGGAAATCGTAAAGAGTAGGTCATTCGGCCGCTGCCCTGACAAAATATTTAAAAATTATTAAACCTACCCACCACAAAAGTATTTATAGAATGTGTGATTCCAACATACACACATTGGGATTCTTACCGGTGCTACGGAGTTCGTTCACTGTGCTGAGATCCTCCTTGTGTGATCAAAGGGAGGAGATCAGAGCACTGATGGAGTTGTGAGTGTACAATGGAGATAGTCCTTAAAACTAAACCAAACTAATCGATTTGTTTGACCTCCTGCTTGGTGTTTTTATACTGACGTTGAATTACGTTCTACGTTCCACTGTAAGAAATTCATAATTTCCAGCTTTTAGTTCTTACTCCCCCCGATGTATTCTTCAATTTTTTGTTGTATATTTACATGAGCTGTAGTATGTCCATGATGCTTTTCAATGTTCCTGATACTGGTGGGATCTTTATTGCTAATGGTCTCTTTACTCAGTATTTTGTCTGTGATCGCGTTTACATCTGTAACAATTTGTCGGCTTTAGATGTTTATGTTCAGTTCCTTTATGGATGATAGTTTCTCCAATTGTTTTACCTCTCTGAAAACCAGCCTAGCAAGTCAAACAGGTGATTGGCCTGTTGTGCCTTTGCATGAAGGAGGGGCTGCCTCCTTACGGCCTCCATACAGGCCGCCCACCTCCTTTTTTTTCAACCGGATGAAAGAACTGAAGGCAGCATTGGAAAAAAATCAAGATGGGCAAAGCGGCATGGCATGATGGTATAACACCAGAAACAGTTAAGTACATGGGAGCAGCAGGTGACCTATTACTCCCGATGGTCCTACAGGCAGGTTGGTGCAACAAGACCATACCAAAGGATTGGGAGATTGCCATCATAACACCCATGTTCAAAAAGGGTGACAACTGACAATGTGGAAATCATAGAGGCATATCCCTTCTCAGTATCACTGGTAAAATCAACTCTAGAATAATGGAGCAGAGACTCAGTTTTCTGACTGAGCCACAAATGGATGAGATTAAATGTGGATTCCGAGCAAACCGAAGTACTAAAGACCTGATCTTCACACTCTGACAGCTAAGTGAAAAGGCCCTTGAGTATAAAGGTGAGATACACCTTTGTTTCTTAATCTGGAAAAGGCATTTGACAAAGTCCCCCGGAGCAAACTTTGGGACTGCTTATCAAGGAAGAATATTCCAGCACCTCTGATACGTGCTATACATAGCTTCTACAAGTCTTGCAGAAATTATGTGAGGACGACAAACCATACGTCAGAAGTGTTCAGTAGCACCACTGGTGTAAGACAAGGTGATATCCTGTCACCATAACTGTTCATACTCCTCATGGCTGATGTCATCAAAACATGAAAGGAGAAGGCAAGACAATATTCAGTGAGGTACAGGAAGATGAAACAGGTTTGTATTTCAGAGCTGGCATTTGTCGATGATGTTGCACTGATTGCTAAATCAGAGGCACATCTTCAATATTATCAGCAAGTCTGGAAGGAAGATCTGGAGAAGAGGGGGATGGTCATCAGCAGCTCCACAACAAAAAAACATGGTGATGTCACGAGAGAAAAGAAGGCATCAGATTAAGCTGGGAGAACAGGTACTGGAGCAGGTCGACCACTTTAAATACCGTGGAGCTATCATAGACCGGAAGGGAGGCATCATTGAAGATTTGGCTACCCGAAGAGCAGCAGCTGGGATACTTTTTCAGGCCGTAACACGAGGATTCCTCATCAAAAGAAATTTGGCAAGAAAACGAAGATGGATGTATACCGCTCCACCTATGTCCCAGTCTTGACGTATGGATGCGAGTCATGGGCAATGACTACAACCCACAAAAGTCATATCCAAACCTCAGAAATGAGGTATCTGAGAAAAGTGATTGAAGTAACAAGAAGAGACACGGTCCGCAACCAGACGATGCGTCAAGGCCTAAAAACCCAGCCCCTGCAGACCCAAGTAGAACAGTCCCAACTAAGATCGTTTGGCCATGTCTGCAGAATGAGAGAAGATCGGCTGCCATGGCAGGTATGGGAGGCTAAGAACCAGAGATCCAGACCTCTAGGACGACCCACAGTCCGCTAAGAGGACAACATGAAACAATCTCTGAAGGACCGAGGACTAGAATGGAACTAGGCCAGGAGGAAGACAGTCGATAGAATAGTATGGCGCTGTCTTTTCCAAACCTCTACACCTCACGATAGAAGAGGAACGACTAAGTAAGTAAGTAAGTAAGTTTTTACCTCTCTGTAGGGGATGCTCTTAAAAGGTAGCCTGGCTTTCTGGAAAACCAGTCTCAGTGGTTTCATAGACAGTTTGCACTTGTTTTACTCGGATTCTTTGCTTAGCAGTTTCTGTGCCTTTGAACAGTTACTACAGGTGTAATCTTCAGCGCCGTACCTACAGCTTGTAATTCCCTGCATGTGTTCATTTTGCTACCGAATCTCTGACACGTCGAGTAGTGTACCGCCAATGCGATATAGGGGTGTGGCTGTCGGAGTCTTTTCATAATAATCAACATAATTAGCTCTGTATCGTTTCATTTTTTTCTATCGGCCCGTATTATCTTGATTTGTGGATTTACTTTCTACGTGCTTGTTAGGACTACTTTATATGACTGGCTTGAATTTATTCCTCTGATAATACATGTTTTACTTTCTTTGAATAATTATGCGTTGACTTTGATCTGGTGGAGGCAGTTTGAATTACGTATTTTGGCGCTGATTCTATTTCGTCTGTCTTCGGTCCAAAAATCTCGTTATCATTGGCGGCTCTTGATTTGTACCGGAGATTCCAATTTTTTTATTATCCTTTCACCAGACGTCTGAGTTCTATTTTACGGTGGTCTGGTAAAAATAGGACCATATTATTATAACAATGATGGTGATACAACGAGTTGGGATTATAATGCGGTTGAGGAGGTTGTATTGATAAGAGATAGGGAAGACAATAATGGATCTAGTAACAACAATGATTATATCAATATCACTTGTAAAGTAAACCCTTCAGTCATGACTGACTATGGGAATGCGCCCCTGAGGTGATAGCCTTTAGCTGCTTTTGTTCGTGGTGTTCCTTTTGGCGTGTTCTTTTCTCTTCTGCTTGTTATGAGAGCTTTTTTTCGCCCAATCTGAGGTGACGTCGTAGAGGGCATCACCATTTGGTGCGATACAAATATACCAATATTCGCGATTTTTTTACGGACAAAAGCAATAAAACTGACAATCATGGTTGGAATGATAATGTCCCATAGGAATAATAATTTATTTGATTATAATAATAAAGGAGATGTCAACAATGAAGATGATAATAGTAATAAGGATAGATGTAATGATATAAAACATGTTTTTCGTCTTAACTGTCCTTCTGTATCATTCGAGATCAGACGATGTTGATTTTTTGTGTTTTTTAATGTTTGCTGCAAAGCTGTTTATTTCCGCAGTTGTTTTTTTTGTGGGGCGGGGGGGGTGGGGGGGGGGGGGGGGGGGGGGGGGGGGGGGGGGGGGGGGGGGGGGGGGTGGGGGAAGAGAAAAAAGGGGGGGGGGAGGCACTGTAACTCGCAATTATTTTCCATATTTGGTGCTCTTGAATTTATTGCGCTGGGCAATGCAACAATTTTGTCAATGCTTTTTGGCTATTGTTAATGCCCAGTCTAGTGCGCTGTTTAAGCTCAATATAATGCTACGTTTTTAAGCACAAAAGAACTCAGATAATCGGCGGCAGAGTGTTAGAAGGCATTTGAAGGATTTATCCTATGTGAATGTAACATGTTTAAAATGGACTGAGGGAAAGACAAGACAGAGATTAAAGGACAGACAGATTTTAAAAACAGAGAAACAGCAATCAAGGGAAGTATGCAGTAGAATAGTCTGACTTCGAAGGAGAAATCTGACACAAGGGAAGACTTGTTCGCTGTGGGTGTATGTATGAAAATGCGTTGTGCGTCAATTTTAAATTTGCTCTTTTTTTTTTTATTGAAATCGCTCATCTGAGAAACATTATCTGTGCCAGAACAAGACGGACTGATATGCCTAGGTCAACATCTTAAATTACATTCCTATTGTCAGGCGTGTCAGTTGGTGGGCATAATACAAACAACTTAAGATAATCTGATGATACAAACTTACCAGCAAACAGTGAAAAAGAGTTAACGGGCATTGAATGATACAATAGTGACCGAAAGTGAAAATAAAAGCGTTAGTATAAATAGCAAGAAGTCAGAAGTAATGGTCATCTAGAAGAAAATGACGTCTCTAGAATGTGTTGTCAAAGAAAATGACGTCTTTAGAATGTGTTGTAAAAGAAAATGACGTCTCTAGAATGTGTTGTCAAAGAAAATGAATTGTCTAGAATGTGTTGTCTAAGTAAATGACTTCCCTAGAATATGTTGTCAACAACAACAAAATGTGACCGGGTGGTCAGCAAAGACAGTCTCAGCTGTTTCGTTGATAGATCGTACAGTACCAAATTCTTTTATCCTTCTGATGATGCTCATTCACAATTGCGTACTCGTCTTCCCTTAGACAAAACAACATTTACGTAGTTCACTTATTGTTAAGATCAGAGTGAGTTTCAGGAGCTTTACGGAAATCCCTTGAAGAGCATGTTTACAGAAATTTGATGAGAATACAATACATGTGGGAGCCGCTGTAGCACAGTGGTTAGTGCACTGGCTTCCTAGCTCTGTGGTCCCTGGTTCGATCCCCAGATGAGGTGGGATTTTTTTCAGACCGCAAACAGCTCCGGGGTCGACCCAGCCTCATGAATTGGGTACCAGAGCAACTCTGGGAAGGTTAAAGGGGCCGGCGTGATGCTGAGCACATCAACCCTAGTGCGCCGATGGTCGAGAAAATATGCGCCTAACACCATATTCCCAATACGCCTCAATGGGTGTGTAAACGGGATCCTTTACCTTACCTACCTTTACAATACACGTGTCTCTCATTCTATGTTGATTCTCACTGGTCATAGCTTCAGCTCAAAGCTCACTATCGTTGTCTAGATGTATGTGATTACGTCTAGCTTACTGAATGTTCATTTTGAAGAACCGGCCTACCACCATGGAATATTCTTTTATCAGTTGAATGCTAGTTTGCTCTGTGAAAATGTCTTTCTCTGTGCTTCTTGCCTATCTACACGATCTCTAGGCCTCAACAAATATTTGTCAACTATCATTTTCTATGGCACGAAAGTTTTGCCTACCTCACTGGTCGATCCTATAAAGTTAATATTGTCACTACATACCAGTAGATCGTCATGACTTCACTTGACATAATCTGGGTTTATTGACTACTGTCCTTGCTGATGTCTCCTTACAGTCGCATCTGATACCGCAGATAGTGGCATGGTTGCAGGCACGTGTCTGCCAATTGGAGTAACACTACTTGTCTGGTCACCTACTGCAAGCAAAACTGTACCCAGAGAGGCAGTTATGTCGTTCTGTAAGTCTTTATACAAGATATACGGGGCCCTACGTCACAATTGTACTTGACCTCTAACTCAAGTCTTTGTCCTGTCTCTTAATACTTCGGTCACTTCCCTTTGACCGTGTTTGTAAATAGTACATTCTCGTCATCATGTTCTTATACATATACTCAAGACCAAAAGAAACGCACATATTAATTGTTCTGATTTTCAGACAAATAAAACAAAAAAATCAATTTTAAATCGTCTTTAAACACAACTTTAGCAATGCAAGACGATACTGCACGTGGACAATTTGTGCTGCGGTGAGTCGTTTACGGCGTAGATGAGCAAACGCTCAGAATAAAAATTCATTACAGTTCGTGCATTTCATGATTTTTCATGCAAGGCTTTTGGTTGTCTGTTGTTCACCCAATTCTCTATAAAATGCGCGTAGAACCCATAAAAATTTCACACAGCAAAACGATGCCTAGACTGAATATTGACGAGCGTAATCAAGCAGTGGGAATGCTCAGAGGTGTCCCAGGCATTTCAAGTTCACCATACCTCGATTTATCGTCTATTGCATCGAAACCAAACAACAGGGACCATCGCCGACCGACCCCGGTCTGGCACTCCACGCGCTACGACATACAGGCAAGACAGGGCCATTCGGCGCACTCATGAGCGAGACCGCTTCATGCCCGCTGTAGCCACAGCCAGAATAACCATTGGAACTCGTGGCAACGCCATCAGTGGTCAAACCGTGCGCAGGAGGTTAAGGGAAGCTCAGCTCATATGCCATAGACCCTACACCGGACAGATCCTCACAGCTCAACACCGGCAGGCACGATTGGACTGGGCGCTCAACCGTGGCTATCTAGAGCGTCAAAGTTGGCGAGACGTGGTCTTTTCCGACGAAAGTCGGTTCTGCATCCACCACAACGACGCCGAATTCGAATTTACAGACGACCAGGAGAACGATTCGAAGACAACTGTGTCATTGAACGAGATCGCTATTTTGGTCCATCTGTGATGGTATGGGCTGCCATCAATTACAGATTCAGGTCCAGACTCATCTTTATCGACGGCACCTTAACTGCCCAGCGGTATGTGGATGAAGTACTCAGACCCCACCTGCTTCCACTGTTGGCAGCAAACGGAGGCGCCGCCAGAATGGTGTTTCAACAGGACAATGCAAGGCCACACTCCGCTCGTGTTACTCATGGATTTTTGCAGCAGAATGGAGTTCGAGTTATGCAGTGACCTGCCGTTTCACCTGACCTAAACTGTATCGAACATCTTTGGGACGTGTTGGGACGACATGTGCAACGACAGGCCCCTCACAATCAACGGCAGCTGAGAGACGCTCTATAGAGAACTTGGAATGCCATCCCGATGGAAACCATTCAACACTTGGTGAGGTCGATGCCTAATCGTCTTCAAGAATGTGCCAGAGCTATGGGGGGACACACCCGATATTAAGACATTCACGCTGTGGTTTGAACAAACTTTAGTGCAGTTGGATATTTTGTTGGTACTTCAGAATTTGCAGAAGTGCGATCACATGGGGGAAAGAGAGGGGGGGGGTGGGGGGGGGGGATAATTGTGAGTATTGATTTGAAAATGAAAATAAACATTCAGACACTTCATGTGCGCAAATTTCATTATTTTAAGTTTGTTGCTTATATTTGAAAATAACATTTTATGCCATGTGCGTTTCTTTTGGTCTTGAGTATATATATATATATATATATATATATATATATATATATATATATATATATATATATATATATATATATATATATATATATATATATATATATATATATATATTTGTTTTTTTGGGGGGTGTGTGTGTGTTAATTCAGTGGTGACAACATTACTTCTACAGAATGTGTTATCAAAGAAAATGACTTCTCAAGAATGTATTGTCGAAGAAAATGACTTCTCTAGAATGTGTTGTCAAAGAAAATGGAACAGTTTTGAAACAAGTCAATAGATTCAAATATGTTAAATGGAAATATCTCAGAAGTGAAGAGCAGAATAGCCCAATCAGAAGCATCTTTCCATAAAATGAAAGATATTTGATGCATCAACTCTCCACCAGGCTGGTACCTGAAGATGGATATTCCAACTTGTATGTGTTTTCGTATGTATGTCTCCTCGCAATGAACCGACGTATTTATTCAATGTCTTTGTTTGATAAAGTTTTAACGACCGTTGTGTGGATCTGTTAGCGTCTTCGTTTTCATGGTTCTTGCCTATTTCTCCGCTAACAAATTTATTTACACTGAAACACTGGACATGTTCTATGTGCTGAAATCATGCCTCTTAATGATGAGGCTATCTTATTTGTTATAATAATACCTCTTTAGATGAGAACACGACACTGGCGATGGATAGTATGAAATCTCCTTGTAGCATTACTAGACGGTCCTTGTTCTGGTACCCTCAGCGCATGAGATGTAAGGAATAAAAGGAATGAAGGAGGCAAGGAAAGACCTAGAGCAGATGGCACGGGGAAAGAGAGGACTTGGTATGAGTTTTCTGAAGGCTTGTGATCCTTGGGGAGCTGTAGGGTTATAAAGATGAACAATCGTTATAATTGGAAGAATATAATTGTCACAGAGAGTTTTATGATCAATAAATTTTCTATTTTCCTTTCTTTCTCTACCCATGTCCTCTACCTTATTATCACTCTCTTATCCTTTTTGTATTTTTTCGCATTCGTTCGTTTGCGACTTAAACATTACTATTTTCCCATTCAAACTTTCGCCGAGTGTCTGTTCTCATTTAGAAACGCACTAGTGATGTTATTACGCATATGCCAGGCTCGGGAGGTTATTGCGTTGTAGACATAAACTGTGAATATTCGCTTTCGCCAGACTTATAGGCGACATATCGTCTGCATTTTCACCTGCCACAACGAGTTGCATCGGCTGAGCGCTCAGGTGAGGCGCGATAACCGACATCTCCAAGACGCAGTTTGAGACATTTGTCTGGAAATCCCATCTGACACGGCACTCACTGTTGGCCCTGGTCAGCGTGAGGTGTGAAGAAGAGAAGTGTCAGTTATGGCAAACGTCTAGAAATGGGAAGTGTTAAATGTAAGGTTTTTAAGACGGAAAGGGGAGATTATTTCGTTTTGCGAAATAAGTTGGGACCCTTTGTCGGGTTTAAGATATTAACCAGAGTTTGAAACTAGATTTTCATTCTTACTCCTAAATCTGCAGTAGACAGATCGCCAGGCTAGAAAAATATCTTGCGTATTGAAAAGTCTTTAGTTTCTGGGCAACATTTTGCCGAGTTCTAGACTACCATAATATTGAATGATTCTAGTTCGTGGTATTAATCTGTAGTTCTGTGCGGAGGTAAATATTATATATTAGATATCTAGTAATTTTGTGAAGTGTTTAAAGTGTTAAATCGCTTATTTCCCTAGTTAGATTTTTGTGCAGATTAATTAAAATATAGTCTGTATTATTTTCTAGTGACGTGTTTCAGTGGAAAGCAGAATAACGTATAATTTCTAGCTTAAAACCAGGTAGCTATCAGGAATTAAATTTAACTGCTAAATAATCAGACGAGAATATATTTTAAAATTAACTTATAACTGAAATGCTACATCAGTGAGTATTGACGGGATACGTAAGTCTTCCTAATTCATGATGATTGATTTTATGTATATAACTTTTTTTACGGGAAGTTTTAAATGATAAGTCAAGCTGTAGGCTTGCAGTTTAAAAATGTAAATTATAACGAGTACCTAGTATGTATAATTATTTTATATGTGGTTTTTTCCTTTATTCAGTGAATACTGGGGTTAACCCTAACTTTGCCAGCGTTAAGTACTGATGTGTGATATCTGTGAAGAACTAAAACATTTTCCTTGAAAGCCTTGGTGCATAATCTTTACAAGTACCCTATAGGTTAAATAAAGTAACAGGCCTATCGCGCCATATTTAACTCTTCCTGAGAAACAACTCAAGTATATTTTTAGCCTATGTGGCCAGTAACATATTAACGTCAGTAACATTCCGACGGAGTTTTGATTAGTGGTGTGGTGACCGAATAAAGTCCTAACCAGAAAAAAAGTAGACACCGATCTGACATTCCTCATTTCTAGAAACGTAAACTATTGACACTTTTCTCGTTGTTAATGTTCGTGCCTGGACAATTTTAATGTGACCTAAACAGACATCCGAAAAATAAGCACACCCAAGGAATCGTTCCCTGAAGCAGAGAATTCAACCCGTCTTTTTGGAACTAGGGATTTCTTGGTCAAAGACTGCCATTGACGATTCTGTATGTGAATGTCCTAAAAATTGTGTTTCCAGAAGTGGCTATCAAAGCTGTGAGTATGAACAAATGCACGTGATCACGGCTGAATGAATAGAGTGAATGCAGGACTGAGTGATTTCTTTATTGTTGTAATTTTTGGCACCCATTTTGCTGTCTTAACTTTCTTTATGCAAGTATTGCTAACCATAATTCCCTTAGAATAGAGCAGAGATATCCAGTCTGCCCATACCTTGAAAAAAACGGGGAAAATATTAGACCAAATCATATGTATCTGTGACTCTTTGGGCTATCATCTTTCTCCTAACGGGACTGTGGGCTAAACATCGAGGGAAGATCATAACTGTGGGTCTATCATTTCTTGTAGCAGTTCCTTGATTTTTATGACTATTTGTATATGCTTTGATGTAATTTTTATGTGTTGTGATGATATTTTAGATGATAATTAAAATTTCTCGAGAACTTAATCAGCGCGTTGGTCAGCTCGTTCCAAATTATCTGTATAATCATTGTTATAGTTTGTACGTCTGTACGTCTAACTGTCATCTTGTATGTGCGTGCATGTGAGTGGATAGAAATATATATGTAATATATATATGTGTTTAGACTGTCTAACTCCTCTAAATCTGTCGTAGAAGATAGGTGAAAGACAGAAGATTTCTCGATTTCAGAGACAGCCTCTATCACAGTCTACCATCTCACTCGTGGAAATCTATTGCTATTACTATCTATCACTGTGACTATCACTTATTCAAATCTAATCAGAAGGGACCAACCCAAGTCTTAATTCTCCTATCAAAAATCTACGACAATCATTGATATGACTATCAAGCCGGAGCAGCAACAGTGGAAGCACCAGAATGATAAACTAACTTTTCTGGCAAGAAATAACCATAAAAGCTATAACATATTCTGTTAGACTTAATACATTCTCAAGGAAGATAACAGTATAACATCTGCTATCGTCTCTGTAATCGTCTTTGTCCAAGTTGTCTAATTTTGTCTTGGAATCGAAATTAAAATTGACAGCGGCTTTACAGGCCCCAGCCAGTTCTGTATGGCCCCAGACAGCGAATGCTGACGGGCGTAGCGACAAAGCTGCTTAACGAAAAGAAGGTATTTGTTCTAATGGAAGATATTGAATTTATTATTACTTCGTTAAACTGCATAGGCCGTTTTATTGATTATACAACAGGAAGAAAGATTATTCTAAGAAATGTCGTGGCCATTACGGGGCAAAAAGAAGAATGTAAGAACATCTAGGTATAACACTGATTATATATAAATCTATTGTACTTAACGTCTAATCAGCTCAAACAGAGGATTAGTGCGTTTAAAAGAGCAATAAACATGTGCTGAAATCTGGGAAAATCTAGAATAAATAGGTCGTTTTAGGGGGACCCTATTTTGCACAAAACTCTATTTGTGGTCAATTTAGAAGATGGGAACATTAACGTCGAACTATTTTGCTGCGTGAAATAATTGAAATAATCATTGGAAAGTCAATATTTTCTATGGATTGTTCTCCCGAAAAAGAGAATGTTTGAAGTGACAGCTTGAGAAAAAAACACGTTATAGATATAAAGAAAATAACCATAGCATATCTTTAGAACAGTGATTACAAAGTGTGGCATACATTCCCATGAGAATATGTCTTAGAAAGTTGAAGGGTTGTACGCAGGGGGCCGACTGAGTGGTCGGGCAATTGAGCAATTCCCGAGGGCCCACGGAGCCGCGGTAGCAGAGTGTTTAGTGCACTGGCTTCCAAGCTCGGTGGTCCATGGTTCAATCCCCAGTTGAGGTGGGATATTTTTAGACCGCGACGGCTCTGGGATCGACCCAGCCTCAAGAATTGGGTACCAGAGCAACTCTGGGAAGGTTAAGGAGGCCGGCGTGATGCTAACCACATCACCCCTAGTGTGCCGATGGTCGAGATAATATGGACCTAACACCATATCCCCAATATGCCTCAATGGGCGTGTAACGGGATCCTTTACCCTCCCCCCTCCAAGGGCCCATAGCAGTAGCAGACCTTCTCTTCCCTAACCTCTAGCTGTGTCGGATGGGTGGTTATGGGTGGTTATGGGTCAAAAACACTTATTGTCATGGGTCCAGACCACTCTCTGTCCACCCCTGAGAACACAGCAGAATTTTTTAATTTGCTTAAGCAGACGGTTTTTTTTCCTGGAGCACGTCAAACCCATTAAATACATTGGCGCTCTCACAGATTGGAAGGGAGGCAGCAAAGAAGAGATTGCTACCCGAGGGGCAGCAGCTGGTAGACTTTTTCAGGCCATAAATCAAGGATTCCTAAATAAAAATAGAAATTGGCAAGAAGCCCAAGATGCCTCAGTTCGCTCTACCTACGTTTCAGTGTTGACATATGGATACGAATCATGGGCAATGACTACAACCCGCAAAAGCCAGCACCAAACCTCAGATGTGAGGTATCTGAAGAAGGTGGTTAAAGTAACGAGAGGCATAATCCGCAACATGGCCTTAAAACCCAGCCCCTGCAGAACCAAGTGGAACAGTCCCAGTTACGACAGGTCTGCCATGTTAGCAGAAAGGGAGTAGATCGGCTACCACAACAAATATGGGAAACCAAGAGCCAGGGATCCACACCTCCAGGACGACCCAGAGTCCGCTGGGAGGACAACATTAGACAATCTCTGAAGGACCGAGGACTAGATTGTAACGAGGCCAGGAGGAAGACAGCCGATAGGATAGAATGGCGCTTTCCCTGGCAAACCTCTACACCCCAGGGTAGAAGAGGAACGACTAAGTAACTAAGTCAGACGTTTTTAAGCTATAGAAAAAAGTGAATTCACATTTAGTATATAGCACGTTTCACTAGCTTTGCCCTCAAACAAATGTAATTATCTGATTAACCGTCTAACGTATTAATGCCATTTTTTGCATACGATGTTATATTGGGTTAGACCCAACAAATATATACTTTATATCTGTGCATCTTGTCCAATTCCCATAAACGGATGAAATCCTTTGATCTTGGTCGGCATACTAATTATTGTGTATCGAGAAAAGAAATTTTACCACTTCATGCACAGATTCTGTGAATTGATTAGGCATAGGCGTGTCTACTATTACAATAATGTGGCCATCACGTTTGCAATTGAATACGTGTTGAAGATGATTTCTTAAATGATCTGCATGCGAGATACTCGTGACATTGTTTGTCATTGACATTTAATGCGCTACCATACTGGACCTTCCTTGATCTAATTATTTCAATGGGTATCAGCTCTTTGCGGTTCATAAATATCATAATGGAACGTTGCTCCTCTAATGTGCTTGTAAATAACGGTAAGGTCATCTTTAAAGAAATTAAACTTCATCCGAATCATAATCAGATGTCTCTGAGAAATTGAAAATCAATCTCGGCTGAATGACGGACAAACCATCATTCTTCCAATATTCCTCTTCCTCTTGTAACACATGGTTCTCACTTTTCTTCCAATAATCCCTGGCTATATTGGAGATGGCGGCTTTTATAAGTATTTCAACATCTTTTAATTTGAACGTTCTATTTTCTGTTGCTACCTGTTCCTTAATTTTAGTCCATACTAATTCTATTGGGTTTAAGTGAGAATGGTAAGGAGGTAATCTTAAACATCTGTGACCATGTTCATGGATTGCCTTGTCTAAGTGAAATATCTTTGTATGCTGTGTCTTTTTTTACAATTCCAAGTAATTCAGGTTCATGAACATTTCGTTGAATGGAATGTTGTTTATGGTCAGCCAAATCTTTATTACATCTTTAATACTTGGTGAATTAGAAACTTTATCTTCTGGTGCCACAACGTTGTGATATGAGGCATTGTCCATTATCAAACACCACGGTCTATCCAAGGAAGGAAGTACATGATTCACAATCCAATCTTGAAATATTTTGCCATTCATCTCTGCATGGTAATCCCTATTATCTGTGGATTTTGAAACAAATATGAGTTCAGTATTATTTAGAAGCCCATGATGGCTGCTTCCTGGATGTGCAATTATTAGGCGCTGTCCTTTGCTGCTTGGTACTAGTCTCTTAGTTGTTCCATCAGATGATTGCCATTCTCGTTCATTACTGTGGTGCGCATTGATCCAAGTTTCATCTAAATATACAAAATCATAACAATCTCTTCTCATTTCTCTGACCTCGCGTAAATATTTGCTTCACATTGCAACTATATGAGGCTTCTCACAAATAAGGTTTCTACTACCAACATATTTTCTAAAAGTGAATCCCAAATTCCTAATAGTCCTCCATAGCGTAGATTTGGAAATATCAATGTCATTATTCTTTCTTAACCAAATTTTCAATTTCCTTAAAGTCACTGCCTCACTATTGTGAAACATATTGCAAATTTCTTTGCGGATCGATTCTCTGTCAAAATTATCCACCACTCTTGGCCTAATTTTCGTGTGTAAAACACTGGAATTAGACATTTCAGATGTCGCTATCCAGCGGTGCAATGATCGTTTGCTTATCCCCAAGGCGTGAATAGTCCTCTTTTGTGGGTTTGAAATAGAATGATATAGTTTTCCTCGAGTAGCTTCATTGCAGAAATACTTAAAAATCCTATTTGTGATTTGCTGTAATGTCATAAAATGTACTCGCAGACTCATTTTTCCTTCTTAACCACACAATAATTTTTGTAGACACACCTCTGATTGACAATGTGTGCGTTGCACCGGATATAAACTGTTTTATGTTCAAGAAGTGCGATTTCACGCAATTTCACTCAAAAATCATGCCAATTGCTTGATAAACCAAAAATGTGCAAATGAGGTCGTATAATTTACTGTAGACATTTCAATATGTGTGCGTGTGATGTGTGTTGGCAAGTAGGATTTTATATTATATCGCAAAGAAACGAAAATTGAAACCAATGGCCGCATTTTAATGAAAAATTTAATTCATAGGGTCTATACCATTTCAAATTCACACACAAAATTTCACTTATATGCGTTATATATTCGCTGAGATATAGCATTTTGAAGTTGGGCAAAGCTAGTGAAACGTGCTATAATAGAATGGTGTACTGTAGAAATACTGTCATGTTTATTTACAAGTGTGCGTCGCGCTCCTGCATTACAGGCGATACCACTATAGCAGACCAGTAGGATGATACGAGGTGTTTCGCATAACAATAGTTAATGTTGAAAATGTACTTTCTGTTCTAGTTAACATGCGTACTTGAGCTTTGCGCAGTAGCGCTACCATAGGCAATGAGGTTTTTAATGACGCATGGTTATTGCTATAGCACAGGGGTCGGCAAACTACGGCACGCGTGCCAAGCGTGGCACGTGGAACGATTTTCAATGGCACGCTGAGTGAAATAAAATACTGTACAGTAGATGATCTCATTTAAAAAAAATTGAATTTTTAATTAAATAGAAGCATATAATTCTTTTAAAGCTTTTACCTGTTTTTACAACCCTTCAAAACGAAAGTTTTTAGACATTGGAGGTAAGAATGTGCGATCTGATGCAAACTAAAGGCCCGATCATACTATACTGCACGTAAGTCTTTGTTTTTACGGACCGTTTCCGAGAACAAACATTCTTCAACGAATTTCACGGGGAGTGGTTATACTTTGCGGCGCCCTCTAGTCTGGCGTCTACCTGCTACCGTAATTAGCAGGATGAGATTCTTGAAAAGAATCCCAAGCGAATTTTGAGGGGAAGCGGAGACGTAATATCATAATTACGCAATAGTGTCTGGCTAGCGCCTGGACGAGCGTATTTATTTCGTTTTCGCTCGCAGTTTTTGACTCCCAGTGTAAGTTTGGAGCAACAATGACTGACCTCGACGAAGTTATATTTCCGTCTTATCCTTCCCCTCTCTCCCGACCACCACCACCTCCACAGTTCTCTCGGCTGTCGCATACTCATGCCCGTACAGTCCGTTGACCGCAGCACAAAAGTTGGTGCTGTTATTAAGTAATACGGTGCCGTTAAAATGACTCAAAAAAGACAAAAACTTGATATACGCTCGTTTCAAGACTTTTGGACAAACGAATATGGATTCATACAACAAAAGGATCGTGCTGTTTGTGCTTTATGTCATGAAAGTGTCGTATGCCGTACGTCAAGTGTACAAAGACACTATCAAACCAAACATCAGTCCATGTTTAAAAACTCTGAGGAGAAAAGTGAAGCCATAAAAATGCCTGTTTCTGGCTACAAAAAACAAAGTAGTATTTTTAGTCAAGTAATTGGAACCAAAAATAAAGCTACCGAATGTAGTTACAAAATTGCACAATGTGTGGCTTCGAAGGGCAAACATTTCACAGATGGAAAATACATCAAGGAAACATTTTTGAGCAGTGCTGAATACCAAAGAAAGAAACAATACTGTCTCGGATTCGAGAAATACCGGGTTCTTCGAGATCAATCGAGAGGCGCATAACTGATATGGCTGAAAATGTAACGTTAAAACAAACAACCTGGTTACAACAAGCTGTTGTGTTTAGTGTCGCTCTTGGCGAAAGTGTCGATGTGAATGACGTAGCGCGCCTAGATATAGTTGCGCGATATTGTGATACGACCGTATTTATGAAGAACTGTGCTGCTTGATACCTTTTGATGGTACAGCCAAGGAAGAGGACATTATAACTGCATTTGTAAGCTATTTCGAAAATCAGAACATTAACATGAATACAATATTCTGTGTTACTACTGATGCCGCCCCTGCATTTGTCAGAAAGAACAAAGGATCTGTTAAACTTCTTGAAGATCGTATTGGACGTCAAGTATTGAGCTTCCATTGCATTATACACCAGGAGAGTTTGTGTGCGAAGATTTCGTCACTATCCTTGAACTCTGTAATGGAAACTGTTGTCAAGATAGTTAACTTCATAGTTTCTCGCTCTTCATTGACCCACAGGCAATTCAAGTCTCTTCTACAAGAAATGGAGAGCGCATATGCGGACCTCCCGCTGTACAGCAATGTTCGTTGGCTTAGTCGAGGTAATGTTTTGAACAGATTTGTATCATGTCTAGAAGCAATCAAGGTGTTTCTTGATGAAAAAGAACATTTCCCGGAATTGAATGACGAGGACTGGCTGTGCAAGCTGATGTTTCTGGCTGACATAACTACAAATCTGAATGAATTAAACTTGCGTTTACAAGGGCAGGGTCAAACAGTACTTGATCTTTTTGAGCACTGGAAAGGATTTGCGTCAAAATTAGACATATTTTGCAGAGATATTATCACTAACACATACAAGTACTTTCCAAACGTAAAGGTTCATTAAAATCGATTTACTGTCAACATAGATGAGCTTCAGAAGCACGTTGAAGCGCTTAAAGGAGAGTTTGCTAAACGAGGTCAAGACTTCAAAATTCACGGGCCCATGTTTTCTTACCTCATCAAGCCCGACTTAATTGATCATACTAACATCCCATTTGACCTATCTCTTTTCGAGTGGATGGATGTTGACAATTTTGAAATGCAACACATCGAATTCAAGGCATCAGAGTTATGGACGATAAAATTTGTAGAATTGCAAAAAACTCTTGAAGGAAGCTGCTTGGAAAAGTCAGCTGCCATCCTCAACTGCTGGACATCCCTGCCTGAAGCGTTCACCTGTTTGAAGAAAGTTGCATTTTCTCTACTTTCGGTTTTTGGGTCAACTTATACATGTGAACAAATTTTCTCACACATGAAAGTTGTTTTAAGTCCACAGAGAAGTCGCCTAACACCTGTGCATTCAGAAGCCTGTGTGAAGCTGAAATTGACAAAATACACACCTGATATTGAACAATTAACCAAGGAGAAGCAAGGACACGGGTCCTATTAATTGATTAATGACTCAGATCAATAATAATCAATGATTACTCATATTAAAATTTTAATAACGTGTTTTATGTTTGGTTTATTTAATTGTTTTGTTCTTCAAACTATTGGACTTTCTGTCTTAACAAAATATACATATGGCAATTTTATTATAAAATTTCAAACTAATGTGTTCAGAACTTAAATTTTGCAAAACATAATATTTGTATTGATATTTGTTCCTATTTATATTAAAATATTGAATAATCTACAAAGAATAGAATAGTTATTTAATGTATCGGAAACATGTTAATACAAGATCATTTTTAAATTGTTTCAATAATTGTTGTATATAA
Source organism: Oreohelix idahoensis (assembly GCA_024509875.1). Taxonomy (NCBI): domain Eukaryota; kingdom Metazoa; phylum Mollusca; class Gastropoda; order Stylommatophora; family Oreohelicidae; genus Oreohelix; species Oreohelix idahoensis. The sequence goes on from JAMPIV010015047.1 coordinate 211,370, forward strand.
GAATATGGTGCACTTAGGTTGGCACGCTGAGTGACTTTGACACATTACTTCGGCACGACACTACTAAAAGTTTGCCGACCCCTGTACTAAGCCATGAAAAGGACTACTATAGCACGTTTCACTAGCTTTGCCCAACTTCAAAATGCTATATCTCAGCGAATATATAACGCATATGAGTGAAATTTTGTGTGTGAATTTGAAATGGTATAGACCCTATGAATTAAATTTTTCATTAAAATGCGGCCATTGGTTTCAATTTTCGTTTCTTTGCGATATAATATAAAATCCTATTTGCCAACACACATCACACGCACACATATTGAAATGTCTACAGTAAATTATACGACCTCATTTGCACATTTTTGGTTTTTCAAGCAATTGGCATGATTTTTGAGTGAAATTGCGTGAAATCGCACTTCTTGAACATAAAACAGTTTATATCCGGTGCAACGCACACATTGTCAATCAGAGGTGTGTCTACAAAAATTATTGTGTGGTTAAGAAGGAAAAATGAGTCTGCGAGTACATTTTATGACATTACAGCAAATCACAAATAGGATTTTTAAGTATTTCTGCAATGAAGCTACTCGAGGAAAACTATATCATTCTATTTCAAACCCACAAAAGAGGACTATTCACGCCTTGGGGATAAGCAAACGATCATTGCACCGCTGGATTGCGACATCTGAAATGTCTAATTCCAGTGTTTTACACAGGAAAATTAGGCCAAGAGTGGTGGATAATTTTGACAGAGAATTGATCCGCAGAGAAATTTGCAATATGTTTCACAATAATGAGGCAGTGACTTTAAGGAAATTGAAAATTTGGTTAAGAAAGAATAATGACATTGATATTTCCAAATCTACGCTATGGAGGACTATTAGGAGTTTGGGATTCACTTTTAGAAAATATGTTGGTGGTAGAAACCTTATTTGTGAGAAGCCTCATATAGTTGCAATGAGAAGCAAATATTTACGCGAGGTCAGAGAAATGAGAAGAGATTGTTATGATTTTGTGTATTTAGATGAAACTTGGATCAATGCGCACCACAGTAATGAACGAGAATGGCAATCATCTGATGGAACAACTAAGAGACTAGTACCAAGCAGCAAAGGACAGCGCCTAATAATTGCACATCCAGGAAGCAGCCATCATGGGCTTCTAAATAATACTGAACTCATATTTGTTTCAAAATCCACAGATAATAGGGATTACCATGCAGAGATGAATGGCAAGATATTTCAAGATTGGATTGTGAATCATGTACTTCCTTCCTTGGATAGACCGTGGTGTTTGATAATGGACAATGCCTCATATCACAACGTTGTGGCACCAGAAGATAAAGTTTCTAATTCATCAGGTATTAAAAATGTAATAAAGATTTGGCTGACCATAAACAACATTTCATTCAACGAAATGTCCATGAACCTGAATTACTTGGAATTGTAAAAAAAAGACACAGCATACAAAGATATTTCACATAGACAAGGTAATCCATGAACATGGTCACAGATGTTTAAGATTACCTCCTTACCATTCTCACTTAAACCCAATAGAATTAGTATGGGCTAAAATTAAGGAACAGGTAGCAACAGAAAATAGAACGTTCAAATTAAAAGATGTTGAAATACTTATAAAAGCCGCCATCTCCAATATAGCCAGGGATTATTGGAAGAAAAGTGAGAACCATGTGTTACAAGAGGAAGAGGAATATTGGAAGAATGATGGTTTGTCCTTCATTCAGCCGAGATTGATTTTCAATTTCTCAGAGACATCTGATTATGATTCGGATGAAGTTTAATTTCTTTAAAGATGACCTTACCGTTATTTACAAGCACATTAGAGGAGCAACGTTCCATTATGATATTTATGAACCGCAAAGAGATGATACCCATTGAAATAATTAGATCAAGGAAGGTCCAGTTTGGTAGTGTTGGGTCTAACCCAATATAACATCGTATGCAAAAAATGGCATTAATACGTTAGACGGTTAATCAGATAATTACATTTGTTTGAGGGCAAAGCTAGTGAAACGTGCTATAGCAGTTATCATGCGTACTTTAATTTCAGACTGGTACGAATCAACGATAAATATACGGCGGGCTGTCAGGATGATTAGTGATATTTATTATTACTTGCGTTATATTAATGTGTTGTTTCTATAAATACACAGACATACACACACACTAACATATTAACGCACATACACGTTTGAAATTAACTGTGTCACGCGAAATTTCATGAGAAAAGGTGGGAGAAGATATTGTACTCACACTTCCGTAGTGCGTATCTATGCGCGATTTTAAAATCCGAATTTAATTATGGCGGCAAAGTGTAGTATTATGTTGTCTCTAAAGAGGGCTACAGTCGCCACGCCATCACGTGACCGGCAGGAGAGCCAAATTGGCGCCACGCCATCACGTGACGGGCTGGAGAGCCAAAATGGCGCAAGCACGCTTGACCTTCGAGCAAAGAAAGAGCATTGTGAAGTGGTATTTCAAAGTGGAGAACGTGTGTGAAGTGCAACGACGATGGCGACAGGAGTTCGGGACAAAGCCACCAACACGCCGAACAATCGCACGCATTCGCGATAAATTTGAAAACGATGGCACCGTGCATGATGTGCACAAGGAACGATCTGGGAGACGTCGTTCAGCAACAAGCCCTGCGTCCCCTGCTATGGTGTTACAGCAATTCACGCGCTCACCGCAGAAGTCTGTCAACCAATGCGCACGTGAGACGGGAGTTAGCCGATCCAGCGTACGACGAATTCTGAAGAGAGTGAAATGGAAAGTGTACATCCCGCGACTGTTACACGCGATGAGTGAGGATGATCCTGATCGACGCATGCAGTACTGCGAGTGGTTTCGAGACAAGGTACGCGAGGATGCGGATTTCGCGGAAAAAATTGTGTGGTCTGATGAGGCACAATTTAAATTAAACGGTACAATCAACCGTCATAATTGTGTGTACTGGGCTCCAGAAAATCCCTACATTCATGTGGAGAAAGCAGTTAATCTACCGGGGGTTAATGTCTGGTGTGGACTGACATCCAGAGGACTAATTGGACCATTCTTCACTGAGGGTACGCTCACTGGCTTGGTGTACCTCGACATGCTGCGTGAATCCATTTTACCGGCCATCCGTGCGCTTTACAATGCGAATGAGGAAATTTACTTCCAACAAGATGGCGCACCACCACACTACCACAACAACGTGAGAGCCTACCTTGATCAGATGCTACCAGGTCATTGGATAGGACGAAGGGGTGCTGTTGAATTCCCACCAAGTTCCCCTGACTTAACACCCCTCGACTTCTACCTGTGGGGAACCTTGAAGGATGTGGTATACCGTACCAGACCAGCTACACTGCCTGCCCTACAGGAGGAAATCCAGACGGCCTGTAGAGCAATCGCTGTGAACATTTTCACCTCAATTGTTCGTGCAATGGTTCGCCGCAATCAGAAGTGTCTGGATGCCAATGGTGGACATTTTTAGAACCAAAACTGATTGCAGTAGTCAAACAGCACCTTTAATGTCTAAATAAATGTAGTAAGACAAATTTCATGTCAATATTATACATACATTTGTCACGTTGAAGTGTGAGTACATGTTTTGGACCCCTCTGTATACTAAAGTCAAGCGTTTAAATTTTCTTGGCCTAGCTAAAATATATTAAAATAGGCGACGTTTGATTGGCGACTCTCGCCGCTTAGAAGTTTACAGAGCGTGGGCGGAAAGATCCATATAATGTGCGGTATTATGTGACTCTAGACTAGCCAGGACCGAAGAAATATAGGATTTCGTTAACGATAACTAGACTAAGTATTGAGGATCTACTGAAATTAAATCAGCAAGAAAACGTGACGTCATAATACTAGAAACCACTTTGAACTCGAAACATATAAACAGGATAATAGTGGGATTATGATTAAAGTAATACTCAACTACCTGTAAGAAGGCCTCATACCCTGTGGCCCGACATTATTCGGAAGTCACTCTGTGCCAGACGTATGTAAATAACCCGATACGGGGTGAGTTGTAACATACATTTTATCATTTTATATTTGACATTTGACATGTTTAACTCGCTGGTTGTTGCACAAGTTCATACGAAGCTGGCAACCTCAGCATATGAAAATTACATAGTTATAAACCACCACAGCAAGCGCTGGTGACTGCTTCATGCCAGTTCTCTCACGTAGAACCAAAAGTGTAGGTAGCCCCAGGCTCCAAGTGGAGCAGGGAGTAGATGATGATGACATCATGGTGTACATATTTATTATATTAACATTTTAATGTTTGTATGTATATTAAAACATGTGTTAACCAGTCAAATATCGTTTTCCGCTGTCCAGCCACATTTTATTTCCGTCAGATTACCTGAATTAACGATGAATTTCATCATATCCACTGAATTTATCATTAATGCTCTGGGAGGGTAAAATTACCGAGAAAAAAGGGAAAGGTCGGTGGAACGGACAGCAGGGAAGGTGTCTTAGTGTCAGGAACCCAATAGTTAGCAGAGACATTTGTTCTCTTCTAAAGTTTGCGGTAGTTTGGAGATATCAGTTTGTTGTACACGTTGGTGATACCAGTCCGTGGTACAGGTTCATGATACCAGTGTGTGAAACCATCTTAATACTAGTCTATGGATCAAGAGCTTATGGTCTACGCTGGATGCCTGACTGTGACGGGAAGTGAAGATCCTTGCCTTGATGTAAGGAGAGATTACCCAGCAACTACGCACGGGATGTGTCCCTCACCAATTTACGGAGCAGTCAGCAAACTGGCCCAACAGCTGGCCAGATACAGGATTTTAATCTGACCAAAAATAAAATAATTCTCAACACCCAAATAAACCACTCCGAGAACATTTTTTTATGAAGAAAACTCCATATTTTTTTTTAAATCCATGAACCTCATTTATTTATTTACTCATGTTAAAGAATAATTGATAATTAAATTTATTATATGTATTTACAAATCAATGGTTGATTTAATTATTACAGAGAGAAGTGCACAGGTGTGAATAAGTTATCTTAAATATGAATACAGAGCTACTTAAGGAATATTTTAATTTCTATTCACAACTCTGTGAAGAGTAATCTTGAGCGAAAGTAGATGTCTTTAAAGACCCTCATTGTTTACTCTAAATTTTGGCCATTATTGGACCATCGCTGCACAGCAGGGGAGAAAACCCGTGACCATGGAGTTGAATTAATCTGCCATCACAGACGGCCTAGCACGTGGAACGCAGGCGTCAAACTCCTTTTATGCTGAACACGCACTCATAGCTGCGGTACATGATCTCTACTGCTTGAAGCACTGAGCAGGAAGAGGTAGCACAACTGCTTGCGAGCTCTTTTATCAACTAACTCACGTGACTCAAAAGTTCCTGAAAATTCGACATCGTTCGCGCCTCTTATAAAATTCTTAAGTCTTCGCACCAAGAGAAATTTTTTTTTTTTTAATTAGGTGTTTGCTAATTTTCTTTGCAGCAAGCCCCTTTCAACCATCTACCATATACATGGAGCTGTTGGTTATATCAGGACGCGTTTCATTTTTTGAAATATGCTTTTGTATTTATTTTATACCTTATTATCTCTAGTAGGTTGTTTTTTTAAACTATTGTTCAATGTGGTTTTATTATCCAAAATATCATATTGTCTAAACTGGAGGTTTTTATTTTTCACTGGAGGGTTTTTGGTCAGTCCGTATTTATCTGGGGGGAGTCTTTCACCAGTGTAGACTACTGGCTCGTATCCTTATTTATTTTTTATATGTTAGGTTTGTTTTTTGAAATATAGTCCGCTGGGAGGACAACATTAGACAATCTTTGAAGGAACCAGGCCAGGAAGAAGACAGCTGATAGAATAGTCTGGCGCTCTCTCTTCCAAACCTCTACACCTCACGGTAGAAGGGGAACGACTAAGTAAGTAAGTGTATTTCTGATGGGGTCTTAGTGCCAATGAGATTTTCTACACTCATTTCTACCTTGTTGTTACTACAGTATGCCTTAATGTTTTGTCTCTGCTGAACATATATTTTGCAGTCCACCAGGAAGTGTTTAATTGTGTTTGGTTCTTGACACTCTTCGCACGTGGGTTCCTCTGTCATAAAATATCCAATTCCCAGCTTGAGCCTCAGCAATTTTTTATTAATTGGTATTTTTAGTTCATCTTTTATGTGACATTTTTTGCTTGTTTTTTTCAGGATTTTATATGAGTGTCTTGCTTTTTTACTTTGGTCCCATGATGTTATAAACTCTTTAGTTATTGCTTGAGCAATTAAGCTCTTAATTTCAAACTTCTCTAAGCCTACTTCAATTTTGTTATAGCTAGTTTTCCCCCCTTTGGCTTCTTTGTCTGCAAGCTCATTTTCTGCTATCCCCACATGTGATGGTATCAATGTTAGTGTTACACTGCATCCTATAGTGTGCAGATATGTATTGACCTGTAGTACTTCCTCTATAATATCTGGGAAATAACTCTTGTCCATCCGTTTATATATACTGTTACCTCGCTTATACTATGCCTTGTTATCTGCCACACGTGGCTCCACGCCATGTTCTGTAAGGCCTTAAAATTACATCTTGAAAACAAACTTTCCTTACGAAGCCCTGAAAGATTGAATCTACACCAAGCTCCTTCAAGCTAGTAATCACTTTCCCTCAAAAAATCCGCCTGCCATTCGGTAAGCACTTCCATACCATAATTTTCTGCAAAGGGAGGGCCGAATCAAATGCTTTTTTGGCTGGTTGGGATCTTTATAAGTAACTTTATAGTTACTTATGTTCTTAGCGCGCGCCGGTTTATAACACAACAAAGAATTTAATATGACAATATCGTACATGAACAAAAAAAAAACAGTTCACGTTATTCATTATTGAGATGAAACTAACAAAACAAAAGAAAGCGATAGTAACATCACCTATTCCCCCCCCCCCCCCCCTCCCCAAAAAACACTATAAATATATCCAGGACAGTCAAAACTATCCCATCGGGATAGTATGTGCAAATAAGCAAATTTTCCTAGCATTGAGACGTCTAGATGTTTTGAACCGTAAAATACTTTAAACAATTCTTTCGCATTCTTGAGGATGGCTCTCAATCATCCCCTGCCTTATTCACAACCTCTTGTAAGGCGCGTCTAAGGTAGCAGTAGTCCTATTCTGTCTTCTTCTCATCCCAGATTCCCCCCCCCCTTTTTTTCACCCCCGGGGAACTATACAGGGCCATGTTTCTAATTGTCTAAGTGAAACGTCCTGTAATGAACAATAAAAAATCCCAGCAGCTTTACGGGAAAATATGGCTAAAGCGCGCATTGCGGCGTGAAACCTTAATTGAACACCTATTAAATGAGCACACAGGTCTTTCACATTTTTCCTGGTATATTGACCACTGACCATCAGTTATGACAAGTTTGACTACAAAGATACAATAAAGTTTATATAAAATGGAAAGGATTGAAATAAAGACAGGAAATTAGGGCCGTCATCAGTTAGCGCATAATATAATTATTTGCCGTCATGTTTTGGCGGGTTACTAACTCGAAATGTCAAGAACCTAAGCATTTTTGTAAATAATAAATACGTGCATTTTTACTACGCAATGTTATAATTTAAAACAGGCACATGCGTTTCTTTTGTAAAGTAATGTAATGTATTCCATCGTGATTATTTTGTTTCGTTTCCCGTGGAACAACCTTTGGAATAGTTGCTCTTGATTTATATTTTATAAATACCGTAATATAATGCGTGTAACGCTCCATTACTTCTGTATATATAATAAAAGAAAAGAAAAACATATAAGTGGCTCTGCAATCAAATCCTCTAAATAATAGACATCGTGACATTTGTGCAAGTAATTTAAATCAAAGCGAATGGAGAGGTAATACTTGGATCAACCGTCAAACAAAAAAGAGGAAGGGAATCGATACTACTTGCAAGATCAAGCCTAATTCAGTGGCTTAAATATTTAATGCTCTTGTGATTAGTAAGAAGGTCGGATTCGACTTCTTAGTACGACATGTGCAAAAGAGAAGACGCAACAATGCTTCAAGTTCGTACTTTTGACTGAAAAAATAAACGCCACTTTTATACTGTTGGACATTTGTGGCAGGAGTTAAAGTGATACAGAAAACCACAGCAAGCGGATAATTTTGACGTATCCGTTCAGCAAGAGTTAACATGATTCAACAAAAAACAACAGTTAGATAACGTTAGACATCTAATGTGAACAAGAGTTAACAACGATACAACAAAAAACACCAGTCAGATAACGTTAGACATCTAAAGTGAACAAGAGTTAATACCGATACAACAAAAAACACCAGTCAGATAACGTTAGACATCTAATGTGAACAAGAGTTAATACCGATACAACTAAGAAATATCAAAAGTCAGATTAAACGTAAGACATCAAGTAATATCAAAAGTCAGATTAAACGTAAGACATCAAGTAATATCAAAAGTCAGATTAAACGTAAGACATCCGCGCGGTTAAATATCGATGGGAGAGGGTTCGTCCGAAATTTCCCAAGCATAAAATTATTTCTTTTTTCCCACCACCGTCATCTAGAGATCTACCAAATCAGCTCATGCGATCTATCAGTAGATCGTTATTGACTGGTTATCGACCCCTGTGTAAGATGATTAAAGGTTATTAACAGTTAATACGGCACAACAAATCGCACCACTGAGGTTGTGTAGGATTAGGGTTCTTAACCTGTAGGGTGGGCCTCGCCAAGGGAGGTGCAGAGGGGACACAGGGAAAGTGTGAGGTAGCTCACAGAAAATATATCCCAGTGGCTTTCTCATAATTAGAAACAGACGCTGGAGATAGATAGGACACACACTGAGGAAACATGTTGATAGCATTACAAGACAGGCCTTGCTCTGGAATCCACAGGAAAAGAGAGGTAGACCAAAGAACTCACGGAGAAGAAAAGTAGGCACGGATACAATGGAGATACAAAGACATGGAAAGACTTTGAGCGGATGACGCAGGACAGGAAGGGATGGCATAAGTGTGTTGAAGGCCTATGTTCTTTGGTGAGTTGAAGGGTAGTGATGATGCTTTCTCATTGGCTGGACGTCGGTTGGGTGCCAAGCATGAAGTGCTGCCTAGAATTGTTAAAGATTTCACCATAATATATGTCCTTACTGGCAGAAAACAGTAACAGACATCTCATTAAGGCAGTATTTCCTAGTTGTTGTTTTTTTGCGTCTTGGACCCCTTTTGATTCTCCGGTGAAGGCTATGGACCTCAATCGTTGAAAAAGAATTTTTTTTTAAAAAAGCGTAATAAAAACCTTTACATTTTAAGTGTTATGTTATGTATACCCAGACTCACTAGAAATCATTTATGGACCCCCATTCGTTCTGTGGACCATAGGTTAAGAAACCCTGCATTAGAATAATTTATTTATTTTTATATTTGTGTGTGTGTGTGTGTGTGTGTTTGTGTGTATGTGGGTGGATGGGAGGGAGGGAGGGAGTGATCCATGCAGTAAATCTTAGTTATGGCGCTTGATTGGTTCATTGATTAATGTAAGATTTGACGGCAAAAAAATCTAAGCTTCAATTTGTGAATGACACAAGGAGGGGTGGGGGGAGGGGGTGTGTGGTGTGTGTGGGTGGTGTGTGTGGTGTGGGAGGGAGGGAGGGAGGGAGGGAGCGAGCGAGCGAGTGAGTGAGTGATCCATGCAGTAAATCTTAATTATGGCGCTTGATTGGTTCATTGATTAATGTAAGATTTGACGGCAGAAAAATCTAAGCTTCAATTTGTGTAGGACATCTACAATTTGCAAGTTTAATGCGATGCAAAAAAAAAAAAAAAGGTTAAGATTGACTCAGATGGTATGGTGTCCTACTCGAATTCTAAAGGTACCTGGTTCGCTCCTAGCACAGGGAATATAATCGATGGAAATTCTTTTAGAAGCAATGGTTCATAATACTGTCATACTCCCTCCCACCCCCGATCTCCTGGGTAGTGAGATCGGACGCCTAGCCTTCTCGGATAAGGACGAAAAAATAAGAGGTCCCGTGTCCAAGTTGCGCACGTAAAAAATCTCTCGGTAGTTGGAATCGTAAAGAATAGGCCATGCAGCCGCTGGTCTGGCAAAATTTTAAAATTAGGAAACGCACTGACCACCAAAATATTTATAGAATGTGTGATTCCTTTATACATGTCACGAAGTGGATTTAAGTTTAGAGTGTGTCTGAGTGTATAGACAAGACCATAGTATGAGAAAGACTGAAGAGATAGATGTAGATGAAAATGATAGTGAAAATGTGAAAAGATGAGACTATTGGCTCCGAGAATGAGAACCGAGATTGACCCTCCCTCGCCACTCCGGACGTCTTTGATAGTTATAGCCTCAACCGCCTCTTACTACCCTAAGGGGATAAGGTTAAATTAAAGATCACATACACCACGATACAGACAACATATAGCTACTGTACGTAAATAAATTGACTTATCCAGACTACAATTTAAAGTTTATTTACACCCAAAAAAAAAATCAAATACATGTCAAAGAAATAAAGTGCGTGTTCGCACACCTGGAAAACGAACAAGCACAATTAAAATGGTTTATCATCAACCCCAACCCTTCACCCACAATTGCAACCTGTATGGGGAAAAGAATTTACGATTAACTCTTGCAGGCCGGAATTTTTTCATCAGTTTTGCCAGAATTATTTTTGTACCTTAAAGCAGTACCTTTATAAATTCTAAAGTTTCTGAGTTATTACACAACAAAGACACACATATTATACATCACAGTAAAGATAAATGAATGTAGAATTAGAATATGAAGGATTTTTAGTGATATTCTACATATAGTATTCAGTTATGAGTCATAATATAGACCACTTTCAAGAAAAGACTCATTTTAGTGAATGAAAAATGTACTCACCAACCCATGCATAAATACTGAAATATTATCAAGAGAGCTCCAGCATCTTTTAAAATATCACTAATCCATATATGAATATTATTTACAAGTGTCAGCTTCCTGTGATATTTTGTTAATGTTTTACAGACCATCCAGCAAACCATATAAACATTATAGACATTTGGAAAGAAAAAGGACATTAGAGGCCGCGTGAAACTTTTAAATTCGAAATCATCATTTTAATTTTCGAAATCATCATTCTCACTAAACTCGTCAAAGATACACAGTTCCCTAGCTTTTTCTACAGATAAAAAAGACCTACGTTTTCATAAACATGATGTGGTTGGTTCGCTAGACATTGTCTGTATAAACAACAATAATCGCCGATCGAAAGCTGACAGATTTACCGTTTTTTCACAGTGAAATTAGCTAGAACAAGCGTGTTTCCAAATCACAATTCAAAGATAGCCCTCTTCTGAATAAAAAAAAGAGTAACTTCCGTTATGTTAAAATACCAAATTACGAAAATACGCAACAAATTTCACGGAACACAAAAGTGACGTTCCCAACGTCGTTTCGGCTTCTAAGGGTTTTGCGGATGTACGCTACCAGCGTCGTTCCGGCCTTTAAGAGTTAAACAAACCACACTGAACTTGGTGGGGTCTCGGATTTCGAGCCGCCACTCTAACCAACTTTTATTACTATTTCTACTGTCACTGTCCAAAAGACTACCTACACAGCTTTCAAGCTCTTTAGGCGATATGCACTTCACTAACTAACACCACTTATACTGCTACGCTAGTAGACTTTATTACAGGTATGGCTCAGAGGCTTTGCTCTAAGAATAATACAAGACCCTACTGGTCCCGGCTATTTTCTATCTCTCTCTCTCTCTCCTCTCCCCGTCTGCTGATGTGGCGTCTCCGTTCGCCTCTTCTCTCGTTAACATTCAGAACCAGGAATGGTAACCCTTTCTCCTGTTCTGACTCCTGCACTGATGACTTGAGTGTCAAGCACAATGTACTTGAATCAAACTGTAGAAACTTCACTGATGAGGGACCGCTTCTTTATTGGCCCCGTTACCCCTCTTCGGGTTTAGAGTCACGACCTTATTGTGGTCGTGAAAAAGCGAAATTACAACAACGCTGGCAGCATGCCAATAACGAGCTCAGAGCTCTGGATTTTTCCGACAAATCCCTTTCCAACTGAAGAATGTCTTCCCTGCCTGGGAAAACATATTTCTATTCTTCCTTCGCCTCTGGCAATATTTCAAGCTCTGCGCTTCTGAGATGCCAAAACTTTGCCGTGGGTAATTTGTAGTGCCAAATTTCTCTCTCCCACTGTGCCGTGACCTGCTGTTAGACAAAGAAATGCAACAGCTGTACAACACATCAATAATATACTCCTATAAACGAATATCTCCCTTACTTCTAACTCCCCTGTCTATCCCCTGCTCTATTTTCGCACTAAGCGACAAACAATTATTTATGCCTGAAAGGTCAGCCTCCCATACAATTCCCTTCTCTTCTCGCTACTCCGGTCTCAAAGTAAACATCACCCAGGTAATACCCTCAGTCTGGTAATCAACTCCCAGACTGGCTGACCTAAATCTTTAGTTATGCCTGGCTGCCCATGGGTCAAAACAATTCAACTCTCCTGTCCGTCATACTTTGGGCTTTTTCTACACTGACCTTTGCTGATTCAATGATTAACACCAAATAAAATTAGACCTACTCTAGGAATCATTAAATTCCCGTCCCGTCAAATTAATCACATCCAAACTGTAATAAAATTTATTTCCTTATCAGAAATATAAATTTCATCTCCTATCTTCTGATTACACACAATGAAATGCCCAATAAAATACCGTACAAAAATGACGCTAATATATATATATATATATATATATATATATATATATATATATATATATATATATATATATATATATATATATATATATATATATATATATATATATATATATATATATATATATATATATATATATATGTCTGCGTCTGTGGCCTAATGGATAGGAACGCAGTTTCATAATCCAGATATACCAGGTTCGAAACCTGCTGCAGGCGGTTTGGTAGCAGATCGCTTTGTGTGGATTTTAACAATGGTATAAGCGCGTACCGTTCAGAAAGCAATGGAAAACTACTCAGCGAAAAAAATGCCTAGAAAAATCAAAAACAGCCAATAAAAGCTGGAGTTGATTGCCACGTCCTGTAAAGGATAAGCAACTAACTTTATATATATATATATATATATATATATATATATATATATATATATATATATATATACTATATATATATATATATATATATATATATATATATATACACTGCAAAATGTATGAACAATAGAAGTTATATACACGTGCTCCCGCATTCTCAACAAAGTTAACTTCACTCCTCCTCAACCATCTGAATATCGTCCCGAATTAATACTCAATTTAATAACAGCCCACACGTGCTTCAATTTACACCAATCTGTTCCCGTATATTCTGTAATTTATCATAAATCAAAGATGCGTGATTTTCTACAGACTAATTTGTAAATATAACAGAGCAAACACTTAATATCTCAAATTCTTAATCCCTCCTAGATACTGCTATTCTTCATAGAAAGAATTATATGTACCTCTTACATTAAATACTTTCTCTAAGATCGCAATTGATGGCCGTACACGTTAAATTAACTTTAAATTAACTTCCCGAAGAAAACCTTACTGAATCGGCTAAGACTGTATTAAGAATCAAATAAAAGTACCACGCTAATAACTTATGGCTTATCAAATTCGAATTTTCCACTTTTAAGAGCAATCGAAAATGACTATGGTTACACGGCTGGCAATTTTTCATCAGAGAGAACGACTATGAATCTACGTGAGTATATATTACGAAAAACCCCCACGCGGACCTAGCCCTACGTCATAGTCAGGCTTTGTTCTAAGACCAATGATCGCGCTGTATTTCAATAAAGTTTGACCCCGGCCAATCAGATTAGTAAACAACTCTGACTCATATTATTACTGCTACAGCGCGTCCAAAAATGGCGTCATATTAAATAACGTTACCTGTTGGCGTGAGCAAAATTAACTTGATACGTTGAGCGCCAGTTTTAACATACATGGGTAGAGATCAATACCCCCATCCCCCGTTTAAACAAAGAATGTACAAGGAGATTGACATAAGTCTTGGGCCTGACCATGAAGGAGTCACAGGAGGAAGATGAAACTTGGCACATTTAAAGTTCATCATATTTGCACTGAATGTATAAAGTACGCGTTTGTTTCTTCAATGGGTTTTCCCGCTACGGTGCACGGCGCAATGTACCCTGTTGACCGGATCTGCTGTTCCAAAGATTTGACAAAACAATGGAAAAGAAGGAGGCCAGAGCTGTGATAAAATTTCTGATGTTTCAGGGAAAAACACCTACAGAAATACACAGGGAGATGGAACCAGTGTTTCGTGATTCTTGTCCTTCATATACTTCGGTAAAAAACTGGTGTCAACAGTTTAAGTGCGGCCACTCAAATGTTGCTGATCTGTCAAAATCTGGTAGACCAGCCTCAGAGTGCAACGATGAAAATGCAACAAGAGTGAAGAAAATCATAGACCAGGATCGAAAAATGACAATTGTGGAGATAGCTAATAGAGTAAAACTAAATGAAAGAACAGTTTATAGAATTTTACACAACAGACTGAACATGAGAAAAGTGTGTGCATGCTGGGTTCCGCGACTGTTGACACGTGAACAGAAGCAAACGAGGGTAAATTGCTGTCAACAGTTGCTAAAAAAAGTGTCAGTCAAAAAATTATTTGGAGACCATGGTGACAGTAGATGAGACTTGGGTACACCATTATGACCCCGAATCCAAAATTGCCAGCATGCAATGGAAAACCCCGGGCTCCCCAACACCTGTCAAGCAGAGGGCGCAGAAATCTGCAGGAAAAGTGATGCTGACTGTTCTTTGGGATGGCAAAGGTGTCCTTTTGAAAGATTATCTGCCTCGTGGCAACACAGTTAATGGACAGTACTATGCAGATCTTCTCACAAAACTAACAAAGGTTGTGACCAGGAAACGAGGGATAACTTACTTACTTACTTAATCGTTCCCCTTCTACCGTGAGGTGTAGAGGTTTGGAAGAGAGAGCTCTAGACTATCCTATCGGCTGTCTTCCTCCTGGCCTGGTTCCATTCTAGTCCTCGGTCCTTCAAAGATTGTCTAATGTTGTCCTCCCAGCGGACTCTGGGTCGTCCTGGGGGTCTGGATCCTTGGCTCTTTGTTTCCCATGCTTGTCGTGGTAGCCGGTCTTCTCCCATTCTGCAGACGTGGCCAAACCATCTTAGTTGGTACTGTTCTACTTGGGTCTGCAGGGGGTGGGATTTAAGGCCTTGACGTATCGTCTGGTTGCGTACCATGTCTCTTCTTGTTACTTCAACCAACTTCCTCAGATATCTCATTTCTGAGGTTTGGATCTGGCTTTTGTGGGATGTAGTCATTGCCCATGACTCGCATCCATATGTCAAGACTGGGACATAGGTGGAGCGGTATACAGCCATCTTCGTTTTCTTACCAACCTCTCTCTTGCTAAGGAATCCTCGATTTATGGCCTGAAAAAGTCTCCCAGCTGCTGCTTTTCGAGTGGCCAACTCTTCTTTGATGCCTCCCTTTCGGTCAGTAATAGCTCTGAGGTATTTAAAGTGGTCGACCTGCTCCAGGACCTGTTCTCCCAGCTTAATCTGATGTCTTCTTTCTTCTCGTGATATCACCATGGATTTTGTTTTAGAGCTGCTTATGACCATCCCACTCTTCTCCAGCTCTTCCTTCCAGACTTGCAGGTTGAATTGGAGATGTGCCTCTGATTTAGCAATCAGGGCAACATCATCAGCAAATGCCAGCTCCGAAATACAGACCTGTCTCATCTTCCAGTACCCCACTGAATACTTTCTTGTTCTCTCCTTACATGCCTTAATGACATCGTCCATGAGGAGTATGAAAAGGTAAGGTGACAGGATATCACCTTGTCTTACACCAGTGGTGGTCCTGAACTCTTCTGACTTATGGTTTGCTGTCCTCACATAATTTCTGCAAGACTTGTAGAAGCTCTGTATAGCATGAATCAGAGGTGCTGGAATGTTCTTCCTTGCCAAACAATCCCAAAGTTTGCTCCAGGGGACCCTGTCAAACGCCTTTTCCAGATCTAAGAAACAAAGATGGATCTCACTCTTATACTCAAGGGGAAACGAGGGATAACGCGCACTCAAAAGCTTCCTTTGCTTCAAGACAACGCGCCCTCTCACAAAGCACGGCTTGTGCAGCTAGCAGCCAACGATTTGAATATTGAAATTCTTCCACACCCACCATATTCTCCAGATTTGGCTCCATCAGACTTTTTCTATTCCCAAATCTTAAAAAACAGCTAAAAGGAATTCATTTTGACAGCGATGAAGAGGTTATACTGGCATGGGATGACTGGTTTAGTTTGAAAAATAGGGTGTTCTACTCCCAAGGTCTTTTCAAGGTCAATCAGAGATGGCAGAAGTGTGTCAATTCAGACGGTGGCTATATTGAAAATGAATAAACACTATCCAAATTTCAGCTCTCTGTGACATGTCCTTCATGGTCAGGCCCAAGACTTATGTCAATCCCCTTGTACTGGCGTACAGAATATGACCGCATTATTTTACAACGGAAATACGACTACAAGAACGAAATACTACAGAGAAAAGCACTGGTGCAAATCTGTACTAAAACTACAGTAATCCCTATTTTAAAAAACCCAATAAATTCCCTACAAAACAAGACTAAACTCCACTACTATTCATAGAGAAGACACATAGTGCAGATTAGATAAAACTCCACCGTAATCCCTCCTTCTGAAAAAAAAACGAAAATAATAGACGGAGAAGAAACCTGGGGTGGATTACATGTAATCCCTCTTGGAAAAAAAAAACGTAAATAATGCAAGGAGAAGAGACATGGGGCCTTTTGAAAAAATAAATTAGAGTACTGTATCACAATACACACATTGCGATCCTCGTCAGTGCTACGGAATTCGTGCACTGTGCTGAGATCCTCCTTGTGGGATGTAAGGGAGGAGATCGGAGCAACATATAGAGTTTTCCGTGTGCAATGAAGATGGTCCTAAAACCAAAATTTAAAAAAAGCAACTCATAAAGTTTGAATATTAGATGTAACGAAGTATCATGATACTCTAGCGGAAAGGGTCTTATTGTAGTAAAGAATAAGGTTTTCCTGGACAAAAAGATGTATCAGATGATACCAGGATAGTGCCAGGTGAGAGACTGGTCTTACAAGAAATACCCCCTTTTCTGAACAGAATAAGGGTGTATCGACATCAAAGGTTAAGATCAGCTGTATAAACCTCCAGGAGTGATGAGAGTGAATGTCCTGAAAGTCTATTTGTTCCCTTTCAAGATCCGCCTATGATATTATATATTATTATTTGGCTAATTTTTCAAGGGGTGTTAATTATTGTCTATCTCTATAACTATAATATGTATCCAACAAAAACTTGTAACTCAATGTAAATAATTTCAGAAAGTCTGCTGGTACATATTTACTATTTATTAAACCTATACCGGTTCTCTTTTCGGTTAGGTAATTTAAAGAAATTCAAAGGTATTTACAACATAAAATAAATAAACATAGAAACTTTAATTATCAAACAGAATCCTGTCTTGAAAGTTCTGTTTTTCTCTACACTGATTAATTATTATAATACACTATATTGTGTCACTGAGTTGAACTGTGAAGATAGTAATATATTCATTATATCCACAAGGATTCATCATACACTGTACTTGTATCTTTTATTATTCTTATATTGGTGTTAGAGTCTGAATAGGCTGACCAGTGGAATTTCTATTCCACTTATCTTGTTGGGGTGAGATGCATCCAACTCCAGCAAGGATCACTCAATGTCTGGATCTCCAGGCTGGGAAAACAGGGTAACCAGTTCTATGAACTTCAAGAACTATCGCCCCATAGAGTCCCACCGAAGTGGATGTCTCGTACAATCTTGGTAGTTGCAGGATAAAACCTGGAATACAAATAATCACAACCTCTGTATGGTCCAGCACTATTCTGTCCTTACATACAATGGACGTAACAAACAGTGTCAGACATTGTGCTAACATATGCACAGGACAATTTACCTCACTACCTATCACAGCCAGTTCACTGTGACTACAATTTCCTTATAAATCCTAAGTTAGATCCAGTTGTCCATGATCGCTTCCATACAATGATTTGGTATAGTATAAAAGCACTAAGTAATATCTTGATCGATTCATTACAACAATTCATGTTAATCCTTCCTTAGGTTCCCGATAAATGTCATTCCTTTAAGAAATCCTCCTTCAAATACATTATTAAACTTACAGTCGTATTTGTGCCATCATTCTCAATTATTCAATTTGTCAACGATTCAAACATGTTGTGATCCAGTGGATCCCATCTCATTGTAACATCGCCGGCAATGAAGAGGCTGACAGAATGGCAAAAGAAGGTTCACATCTACCTCAGCCTGATGCAAGCATAACTTTTGAGGAGGCAAAGAGTTTTATCAGAATCAGTTTCAGAAACAAATGGAATGTAGAACATCCAGGGCACACACAGAATGATGCTTACTACCAGCTCCACAGAAGAGAACAAGTGGTAATCTTCAGACTCCGCACTGGCCACAACAGATTGAGATACCATCTATTCAACAAGCTAAAGATAGGAACTACCGATCAGTGTAACTGTGGCACTGATAAAATGACTGCTGAACATCTGCTTCAAAGTTGCCCCTTATATGTGGTACAGAGAAAGTGCATATGGCCGACGCCAGCTCCTTTCGTGGAAAAGCTTTACGGGGATTCAAATAGCCTCAAACTGATTACTGCTTTCTTTGAGAACATTCAAGTGGACGTCTGAGAGTGTACGAAGAAGAAGAAGAAGATTCTCAATTATTCTACACATTTTACAATGCTGGCTTTCGTCTCTAAAAGTAAACACATGCTTGCGTTTCAGCCGACAGCACACTCGTTCTGTAACACATGCCGTGCACTTCCTAACACACCATTGGATTAAAACACAGCAAAAATACATAAATATATACATATATATATTCTTTATTACCCTCAGGCAATACACACAAGCTGTAACAGGCTGTTAATAGGCATCTAGTTCTGCTAGTCAGATGCAGCGGCAAAGTATAATGGCAGTAACACTTTTTACCGCTCTTCGTCTGTTCAGCTCGGTTTTGAAAAAGTTGTGGCCTCAATTCAGCCAAGTTCAAGGACTTATATAGTACCGCATCGTCCCTCTCGGATGGCATGGGGTAAAAACGGTGTTAGGAATCTAAAATTGGGGCGTATTTTTGCCTTCAGTTCAATTAGCAAAATTTTTAATATTCATTCTCTTTCTTAATTCTGGACCGATTTTGATCATTTAAAGCTAGAATTATACTGTGAATTTATCTCTCCCGTTCCATATAATTGTATAGGTAGCAAAAATGCATTTTAATCTATGCATGCTTTAACTAACTAAATTTGGGACTAGCCTGATGTATAGACGTCATTTTAAATGATTTCTCTTTCTAAAGGAACTACTATTTGAGGAAGTCTTTGCACTTACCTCTAAAGTAACATTACCGTTGTTGAAATATCTATACCTTTCCGTTTAAACATCTTTAGTCCTTAAGAAATTAAATAAATTCGTACTATCATTTACATAAACTGGGCCTCTATGTTAAGCATAAAATGTTCCAGTATACAAACCACGAAAGGAGCGTTTTGATTGGCTATTTTATCGGACAGTTTCCCACAGTAAGGCTTTCGGTATGACGCGTTGTAAGACAGACCAAATCACGACAGATACAATAAAACACACCTGTCAGATAATGCTTTAAACTTAGATTAAGCAATAGTTCTTGTCATGATCATCATCTTAACCTTTGAGTTCCCTATGGAGCATTGACATTCAGTATGTCTTCTTCTACTTCTTGCTATCGCATCTTTGATGTTTACATCGTCAGATGAGTTCTCATGATGAACTCGACCATTGTCTGGAGTTCCTCTTTAGCTTCAAACAGCTTTGAGTTTAGTGTTGAGTCATTGGGCCAGTGTATCTTTCTTAACTGGTCGTACAAAGGACAATCCTGTAGAACATGCTCAGCAGTTTGTTCGTTTAATCCACATGTGCACAGTGGTGGAGCAGACACTCGTAGCTTGTACATGTGTTTATTCAGTTTGTTATGTCCTGTCCTGAGGCAAAAAAATGGTGATCTGTCCATGCCGGTCAGTAAGTGAACACCAAGTCTTTCTGTCCTGTGTCATCATTTCACGGTCGTTCTATATCTTCCTAATCCCTTTCTTCGCTGTTGTTGATGGTTTTGTGATTTAATGTTTCTACCGGATAGATTATTAGATCCCATAACCAACCCTCCTTTTTTCCCTTTTTTTGCATGCTTGGTAGGTAATGGAGTTACTATTATTTGCTCCTCTTTCGGGCCACGGTAACACAGCGTGTAGAGTTATCATGAGTCAATAAAATACACATTGCCAGTTATTCTTGGACGTTTGTGGTGGAACAAGATTTGAAATGTTACAATGAAATAGTCCATCTGAGTGAGTTATTGTTCGAAGTTTGGGATGGAACAAGTGTTGAAATGATACAGTAAATTACTAAATCCAAGTTATTGTTCGAAGTTTCTGGTGGAACAAGTGTTGACATGATACAATAAAATAGTCCATCTGAGTGAGTTATTGTTCGAAGTTTCTGGTGGAACAAGTGTTGAAATAATATAGTAAATTACTTCTTCTCTTCTTTGATCCTTAGCAGCCGACTGTTAAAGCAGTCAGTGGCCATTACGCCTGGTGGTGTCTTGTAGGGCAACAACAAATTGATTCCACTTTGCTCGGTCGGCGGCCATCCTTCGTACAGTGCCTCAACTCTGGTTCATTCTTTGCATCTCAGCCTCCACAGCTCTCCGCCAAGTTGTTTTTGGTCGGCCTCTCTTTCGTTTTCCTTCAGGGGTCCATAGCATAGCTGTTCTTGCGATGGCATCGGGGTCTCTTCTGAGGACATGGCCAACCCAGCTCCAGCGTCTGCCAGCTATGATGGTATGCATGTCCTCTTGCTTGCTCCGAGTAATCAGATCTTGGTTGGTGATGGTATTCGGCAAAAAGATTCGGAGAATTTTACTTAGGCATGTTGTGTGAAAAGAGGACAATTTCGACATTTCCTTCTCTGTAACTCTCCAGCTCTCCGCACCATAGAGAAGCACAGAAAGCACACAGCTCTGATATAATCCTAATTTTGTGCTTGTGCTGTACTGAGAGGACTTCCAGATGATGTTTAGACTAAAAAAAGGCTGTTCTTGCTTTGTTCATTCTGTTGTTGATGTCTTTGCTTGCTCCGCCGTCTGGTGTTACTATGCATCCTAGGTATGTGAAGGTGTCTGTCTGTTCCAGTTGCTGATTCCTTACTGATATGGGCACAGGGTTGCTCACATTGAGCGTCATGACCTCTGTCTTCTTTAGGTTGATGTTCAAGCCCACCTGCTGGCTATACTTATTAAGTCTATCCGTTTTTTCCTGGATGTGTTGTTGTGAATGTGCTAGTAGTGCAATGTCATCTGCATATTCCAGATCTTCCAATGTAGAAAATGTAGTCCATCGTATTCCTCTTGGATTGCCCTCTGTTGTCTGGCGCATCACCCAGTCTATGACTGTTAAAAATAGAGTGGTTGATAAGGGGCATCCCTGTCGTACTCCTGTCTTCACTTCACAGGTTAGGTTGCTCTGCCCAATGCTACACGTAAAGTTGGCATAAAGGCTTTTTATGATTGACACTATGCAGCTTGGAATTCCATAAGCCCTCAGTATTTTCCATAAACTGTCCCTATGTATACTGTCAAAAGCCTTTTCAAAATCAACGAAATTAATGTACAGCTGTCTTTGCCATTCTGAGCACTGCTCTATAATGTTCCTGAGGGTAAATATATGATCTACACATCTTCTGTTCTTTCTAAATCCTGCTTGTTCTTTCCTCAGTTTGTGGTCTACTGCTTTTTAGAATCTCTGTATAATTATCCTGCCTAGTATTTTGCTGGGAACTGAGAGAGTTATTCCTCTCCAATTATTGCAGTCTGCAAGATCTCCCTTCTTATGGAATTTGACAATTATTCCTTTTCTTCACTCTGTTGGTGTTGTCCCAGTTTTCCAGACTTGTGCAAATAGTGGTTCTAATAGTTCTGCTGCTAGCTCTGGGTCTGTCTTAAATAGCTCTGCATTTAAGTTATCATGACCAGGAGCTTTTCCATTCTTTAACCCTTTGATTGCTGTGATGATTTCTTCTTTTCGTGGGATGTCAGTATTAACATCTAGATCATTTTCAGCCTCAGGAACATTCAATTGTGTCTCTGGTGGTTCCTTATTCAGAATTTCTCTGAAATGCTCTGCCCATCTTGTTTCCTGTCCCTCTACTGTCGTGATGAGATTTCGGTGCTTATCTCTTACTAATGTAATATTGTTTGCACCTCGTTTTCCACTGATGATTTTAGTTATTTTATATACTGTGCTTTGCTCATTTCTCAGTGCTGCCTCTTCTGCCTGTCTTGCAAGGTCATCCAGAAATGTCCGTTTGTTAGCACGGGTTTGACGTTTAACTTCCTTGTCCAGCTGACTGTACTGTTCACTATATATTGCATTTAACCTGGAAGACTTAGCTTCTGTTTTCTTTCTTTTCATTTCCTTTCTCTTCGCTGTGGTGTTTAGCGTCTTCTTCTTCTTTGATCCTTAGCCGCCGACCGTCAAAGCAGTCAGTGGCCATCACGCCTAGTGGCGTCTTGTAGGGCAACAACAAATTGATTCCACTTTGCTCGGTCAGTGGCCATCCTTCGTACAGTGCCCCAACTCTGGTTCATTCTTTGCATCTCAGCCTCCACAGTCCTCCGCCAGGTTGTTTTTGGTCGGCCTCTCTTTCGTTTTCCTTCAGGGGTCCAAAGCATAGCTATTCTTGTGATGGCATCGGGGTCTCTTCTGAGGACATGACCAACCCAGCTCCAGCGTCTGCCAGCTATGATGGTGTGCATGTCCTCTTGCTTGCTACGAGCAAGCAGATCTTGGTTAGTGATGGTATTGGTGTTTAGCGTATCTGGTGTTATCCAGTCTTGGCTCTTTCTTTCCTGGAATCCCAAGCATGACTTGCTGCTTTCCTTCAATATTGTTGAGATGGTATTGAATCTCTGATCAACATCATCGGTCTCTGTTCTTTCCTGGCTTTTGATAATCTCATATCTTCTCTTTACGTCGACCACGAAAGCTTTTCTGGTGAGGGGATCCTTTAGTTTCGTGATGTTGTATCTTTTCTGTTTGACTCAACTTGTCCAGCAGCTCTAAGTTTTACTTTCAGTCTTGCTACTACTAGGTGATGATCACTTCCCACATCTGCGCCTCTTCTTACTTTCACGTCTTGTAGTGCATGTCTCCATCTGCCATTGATCATTATGTGATCTATCTGGTTTCTGTCTCGTCCGTTTGGTGATTCCCATGTTAACTTGTGCACTTCCTTGTGTGGAAAAAGTGTTCCTCCAATGACCAGGTTGTTAATACTGCAGAAGCTTATTAATTTGTCCCCATTCTCATTTGCTGTTCCACTGCCGCATTTCCCCATTACTCTTTCGTTATAATTATTGTGTGCTCCCACTTTCGCATTTAGGTCTCCCATTACTATAATGAGATCGTACCTGGGTGTAGTTTCCATTTCTTTTTGTACCTGTTGATAGAACTCGTCCTTGATCTCTTCATCGCTGTCGTTTGTTGGTGCATAGCATTGTATAATTGTGGTGTTGGTGAACCTCCCTCTCAGTCTTGCTCTTATCAGTCTGTTGTTGATGGGTTTCCATTCCAGTAAAGACCTTTCCATTCATTTCTTCAGGATAATGGCTACACCTCGTTGTGCTGACCATCCTCTCTGCAGAATAAAGTACTGTTTCCCCTGTAGCTGTTTTTTATTCTCCCTTTACCTGTCCATCTGCTTTCGCTTATTCCCAGGATATGTATCTTGTAGTTCCTCGTCTCTGCTGTGATTTGTCTCAGCTTTCCTGCCTCATTCATAGTTCTGACGTTCCAAAAACCAATTCTGGTTTCGTGTTTTGCGGTCGGGGCATCCGTTTTCATGCCAGTGGCTTCCTTTCGGCTTTCACCACTGTCAGTCATACGAGCCTGAGACTCCGGGTGTCCGTCCCGCAGCAACTTTTTTCCATTTATTGTTGTTTCCGTAACATGTGCGATTTTTTACATAGACAGGGGTGTCGGCCCTGTGCTAAAACCCCCAACCTGGAGGACCAGAGTACCAGCTTTTGTCTGACCCCTACCCACGCAGACCAGTCCAGCTTGGTTGAAACTACCAGGAGTAAATCTCCCACTGGCATAGCTCTGGGGATTGTCAGGGTACACAAGCTGCCATACCGCTACAAGGTATAGGTACCATTGATGGCAGAGTAAATTACTAAATCCAAGTTATTGTTGGACGTTTCTGGTGGAACAAGTGTGAAATGATGCAGTAAATTACTAACTATAAGTTATTGTTGGACGTTTTTGGTGGAACAAGTGTTGAAATGATACAGTAAAATACTCAATCTGAGTGAGTTATTGTTTGACGTTTGTGATGGAACAAGATTTAAAATAATACAGTGAAATAAACTGGTAGTAATAAAAGTTGGGAATGTAAGGGTTAAAAAGAATACGCCTAATACGATCATAAAAAAATATTGCCCTACAAAATACCAAATCTCACCGTGAAAAACGTTACACGAAACAATTAAAACACAGCGTGATCTGACCGAGTTTAAATGTTACATTGCGCAAGAGATAGCTGATATAATCCAAACACAAATGATCTGCCACAGGTGAAAGTGTGATGTTACGCAAGGGAGCACAACTTAAATCAAACAAGACGCTGTTAAAATTCTCGGTCACGCTAAACTGCAACTGGTACGTGTGTTTTAAAAATTGTGTAATTAAACTATTTTTAGTTTACTGTTATACCTTTGTTACGTGTGTTCTTGATTTGTAGAGATTTACTTGAAATCAATCATAGTAATGTCCCTCTGACTGTTGGCGATGAGTAGCTTTTTTTGTTGTTTACTAAAAACTAACAATACCTTGTCATAGCGGCATTTCTCACTGGGATTAATCGAAGTGATAGCAGCGCTTTCCATTTACGGCTTGTATTTTTAAATACATTTTTCTCTGTCTTCACTGTCTTATCTCTATTGCATTCGTTAGTTTGTCACTGTCAAACGTCTTATGTTCGTACCGTAGGTCTTTATTTTTTTTATTTTGATCCTTTGTGTAACGACATATTTGCGTTAACCCCACAATTTAAGGTTCTTGGTTCATTATAAGTTGCTTGATTTTCGCTGTCTGTATTTGCCACTTTATTTGTGATATCTTCTTTGAATATTTTTTACATCTAATTTTTTTTTTGTTGGTCAGTTTGTTTTCTTCTTGACATTACGCTGATTTCGTGCACATTATCTTTTTTTTACATATTCAGTCATGGTCTCAGTTATATTATCGCTCCAAAAAGTTTGAAAGTTTATACTGCACTTTTTTTTTTTTAATTTTATCATTCTCAGTGTCCGTCAATGGGTTAGGTTAACAAAGTATCGCATATAATATATGATCACTAAAAACTTTGGGAGACTCAGAGCAAAATCAAAGCACTTAATACCAAATCGATAACGCAGCCACGGACCACCTGATAATGCATCGCAGACCATAAGTGGTCCGCGGACCACAGGTTGAGAACCACTGGCGTAGAGGACTAGGATTTAAATGGTTTGACAAGGTCACTCATGTGGAACTGATGGAGAGAACGAGACGAATACCAGTGGAACATGATGTATGGAGAATACGGTGACGACGGATAGAGCAAACACTGAGACAACCATTTGATAGCATTATAATTCTATGTTCTAGAATCCTTTCTTTGACGAACGTCTGGTCATCTCAGCGTAGGCAATCTTTTTTTGTCTTTTGTCCAAGTAAGACACGTTACTTTTTGTTTTTCTTTTGTAATTATGTTTTAAAACACACTTTTAAATGAATAATCCCACTCATTGTCTTCGACGTTTGTCTGTAAAAGTCTCGACGACCTTCACTCTGTGGCTAAAATAAATACAATAATAAATCAAATTAAGAACGCGATAAGCAAAATATCAACTTTCGTGGAATAATATCTGGAACTAACTTAAATTTATAAACGTCTAAAACGCTTATACGAATCAATATATTCATAACCAGATTTCTATATACGATAGACAATTCCCCCCACCTTTCACCTTCCACAGTGCAAGTACC
Organism: Oreohelix idahoensis; assembly: GCA_024509875.1. Classification (NCBI taxonomy): domain Eukaryota; kingdom Metazoa; phylum Mollusca; class Gastropoda; order Stylommatophora; family Oreohelicidae; genus Oreohelix; species Oreohelix idahoensis. The sequence continues at coordinate 237,668 of JAMPIV010015047.1, forward strand.
CAGTCTACACACCAGACACTTGGAAACTATATATAGATAACCAAAGACGCAGCAATAGAGAACGCAGTCAGCGACTCATAGCTTGACTGCCTGCGTCAGGACCAGCGAATCAGAGCTGGTCAAGACCGCACTCCACCTCCACGTGGTGGTCCTGGAAACAGTCTGCAGCAGTGCAGTCTGGCTGAGCGAGTGTGGATCGCAATGGGAAGGCAAACCCGGTCCTAAAAAATGCCGTGCAGAAGTCGGATGTGTCGACCGAAAGGTGCAGATATCACAGCTTAGGCGTAAACAGACACAACGCAACCACCGTCCTTTTCAGGACGAACGAGGAAGAAGAAGAAAAAATATATATATATATATATTTTTAACATCGATGCACATATATAAAATGAAAAATATACTTAAAATGTGTAGGTTTAATTCTTTAGTTCTATTATGCTTTGACCCTTTGTGGGTGGACACATTGTTGTCTAAGCTACACGTGATCTTAGTGATGGTTCATTCACGCTCCTGGTGTTGTGTTGAGTCGGAACTAACTGTTTAGGACTTTACGATACATTTAACAGCACAGACGACTCACTCATGGTGCGTTTTCAGTGATTTCATTGGGTGCTATCAATCTCAACCTAAGTACAATCAAAATGTGAATAAAACGTAGACATGTGAATTCCGACAACCTTCTTGACGACGATCACGTACACAGTGTGGTAGATACACACACACAAAAAGGTCGTACTGTACTCTGCACTTGACAAGTTATTCTAGCTCTTCCAATCTACAACAGTTCTCTAGGTTTCACTGGGCGTAGTCATCTCTCTCGATCACAACTGCTTATTATGTTAGTTTGCTTGTCTATCAAACTATACTGCATTTCTGTTGTTTTACGGTGATGTTAGAAATTATCAGTTAACCGGTCGACATCGGGGAATCTTGCTTTGGTTTCAAGACTGATACCCTGTTGATTTCAAGCTGGTACTCAACACGACTGTCTAACGTAGTTTTTTGCGAAGCATAACGTTTATAAATGTGATAACACATACCTTCTCTCAAATGTGGACATCTCCGTCCAACGAAATAAAACACAATGAACTTCTATCTAAAACAGAAATCACTTTCTTCTCACACACGATTCGTTCTTGAATCATTTACTTGGTGTTGGGCTGCATCAGTGTCCACAGACTCGCTTTTGCACAAGCATTTACAAAGCGACCACATCAAACTCATCTGACTGAGTTTTCTCGGTCCTTCCTTGGCGAAGACCTGGGTAGAACTGCTTACGCACACATCGTTGCGCTATCTCCGTTACTCTTCCCTTCAGGTGTCAAACGAAAAACCTGTTCGACACATCTGAATACAACTCACGTCATGTGACAGAGTGATTCTCGGGCAATTCGTAAACTCTAGTGGCTTTTCTTTTTTTTTTTTTTACTCAAGAGGGGGAAACTCTTGTTCCTACTGTTAGCAAACGGGTATTACTTCCCTTCTATTATTACCCTTCTCAATCCGGACAATACAATAGCCATCATATACTGTATTTAATTTTGGTTTTTGTATCTTATGTTCTGCTAAAACTATAAGCAGATGACTAAAATTAAAAAAGAACCAAAAAAAAAAAAAAAGATAAATAAGTTATCCCTCAACGGGGATTTAAACCCGGATCGATTGTTCGGAAGACGAGCACACTCGCCATTACATCGGCGACATTCCTTAATGAAGTTATAAGAGTTGGTAATATTAGAGATTTTAAAAAGCAAGACGTTACAAACTGTTAGTCGTGTTTAGAATGGCAGTATAAGAGATTTCGAAAGGAAAGCGTTACACACTTTTTGTCGATTACACTATCCTTTGAGTTTCTATGTTAATATATGTGATAGGGTGGGCGAGAGATGATGATGCTGTCGTGATATGTGATCACTTTCTTGCACACTCACACCCGACCCGACCATCAATAAAACTGATTCTAAGGCAGGGGCTGTATTTATTCATACAACCCTTTCAGTGACACAAAGCAAATAATGCAAACACTAAACGAACAAAACACCCAGTCAGTGCTCAATTGCTAAACTCCATGCTGCGTGCAAACTTCTGACTCTGGATGTCTTCTCACATCTTGCCTCTACTGCAAATCTCACCAAACTGACCGCTTGTCCTGCGTCAGACTTTTAACCCGCAGTGCATGCGCGTAGTAATTGCGTCACGAAAGTAACACACGCGTAGCCGGCTGAGGACTATTTACCGGTGTTCTGGTAAAACTTATACTGGGCAAAAACACAACTATCTACTTCGGGTATTAAATACTTAAGTATGAAAATGAAGGCGTTATTATGGCCCTTTGAAAAAGCGATAACACAAATATTTTTAGGCTTTATTGTGGCCCCATCACTTATCTCCCCCCTGAAGATGTTGTGGTCCCCACAACCTACTCTGCGCCGTTGGCCCTGCGCCTGATTCTTTCTGAGCGGCGAGGCTTGGGGCCTCAATTATTTCGAGCAACCTTTCGTGGCTGGCCTTGGCTCCGCCACGTATCCGTAGTTCCCTAGATACCACTGGTGTAACATTATTCCAGATAACGTCTACCTTATCTTATGCAGTAAAGGGCGCTACCTTCCACACGGCCTGTACGTCTTTCACAAACTCTTGCCAAGTTGTGCCTGCCTTTCGCCAAGTCGTCTTACCTCCGGCACCGTCACGTATATTACTTTCACCGGCGCATTGCTCTGACCTTTACTTTGCACCACCGATGTACCCACTATCGGTGTTGCTGCCTCCTCGTGCTCCCCTCTGCTCGTAGCACGTGTGCTCCTTGAGGCCATCTTGCTGCAAGACTGCACTGCTGGATGTTTGCTACAATATTTGCTCGTTTGCTGTTGGCTCAGTGTCACTGTCTGCCTATCCTGCCGACGACGCCAATTGTGATATGGTTGGCGAGAGATGATGATGCTGTCGTGATGTGTGATCACTTTCCTGCACACTCGCATCGACCCGACCATCAATAAAACTCTGATTCTAAGGCAGGGGCTGTATTTATTCATACAACCCTTTCAGTGACACAAAGCAAATAAAGCAAACACTAAACAAACAAAACACCCAGCCAGTGCTCAATTTCTAGCCTCCATGCCGCGTGCAAACTTCTGACTCTGGGTGTCTTCTCACATCTTGCCTCTACTGCAAATCTCACCTAACTGACCGCTTGTCCTGCGTCAGACTTTTAACCCGCAGTGCATGCGCGTAGTAATTGTGTCATGAAAGTAACACACGCGTAGCCGGGCTCAGGACTATTTACCGGTGTTCTGGTAAAACTTATACTGGGCAAAAAATACAACTATCTTCTTCGGGTATTAAATACATAAATATGAAAATGAAGGCGTTATTATGGCCCTTTGAAAACGCGAAAACACAAATATTTTTAGGCTTTATTGTGGCCCTATCATATTTGTATTAATTTTAATGAGGAAATAATGAGTACTAAAACTAAAAGAAGGAGAAACCATAGTCAACCTGGTCATTGTGTATGGGCCAAATGAGGATGAGAGAGCAGAGGTCAAGGAGGAATACTTCGAGCTGCTTCAAAGGACAGTGGATGACTGCCTAGATGAAATTATCATGCTCGAAGATTTCAATGCCAGAGTTGGAAATGACCATGCTAGATGGGGTGGAGTTATCGGAAGATATGGAGAAGATACTCTCAATGACAATGGAAAGCGACTCCTTAGATTCTGCAGTGAGCAGAATCTGATCATTACCAACACAAAGTTGCCCCATAAGCGCATACATGCATACACTAGGTGTGAACCAACAAAGAATTAGAAGTCAGTGATCGACTATGCCATTGTTAGGATGAACTCATTCAAATATGTCCGGGATGCTAGAGTCTGGAGGGGGCCAGAGATTGGAAGTGATCACTACCTGCTTACAATCAAAAGAACAACTGAAAGAGTTGCTCAGCCTACGAACTGCCCAGCATCACGCAAGAAATCAAGAAAACGAACGGAAGAAATGAGAATTAAGACCTACAAGCTGAGAGAGCCAGAAATTAAGACCAGATATCAGGGGCTTATTGCTACAGCAGTGAGAAACACAGAAGAACAACCTGACGACTTGGAAACCCTGTGGCTTAAATTCAAGGACATCATAAAGACAGCTGCTGCAGAAGCATGTGGTGAAGTCCGACTTGGGAACAAGAGAAAGAGGACACCTTGGTGGACAGAGGAAGTCAAAGAGAAAATAAGAGAGAAGAAAATGGCATGGAAATAATACTTAGGAGCTAAAAATACAGCAGGACAAATAGAGAAATAATGAGAATATGTGATACTCAGAACAGAAGAAAAGAACAAGGTGCTAGCAGCAAAACAGAAGTCCTGGGAAGAATTTGGAGAAAAGCTAGAAAAAGATGCGCAAGAAAACCAGAAATTGTTCTATAAGACCCTAAAGAACACGAAGAAGGAAAAACAACGCCCTCTCAAATTTATAAAGGACAAGCAAGGCATATTGCTTACTGCCCCGAAGGAAGTAATGGAAAGATGGAAAGAATATTTCTCAGAACTCCTTGATGGTGAGCATGGTCAAGCATCAGAAATGATAACCACTAGCACAGAAGAGGAAACAAATGGTGATGAAGATGACATAAAGATGGAAGAACTGAAGGCAGCACTGGAGAAAATCAAGATGGGCAAAGCAGCAGGGCATGATGGTATAACACCAGAAATGGTTAAGTACATGGGAGCATCAGGCGACCTATTACTCTTAAGGGTCCTACAGGCAGCGTGGTGCAACAAGACCATACCAAAGGACTGGGAGATTGGCATCATAACACCCATTTTCAAAAAAGGTGACAATCGACAATGTGGAAACCATAGAGGCATATCCCTTCTCACTGTCCCTGGTAAAATCTACTCTAGAATCCTAGAGCAGAGACTCCGACGCCTAGCTGAGCCACAATTGGATGAGGTCCAGTGCGGATTCCGAGCAAACCGAAGTACTCAAGACCTAATCTTCACACTCAGACAGCTGAGTGAAAAGGCCCTTGAGTATAAGAGTGAGATCCATCTTTGTTTCATAGATCTGGAAAAGGCATTTGACAGGGTCCCCTGGAGCAAACTTTGGGATTGTTTGGCAAGGAAGAACATTCCAGCACCTCTGATTCATGCTATACAGAGCTTCTACAAGTCTTGCAGAAATTATGTGAGGACAGCAAACCATAAGTCAGAAGAGTTCAGGACCACCACTGGTGTAAGACAAGGTGATATCCTGTCACCTTATCTTTTCATACTCCTCATAGACGATGTTATCAAGTCATGTAAGGAGAGAACAAGAAAGTATTCAGTGGGGTACTGGAAAATGAGACAGGTATGTATTTCAGAGCTGGCATTTGCTGATGATGTTGCCCTGATTGCTAAATCAGAGGCACATCTCCAATTCAACCTGCAAGTCTGGAAGGAAGAGCTGGAGAAGAGAGGGATGGTCATAAGCAGCTCTAAAACAAAATCCATGGTGAAATCACGAGATAAAAGAAGACATCAGAGTAAGCTGGGAGAACATGTCCTGGAGCAGGTCGACCACTTTAAATATCTCGGAGCTATTATAGACCGGAAGGGAGGCATCAAAGAAGAGTTGGCCACTCGAAAAGCAGCAGCTGGGAGACTTTTTCATGCCATAAATCGAGGATTCCTCAGCAAGAGAGAGGTTGGTTTGGTAAGAAAACGAAGATGGCTGTATACCGCTCCACCAATGTCCCAGTCTTGACATATGGATGCGAGTCATGGGCAATGACTACAACCCATAAAAGCCAGATCCAAACCTCAGAAATGAGGTATCTGAGGAAGGTGGTTGAAGTAACAAGAAGAGACATGGTCCGCAACCAGACGATACGTCAAGGCCTAAAATCCCACCCCCTGCAGACCCAAGTAGAACAGTCCCAGCTAAGATGGTTTCGCCATGTCTGCAGAATGGGAGAAGATCGGCTGGGAGGACAACATTGGACAATCTTTGAAGAACCGAGGACTAGAATGGAACCAGGCCAGGAGGAAGAGAGCCGATAGGATAGTCTGGCGCTCTCTCTTTTAAACATCTACACCTCACGGTAGAAGGGGAACGACTAAGTAAGTAAATAATGAGTGCAGTATCTTTCTTCTTATTGTACAATAGCCAAGTTTATAGTGAGATAATCAACGTGTAGATTTGCAGTCGTGACGAAGGGACATTAACAAATTATTAAGATGCAATTGAAGTTGGTTCTTAGTTTTCTTCGTACTCTCTGCAGACGCCCACTTGAATGTTGTCAAAGAAAGCAGTAGTCAGTTTGAGGCTATTTGAATATCCATAAAGCTCTTCCACGAAATGGTACTGGTGTCGGCCCATGCGCTGTCTCTGTTTCGCATATGTTGGGCAACTTTGAAGCAGATTTTCAGTAGTCATTTTATCAGTGCAACAGTTATACGATCGGTAGTTGCTATCTTTAGCTTGTTGAATAGACAGTATCTCAGTCTGATGTGGCCAGTGCGGAGTCTGAAGATTACCACTTGTTCTCTTCTGTTGAGCTGGTAGTATGCATCATTTTGCTCGTGACCTGGATGCTCTACGTCCCATTTATTTCTGTATAATAATATAAGTTAAGCTGCATCAGGCTGAGATAGATTTCCTCCTTCCTTTGCCAATCTGTGAGCCTCTTCGTCATCATAACCTCTGCTGCAGTTTTCAAGGCCTCTGCTTCTGCTCTGAACTTACTCGAGAATCTTCCTGTTGTCACTGACAGCTTTTTTTGTGCACCACTGCTTAAGGTCAGAAAGACACCTCCACCTCCATTTTCTGTTGCATTTGTTGCTGATCCATCTGTGTTTGCATGGGTCCAGGTGTTTCGTGGGTAATGTTTCTCTGAAGCTGTTTCAATGTTCGGCCTTTGCGTGACATTTTTTTCTCCGCCGGTTTGCTTTTTGATTTTTTTTGCTCAATTTAACTACTTAATAAAACCTATTGCAAAAAGAATGAGATTACCAGCTCGTTTGATCTTTGACTTATTCAAGTTCAAAGGACTGTCCAGACAGAAGGACATAGGTAAATTATACACAGCATGTGATTTAATAGAATTAAGTGGCTTTGTTCCCAGATATAATTTGTAGATCATATTTCTTTTGATAGCCAATTTACTAGTTAATTACCGTTCTTGGGTATACTTCTTAATCCTCTATTCTCACTTTCGAACATGAATCTATCACTGCATCTATACACCGAGGGGGGATTATGGTAAGCAAACGTGTTCAAAACATTGTAGGGCTACTGAAAAACAATAAGGGAGACCTCTGTATATAACACGTGACAGGTTGTAAACGTTGTCAGTCACGTGTTGCAGTCCAACGTAATCAACATTTAAGTGCTCTTGCGTTAGCTTCTATCATTAAATAAATAAATATATATTTTGCTTAGATGTATTCGTATCCTAAATGTATATATATATATATATATATATATATATATATATATATATATATATATATATATATATATATATATATATATATATATATATATATATATATATATATATATATATATATATATATATATATATATATATATATATATAACCAACTGTAGACAAAAACAGATGAAGTCCACGGGCCACGGAGGGAACTAACGAACGAACGAACGGCTGAAAATCATTATTTATATGTGGCAGAGAAATTGGGTATTTCGCTTTCTTAAAGCTTCCATGACACGTGTCAAATCCTCGTACAAAACATAAGTATTGGCAAAAATAGTGTGCAACCCGTCACAATTTTTTTAAACACAAAAGTACCAATGAAATAAAAATAAAGGAAGGAAAGAAAAATAAATTGTATAGAGCTTCGTAATGGCTTATAAAATCAGTTTTAAAAAAAAAAACCAACAAAGAAAGAATGAAAGCAAAGATTCATTGATAAACTCAACAACCGGCATGACAAAAGTTTGAAACATCAAAGTTTCAGGCAGGGTTGTGGCGTCGGCCAAAAAAAATTTTCAACCTCGACTCCGCCTCCTGAAATGTTGCATGTCGCCTCTCCGATCCCGATTACAAAATTCGGATTCCGGACATTTTTTTTTTTTTTTTTTAACCGACTGCGACTCCACTAAATAACGACTGACTCTACTACTCCTGACTGGACACAAGAAACCGTAGAATATTGAGGGATTTTGCCGGCAACATCCGACGCCACGGTACTCCTCAATAAGTCTAGCGAGCTGATCACTTATAATCTCAATTTAGCTTTTCAGGAATGCTTTAATTTTCCGAAATAATATTGAAAGTACGGCGAAAATGTTTATCGACATCCAATAATTTATAGTTGTCAGTTAGTTAAGTGATGGTTCTGAGTAAGGCTTTCAAGTATGTTGTTCTGCGTAGTTACAGTGCGCATTAATGACTTTTCCGAACGCACTAATGCGAAGTATTACTTTTAATCGCCTGTTTACCCTGACAAACCACAAAAGTTGCAGCAATCAGCTGTTCAGCATTTTGAAATATTTATTTCTAACTTTTATTACTTACTTACTTAGTCGCTCCTCTTCTGCCGTGGGGTGTAGTAGAGCTTTGCCAGAAAGAGCGCCATACTATCATATTTAAAGTTTAACGCTCTTATTAACAATACAATGCAATCTTTTCAAATTTTAAGAAGAGATGCAAGCAATAATATATAGATGACTTTTAGCCTACTTATGTACGTACCCCGAGCCAGACATCACAGAAGCATACTTCTCCTTTTCCCCGGGGTTGGGGGGAGGGGGTGTTTGAAGAGGCAAAGACAGAAAAGGACCACTGCCCCATCAGGCATGTCCAACAAGGCAACTAACATTTGATTGTGCATGCAGCTGGCAACCTCAACATGTAACATAAATTGCATCAGAAACCACCGCTGTAAGATCATGTGACTGCTTGGTGCACACTTTCTTCCAGGGAACCAGCTACAGTGATGGCCTTATGCTCCGTAGGGACTGCAGTTGAAAAATGATGATCTTCTTCTTCCTCGTTCGTCCTGAAAAGGACGTTGGTTGCGTTGTGCCGCCGTTTACAGCAAAGGCTGCGTTATTTCCGCCTGTCGGCCCGACACATCCGTTTTCAGCATGGCATTTTTGGGATCGGGTTTGCCTTCCCTCTTCGATCCCTGCTCTCTCGCCCAGACTGCAGTGATGCAGCCTGTTTCCAGGACCACCACTTGGAGGTGGAGTAGGGTCTTGGTCAGTTCTGGTTCGCTCACCCTGACGCAAGCAGTCAAGCTGACTGCATTCTGCGGTCCATAAAAATGTGGAAGCAAACTGTCAAACAACAAGGTAGCTTGTTCGTATCTTTATCGGTAGGAAAATGATGATGACATCAACTCAAGACTAGATCAGGTGATAATGTTTAGGCTGTGAACACCCCACTGTAGATTCAAATGCCATCTGTTCAACACATTAACTCTTTGACTCAGGAACAACGCTCAGAGCGTTGGTCATATTTGTCACCCGTGCCGAAACAACTCTCTGAGCGTTGTTTTTAGTCTATCACGAATTAAAATTACGGCACAGGGTGGAAAATAATTGCGGAGTCAAAGAGTTAACAATCGGGCACATCCAAGTTAAAAAAAAGGTAATCCCATAGCTGATACTGCCGTAGGGGAGTAAAGTGTTAGAGACTTCACCATACACGGTCCTGCATCGAGCGGTGGGGGTGCCCATTTCCATTCCTCGCTGCATTTTCCTTTCCTAACTCAAAGAGCAGAGTCAGGTACCTGCATGGTAGATTGTAGAGTGTCGGTACAGTGATTCGAACCCGACACCTTTTGCTACGAGAAACCAGCGCTGACAACTCTGTCAATCAGACGCTAATCCAAATAGGGAAGACAAACTAACAGTAGAGGTTGTTCCCCTGAAATGTCGGAGCAGCAGTTTGACCACATGAGACCTGAGATAAGTCCCCAGCTATTTGAGAGAAATATATGTGGTTATGTGAGAGTCGGGATTCAGAGTCGTGGAGTCGGAAAAAATGTCCCGACCCTGATTCTGAATTTTTATGCCATGTGACTAATAAAAACAATGTAGTCAGAGTTCGGAGTCGGGAAAACGTTTTGGCCAACTCCATAACCCTGGAGCTAACGATAAAAACGAAGAAGGAATTACAGACACGGCATTTCGAAGATCGTGATGAAGTCTTTATTGACGACTAGCTAAATTCGTTAACCAGTGTCAATTACTTTCTTCCAATAACAGACGCCCAGGTCAAAGACATTTAATAATGCATTAAAATAATGCTGTCACGAAGGAATTCGTCAGTTAGAGACCAGGTCTTTCAGAGATTTTATAAAACACATTGTGAAATGTATTAGCGTGTTTCTCAACCTATTCACGGCACACTTTTCAGTTTTCTAAAAATTTGGGGCACACCTATCTGACTCCGCGCCTGAATAAAAAATTACAGTGATTTATACTAAAATAAATACACTAATTGTTCAAAAAATAATTTTGAAGTATATCTATTTTTGTTCAAAGCAGTTAATGGCTCCAATTATAATTGAATGAATTCAAGCTGTACGATCAGTTTTATATGAATTGGTGACTAAAAATATACTTCATGTAGTAAATTTACAAATTTTTGCGGCACACTTTGATAGGCGTGGCGGCACACCGCTTTAGAAACACTGGTTTATTAAGTGTCAATATGTTAGTAAAAGTGTTTTCCTCACGCGGCAGTTACCATCTTCCTGGAGTGAAATATAGGTGTGTCACGCTTCCGTCTACTCAGCAGTAAATGGGTACCTGACTCTGTTCTTGAGTTATGACGTAATTAGGACCACTGGTTCTGAAGAAAGTATTTCAATAAATTATAATCCCTCAACTGGGATTCGAACCCGGTTCCTCATGAACACGAGGCGGACGCCATACCTCTGAGCCACTCCGACCCCTATGCATGGAAAGAACAAGAGAAATACAAGTGGAATAAGAGGCACTGAAAAAGACATTGGCGTTGGATGGGATACACGTTAGGACACTAGCGAATAGCATTTCAAGTAAGTCCTCATTGTGGAATCATAAGGGGAGGGAGAAATATAAGGAGATCCAAACAAAACATGGAGAAGGGAATTGCAGACAGGCTTATATCTTCAGTTATATCCAGATTTTATAAATAAATGTCAAAAAATAGTGGTTGTCACATAATTTGGTTCACTCTCTTTTCCTCTCCTGCAGTATTGTTATGTTAGAGTCATTGTTTGCATTTTTTCTCCGTAATGATTCGTTGTCTGTTTACCTGACCATCCCTGCTTAGAGAGTAGACCGGTGATGCAATATTGGCCGACTATATATATATATATATATATATATATATATATATATATATATATATGTGAAAAATGCTAGTGGATGTCCAAATCATACGAGGCTGGCAACCTCAGCTTATATAATGAAGATTTCATGAACCACCACTGCAAGGGCTGGTGACTGCTTTATGCAAGTTTCTTACAGAGAACCAAAAGCAGAAGCAGTCCCAAGTTCCATATGGAGCAGGGAGTGAATGATGAGAGAAATGATGTACATACGTATTATATTGTTAATCTTTTCAACAAATGTAGCAGTAAATGTAAACCTATTCAGCCTAAATGTAATGAAAGTTTTCCGCTCACTGGGATTAAGATTAATTCTCAGAGAGGGTAAAGTTCTGAGGTAGATGGGATGGTGGAATGAAAAGAGGGGGGGGGGGACATGAGTGTGTGTCAGGAATACTAAATACTCAAGAGAGTATTTGTTCTTTTCTTTTGTGACACTAGTCGGTGGTACCAACTGAGAGTACAATCTCTAGAACAAGTGAGAGTATAAGTGGCCTGAAGTCGACACCAGACACCATCATCAGACTGGTCTTAGAGACGCTGGACCAGCATTGTGATTATTCCCTGATACTTCTTGGAACGCGTCACAACTTTCAGACTTGAACAGTGACGATTGAACCAGTCACCTGTCTGTAAAGAACCAAACATCAGCGGGAGCAGAAACCATCAAACTATTGGCAGCTAAGTAGAACTTGAAAGCTGCCAAGTGAACTGTTCATTTTTCGAAAACCATAACATCACCTTGTGATGAGTACTTTCTAAAAAAAGAATTATTCACTTTTAAACTGATAAACATAATTGATTATTAAATTTGCTATTTGCATATATACAAATTTAACGTTCATTTAATCACTTTGAATGTACTCCACTCGTATGTCTCAGTCAATTTCTTAAATACACTTAAAGAGAGCTATAAAATAATAATTAAGATTTCGCTGAATTAGATCGGCTGGTGGCTTGAACGAGCAAATTATAAGACAATCCTTCACAAAAGTTAACGGCAGATACTAAAGTTAATATTGCTGGGACTCATTCAGCATTGTTGTTGCTTTCTCAATATCTTGTAACTAACTACCCTCGAGGTAGAAGCATCATTATCCTTCTATCTACAACTCTGCCAAGAGTAATCTTATGCGAAGGTAGACACCTTGGAAGACCCACATTAGATATTCTTGGCTTTGGCCATTGTTGGGCCACTACTGCAGAGCAAGGGGGAGACAACTCGTGACAGTGGTTATTTTTCTTAATATGCAGAAAAAAAAAATTAAATACAATTTATAATTGGCAAATAAACTGACATTACAAGAGATAACGAAAATAGCTGTCAGCTATAAAATCAATGCATAGAACAAACTCTCATAACGAGTTGTAATATTAATGTGAAATATCATTTTAGGCCATAGTGTTGGTCTCTCGTGGCAAAGGTGCCGGGCTCGGTTCACGCTATCATCAGATCCAGTCTTCCCAGCTGTAAATGGGTACCTGACATCTCTTGAATTAGTGAAGGAAAATGCAGCGAGGAAGGGAACATCTCGATGTTGGACCTAGTACAGTGAAGTCTCTAACATTTCACTCCCCTACGGCCGTATCTGCTGTGAGACTGCATTTACGTTTACCTTCATATAAATTATATATATTATGTAATATATAAAAGGTGCATTGGCCATGGTAAAAGGAAGAAGTACCGAGGGCGATTCGTGTTCGTCTATTAGAAAATGACACTACATTCGATGAGACATCAAGGCTAAGATTGCTGGAATTTGGAATCAAACGTAAGACCAGCAGGCATGGACGTATGAGAGGACGCATCCGCCGTGTATACAACCAGTGCGCAAAAGGAACAGTTAGCATTCATACCCTTCGACATTTGCTGCGGGAGCCTGAGCACTTACGGGTTTGCCCGGAGTGCAATGACGTCGATTCTGATTAACATTAACAACAAAATTAGTTAGATAGTAGTAAAGAAATATTAATTTTAAAATAAGAAGCGATTTTTCAATCCCCCTGTAGTTCCACCGTAGCAGTATCATCTTCTTAATTGTTTGCTCTTTTTCGTTACAGTATTTTATCGTATCTGTTTATTATACATGTTATCTATCAGAATTTGTACATGTCTTTTAAAAGTATGAATCCAATACACTCCACTATTTATGGTTACTGACGAAGCTAAGTATATTTTAATTGTACGTATTTTAATTGTATTGTTTGCTTTCATGATTTCGTACGCTCTCCAAATAGTGCTACAGTTGTGCGTCAAAGCTGTTTGTAATCCTCCACTTATTGATCGTTTTACATATAATTTACTAGTAGGGGGTAGAACGTGCAACATACTACAGTATCTAAATCAGCGATTCTCATCCCTTTTTGTGCTACGGGTCCCCACTTTTTTGCCCAGTGAAGGTTACGGATTTGTTTGTTTTTGTAATAGACAAAATGTATATAAACCCATAATTTAAATTCTCTTCTTCTTCTTCTTCGTACACTCTCAGACGCCCACTTGAATGTTTTCAAAGAAAGCAGTAGTCAGTCTGAGGCTAATTAAATTTCCGAAGAGCTTTTCAACGAATGGTTCTGGTGTCGGCCATATGCGCTTTCTCTGTTCCGGATATGTTTGGGCAACTTTGAAGCAGATGTTCAGCAGTCATTTTATCAGTGCCACAGTTACACTCATCGGTAGTTTCTATCTTTAGCTTCCTGAATAGATGGTATCTCAATCTGTTGTGGCCTGTGTGAGGTCTGAAGATTACCACTTCTTCTCTTCTGTTGAGCTGGTAGAATGCATCATTTTGTGTGTGACCTGGATGCTCTATTTCCCATTAGTTTCTGTATCTGATTTTGATAAACTCTTTGCCTCCTCGAAAGCTAATTTTAGCATTTTTAAATTTTAGGTTATGTTCACGCACCCTCAAGGTTTCTAAATGTTATAATTTTGGGAAAGTGGGGAAGGGGTAGGTGTGGATTAGTCTGGGAGTTTAGAAAGAAATTTGTTGCAGAAAATTTTCGTAATTTTGAAGAACGTGAAATTAATTTGTTTGCTGTTTCTTTGATTTGTTGTTTCTTCTTTATGTAGTCGACTACGAAAGCATTATTTGCTTCTTTTCAGCTGGTGATTAATGCAGTGACTGTCGAGTGGCAGAGTCGTTAACGCGCTTATTTTTCGCGATAAAATTGTGTGGTTCGAATCCAGGTAGCGTCAAACTCTAGTCTACCCTGTTGTAAATGGGTACTCGACTCTGCTCTTGAGTTAGGGAAGGCAAATGCAGCGAGAAAAGAAACTGGTCCCTGCACCTTATAAAGCCGAGACCAGGTATAGTGAAGTTTCTAACACTTTACTCCCCTATAACAGTGTCTGGTAAGGGCCTACCTTACCTTCAGTATGAATATGATTTACTACAATCCCCCATTTAGCGCTTTTAATTTGCTATTGAAATATCGAACGCTGACAAAAAAGCGCTAAACGAAAATTGATTTACCATATGACTTAATAGAAAACAAATTTATTAGTTCCTAAGGTCTAGAAAGCTGTATAAAACTTAAGTAAAAGTGATACGAAAATGAAAGCTAAAGAGTTAACAAAATTTATTAACTACTGTGACGTGTAATGGAAAAAGAGTCTACAGTAATCTGACAGCTTAGTGCCACCTAATAGCTGCCCTCTGATTTGCTAGCTAGAAACCATGTATCTATACCCACTGTCTATTTACAACAGCTTACTCTCTCGTCCCGCCTCCTTGTTTTAACACGAGCTAACGCAATGTTTACAAACTGCGTGACCTGTCAGTCATAACAGGAAAGCAAATCAGGCTGTGTTTACCTCGTCCACTCACGCAAAGCTCATCTGTCAATCACAATACTTCTCAGATGAGCAAGCAGCTTGAGAGAGGCAAAAGCACAGACCCTTTGAAGTTCGTACTCAGGGGAAGTCAGAAACCCATGGGCTCTTTGATCTTCAGAAGCGGGCATTCGTACAGAGAAAACCCGTTAGGGAACAATAAGTCTTTTGATGACGGTCGAACACCTCGAAGAAGACCGACCGTAAAACCTTTATCCTGGAACTCTGTTTCTGATTCTCCGTTACACACAGTAGCGCGAAAATTAACATCTATAGATCAGAGAAATATAATGATATATAAACTGTGTTTTCTTAAACCTGCTATCAGTTGTCACTCAGAATTTTTGAATACTCTAAGCATGCAGTTCTAGAACCATTTTTGTGGAAAATGTGTTATTAGCATTCGTGGGGATTTTTTATTCTGATTTTCTGGTAGGAAATAGTGCAGATGTGGTTTTTTAAAGTGTTAGCTTTTACCATTATAATTCACTTAGATTTTTCTCACTGTTAAAACCTAATGAAATAAAATAACGTGTAGCGATTTCATACCAGATAATTAAACTGTTAATTTTCGCCACACGCTTTCTCACACGAGAAGAGACGGTTTTAGCTGACTGGACTTATAGGATAACACGTCTGATAGTGATAGTAAAGAATTCACGCTATATTTCATTTTGTGTATTTATTATAAGTGTCTATTATTTAATACCATACGATGACTAACAGACGCCGACAATTTAATAGCTATTAACGACAGGCGATAGTTTGTGTGTGCGCATATGGATAATTACTTAATAATTAACATTGTACGCTGACTGCCGGCGCGAGCAGGGGGCGGGAGAGTTGCTTAACTCCATCCCACCCAAACTCAGCGATAGCGAAAGGTTGACCGTGTAGGCGTAAAGGAAAACACCGTGTGACTTTTAAATTTAATCTGGACTGACGGAGTGGAGAAGAGATCGTCTTGTCCTCATCTGCGTGTGTAGGTATAAGATTAGCATAATTTATATATATATTGTTTCTTGTATTCTTCGCAGACCTGATCACAAGGGCGTCCAGCTGTCTTTTTTTCTGATTGGTTAATGTTGTCTCTTTTTCTTGGCTTGTGCGTCACCAATTTCATTTGTGAGCGAGTATTCGCCAAAGATACATGAGAAACATTTTAACTTATAAGTTTAACTGGACTTACCAAACCCAGATATTTTTCAAAATTTTCCAGCCCACTGGGATGTACAAAATAACTTTATTGTTCCCGACTTCTGACAGTCGTATTCAAGCGCATTTATCCAGATTTTACGCTGGCAGAATCGGAGCTCTAACATAGAGTTGTCCCATAGGATTATCATCATCATCATTTGTAACATTTTTTAGCAACCAGAGGTTTCCCAATACTGGAAGTATTTTCCTCTTTTAACTGTGAACCCCAAGAGCACGTTCCTACATCAACTATTGACGGTGACATTTTGTTCATCCAGAAAACAAGAACACCAGATTCGGCGTTCACCTCACTAGTCCTTGTTTGTTAGAGGATGAACTGGGGCAGATTTGGGAAGTGAACTGGATACAATATATATTCAGGGATACTTGTAGTTCCAAGGGATACCACCAAGAGTAGGTAAGAGTGAGTAAGTGGCCACTGTTTGAAAGAGTGTGGGAGTACTTTTCTTTGTTTCAGGGAATTTACCAACATTGGATTTGCTTAAACTTGTTTACTTTACTGTGTAGCCAACAGAAGGAACTTGTTTACTTTACTGTCTACTCTGTAACATAGGGCCAACCTTCGACCTTTGGGCTATTAACTTTTGGGTTCTTTTTTTCTCTATAGGGGGAGGGCGCATTTATGCTGCTATTTCATATGTAAGTAAATCTGATTTTATTTGATCTTTCTTTAGATATTTGATGTTGTCGAGTTTAACTGATAATAAACTACAAAGAAACTTACCTTTGTGTGTTGGTCAGACCCATACCCATTTATCCTTAGTTTTCACGTTTGTGTGTCTTGTGTCACATAGCTATGTGTGTGTAGATTTACTTATCTATCCTGGATAGGGAGATAAAAGCTGTCTTGTACTAAAAGTACAGTCGTACGGATAGGTTGGAAGAGATTTACCTAATCACTCCAGAGACAGATCTTTTTTACTCAATTCTACCACCTGTGAAACAAAAATCTATTTCTATACCATCTCGCGTATCTGTCGACATCAACTCTATATACTCAGACGGGCAAAAATAAAACAATTATCCTTCCGTACAACAACTACTTGTAATTATCAAACATATTGAACACAAACAAAATATTGTCTATGTACTGTGCTAATATAAGATATTTTAAAATATATTATAGAACTTTAATTGTTACTACTTCCGTCGCTTGTGGCTACAGTTGTCACGACGGAGCTGCCTTCATCTTCAGACGACTGGTTAGCAGAAGGTTTTATATGGGTTGAAAAAGTTCTTCTGGCTCCAGATGTAGAAGGCACGGCTACTTGGTGAATGGGGCAGAAGAAATTGGAGGAGACTTAAACAAAAAAGTAACTAACCGAGACACCTTTTTTTTTCTTTTCAAGAAGCACATTGTCGCAAGTAAGATCTTATTCTATGTTACGGATTACCATAGAATTGCTTTCCATTTTTGGGTCATGCTTCATTATGCTAGCAATGATGATGCTTCTTGGCCATCCCAACACCCTGAATAAACTTAAAAGTTATGTTCCTGCCTTGAATGGAATTTTGCGCACAGGGTAAGATCGAAATTTTTAAATGTATAACGGGATATTGCCGTAAAATAAAAACAGCATTTTATCGAAAAAGCGCTAATCGAACAGATTACGACCAGGCGATTGGTTGTGACGTGTAACTTTAATCAGGACGGACGGAGTGGAAAAGAGATCGTCTTGTCCCCGTCTGAGTGCATATACTTACTTACTTAGTCGTTCCCCTTCTACCGTGAGGTGTAGAGGTTTGGAAGAGAGAGCGCCAGACTATTCTATCGGCTGTTTTCCTCCTGGCCTGGTTCCATTCTAGTCCTCGGTCCTTCAAAGATTGTCTAATGTTGTCCTCCCAGCGGACTCTGGGTCGTCCTCGGGGTCTGGATCCTTGGCTCTTTGTTTCCCATGCTTGTCGTGGTAGCCGATCTTCTCCCATTCTGCAGACATGGCCAAACCATCTTAGTTGGGGCTGTTCTACTTGGGTCTGTAGGGGATGGCATTTTAGGCCTTGACGTATCGTCTGGTTGCGTACCATGTCTCTTCTTGTTACTTCAACCACCTTCCTCAGATACCTCCTTTCTGAGGTTTGGATCTGGCTTTTATGGGTTGTAGTCATTGCCCATGACTCGCATCCATATGTCAAGACTGGGACATAGGTGGAGCGGTATACAGCCATCTTCGTTTTCTTACCAACCTCTGTCTTGCTGAGGAATCCTCGATTTATGGCCTGAAAAAGTCTCCCAGCTGCTGCTTTTCGAGTGGCCAACTCTTCTTTGATGCCTCCCTTTCGGTCTATAATAGCTCCGAGGTATTTAAAGTGGTCGACCTGCTCCAGGACCTGTTCTCCCAGCTTAATCTGATGTCTTCTTTCTTCTCGTGATATCACCATGGATTTTGTTTTAGAGCTGCTTATGACCATCCCTCTCTTCTCCAGCTCTTCCTTCCAGACTTGCAGGTTGGATTGGAGATGTGCCTCTGATTTAGCAATCAGGGCAACATCATCAGCAAATGCCAGCTCTGAAATATAGACCTGTCTCATCTTCCATATATATATATATATATATATATATATATATATATATATATATATATATATAGATATATATATATATATATATATATATATATATATATATATATATATATATATATATATATATATATATATATATATATATATATATATATATATATATATATATATATATATATATATATATATATATATATATATATATATATATATATATAGAATAGTGGCATTTTTCTATAAATGTTTTTTTCTATTCCTAGCAGACCTGATGAGAAGCGTCTAGCGGTCTTTTCTTTTGCTTGTTTTTTGGTCTGTGAAATTTTACTTTGTTAGACCAGTGCCTCAAATTGGTTTGAGCGGTACCACTCTTCATTATAAGCGTGTACTCGGCCAAGATACATGAGAACAGTTCTGACACTAAAAAGTAATTTAACTGGACTTACCAAACCCAGCAATATTTTTTCAGTTTTATCAGCCCACTGGCGTGTACAAAATTAACATGTATTCCCGACTTCTGACAGTCGTATTCAAGCGAAGCATCCAGGAATTTACGCTGTTTCAGAATTGGTGCTCTAACATAGAGTTGTCCGATAGGATTATCATCATTTGTAAAAACGTTTTAGCAACCAGATGTTTCCCAATACTGGAAGTATTTTCCTCTTTTAATTGTAAACCCCAAGGGCACGCTCCTACATCAACTATTGGCGGTGACAATTTGTTCATCCAGGAAAAAACCCACACCAGATTCGGCGTTCCCCTCACTAGTCTTTGTTAGAGGATGGACTGGGCCCAATTTGGGAATTGAACCTGACAATTTTATATTCAGGGATAATTGTATTTCCAAGGGATATCACCAAGAGTAGGTAAAAGTGATTGAGTGGCCACTGTATGAAAGAGGACGTGTGTATTTTTCTTTGTTTCAGGGAATTTACCAACATTGGAACTGCTTAAACTTGTTCACTTTACTGGGTTGCATGTAGTAGGAGCTTGGTTACTTTACTGTCTACTCTGTAACATAGGGCTAACCTTCGACCTTTGGGTTTTTTAACTTGTCGGGTTCTTTTCTCCATAGGGGGAGGGCGCATCTATATTTTAGTTATTTCATATGTATGTAAATCTGATTTTTTTTTAATTTGATCTTTCTTTAGATAGTTGGTGTTGTCAATTTTAAATGATAATAAACAACAAAGAAACTTAACTTTGTGTGTTGTTCAGACCCATACCCAATCAACCGTAGTGTTTCACGTTTGTGTGTTTTGTTGTTACATAGTTGTGTATGTGTAGTTAAACTTATATTTATATGTATGAGGAGGGTAAGGTTGTTTTGTACTAAATTACAGTCGTATAGATAGGCTGAAATAGAGAAACTTACTCATTCCAGAGACACATCTTTTCCCTTAAACTACCACCCGTGAAATCTATTTTTCACACTTTTTTTCTCACGTACCTATCACCACCCACTCTACTCAGACGGGCCAAAAATAACTCACAACCTGTCCGTACGACATTGGTGTATATGTTTTTGATTCTGATCAATGTAGGCACTACAGTCATCCACTAGTATGTTGTCATACCACTTCATCCTTCTATTCTATGCAAGCATCTATTTATGAGCGTCTGTAGCATTTTGGTTGTTGTAGCCATCTGTACATTTATTACCTTTTTTTTGCCTTATTAAGCGTATAGATTTCGTTATCTACGAACCTACTCCATCTGGTTTCCCAGGATTAATGTTATAATTTGCATATTTTCGTTTCTACATTTTTAACTCGCCGCCCTTTCTATTCATTAATTAACTGTGCTTCACTCTTAAAGAAAGAAAGAAAGAAAAAGACAGACAGATAGAAAGAAAAAAAGAAACAGGCAAACAGACATACAGAGAAGAAAGAAAGACAGACAGACAGAAATAAAGACAAACAGAAAGAAAGAAATCGAAACAATAATTAGGAAAACATTTGATTTGATTGTTCCTTTAGATCACTATCGATCTCTCTTCAAAACTATTTTAAACTTGCATAAAAATATTGTTTAAATCACCTAACCACTGTAGATAAAAATTAACTCACATCTATATACACTTGTGATAAAGAAAACTTGACATCTGCCGCAAATGCGTATTTACTCCCTGCGTGTTTTCTATAATAAGTTTAATTTTGCTTGTCGTAACCCTGAACGTACAATTAGCCAAACATGTAAACAGGAAGTATTCGGGTGCCGCCCGAACACACCTTAAGAATATACGTTTATCTATTGCTTGAAGGTTCTCAAACATTTGTTCCCAGGAACCACGAGGCATAATCCAAACATTCATGCTTGTTATTTGTCCCTGTTTGATGAGTTATTATTTTTGTGGCCAGTAATAACTCATAGCAGAATCTCCAACTCTAATAATGTCAACACTGTCTTATTTAATGGTGCAAAACATGGAGAACAGCAAAGGCAACAACCACGAAGTTACAGACTTCCATAAATGGGTGCTTGCACAAAACAGAAAGGTTTAAATGGTACGGCCACATCATCAATGTAGAACTGATGACAAGAGCAAACCAAGTGGCAGTGGAACAAGAGATGAGAAGAAGACGCTGGCGATGCATAGGAGTCACATTATGGAAACCTTGTTGATAGCATCACTTGGCAATCCTTGTTCTGGAAACCTCAGGATAATATAGATAGAGGGAGACAGAAAAACGCATGGGGAATAGAGCGGAATGCACCAAATAACGGGATGCGGATGTTATGGAAAACTGATGGGGCGGATCAGGTGGACGTGATAGAAGTTCCTTGAAGGCCTGTGCTCCTTGGGGAGTAGAAAAGCAGTCATGATGAATAAAGCGTAGGGTATTTAGAAGAGATTATTTAGTCATGGACCACTGTCTCGCAGTCAACAGGATACCAATTTGAGAACCGCTGATGTGGAGAATTTACAAATAGTGGCGATAACGAACTTGTTACTGTGGGTGTGAACGTCTGCGGAAAATCAATTTAAAAAAAAAAAGAGCTTTGCCTTGTTCTGGCGAAGCGCGCTCAGTTCAGCCTAGACACAAGACCAGTCGGTTATATTAGTGCACACGTTCAAATATAAAAGGGGACCCAAGACGCATCAAAAGCGAGGAATGCAGTAAGCGACCCATAGCTTGACTGCCTGCGTCAGGGTCAGCGAACCAGAGCTGACAAAGACCCTACTCCACCTCCACGTGGTGGTCCTGGAAACAGGCTGCGTCACTGCAGTCTGGCTGAGGAGTAGGGATCGAAGAGGGAAGGCAAACCCGGTCCCAAAAAATGCCGTGCGGAAGTCGGATGTGTCGACCGAAAGGCGCAAATACCGCAGCTTCGCTGTAAACGGATACAACGCAACCAACGTTCTTTTCAGGACGAACGAGGAAGAAGAAGAAGAAATACAAAAGACTTTGTGGTCTGGTAGCTATGATTGATTGCAAGAAATCAATGATGCTCATCTAGCAAACCTTTGTTTTTATAAATAAACAAACAAACAAAATATATTGATGATATGTTATCCCTTTATACTGTCTTGACAGAGTGCCCTAACTTTATTGATCGCGTCTGTATTATCTTAAAATATGTTCACGTGTTTCTCAGATACATACCATTTTATTAGACACGTAAGTAATTGTAAGAAAGCAATGATATAGAAATAACAGAAATTTGAATAATTATACACTACAAAGGAATACGCCGGCAGCAGAAAGATACAGAAAAACGATGCGTTTTTTGTTTGTTAACTTTTAGTTAACAATTAGTTAACAACTAATTAATTGCAGTTTGTACAGAGTTGTTAAAATTAAAAAATAAATAAATAAATTTTAGTCATTCTTTGAGCATTTACCATGACTCGAAATCTTGAAACGTGGCATTCGTTAGATAAATAATGAAGGGAATCTCGGTCGTTCTTTCACGATGTATTTTCACAACAAGGCAATGGCTCCGTTTGCTTGGTCCTAGGTTCTATTCTTGGTAAGCCGATCACTTATATTTTCTTGTCTGTTGTCTGGTGTCATCCTTTATGTCGAACGAGAGCCTCCAAATTATCTGTATGTATTTATTTACATACTTTAGATACAACAGCACACATTCAGAGAGAGAGAGAGGCGCTCTCCTTTCCGGTAATATTAGCACTAAAAATATGAAAGAAATATGGTCTGGAAAATTATTACTTCTTCTATTAATGATGCTCTAAAAAGATAATGGTGAGCACTTCATCAATTATATAGCCATTATCTGTTTCTGATATGTTTTTTAAGTCTGATTTCCCTTGTATTAACTACGCAGACGTGTAGCCCTATTTTCAGCTCCTTCTGTTTTAATTTGCTTCACTTTACCTACAGCATCGAATGTATTTCGCGTGTCGAGTATGTTTAAATGCTGTTTATCAAAATGTCATACCTATGTCAAGAGTGATAACTTTGTAAGTGTGTCCTGTGCTTGATCAATATTTTCATATTAATTTTAAAACTGCACGGTGTAAAAAAAAATCTGAGACTAACAGTAGTAAATAGCGTATGCGTTCAAAACAGGAAGTAAACTTTTAACCGTAGAAAATAAGAAGTATTCTATTAACCGTTCAAAACAAGAAGTATACTATTAACCGTATAAAACAGAAAGTAAACTATTAACCGTATAAAACAGAAAGTAAGCTATTAACCGTATAAAACAGAAAGTAAACTATTAACCGTATAAAACAGAAAGTAAACTATTAACCGTATAAAACAGAAAGTAAACTATTAACCGTTGTGACGTGTAATGGAAAAAGAGTCTACAGTAATCTGACAGCTTAGTGCCACCTAATAGCTGCCCTCTGATTTGCTAGCTAGCAACCATGCATCTATACCCACTGTCTATTTCTGCAGCTTACTCTCTCGTCCCGCCTCTTTGTTTTAACACGAGCTAACGCAATGTTTACAAACTGCGTGACCTGTCAGTCATAACAGGAAAGCAAATCAGGCTGTGTTTACCTCGCCCTCACGCGAGCATCTGTCAATCATAATAGTTCTCAGACAGGCTGGCACGTGAGGAAGACAAAAAAACAGACCTTTTGAAGTTCGTACTCAGGGGAGTTAGAAACCCCTGGGCTCTTTGATCTTCAAAAGCGGGAATTCGTACAGAGAAAACCCGTTAGAGAACAGTAAGTCTTCTGATGACGGTTGAAACCTCGACGAAGACCGACCGTAAAGCCTTTATCTTGATACGCTTAGCTTCTGAAATTCTGGATAACACAGGATCGCAAAATTAAAACATTCGGAGATCAGAGAATCCTAATGATATATATACTGTTGTTTTCTTAACCCTATCATCAGTTGTCAGTCAGAATTTTGAATAGTCTAAGCGCAGTCCTAGAAACCAGATTTCCTTGTGTGGATTTGTTACTAGTTTTCGTGGAGAATTTTCCTTTCTGAATTTTCTGGTAAAAAGGATAAAAGTGCTAATTTTTTTTAAGAAGTGAAAGCGTTTAACATTTAGTCTTCACTTAGATTTTCTCGCTAGTAAAACGAGTGAAATAAAGTAACGCTTAGCGATTTCTTACCAGATATTCTATAAAATGTTAAATCACGCCACCCGTATAGACAGTAAACTGATAGTGAAGGATTGAATACAACGTTATATTTCATTTGTGCATATTTGTTATAGTGTCTATTATTTTAATCATATACGGCAAAGCCAACAGATGCCGACAATTTAATTGCTATTTAATGACAGGCGATCATTTTTTAGACAGCGCGTATGGACATATTAAATAATAAGCTCCACTGTACGCTTACGTCGGCCAGTAGGGGCCGGCGAGCTAAACATAACTCAGACCCGTCTGAACTCAGCTGCCAGCGGAATTTGTTAACTGATAGGAGTAAGGAACCACCGTGTGCCGTTTAAATTTAATCAGGACTGACGGAGTGGAGAAGAGATCGTCTTGTCCCCGACAGTGTGTGTAGATATAGGTTTAGCATATTTTTATATAAATGTTCTTGTATTCTTTGTAGACCTGATCACAAGGGCGGACAGCGGTCTTATTTTTTTACTTTTTCCAATTTTTTTGGATTTTTATTTTCTCCTTTTTCTTGGCTGTGCATCACCAATTTCATTCGTGAACGGGCACACGTCAGAGCGTATTGGAGGACAATAAATATTTTTAATAACTGGACTTACCAAAACCCAGAAAGATATATATATATATATTTTTTTTTTTTACCAGCCACAAGTTGGCCGATAGAAGAACCATCATCAGCCTATGAACACATTTCTAGCAACCAGATGTTTTCCCAATACTGGAAGTATTTTTCCTGCTAAAGAGTGAACCTCAAGAACTCTCTCAGTTTTTTTAACAAGTTGTAATAATACTTGTAGGAGACGCAACCATTTTAGGCGTTTACCTCATGAACTAATTTCGGGGGATGGACTGGGGCCAATTTGGAGCTGCGACAACTGGGGTGACAGAATATTAAGTGACTTGAATTATGTTCACGGAGTAATACTGTTACTAAGGGATATTACAGACTTGCCATATCAGGCAATTAGGTAAGATTCTGTTGTCTAGTTTTCTACTTCTTTATTTCTTACGAGTGCCTGAAAACATACTTTTATGTTTGTCTAATATTTAATTAGGTAAGAGTGTGAGAGTGGCCACTGTTTGCAAGAGTGTGCTAGTATTTTCTTGTTTGAGGGAAAAATATCCATGTATCCTATTTGTCTAAAAGTTTGTTTATTTTACTGGGTCTCATAGAGTACCCATACTGTTCATTCTGTAACAGAGTGCTAACCTTCAACCTTTGGGTTAATAATTTTAGGGTTCTTTTCTCCATTTGGGGAGGGTGCACGTTTTTTTTTCTACTTTATTTCATATGCATGTAAATGACTCTTTGATCTTTTTCCTTCAGATATTTTGATGTCGTCGAGTTTTAATGATAATAAACTACTAAGAAACTTACCTTTGCGTGTTGGTCAGACACATACCCATTTATCCTTTGTTTTTCACGTTTGTGTGTCTTGTGTCACATAGCTGTGTGTGTGTAGAAATAAAGAAGTAGAACACTAGTTAACAGAAAAACAACAGACGTGAGTGGCTTACCCAGGACTCGAACCCAGGACCTTCCGTGCGACAACCCCGCCTAGCTATGCAAGCGAATCACACTATCCTCCCTGCCATCTAGGCATCATCAAAAAATAATGCTTCGATGACGGGTCATTAGTGCGAACCGCAAGACATAACACCGGAAATTTACCATGGGCAGTCCAGCCTATTAATGACGCAATGACTTCTTTATTTCTTACGAGTGACTGAAAACATACCTTTATGTTTGTCTAATATTTATTTACTGTTTACAGGCCTCGGGTTTCCCTTCCTTATGTGTTATAAATGTTTATACAATACCAAAAACCTACACTCTGTCCTGTACTTACTTTTCTTAGTCTACTATCATTTACTAGACAGAGTATTAAGGTCTTTGTCTTGTGTGGACTGACCTATACTGTATAATAGCGGAACAACAAAAGTGATTGCGTCATTAATAGGCTGGACTGCCCATGGTAAATTTCCGGTGTTATGTCTTGCGGTTCGCACTAATGACCCAAGATTGTAACACTGTATAAAAATAAAGGAAACAGAAGTGATTGCAATAACAACAGAAGCATCTCTCTTCTTAGTATTGTTGGTAAGGTTTTTGCCAGAATTATCTTAATGTGAATACACAAGTTAGCTGAGCGCATATATCCAGAGTCACAGTGTGGATTCCGAGCTTGGTAGATCAACAACAGACATGATTTTTTCTCTCCGCCAGCTTCATGAAAAATTAAGAGCAGAATAGGCCTCTATATATCGCCTCTATAGACCCTCACAAAGGCATTTGGCCTCGTTAGTAGGGATGGACTCTTCAAAATCCTCCTGAAAATAGGGTGCCCTGCTAAATTGCTGGAAATGATAAAGTCATTCCATGAGGACATGCAGGAAACAGTCCAATATGCTGGAAGTATATCACAGTACTTTGACATTCGCAGTGGCGTTAAACAAGGCCGCGTTCTGTCTCCAACCCTCTTCCGAATCTTCTTTGCCTTACTCTTGAAACATGCATTCAGAGATGCAATTGAAGGAATATGCCTTCATACTAGGTCAGATGGCCGTCTGATTAATCTCGCAAGGCTGAAGGCAAAAAACTAAAATTAGAAGGGTCACTATAAAAAACTTGTCATTCGCTGATGACGCTATAGTCGTCACTCTAAACCAACAGGAGCTTCAGAGCTTGATGAATCTCTTCAGTCAAGCATGCAAAGACTTTGGCCTCACAATAAGTCCAATGAAAACACATGTGATGAGTTATTATGTGAGTGCTGCACCAGTTATTACTATCGATAACTATGATTTGGCAGTGGTGCACCACTTCACATACCTGAGGTCTACCATGTATATAACGCCTGCGTCACCAGCACACTTCTATATGGCAGAGAGACATGGACAACTTATGCTAAGCAAGAAAGAAGGCTCATTACCTTCCATATACGGTGTCTACGCCACATCCTCGGTATTTCGTGGAAAGATAAAGTGACAAATGTCGAAGTGTTGTCACGTGCTGGTGTGCCAGCGTGACAGTTCAGTGACCATATAGATTGTTTATTCTCCAGACTAAAGTTCGTCTACTAAATAGTGTGGTAGGGAATGCAGTTTAAGGGAAGAATTAAAGGAATGAAACAGTAAAATAGGAACATTCGATAAAACATTTAAGTAAGAGGTAGGGGTCATAAAGGTTAGGTAGTAAATAGGTTGGCGTGATGTAGCCGTGAGCTCACCAGGGCTCCATTAAAACAATAGGTGACTAAGAATTGTAGCATAATGGATAAATACGCTTAGTTAGATTGTATTATGTATACACTGCCTTCGCCAAAGAGTTAATCGCGAGCGCCAAAGAGTTAATCGCGAGCGACAATATGTACCAGCACACGCATGCGCAGTCTATACCTCGAAGGGAAGGAGAGAAACGGAAATATTCATAATGGCGAAGCAATTTGTGCATTGGGACGGATGGAATTTCTTAAAGGACGACTTTGGGAAGTGTTGTTATACAAGAATAATAACGGAGTTCGCTGGTGGGAATGTTCATACATGGAAATCTAAAAGGAAATTGGTAAGTAGGATGTATCTACTGAGATATCGTTTAGTTTGTGAGATGGCCACTTTCGAGGGTTAGGCCTAGTTTTAATCTAAATAAATTTATTTAGACTGCATACCCACATGGAAAGCCAATATCAAGGAATGGATTTGAAGCTTGTCACAGGGGATTTCAAAGGATATTGACCAGACAGTGATAACCTAGGCCAGTTAAGAGATTCAGGCCTTAATAAATTGCAAGGTTACACACAATGAGCCCATAGACAACATTTTCTATAATTATTTTGGGCCAATCAGATACGACTCCCTCTGACGTACGCTCCATTAGTATATAAGGGAGGCAGTTTCAAAATTCATTTATCACACACAACCTTGTTAAGCCCAGCCAGAAGAAGCAGAGTAGACCACTGTCATTGCCAAGCCAATTTTGACTATGCAGGGCAGGAATCCTCACTAAAAGTGTAATTCTGTGTTGGAGAAAGATTCGTAGAGGGTATGTAGGGCTATCATAAGTATTTATGTGAATAATGTACATTTTATTTCAGGAATTAATAGGCTTGTGAATATACCAAACATATTGATTGTGTGAATAGGATGGCTAAAGCTTGTCAAGCCTTTAAAACTACCCACAGCAGTCATTGCTAACCATAAGCATATCCAGTAGGGTTTATTAGTACTATGTTACTAACTACCATAAAAGGACCAACTATGACTTGGCATGAGAGTGAGGAAGGCAAAGGCTGCATCAGGAGTCATAGTTTCATATTGATTGTTTATTATTTGATTGAAAATGTTTTGCAGTAGACACCAATCTGTCTCCCTACTCTGTATCATACAGAGCCATTTATCATTCATTGTACACACAGCATCTGAATAAAACATTCTCATCTCAGCACACAGTAGAGATAACAAGCATCATAAGCAACCATTGGACACATATTCATTGTTTCAGGATCCTAGTGCACCATCACAAGTGTGATCATGTTCTGATGTCTGAGGTCCTTATATCCTGCTATATGTGAAGCCCAGAGATAGAAGGAGCCTATTACTGTCATTCCCCTTACTGTTTGGGAGTTTGTGCAGCACAGACTATCAGTGTGTTAGTACAGTGCAACCGACCTGTACCAGAGTTACTGACTGGACCAGAGTTAAGTCCCATGTTCCTAGAAACCAATGTGAGACCAGCTACTACTGTCAATAGAATGTTTTAAATGATGAACTTGAGCTGTAAAGATAGGAGAGACAGATAAACTTTAATTATTCATTATTAAAATAAATACAGAAGGACGGTGAACATTCCTGGTGGACAAGATCTAGTGTAAAGGAACTTGTTAATTAATAGATCCAAAGTGGATCCTTGTTCTTTTGTATTTACTTACAAATAGATTGGAATGTACATACTCTACCATAATCACCATTGCCGCAACATTCACCCATCATTACAATAGTACATAGTGTAGATAATAAATTATTTGAATTGTAAGCCACTTGAGTTATTAATTACTTTTATTCAAAGGAGTTACAGTTCAATTTTCATAGTTACATAAGTACATCATAGGAGATCAAAAGTGAGAGGGCACCAGTATAATCTGCTTGTCTATATCTAATTTTTGCTACAGATTATTCACAGCATTGATCTTCTTGTGAGAGTGAGACCAGTGAACCCTAGACACTGGGACTTCACCATTGTTCAGGAGAGAACCCTACTTCTGTCAATACTATCACTACATCTATATATATAACCTCTCGCTACACTGGGGGCCGGTCCGGGATATTCCTGTGTCCACAGAGCCATATACTATCTACACTATCTATCTCTTGTCTGTCTAGAGCCACTAGTAGTGTGTAAAGTAAATGTTAAAAATAAAAAAATAAAAAAAAAATTGAATTCTAAAGTAAATTTTCATTAGGAAGTACCATTGAGTACTAGAAAGACAGTAGAGGCTCACATTGGTTACTTGGATTGTATTGTGGTTAATTAATTAAGTAATTTAATTGGTTAATACAGTTGATAGAACTATATACCCTCTTATTGGTAATACATCATGGCTGAATTGGTGAAGTTTAGAGCTGCGATTATGCAGGAAGGAAAAGACTTGGGTTTGACAGGAGATGCTCTAATTCGACATATCACAACTGAAGTAGATAAATATTTAGATAGAGAGAATAAAAGAATGGAAGCTGAAGCTGATAGAGAGACTAAAAGAATGGAGGCGGAGGCTCAAACTAAGAAATTAGAAGCTGAAAGAGAAGCCGAAGAACGAAGGTTGCAAAGAGCTCATGAGTTGAGTTTAAGGGAGCTTGAAATCCAGGGAACTGCTAGCAATCATGGTGGTAGCTCGCCTCAGTCTGAAAGTAACTCCAACCAAAGTACTTCTACGGGAGCCATGAACTTTCATTTGGATCCTTTTATTGAAAAGGACGAAGGAATAGAAGACTTCCTTGACAGGTATGAGCGGGTGGCTACCTCATATGGTTTGGAAAAAGAGAAGTGGAATTTGAAGTTGTCACAAGGATTGAAAGGAGTAGCTTATAATGTGTTCTTAAAACTTCCAAGAGAAGATCAGAACAATTATGAAGCCTTAAAACAAGCATTGTTGGTTAGGTATGAACAGAATGCAGACTCTTACCGTAGAAAATTTAGAAGTGCTACACTTCTAACAGGAGAAACATATCAGCAGTTTGCCGCAAGGTTAGAGATGTATTTGCTGAGGTGGTGTCAATTAGGAAATTTTACTCCGGATTTTGAAGGGATCAAGGAGATGATCTTAATAGAACAACTCCTGGAGTCCATGTCGCCTGAGACAAAGACCTTCCTAATAGAGCACAAGAGAGAGAGACTTGAGGAAATAATCATCTATGCAGAGAGTCATAAACTGGCTCATCCCATGTCTCAAGTGAATAAGAGGAAACAAGGAGAAAGCTTTAAAACAGACCCAAACTCACATAAGTTTGAGCAAAAGGACAATACAACCAGATACAAAACCAGATATGAAACTAAAGACAAGGACCCTCTAGAATCAGATAATAAACCTTCAAGAAAGGAAGGAAAGTGGTGTAAATCTTGCCAAATGAGTAACCACTCTACTGCGCAATGCAGAAGAAAAAACCCTCCTCATTTTGCTGCATGTCTCCAGGTGAGGACTTCTGATAGGAAGGATCTGACAGTGAGTCAGAACAGCCTCCATCACCCACCAATACAGGAGGAAGTGACTGAGACAGCACCTTGAAGCCTTGTTTTGGCAAATTGCCAAAGGCCCATAACCCTCCAGAGAAAGGAGACTACTATATAGAAAATGGCCTACTCTACCGACAAGCTGGAAAAGGACCTAAAGGGCATGGACAGCTGGTAGTGCCAAAATTCTACAGGGAGGAAATTATGGAGCAAGAGCATGCTACATCAGGCAGTGGTCACAGAGGAAAAGGGGCCACTGGTCAAAATATAGCATTGCGATATTACTGGCCAGGAATAATTGAAGACATAAGTCGGTATATTAAGTCCTGTTCAGAATGTAACCAGGTAACCTCATTCAGAAGCATAGACCAGTTACAGGACCTAGGGAAGCATTGCTGCGGACGTAGGCCCATTAAGAAAACTCAGAAGAGAAAACAACAGGTAGATGCGGTGATAAAGAGAAAACAAAATCACAAGTCTACTGTTACACCAGTACCCATGGCAACTCTCTGTATTGTACAGAGAGGGGACGAAAGAAATCCCACCCCGACTAAATATTGTTCGGAACACCATGGCCTTGATCATCTGGAAGAATTGGTTAGTCAGCAACCAGTATTAAATAAGCTGCGGAAACCAACCAGAATCATAGGAGGTAGGAACCAGGGCTGTACCAGACCATTGATGGATACAGGCCCCACTTCGGTATACTGCCCCTTAAAATAGAAATAGGTGTGGATCCGGCAACGCTGTTGTTTGGCCGTACCATACACAGTCCACTGGAAGCATTGTTGCGGACATGGACTGAACCATACAAAGCACTCAGGGAAGAGATTAATCACTTAGTAAAGGAGAAAATTATGTCCAAATCAGAATCTCCCTACAGTGGTGTTGTTAAGAAAACCTAGTGGAGTTTATTACTGGCAACTTACTCAGTTACAGTACATTCCTGGTAAGGAAAATGTTGGAGCGGACTTTTTAAGTCATCCTACAGTTCTGGAAGGAAAGAATGAACAATCATAACTTCAGCGTATGTTCCCACTAAATAAACTGTACGTAGTACAGTCTAAAAAAGATGGGGCCTATGTAGCATAATGGATAAATACGCTTAGTTAGATTGTATTATGTATACACACTGCCTTCGCCAAAGAGTTAATCGCGAGCGCCAAAGAGTTAATCGCGAGCGACAATATTTACCAGCACACGCATGCGCAGTCTATACCTCGAAGGGAAGGAGAGAAACGGAAATATTCATAATGGCGAAGCAATTTGTGCATTGGGACGGATGGAATTTCTTAAAGGACGACTTTGGGAAGTGTCGTTATACAAGAATAATAACGGAGTTCGCTGGTGGGAATGTTCATACATGGAAATCTAAAAGGAAATTGGTAAGTAGGATGTATCTACTGAGATATCGTTTAGTTTGTGAGATGGCCACTTTCGAGGGTTAGGCCTAGTTTTAATCTAAATAAATTTATTTAGACTGCATACCCACATGGAAAGCCAATATCAAGGAATGGATTTGAAGCTTGTCACAGGGGATTTCAAAGGATATTGACCAGACAGTGATAACCTAGGCCAGTTAAGAGATTCAGGCCTTAATAAATTGCAAGGTTACACACAATGAGCCCATAGACAACATTTTCTATAATTATTTTGGGCCAATCAGATACGACTCCCTCTGACGTACGCTCCATTAGTATATAAGGGAGGCAGTTTCAAAATTCATTTATCACACACAACCTTGTTAAGCCCAGCCAGAAGAAGCAGAGTAGACCACTGTCATTGCCAAGCCAATTTTGACTATGCAGGGCAGGAATCCTCACTAAAAGTGTAATTCTGTGTTGGAGAAAGATTCGTAGAGGGTATGTAGGGCTATCATAAGTATTTATGTGAATAATGTACATTTTATTTCAGGAATTAATAGGCTTGTGAATATACCAAACATATTGATTGTGTGAATAGGATGGCTAAAGCTTGTCAAGCCTTTAAAACTACCCACAGCAGTCATTGCTAACCATAAGCATATCCAGTAGGGTTTATTAGTACTATGTTACTAACTACCATAAAAGGACTAACTATGACTTGGCATGAGAGTGAGGAAGGCAAAGGCTGCATCAGGGGTCATAGTTTCATATTGATTGTTTATTATTTGATTGAAAATGTTTTGCAGTAGACACCAATCTGTCTCCCTACTCTGTATCATACAGAGCCATTTATCATTCATTGTACACACAGCATCTGAATAAAACATTCTCATCTCAGCACACAGTAGAGATAACAAGCATCATAAGCAACCATTGGACACATATTCATTGTTTCAGGATCCTAGTGCACCATCACAAGTGTGATCATGTTCTGAGGTCCTTATATCCTGCTATATGTGAAGCCCAGAGATAGAAGGAGCCTATTACTGTCATTCCCCTTACTGTTTGGGAGTTTGTGCAGCACAGACTATCAGTGTGTTAGTACAGTGCAACCGACCTGTACCAGAGTTACTGACTTGGACCAGAGTTAAGTCCCATGTTCCTAGAGACCAATGTGAGACCAGCTACTACTGTCAATAGAATGTTTTAAATGATGAACTTGAGCTGTAAAAGATAGGAGAGACAGATAAACTGTAATTATTCATTATTAAAATAAATACAGAAGGACGGTGAACATTCCGGGTGGACAAGATCTAGTGTAAAGGAACTTGTTAATTAATAGATTCAAAGTGGATCCTTGTTCTTTTGTATTTACTTACAGATAGATTGGAATGTACATACTCTACCATAATCACCATTGCCTCAACATTCACCCATCATCACAATAGTACATAGTGTAGATAATAAATTAATTGAATTGTAAGACACTTGAGTTGTTAATTACTTTTATTCAAAGGAGTTACAGTTCTATTTTCATAGTTAAATAAGTACATCCTAGGAGATCAATAAGTGAGAGGGCACCAGTATAATCTGCTTGTCTATATCTAATCCTTGCTACAGATTATTCACAGCATTGATCTTCTTGTGAGAGTGAGACCAGTGAACCCTAGACACTGGGACTTCACCATTGTTCAGGAGAGAACCCTACTTCTGTCAATACTATCACTACATATATATATATGTGTATATATATATATATATATATATATATATATATATATATATATATATATATATATATATATATATATTGTTGCGTGATAAATTCTCGCAACATCGTTTTATTACAATATCTATTTTATAACGCAAGGGCAACAACTGCTTGAAATTTATAGTCACTTTTCTCGGTAAGCATTTGTCTTCTCGCGTTGGTATTGAATGCAGTTAAGTTTTGAGCTGTGGTCTTTTTGCGCTGGACTGCGCATGACTGGTCTTGTTTTTTGGTCGATCGGTTTCCGCCCACCACTAGTGGAGTGAGCGATTTGAATGGCGAAAGAGATGCCTCGTTGAAGAGGGGATCTCCGCTATTTTTTGTTCTGTCAGGGATGTGTAGTCCTCTTAATGGATATTTCGTTTATTCGAGATAATACCTCTAGTGTTTCCCACATGTCGGGAGGCGTGATATTTCTGTGTATTCCCTGAAGGCAAGGTAAATTGACTTTTCATTAACTCTATCGATTTTGGGTCGTGAGCGATTTCGATTCATAGCCTGTCTTCGAAAGTCGTCGTCACGAGATGTTTTCCCAGCTCACATGTCGCGGTATTGTACTGCATCGGTTGATGCATGTCCCAAGGACCATTACTTGCTACTTTGTTAAATGAACTAGGTTTGGAAAACCTTTATTATCTAGAGGATATTTTTGAGGACATTATTTATACTTCGGCAGACGTGTCTGTCTTGCTGAAGTCAGACTAAGGAGAGTGAACTGATCTCATACATCTGGTTATCTCCTGGCTGTTATAGAAAAGGATGGAGTTTTTCACCTGACTACATTTACAGCACTATGAAATATAACATGCATCTGACTCATCATTGTAATGCTGTCTACCGTCTATTGCTGTATTGAATGTTGCTGTGATAATGACTGTTTGATGTGCCTACATATTCGCGTAACCATTTTGTCACTGTGGCGTCCACAATAAATAATGAAGAAAAACGTCAACGGCTGTTACAATAATCATTGACTTTATACGTCGTGAGTTTACTGACGTTCTATGTGGTTTGCCCTGTTATTTTTGTATGAACATTGTTTGACTGAACACATCTGCACACTACACAAAACCAGACATGCGGATACCATCCATCATCATATGGCATCACGCATCATTTGGTGGCCATAAGCTGGTTTGATTCTGGTACCAGCAAACACGGGGTCCCTTACCCACTTCATTTTCAACAAGAATACATCAGCATCCTTCAAGAAATTAACATTCTTCAAGACAGTCAACATCTTCAAAATTTTCAAAGTACTCGGCGTTGCCCGGTAAAAGTCAAAATTTCAACTTTTTGACGGAAACAAGAATTTGACAGTACCCGGCGTTGTTACATGTTGCCGGATAACTCGGACTGCTGTTATCTTTTACGCAAGTCAAGCAAGTTGCTGCTGTCAAGGTTCCAGTGCTGTCTTTTTTGTGAAGGTCAAGTGCCGGTTGAAACGGGTTGTTTTCTGAAGAAGGCCAAGTACCGATTTCCATCAACTTACTTTTGGATTAGAAGGTCAAGTGCCGAAACAACTCAACACACAGTATTTCAGAAGCTCTTGTACCATCGTGTTAGCAGTGGAAGCAGTTCAGATGTGCCATCATCGTTGGAGCTTCGCTCTTTAGGACGTTGATTGACATCCGTTTTTTCTGCTGTTCGACGATTGGAAGCCTATAAGTTAAGTGGCCTGTTTGTATGTAAACTGTGCCCTTATACTTCTGCTGAGTCTTCTGTGTATCATCTCATTCTATATGTTATATGTCTATATGTTATTTGTATATTTATATGTTTATATTTCAGCGGGTTCTCGGTTGGGTGGTGTCTCCGTTAGATTATGCCACGTCATAGAGGTCGTCTATTGTGAGCGTTTTCTGTAGGGTTTGCAAATTTCCGATACTGGAATTTGCTAAGCGACTTCTGTTGCTATTTATGTTAGCTGTGATGACATGTTTTAATATTGTTTTCGTTATTATTTCGCATTCTTTAGTTTTGTTTTGATTTGTTTGTATTTGTTAGCCTACTCTTGTCTATAATTTAGTTTCATACAACATTTTTGTTTATACACTGTGGTGTCATGTATTTTGTTTAATTATAGCGCAGATATCGTCACATTTTTTGTGATATTTCATTAATTTCTGCTTTATTTTTAGTTGATTTCTGCGAACGTTTTTGTATTGTTGCTGATCTTTGTTATTGTTTACATTGTTATTGTTTACATTGTTTGCATTGTTTACATTTTCAATGTTTACATTCTGCATGTGTTTACATAGTCATTGTTTACAGTTATAGTAATTAGTTAATGGGCTATGCTAATGCACTGTTACTACTACACTGATGATAAATGAATGATGAATAGTGTCGTGCACTATTGAATGAGAAGTGCACTTATGATCAAGAATTGATTGTTGATATTTCATATACAAGTTCTTTGATTGGAGACTTGTTTCCCACAGAGACTGGGATAATATAATGTGATGTGAATATACAAGTGCTTAATTAAGACTTGTTACACTTAGGTTTGAAATAAATTAGTTAATTATTTCAGGTTTTGGACTCATATGTTAGACAACATGTCTACATTTGAGCACTTTATTGAGCAGGGTAAATTGCTTGGGAAGACTGGTGATAAGTTAGAAGAATTTGCAACTGCTCGATATGATAAAGCAATGGAAGCTGAACAAAAGAAACTGCATATGGAAGCTGAACAAAAGAAACTGCAGATGCAGGTGGATGAAAAAAGATTCCAAATGGAAAAACAAAAAAGGGAATCAGAAGCTGAGGAAAGAAAACTCCAGCTAGAAGCTGAAAGATTTCAAAAAGAGGCTGAGAATAAAAGACTTGAAAAAGAGGCTGAAAATAAAAGACTTGAAAAAGAAGCTGAAAATGAAAGACTTCAAAAAGAGGCTCAGGCTGAGGAA
Source organism: Oreohelix idahoensis (assembly GCA_024509875.1). Taxonomy (NCBI): domain Eukaryota; kingdom Metazoa; phylum Mollusca; class Gastropoda; order Stylommatophora; family Oreohelicidae; genus Oreohelix; species Oreohelix idahoensis. The sequence goes on from JAMPIV010015047.1 coordinate 274,896, forward strand.
AGAAGATTACAGAGAGAGTCTGATGAGAGGAAAGAGAAAGCAAAAATGGAACATGAAGAAAAGGTCTTAGCTTTAGAGTTGGAAAAATTGAAATTGACGAGCATGAGTAATGGTAATGATTCAAACAAGGGTTCATCTTCTGGTAAGGCTAATAATGATACTTTTAAGATTAAGTTACCAACATTTAGTCCTTCCAGTGATGACATAATGTTCTATCTGGACAGATTTGAACAAGCATGTACAGCTCATAACATAGACAAAGCAAAATATGTTTATCAGTTATCAGGGATACTGACAGGTAAAGCTCTAAGTATATTAAATATGGTGGATGAACCTGACAAGAACAATTATGAGGTTGTCAGGGCCGCTTTGTTAAAGAAATATCAGCTTAACGAAGACGGCTATCGTCTACAATTTAAAAATATGTTACCTGAAAATGGAGTTGAATTCTCCGAGTTTATTGCAAGAATACGCATTACTTTCTCACGATGGGTTGAACTATCTAAGACGGAAAAAACTTATGAAGGACTTATGGACTTAATACTTAGAGACAAAGTCATGTCGTCTGTCAATGAGTCTTTCCTTGCTTTCCTTCATGAACGTAAACCTAAAACAATAAAAGAAATGGAAGATTTCTGTTGCCAATACGTAACTGCGCACCCACACATAACCATGGGTAACTCTAAGGTGAAAGAAGGTTTACCAGTTGCTTCGGCAGCTCCGTATGGCCAAAACTTTGCTCGTAGATCCCAACAAAATTTTGATAGAAAGAGTAGCGGTAATTTCTGTCAAAATCATGGAAATCAATTTCATGGTGATTCTTCTTCGAAGAATTGGAGACAGCCTGATAGTACTCGTTACTATCACCCTAATAATTATAAGCATTTCAAAAGAGGATATGGTAATAGAGGTTATTCCTGCCGAAGACCTCAGAACCAAACAAATAGATGTTCGCATCAATGTGAACATGATAGTAATCGTGGAAACTGGAATTCGAACCAGGATAACAATTACAATAGAGACAATAATAACTGCAGAGATAATAATAACTCTGATAACTTCAGAGGTAATAATAGTCGAGGTAGATCTCAACACAAAAAAAAGAGATATCAGCAGGCTAATGCTGTACAACAGGAAACTGAGGGAGCCTGTAATCATGTTGTTGATAGTAAAAACTTTGACGCTGTCACTGGTTCTGCTTTTGACTTTGAGAGAGCAAACAAATGCCCCCAATGCAGTACTTTATTCGAACCGGGTACCATAACTACTTTGAGTTGTGGTCACCCACTTCCCGCTCTTCCTGCTGCTGTTGCGCATGACGGGAGGGGTTCTTTAATTCTACATAAGGGTCTTGTTAATGATACTCCAGTCTCACTACTTTTCGATTCCGGATGCACCACTATTGGTGTTAGACAATCGCTTGTAGATCCATCTTGTGCTACAGGAAGGGTTATTAAATGTGTCACATTTGGCGGCACTCTAGAAAAATATCCTACTGCTGTAATTCGCATTGCCACTCCTTTCTTTACTGGAGATGTGCATGCTTGTCTCTTACCTAATCCTATTGCGGACCTTATTATTGGTCGTATTCACGGAGTTAGGGAGTGTACCCCACAGCAGATTGCTGCTTGGGAAGATAATAACATGCAAGCTACAAATGCAGTGGTTACAAGAGCACAAGCTCTACAAACACCCGAAACTTCACTGAATAGTGATAATGAAGTTGATAGCCAAGATAGTCACTTAGTAATCACTCGTGACTCTTTCATAAAATTGCAAGAAGAAGATCCTTCTTTAAAAAAATTCTTCATTCTTGCGAAGAAAGGTGATCCGAATCAGGATACAAATAGAAAATCTTGGATTGCAATGAGAAACGGCGTACTTGTACGTATGGTACAAGATTCGACTACGTCGGCACATTCGCAAATTCTTGTTCCCAAGAGCATGAGAGTGCAAATATTACAACATGCTCATGACTCGCAATGTGCTGGACATATGGGTTTTTCCCGTACGAAGTCGAGAGTCCTTGCGGCTTTCTTTTGGCCTTTTGTCAATAAGGACATTCGTATTTACTGCCGATCATGCAAGGTATGTCAGGAGGTCAAATCTAGAGGACCACGACATGCTGCGCCTATCCAGGCTGCTGACATTCCTATTCGGCCGTTTCAGAAAATGGCCATAGATATTATTGGCCCTTTTAAGGTCAAGTCGTCCAGAGGACATCAGTTTATCCTTACATGTGTCGATATGTGCACACGTTGGCCAGAGGCTATTCCTCTTAAGAGCATATCTACTACAGATATCGCAGATGCTCTTTGGTTGATATTTTCTCGCTTGGGGTTCCCCAGAGAAATACTGTCAGACCATGGCACTCAACTCATATCTGACACTATGTCACAGGTAATGTCTACCTTACATATTGAACGATCTCTCAGTAGTATCTACCATCCTATGTCTAATGGGTTAGTTGAGCGTCTGAATAGAACGCTCAAGGCTTTGCTTGGTAAGATAACTGAAGATCATCCTCAAGATTGGGACAGGGTTTTACCCGCGGCTCTCTTTGCCTATAGAGAAGTCCCTAATGAACACACAGGATTTTCTCCCTTCGAACTTGTCTTTGGCGCGCGTCCACGCGGCCCTATGTCTTTATTACACGATCTCATCACTGCCGATGATATTAGCGATGAAACTCAATCCTCATATGAGTATGTCATTGCTCTTAGACAAAAGATCATTGAGGCATGTAAGCTAGCAACTGCTTCATCAGAAATTGCTAAAGAGAAGGCAAGACAGTTTGCTAACAAGAATAGATGTCTACGACAACTTTGTCCAGGTGACAAAGCATTCGTCCTACTCCCCAGTAGGGAAAATAGACTTCTTATTGCATGGAAAGGTCCGTATGCAATAGTCTCTCGGATTTCCGATGTTGACTATGTGGTCGATATTGATGGAAAGCATAAAACTTTCCACATAAACATGCTTTCGGAATTTCACGAACGTCCGGACTATTTGCTGCCTATTTTCCAGGCAACGGATGATGCTCCTGCACCTCACGGTCATTATTCATCCCTGTCTGTCATACAGGATGAGGAATCTACCTTCTCTGATGTTAATCTTCCCCTTCCAGTGGTTCCATTACATTCCACGGAATCTTGGAAAAACGTTTCTGTTTCTCCTAATCTTTCTGGTGACGAACATCGACAAGTCTCGTCGATGTTACAAACATTTCAGGATGTTCTCACTGACATTCCTGGACACACAGATGTCATAGAACATGACATAATTCTTACCGACAATAATCCAATTAGGGTTAGGCCGTATCCTATTCCTATACACTTTCAGTCGCAGGTGGAAAAGGAATTGGATGAAATGATTCAATTAAATATAATTGAACCATCGACTTCACCGTATTCTTCTTCCATGGTTATTGTCCGGAAGAAGGATAAGAACATACGAATTTGTGTTGATTATCGCAAATTGAATCAGGTCACAAAGTTCGATGCTGAACCGATGCCTTTGTTAGAAGATCTACTGATTAGACTTTCTAATTCTAGATTCTTCACTAAACTTGACTTGTCTAAAGGTTATTGGCAAGTGCCTTTAGCAGAGCATGCCAAACCTCTTACTGCTTTTTCTACACCTAGGGGTCTATTTCAATGGAATGTTATGCCTTTTGGTCTCATGAACGCCCCTGCCACTTTCGTTCGCATGATGCGTCGAATTCTGTCACATCGTTCGGATGTCATCGCATACTTAGATGACATCTGTCTCTTCAGTGATACCTGGGAAGATCACTATTTAGGGTTATATGACTTACTGTCCACTCTACGTGAGAATAATTTGACAGCGAAACCTTCTAAAGCTTTTGTTGGTTTTGGTGAAATCTCTTTCCTGGGTCATCGTGTTGGTCATGGTCTCTTGAAGACAGAAGACCACAATACTTCCAAAATACTGAACATCTCTGTTCCTAAAACGAAGAAACAAGTTAGGAGTCTCTTAGGTTTAATTCAATTTTATGGGAGATTTATTCCAAATTTATCTTCGATCATGGCACCTCTCTCAACATTGTTGAAGAAAGGTTCGCCTAATCTGGTCCGTTGGTCTGAAGAATGCCAATCTTCACTAGACCAAATCAAGAATATATTTTCTTCTCCTCCCATCTTAAGATTACCTACTCTTGATAGGACTTTTGTTCTTCGGAGTGATGCTTCATCCACTGGGATTGGAGCAGCACTGATGCAAGAATATGCAAATACTCTGCATCCTGTTATGTACATTTCTAGAAAACTAAATGCGGCAGAGAGGAACTACTCGGTTTTAGACCGTGAGTTGTTAGCGATGGTTTGGTCAATTCTAAAGCTACAAAGATTCCTCCTGGGCGCACATTTCATTCTAGAGACTGATCAGAAAGCTCTTACAGCTATTCAGACTAAGAATTTGAAGAGTTCGAGATCCACTCGATATGCTATAGCTCTTCAACCTTTTCACTTCACGGTACGAGCTATCCGTGGTGCGGATAATGTGATGGCTGACATTTTGTCTAGATGCCCACATGACTCCAACTAATACTTCTGTCCTATATTTCCATATATTACAGAGTCATAACACACCTATATTTCTACAATAGATTAGCACATCTGTACTTACTTTATATGTACACACTATCGTGCTTTGTTGTCATCTTCTTCTGTTCGTTTTTTAAGATGATAGAGGAGGACTGAGTAGTTAACATAAGGGCCGTTAGTTTACTAAACAGCCACAATTATTAATAATGTATTGTACCTTATGAAGCATATTAGTTATTAATTAGCATTATATTGCTTGTACTTTCTCAGAATGTCATTGTTGAGCTGAGGACTTACCTTACTAGTATCAAGCATGACGAGTTCTAGATTGTGTACTTACCCTCGGAATACCAGAGCATATGTCCTGGATCGTCATGTAGTTTAACTTTACTATGTACTTATGTCATTACATGTCAAAGAATGTACTATTTAAATTTTCCTATCAGATTTGTACATCCATTTTTAAAGACAATATTAGAGTATGCTGTTTAATGATGATTATGGTAACTTGCATACGTATATTGTGTTTACATGCTAACGTGATGTGTGTTGGTGACACCTCCCCGATGTGAATATTTTTTGAGACATATTTATTTTTCTGTTGAGGTATATCCTCACCAGACACTCTATATTTAGCCTCATGTTAGGCAATTTAATTAATTATCAGCGCATAATTCGTGCGTTTTGAGCCGCTTATCGCATGCTCTTTGATATTTAAAAAAAAAAAAAAAATATGTTCCACATTTTTTTTTATCGGGAGGAGGTGGTGATATGTTGCGTGATAAATTCTCGCAACATCGTTTTATTACAATATCTATTTTATAACGCAAGGGCAACAACTGCTTGAAATTTATAGTCACTTTTCTCGGTAAGCATTTGTCTTCTCGCGTTGGTATTGAATGCAGTTAAGTTTTGAGCTGTGGTCTTTTTGCGCTGGACTGCGCATGACTGGTCTTGTTTTTTGGTCGATCGGTTTCCGCCCACCACTAGTGGAGTGAGCGATTTGAATGGCGAAAGAGATGCCTCGTTGAAGAGGGGATCTCTGCTATTTTTTGTTCTGTCAGGGATGTGTAGTCCTCTTAATGGATATTTCGTTTATTCGAGATAATACCTCTAGTGTTTCCCACATGTCGGGAGGCGTGATATTTCTGTGTATTCCCTGAAGGCAAGGTAAATTGACTTTTCATTAACTCTATCGATTTTGGGTCGTGAGCGATTTCGATTCATAGCCTGTCTTCGAAAGTCGTCGTCACGAGAGGTTTTCCCAGCTCACATGTCGCGGTATTGTACTGCATCGGTTGATGCATGTCCCAAGGACCATTACTTGCTACTTTGTTAAATGAACTAGGTTTGGAAAACCTTTATTATCTAGAGGATATTTTTGAGGACATTATTTATACTTCGGCAGACGTGTCTGTCTTGCTGAAGTCAGACTAAGGAGAGTGAACTGATCTCATACATCTGGTTATCTCCTGGCTGTTATAGAAAAGGATGGAGTTTTTTCACCTGACTACATTTACAGCACTATGAAATATAACATGCATCTGACTCATCATTGTAATGCTGTCTACCGTCTATTGCTGTATTGAATGTTGCTGTGATAATGACTGTTTGATGTGCCTACATATTCGCGTAACCATTTTGTCACTGTGGCGTCCACAATAAATAATGAAGAAAAACGTCAACGGCTGTTACAAGAATCATTGACTTTATACGTCGTGAGTTTACTGACGTTCTATGTGGTTTGCCCTGTTATTTTTGTATGAACATTGTTTGACTGAACACATCTGCACACTACACAAAACCAGACATGCGGATACCATCCATCATCATATGGCATCACGCATCATATATATATGTATGTATGTATGTATGTATGTATGTATGTATGTATGTATGTATGTATGTATGTATGTATGTATGTATGTATGTATGTATGTATGTATGTATGTATGTATGTATGTATGTATGTATGTATGTATGTATGTATGTATGTATGTATGTATGTATGTATGTATGTATGTATGTATGTATGTATGTATGTATGTATGTATGTATGTATGTATGTATGTATGTATGTATGTATGTATGTATGTATGTATGTATGTATGTATGTATGTATGTATGTATGTATGTATGTATGTATGTATGTATGTATGTATGTATGTATGTATGTATGTATGTATGTATGTATGTATGTATGTATGTATGTATGTATGTATGTATGTATGTATGTATGTATGTATGTATGTATGTATGTATGTATGTATGTATGTATGTATGTATGTATGTATGTATGTATGTATGTATGTATGTATGTATGTATGTATGTATGTATGTATGTATGTATGTATGTATGTATGTATGTATGTATGTATGTATGTATGTATGTATGTATGTATGTATGTATGTATGTATGTATGTATGTATGTATGTATGTATGTATGTATGTATGTATGTATGTATGTATGTATGTATGTATGTATGTATGTATGTATGTATGTATGTATGTATGTATGTATGTATGTATGTATGTATGTATGTATGTATGTATGTATGTATGTATGTATGTATGTTATGTATGTATGTATGTATGTATGTATGTATGTATGTATGTATGTATGTATGTATGTATGTATGTATGTATGTATGTATGTATGTATGTATGTATGTATGTATGTATGTATGTATGTATGTATGTATGTATGTATGTATGTATGTATGTATGTATGTATGTGGTATGTATGTATGTATGTATGTATGTATGTATGTATGTATGTATGTATGTATGTATGTATGTATGTATGTATGTATGTATGTATGTAAGTATGTATGTATGCATGTATGTATGTATGTATGTATGTATGTATGTATGTATGTATGTATGTATGTATGTATGTATGTATGTATGTATGTATGTATGTATGCATGCATGCATGCATGCATGCATGCATGCATGCATGCATGCATGCATGCATGCATGCATGCATGCATGCATGCATGCATGCATGCATGCATGCATGCATATAAACCTCTCGCTACAGGAATAGAACGAGATAAGTGATTGGCCTTAGGTCAGATGACCAGACCAATTAGAGGGGAGGGACACTTAGCGGTCAGATGGGAATATGAAAAAAAGTTTTTTCACGGGCAGTTGGAGCAAAGGCGTTAGTCAGAGCAGTTAGCTCGATATTAATTAGTTCTAACAGATACACATTGGTGTTTGTCGTAAAACGTGTGTGTAAACCCACTTCTTTGTTAACAAGTATGATCAGCCAAACCACGTTCAATAGACTCTGAGCCAGAATAAATTACACGAAGTATACGCCATCTTGTTCCCCCAAGATGGCGGCAGACAGAATAAAATTAGGCATAAGCCCTGTATTTCGGGTCTCGGTCACGGAATGTACGAAACCGCCGAGAACCAATCAAAAGAGTTCCTTACGCACTGGCAGATTCCTTGCGTCTACCTATATAAACGGGCGCATTTTATTAAAAAAATACACACAAACACGAAGGCCAGCACGACCGACTGGGGAAAGAGAAAGCTGTCAACATTGATTTATTGCTTACCTGCGTGACCGGGCACTCTTGCTTCACTAAAGTCGAGTCCAAATCTGGCTTGTATTAATCTTAGAGGGTAGGTAAACTTACTATACACTTGTAGGAGAATAGGCCTACATCAGGTATATAATGATTGTATTTTTTGTGTGTCATTTATACTACCTACACCTGTATATATTTAATATATTTTGTTTTACTATGAATGTACCAGGTGTACTGGTTGTATCTTGGGGAATTAGGTATAATGATTGTATTTCCTGGTATAATTGCTGAAGACGATAACCAACCTGAAATATAACCTATCAGTCCTTTTTAGGGCTCATATAACTCCAGCCTGAAATATAACCTATCAGTCCTTGTTAGGACTCATATAACTCCAACCTGAATATAACCTATGACTATATCCTGTATAATGATTGTATTTTATAGTATCGTGCATAATGATTGTGTATGACTGTTGAAGAAGGAAACCACCAGAAAATAGCCTACACCTGTATATATTTAATATAACTTTAGATTTTGTTTTACTATGATTGTATCAGGTATACTGATTGTATCTTGGGGAATTAGGTATAATGATTGCATTTCCTGGTATGATTGCTGAAGACGATAACCATCCTGAAATATAACCTATCAGTCCTTTTTAGGGCTCATATAACTCCAACCTGAAATATAATCTATCAGTCCTTTTTAGTGCTCATATAACTCCAACCTGAATATAACCTATGACTATATCATGTATAATGATTGTATGTTATAGTATCCTGTATAATGATTGTGTATGACTGTTGAAGAAGGAAACCACCAGAAAATAGCCTACACCTAAATATATTTAATATAACTTTAGATTTTGTTTTACTATGAATGTATCAGGTATACTGATTATATCTTGGAGAATTAGGTATAATGATTGTATTTCCTGGTATGATTGTAGAAGAAGAAAACCAACCTGAATATAACCTTTACGACTCATATAACTACAACAGTATTGTTAGGATATATTTTACCAGCCAGTATAGCACTTATCAGAGATGGCCTGGTATATTATGGGTGGAAGGAAAACCTAAACCTAGCTGTACAAATTATTGGATGTATCAATGTATTGAATTATTAGAAAGAACATTTTGCAAGTAGACACCTGTCTTGTCTGGCTATTGCTAAATCATACTGAGCCATGTTGTCATTCATCCTACATGCAGACACCTGAGACACGCTCATCTCATATACACTAGAAATAGGTGGGCTTGATGACAGAAGTTAGCCCCTATTTTTGCCTTGTTACAGTTTTATTCGTGTCATCCAACCTGAGGTCGTATGTTCGAGTCAATCCAGCTGCCTTCAACTTCGCAGGAGCACCAGTGATTGTACCGGAGCTACATCCTTAGTCCCCCTCAGTCTTGGGTGGGCTAAAGGAACGATCATCAGCGGGTGTTGTGTGCAACAAATTAGGAAGGACAGAATTGTTCTAAGAGATGAGTACACATTAGTACCATTTCCGTCGGCAATTGTGAGCAATTAACGGTCAAGGAAGAAAAAGTGATTTAGAGTAGTGAGAGACAAGATTAACAACACAGCTGATAAATTTTCTATAATTAATTAACAGCACAGCTGATATCTATAATTTTGTTCCTATAATTGGAAGACTTGTAATATATAAATATAAATATATAAATATAAATATATATATATAAATATATATATAAATATATAAAGATATATATATATATATATATATATATATATATATATATATATATATATATATATATATATATATATATATATATATATATATATATATATATATATATATATATATATATATATATATATATATATATATATATATATATCATATGTAAACGTATAAATCCATTGCATTCCATCTTCCAACATCCACCCTTCAGCACAAGAGTAGATAGTGTATATACTTAATAAATAATAAGGACATTGTATTTGAACGACTTGTCAATTTTATAATTGTTAAGTGAAATCTGTTTCCTTGTTTAATGTCACAGTTAGTTAGTTACACAGCGGGGTGGCATTTTATGACTGTCTCCACTCTACTAATTTTTGGAGATCAGATCATTCACAGCCGTAACTAATTTGTGATACCAGTAGTTCTCTCATACACTGGGACTTCACCATTTTCCAGCAGACATTCTATTTCTGTATGGTCAGTACTATACTGATCTTAGGGCCAATAAAAACCTCACGCTACAGTGTTAATGGGGTTTTCGTCGATCCAGCATGTGCAGGCTGCCAACAAATCTTTAGCACCCGTAAAGCGCCAGAGCACAAATAGATTCTTTGAACTAGAAGTGAGCAGAATTTCTTAACGTTGAGGATATTTGCTGTAGAGTAAGGAACCAGAGTTTCCATGTACATGCTACCAATCATCAATTGTGTAGCCTGGTGAGATGACCAGGTCTAGCCTGCGTTTGTATATAATCATGACTGTATTGAATCAACCTTAAGGTTGGAAATAAAAGTTGTAACATCTTTATGAAACCTGAGTCCTGAACTAGTGTATGACGGTCTGAGTGCAGCTGTCGAGTTACTTACAAAGAAGCGTGACTGCCTGTCCAGTTGGTACGAAGTATAGTTAACACAACCCCTATTACCATCAGCCTTACCCTAGAACCTGGAGTTCCGACAGTACACCACTAGATCACGGGCCTGTAAATTGCCATTCGAACGAATCATCTCGAGCGGCAGCTCGTCACACGAAAAGAACTAACTTCTATAAGCAGCGGTAACTAGAAGAGACATTTGTACAGTGCCATCCTTCTGCCACTAACCCTTTGGCACTTACCAGCATGTACAGGCTGCCACAATAGTTCAGTTGTTCTTGTGGCTGTGGAACGAAAGGCTATACGCCTCAGATGTAATTTCACACTACTTTGTGGAGGAGAGTGAAAACCTAAGTTACCAGATTCTCTGACTAGCCCTGCTGTTCTTTATAGTATGTTGATTGCCATCACCATCACCATTTTATATACAATGTTAATTAAACAACACACTTCTGGACATCACACAAAATGCTCTTGACAATATAGCAACTACAGATGCAGACGTTTTTTCTTATATTTATTGAAGGAGATCCGAGAACACTCAGTTGGCTCGACATTAGACATCAAATTTCATTTCCCAAAAAAAATATATCGTGTTCTTAGTTGTCTACCTAGAGGCTGGAATACATGCTACGTTGTCGGTCTGTTATTTCAAGTTTTAAGTTGCTTGTTTGGTCACGTCATCAAGTATTTATAATAGCTGGTTGAGAATCACTGAGCTAGCTTCTTGTTAATAAATCTTTGCTACAATTCTCATCAGGTTAAAGGGGCTTCTATAAGTCGAAAGTTGTAATGGCCACCTTTCTAAAATGGATAGAGGCACTTTCGCTATAATGTTCTCATGAATAGTGAGTAGCCTAGTATCACACTGAGATTGGTTGTAGCTTTATAAAGTCAATGGTCGAAACGAAAGAATATCTTCTTTATAAAGTCTCTTGTCGAAACGAAAGTTTATTTTCTCTTATCTCACGTGGTCACTACTAGTTAGAACTTAATAGTTAGTTACCTCAATATGCTGACAAATCTCACAAAGGCTGCTGTAGGTAATGCTGGACGTTTCTGCTCCAGAGTTCGTAAGTTTCCAAAATTGTTACTAGAAATACCGGGCAACGCCGGGTACTAACAGCTGGTTCTAACTACAAGTCAGCACTTCTGTCTGCTGTCTACTTCTACATGGTGGGTTCCGAGCTCTCTGCTTTTTTACTCTACTAATTCTAGCATTTATACTTTCAATTTGTTCTTAGCACCTGTTTTTCTCTATTGTTCTTTGAGAAAATGTCAGGATTTCATGATTTGTTAACCTGACATCCGTGTGAAATGCGGATCTCAACACATATCTTTTAAATCTAATAACTCTTTCTCACGCCCCAATTATGCAACAACAATATACTTCTACGTGTATTCTTTTTAAAAACAAATACCAAACTATCAGTCATTCATATACAATGTCCCTTTTCCCACGCACAGGTGTTCATCGCTCAAGATTAAAATCGAATTCATTTTCCTAAATGCAGCTTATCTCTATCTACATTTCATTCCCTTCTCTTATTAATAAAATAAGCTGTCCGTCCAAATTATATTACGGTGTCGTTGATATTTGATGTTATTGTCATAATTGTCGTTTTCATGTCCACTTGTTTATAACACGTCTCATAAATTCAACAAAGTCACTTTCCAACTACATTGCTTTGTTTTTGGGCTATCAATTCTAGAATGACTTTCACCAGTGTGAAAACCATGGTATAAAACTTAAAAACTGTCACTCAAGTTTCCAACAACAATACAAAATGACCTGCACTTAATGCTAACTACAATTCCATTGCTGCTTTGTTTAGTCTAACCAAATTACTTTGATTGACAGTTCATTATCACCGTGTCGACTGGGGGTGAGGCTGACCTTTAGTTTCAGTTTTGCAACTACTAGATTGTGAGAAATAATAACTGGATGATCTTGCTATACGTTAAGTTAGCATTACGTTATCCTTTATATTGTCTGAAAACAATGCTCCAGACGGAGCATATGCCCTGTTTTATTATTTACCATTTCCTTATTATTTGTTAATGTTTTACTTTGTAACTCAGATGTTTGTTTATGCATCTGAGCATTGCATGGTCACACTGGCCTTCAAAGCATGTATACACTGCTTAGACAGGGCATACTACGCTGACTTGGCATGTCCGCCGCATGGAAGATGGTCGCATCTCGAAAGATATCCTCTTCGGACAACTGGCAGATGGCAAAAGAACAGTTACGCGACCACAGCTGAGGTTCAAAGATGTGTGCAAGAGAGACATGAGGGCACTAGTCATAAATCCAGCAACCTGGGAGGATGAAGCTGCCGATCGCACCAAGTGGCGATGCTATCTGCGGCGCCGCCTCAGATTGAGCGACAAGACGCTCACACACCAAGCAGACGAGAAGAGAAAACATCAAAAGGAACACCAGGACAATAAGCAGCTGAGGACTGTCACCTCAGGGGCGCGTTCCTATTGTCAGTTATGACTGAAGGGACTGTTTAATATTATATAATAAGTGCATACTTTTATGCAAAATGACGTAATAAGCTGTAATTGGAGTCGAGAGTCAGGAGTCGGACCTCTAAAATTTGAGAAGTCGGAGTCCGTGTCGGAAAATATTTTGGCCACGACCAGAACTCACGTTTCCAGGTACCCCTCTATTTCTCCTCTCATGGGGATTCATTAAAAAGGACTGTTCTGTAATGTTACCAGATGGTTTTCTCAATGTATGTCCTATTAAAAGCCAGATTCTTTATCTCACATCTTGTTCCACTGGTGGGTGGGGGGGGGGGGGTCCTGAGTGTTTAAGAGTCTACCTCGAATTCTGTAGGTACCGTGTTCGATTCCCAGATGAGGGAATATAATTTATGGAAATTTTTTTTTTTCAGAGCCAGTAGTCCTAATGATGTCATTCTCCCCCTGGTCTCCTGGGTAGTGATGCCCTAGCCTTCTCGGTTTTGGGCGAAAAAATAGGAGGTCCTGTGTGCACGTGGCGCACGTGAAAAATCTCACGGCAGTTGGAAATCGTACAGAGTAGGCAATAAGGCTGCTGCCCTGGCAAAAATTTATAAATTAGAAACCTACCTACCACAAACATTTTTATAGAACGTGTGATTCCTATATACACACATTGGGATTCTCGCCGGTGCTACGGAGTTCGCGCACTGTGCTGAGATCCTCCTTGTGTAATCTAAGGGAGGAGATCGGAGCACTGATGGAGTTGTCCGTGTGAAATGAAGATAGTCTTTAAGCCAAACCAATCCACTGGTATTTGGTTCTTTCCATCTGTTCCACACTGATGATATTGTCAGACCATTTCATTTACGTGCTGGCCTTCAAAGCAAGTATACACTGCTTCGACAGCGCAGACTACACTGGCTTGGCCATGTCCGCCGCAATGAAGATGGTTGCATCCCCAAAGATATCTTCTATGGACAACTGACAGATGGCACGAGAAGAGTCGGGCGACCGCAGCTGAGGTTTAAAGATATGTACAAGCAACACATGAGGGCACTGGACATAAATCCAGAAACCTGGGAGGATGAAGCTGCCGATCACACTAAGTGGCGTTGCTCCCTTCAGCGCCACCTCAGACTGGGTGAAAAAAAGCTCTTACTACAAGCAGATGAGAATAGAACACGCTGCAAAGAACACCATGTAAATAAAAACAGCTGAGGGTTATCATCGAAGGGACGCATCCCCATAATCAGTCATGACTGAAGAGGGCAACTACTACAATTATTTCATGACCTGTATTCTGTGCATGCACCCATTTATGAAATTCTGTAACGTTCTACCAGAGCCATTCAACGGGATATCGTTTACGTGTGAACTGAAGATTCTTATTTTTGTGTCAGACTTGATTTATTTTCCCCCCAATAATTTCGCATTGCATAGAAAGCGCCTGTTGTATTTTTTTCCCAATACCAAGTGAAAGGCTCATTGGTGTTATGTACACTGTAAATCTAGGCTTTTCCTGTGGCTTTCTGCCACTCCGAAACGTGTTGATTTAAAGTGATGAGCTCCAGTTACCCCAGCTTTGCTTGCATTTAAAGGATCCTTTTTTTTAAGTAAAGTTTTGCCTCGTTTTGGAGAGGCGCGTCCCGTTCAACCTAGTCGGTTATATTAGGGCGCATGTCCAAACATAAAAGACCCTTAGGTCTGGATGTAATTCTATTTAAAGGATCATCACATCCAATACCAAGCTAGGAGGAAGAAGCGCATAGCATACTGTGCATTCCCAGCCATCCATTGGGACTGTCCAAATATGCAGAGCGAACAAACTGTGCTATGGTTCTCGGCTTTCCCAAAGACGTTGTCCCGTCTTACACCCCTAGCCACTTATCAGCTCCCCCTGCCTATCATGGGTCTATAGTGAGATCCTTCTGCATGCAGCCAACCTGGTAAAAGCCAGAATTACGTCTGGGACACAAGTGACCCCTCAAAGCTTAGATTTCAATGCTGAGTTCTCAACATATTAGGTCACAGATGGAATCCTAGGTAGATGTCTAGGTAGATGTTTTATTTCCCCATCTTGTAAGAACTCCTCTCTCAGTGCAAGAAAAAAGACGATTGCCTCTGTTTCGTTAACTAACTTCAGAGAGGTATACACCTCTTTATTTGGAAAATCACCAGATTAATATTCTTTCGCCCATCTAACTTCTACCAGTCTAGATTGGGCGGCATAATTCATTGAATAGGAAGTTCCCTTCCATTACTGCTGTCGATTTACTTAAACTGTGGATATCTTAACACAATTTTAAAAAATCCAAGGTGGCATAATGTGGTTCTAAGCTCTCTATCTCGTGGTACCTGCAGCCAAGGCGTCACCCGGCCATTTGCATTTTGCTCGGGAAATTTTGCAAAACGTGGCTACAGGGTGAGTTAAGGATGTCAGAAATATATCCAATTAGTACTCGTGCATCCGAAAGACCAGTCTAAAAAGTGGCATGGGTCAAGTGTGTGACGCCCAACCCGTGTGCGGTGGAGATGCAACGTGTCATCTCTAACAGGTACTATAAGGGATAATGAGCTCTGACGTCATGTGATCATAGGCAGAAGATGTATCCAGCAAAGCAAAACCCAAGCTGGGAATCCAGGAAGGGGATTCAAGAAAATTGGGATCCAACAAAACTTGAGGTTCAACAATCAAATTGGTATCCACTAAAACTGATATCCTACATGGAAAGCCACTACAGCGGCTTTCGTTTGTTCCGGGTCTCTAGGATATTTTCTGCGAAATTCAAAGCATTTTTACCTTATTAATAACACACACAATTGTATTTTATTCACACACTACCGTACACACCAACTCTAAATCCGTCCCGTCAAAATGTGGTTGACCGAATTCCGTCTGGCCCTGGTCATTGGCTTAGCCCTGTATCGATTAAAACTGCTCACGCTATGGCGCATGGCTTGCAAACTAGGCCAGAAACTAGGCTTTCTCAACAGCGAGGTGAAGAAAGGTAAATATATACACATGCATAATCATGCATTCCTTTTGGGGGTTTCCCTGCCCGTGCGCTCAGACACTTAATTGCCCGGGGCGAACCTAGAAAAGTCTATTAGCCTTGTGTGGGAACTCTTCACTGTTTGAAGGAAAAAAAGTCAACTGATCCCGTGTGGATGGGAAGGAGCCCCCCACCCCCGCCTCGCTATGCCATGTCATTGGGCCAAAAGAGCTGGAAAGCTCGAGTGCCGCTGGTTTGAAAAGAGATATATATATATATATATATATATATATATATATATATATATATATATATATATATATATATATATATACACACACACACATCGCTTAGTAAAGGTTCTAATAACTAACAAAGTAGCAACCACTAAAATTAATATAAACACACTGACACACACCATCAAGGAAAAACGCAAATAGTGATTTAGGTTGGTGGCAAACTTAATACTATCGAATTACCCCGCACGAAACGTTACTCTAAGAAAATTAATTAACACTTGAGAAGATGCAATAGGGTTATATACATATATAAGTTTAGACAAATAAACTTTGGGCGGCTATTTGCTAACTAATTGTGCTTAACAATAAGTTAAGAAAATCCTTATAACCATGCATCTGATATTAGGCTGCAGCACTTATTCCGCTCTGCAGGCTAGAGATTTCTCTAGAGGTAACGAGCCCCGAGAGATTTGTGAGTCTAGTATATATAGCTAGAATCTCTTACAAGATCGCGTTCCTAATGGCACGCACCTGCACAGAGGTTGGCGAAGCGTCCCTTGTGACAAAGGCGTGAGGGGAATCAAGAGTTTTCTCCCCTACGACTCGAAATCAAAGTGAGTACGCATAAGAAGCGGAGATGCTTACAGTATCATCCAACTCAAAGGGTTTCATGGCCTAGAAGCGTTCGGTCACTTGAAAAGGAAAGCCTCTGGTTCGTGTCCGCTTTCCCCTTTGACGTCACAAAAAAGTCGACAGTATCACGTGCACGAGGGAGGGGTTCAGCCTGTCTAAATTAAGAATGACTTGGTTACACCGGGAACTACGCTCGTAGGTGCTTATGGTGAAGAAAATTGGAGGAGATAAAAATCACTGGTAAGAGAGACGTGGTACTAACAGCCAGAGAGTGACAGATAATCTCATTCAATTCACGGCACTACAGTAACTTTTATCACGTGTTCTCATGTTGTCTTGTATCTGGTTAAATAATGAAGGAAATCCGAGTCCTGTAAATAGTAAATAAATAAGTAATAAATAAGTAAATAAATATGTATGTTTAATTGCCTATATTTATTTACTTAATTGTATCTCTATACGGCTATGGGATAGAAGGGCCAGTTCGCCGGTAAAATGTATATCGTTAACCGACTGTTTTGTCAGTCCAATGAATTCCATTTCAGTTGTTTGATATGGTTTTCATAATCTAGTCGATAGACAGCACAAATGTAGATAGTGACAAGTGCCATCCTTGCCTACTCTAGTTCTCATCTCAAAGGGCTCAGTAAGTTGTCCTTCACGAAGAATGCGACGTTTCGTACCGTCTTATGTTTGTTGTTTTTTTAAATTAGGTTCATGAACTTTAAAGGTGCTCCATAATACCTCGTCAGTTTCTGAATCGATTTCTTGTCTCAACTGTCGAATGATTTTTCTTAGTTCACAAATCCGATGTAACGTGAAACTGCATCTCCAAGCTCTGTTCAACGAGTATGCGCAATGTGACTGTTGGTTTGTGCATCATCTTTTTTGTCAAAAAAATTGTATGGTTTTCTCTCAACCGATCTCTTTTAATCTTTCAATGCTGATCCTGTTTTATATTTTCCGTGGCACTGATAATAATATTATGTTTATATACTCCAGAACAGTTTTCCTTGGCAACTTGTCCTTCTTTCCAATCCTCAAAATTTATTTCTCTCGACCAGAATTATCTTGTAATGCGTATAATATTATCTCCGTGTCTGCTGCTTTGATGACCTCTGCTGGGATTCCATCTTGGCCAGCAACTATTCAATCTCTTAGACGCTTTATGGCTTTCTTTAATCTATTTTCTTATTTTGCTGGTCGCAATTAACTCGTAACTGCTTTTCTGTCAGCTGGAAGTCTGAGTAATATTGTGAGGTTGGTCAATATAGAAGTCCTTCGAAATGTTTCATTAATCTCTACGTTGCTCTTTCATGGTGCTAAGCCAGTTTCCTTTGTTGTCCTCAAGGGCGTACTTAAACTATTTTGCACCCGAAGCGGATTTTTCCTTTGGCACCCCCATACAACATACAGATAAATATATTACGCTTGCAAGTAGACTTTTGAAAAATAAAGTATTGTCATAATAGTTTCCGGCGGCACGTCTTTCTGACTGTCACCCGGGACGGACTACCGGATCTAGATTAAAACAGTAATGCAACCGTTACTTATCATGGTTTCATCAAGGATTCTCAAACTAAATTGAGTGAGACCGACCGACGTAACATACATCGGTAATTATGTTAGTTGGGATGGGATGGGATTAGATAATGTCTTTGTACTTACTTACTTAGTCGTTCCCCTTCTACCGTGAGGTGTAGAGGTTTGGAATAGAGAGCGCCAGACTATCCTATCGGCTGTCTTCCTCCTGGCCTGGTTCCATTCTAGTCCTCGGTCCTTCAAAGATTGTCTAATGTTGTCCTCCCAGCGGACTCTGGGTCGTCCTGGGGGTCTGGATCCTTGGCTCTTTGTTTCCTATGCTTGTCGGGGTAGCCGATCTTCTCCCATTCTGCAGACATGGCTAAACCATCTTAGTTGGGCCGTTCTCCCAGCTAATCTGATGTCTTCTTTCTTCTCGTGATATCACCATGGATTTTGTTTTAGAGCTGCTTATGACCATCCCTCTCTTCTCCAGCTCTTCCCTCCACACTTGCAGGTTGGATTGGAGATGTGCCTCTAATTTAGCAATCAGGGCAAATTCATCAGCAAATGCCAGCTCTGAAATACATACCTGTCTCATCTTCCAGTACCCCACTGAATACTTTCTTGTTCTCTCCTTACATGCCTTGATAACAAAGTCCATGAGGAGTATGAGAAGATAAGGTGACAGGATATCACCTTGTCTTACACCAGTGGTGGTCCTGAACTCTTCTGACTTATGGTTTGCTGTCCTCTCTCTCTCTCTCTCTCTCTCTCTCTCTCTCTCTCTCTCTCTCTCTCTCTCTCTCTCTCTCTCTCTCTCTCTCTCTCTCTCTCTCTCTCTCTCTTTCTCTCTCTCTCTCTTTCTCTCTCTCTCTCTCACACACACACACACGCACGCACAGACGACCGCACAGACGCACGCACAGACGCACACACAGACACACACACAGACACTCATATACACGCATGTACACGCATATAAACGCATATACACGCATATACACGCATATACACACAAACACACACACACACACATATATATATATATAGTGTTGAGAATTGGGCACGCAGACATCTGACATTCTGCTCTTTCTTTCTCTAATCTTTTATACTGAATTCATTTATTCTTACATACATTTTACACATCGATTTAAAGGAATTCAACGATGTAAAAGTAAAATAATAGCATACTCACATTCACAGTATCTAATTATAATCCACTTGAACAGTGCAGACTACTCTGGCTTGGCCATGTCCGCCGCATGGAAGATGGTTGCAACCCGAAGAATATCTTCTACGGACAATTAGCAGATGGCAAGAGAGCAGTTGGGCGACCACAGCTGAGGTTCAAAGATGTGTGCAAGAGAGATATGAGGGCACTGGACATGGATCCAGCAACATGACAGGATGAAGCTGCCATTCGCACTAAGTGGCGATGCTATTTACGGCGCCACCTCAGTGGGCGAAAAGAGGCTCACACAACAAACAGAAGAAAGGAGAAAACGTCGAAAGGAACACCAGGAAAATAAGCAGCTGAGGGCTGTCCCCTCAGGGGCGCATTCCCATAGTCATTTATGACTGAAGGGGCTTTTATTATTATTATAATTATAATCATTAAATAAACAGTTATTGAAACCGTGTTTTGTACGGGTTTGTACAAACATCATCATTAAAACCTACATTCGATGTTATATATGTATCGGGAAACATAATCAATTTAGGGCGGCATGTAATCAGCACTAATAAAGTATACATAAAGTCTACGACTGTATTGCTAGGGTCTGAGCGTGTTTATAGATCATGTGGAAGATAGTACCAACGATCATCAACAGAGTACGCTAAGCTTTTCTTGAATAAGTTAAGTTATGAACACTTGTCTTCTTCTTCCTCTTGCTATCGCATCTTTGATGTTTACACCGTCTGACGAGTTCTCATGATGAACTCGACCGTTGTCTGGAGTTCCTCTTTAGCACCATACAGCTTTGAGTTTAGTGTTGAGTCATTGGTGTGACGGAAGTACTGAGATTCTGTCTTTCAAATGGCCCATGTCTTTTTCCCCTTGCATTTTGTTCACTATTTTGGAGGGATTACAGAAAAATCCTTCTTCATGTTTCTTCTCCTTCTATTATTTACGTTTTTTCAAGATGAGATCACGAGGGAGTTTGATCTCATCTGCTTTATGGTTCTTCTTTATGTGTTTAGAATGGGGGTGTAGGGAATTGGACAGTATTTTTCTAGAAGAAAGATTATAGAGGCTAGATCAGGATTTGCCCCAGTTTTAGTCTTTTTAAAGATAGGGCAGGTGGCCCTAGACACAGTTTTCGGGATTTTTTATATATATATTTTGGCCATTTTTGTTTCATTGCCACTAGAGGGCAGAGCTTAATGCCGTTTCTTTGTCTGGCAGTAACCGGATTGCATCAGGATTGTTTACAATTCTGATTGGCTGAGAGCTAACGGGATTTGAAATTATTGGGTTAGAATTAAAGCCACGCATATGACGTCAAGAGGTCAGCGTGCTGTTAGGCGATTATAAAAGGCCTATATTTCATAGCCTCTTTCTCTTTTAATGAAAAATTGCCAAGCCGGTTGCCAGAGTCAAGTCGATTGCCTTCAGTAGGACATTCGAGATTTGGTAAGCATCATTTTTGCGTGGGGACTTTATTTAATTTTTCTAGTCTAGGCGTAGCAGTAAGTTTCTTGGGAAGTGGAGTTTAATTAACTTCGTAACTTCAGAGCCATCAAATACTATCTTAGTGATAGACTTGAGAGACTTAATAGGTCCATTTGTTTCCTTATTGAAGGAATAGCGGTAATTGAGCTGGGTTTATAAGTTGAGATGCCACGGACGCGATTTGTATTTATTGCAAAGTGGGTCGGGAGAGAAACCCGCGATGCGAATTTTGTTTATGTACAGAATAGTCAGCCCAATGGGCTGATCACCCGTTGGCTTGTCACACCGATTACGGAAACAACGGCAGATGGATCTATTTGTTGTTGCCCTAAAGACGCCGCTCGGCGTGATGGGAAACTACAACAGAGAAAATCAATCTGCTGTTGCCCTTAAGACGCCACAAGGCGTGATGGCCTCTGACTGCTTGGTCGGTCTTTGGCTAAGGACGGAAGAAGAAGAAGAAGACAGAATAGTCGGGAGCGTGTGTAATGTGTATTTTCATTTGTGATTTTATTGAGAGTTGATGCTCGCTAATTATATAGTTACGCATATATCTGTGGACGGGAGTGAAAGAGGCGTAATTTGTAGAGCACGTGAGCGCGTTGGTTACGGTATCTTTATTGATACGATGTTCAGAGGGACGAGGGGGAGAGAAGCACGTGGTCATAAAATTGTAACCACGTGTTGTAACTACTGAGATTTAATTGATAACCATTATGTATAACTTTTGACGGCATGTAGATGCTAGCGTAAACAGGGTTATAGGTTATTGATTGTGCTTTGTTATTCTGTGTATTCAGAAGATGGAGATGAAATTTATTTATGTTAAGGGAATAATATTTTATTTCAATTTTGAGGTGATTAATCATACTGACGGGAATTTTAGGAATTCCTAGAGAGGGCTAGTTTTATTTTGTATTAATCCTTACGGCATTAGTGTCAGAGTAAGAAGTAGGCCACAGTACGTCTGCCCAGACGGGCCAGTGAAAATATTGTTGTTGCTCGTAGTTAGTCAGGCAGAACCTGGGTCAGACGGTCTGCGGTGTTGTATTACCGGGTGATGTTTATTTTGGCTCGGAGAGAGAGAAGAGAGGGGAGTTACGTGTTGAAGAGTAAGGAAGTTAATTGTTATTTGCACTAGAGTATTAACGTTTTGTTTAGCTGTTGTTTTTGCTTTTGTCTGAACAGCAGGTACCGGCTTTTTGTGGGGAAGAGCAGAATTTTTGATACCTCAAAATTTCTCCCACGGCACAGTGGTGGCGTTCGCACACACCCAAAGTCTCGCATGAATTGCCAGTGGTGGAAGGAGAGGAAGAAAATACGTTTTCCCAGCCAGGGGAAGACATTTTCCAGCGAATAGGATTTTTTGTGGATAAATCCTGAGCTCTGACGCTCATTCGGTTACACACGCAGATTTGGCATGCTGCCCGCGTTGTGGTAATTTTATGTTCGCTTCTTCACGGCCATAATAAAGCCGACGGCCCAGTTATAGGTACTCGGGCAGGTAATTTCAGAGTTGTAGAAGTCAGCTACAGTTCCAGTCCAGAATCCAGTGGGGTTCTGTTAAACCTCAGTCATCAATTCCAGAGTTAGTGGAGAGAGAGAGGGTAAACATTCTCTCTACTGAAGTCAGCACAGATAGGCAGAACTGTTAGTTTTGGTGAATCATAGCAGAGGACAGCTGCTGAAGTTTAGAGGTGCAGTTAGTTGTGTTCAGGAGATTCCAGGATAGGCTGTGTAGAACCGAAGTCTGTGCAGAGATTGTGTAGTCACTTCGCAGTCGTTCCAGCTATCAGTGGACTTAGAGTTAGAGTTAGAATTTAGAACAGCTAGTTTGGAGTGTTGGCGACATCAAGTGCAGTGTAGTTCATTTCAGTTAACCTTACCTTCTTTCTCCATACAGGTTGCAATTGTGGGAGAAGGGTTGGGGTTGATGCATTTTTAACTGTGCTTGATTTTGTTTCAGGTGTGCATCCTCGCATTTTTTGTATTTGACATGTATATGAGTTTGTTTATAGGTGTATAATAAACTTGTATAAATTGTAGCTGGCATCAGTCATTTCCTTTAGTACAGTAGCTATATGTTGTCTGTACCTTGGTGTTTGTGAATCTTAATTTAACTTTATCCCCGTAGGGTAGTTAGGGGTGGTTCGAGGCCATAGCAATTTAAACGTCCGAAGTGGCGAGGAAAGAATCAACCTCGGTTCTCAACCTCGGAGCCAATGGTCTCAACTTTCACATTTTGCACTATATTTCTATCTGAATCTAATTTTCCAGTCTTCCTTCTCACTAGTGTCTTGTCACTATAGGTAGACAGTCTCTAGTCCTAAATCCATTTCGTGACAAAGTGGGTGGCGTCGTCCTTGGGATCATCTTTGTTGGGATAAATTCTAGATTCTTAAATTGTCTCTGAAGAAAGTTCTGGAAATAGATTTCTTATAAATCCCCTAGACTTGAGCTATATTAAGACTGATCCAGCTATAAGTTTTTTTCCACAGGTTGTAGTCAGTTTAGATGTTAATTGTAGTAAGGTTGTTTATGACTTAGAAGTAATTGATGGCTAATCGAATTTTTTTCTTGACAGGAAAGTAAATTCGGGTTTTGGGTAGCTGGATAACTTGAATTTTTTCAGGTAGTTATTAGTCAGACTTGGTGCTAGTGTGAGTGCGGGTTTTTGCGACAGCATATTCCTAGTAGGTAACAGTAAATTTTTCTTGTTCCTTTTTTGTCATTTCCCCTCGTGGTGAGTTACTGCTGATTTGTCAGGTAAGATGGCTGAATTGGTCAAGCTACTTACTGCATGGAAGGACGCAGCTAAAAGCATGGGAATGGATGAGGCCGAGACTAGGGCTTACATTATGAGGGAACAGGACCGGCAGACGGAGAAAGAAGAGAGGGCCCGACTGGCAGAGATGGACCTGCGTAAATTGGAAGCGGAGAAAGAGGAGAGGCAGGCTGAGATGGAACTTCGGAAATTGGAAGCACAGGAGAGGGAGAAGGCAGCAGAGAGACAGCATGAACTTGCCATGCGTTCTCTGGAACTGCAGTACCGATCTTCGGAAGGCAGTTCAGCTAACGGAGATTCTTCCGGAGCAGGGGCAACAGACACCTCAGGAAACGGAGGGCCCCAGATGGCAGCCATGAATTTTCCGATGGACTCTTTTCCTAACGGGAATGAGAAAATTGAGGTATTTTTGGAAACATTTGAACGGATGGCAAAGGCATACGGGCTGGATGATAGTCTTTGGTGTCTCAAATTATCTCAATCTCTAAGAGGACATGGGTATGAGGTCTATAGCAAGATGCTGGTAGATGACCAAGGTAACTTTGAGGCTCTGCGGAACGCCCTGTTACAGCGATTCCAATGGACTCCCCGGAAGTGCCAAACAATGTTTAGGGAAAGTCGACTGGAGAAAGGAGAAAGTTTTCCCCAGTTCGCAGAGAGGCTGAGGAATTACCTCACTCGCGGGAGAGAGTTGTCGGGTTTGGCTAAATCGTTTGAAGGATTGGAAGAATTAGTTCCTTGCGAACAGATAAAGGCCAACATGTCTCCAGACTTAAGGAAGTACCTGGCGGAGCAGGGCGCCCAGCAACTGGACCAGATTATTCTATTTGCTGAAAGGTTCCAGACGGCACAGGCCGAAGTACTGGGCCAGAAAAGAAAACACCCTGACCTGCCAGCCCCGGACAAAGGAGCATCTTCATCGCATTCGCCTTCCTCTTCAGCTCACCAGCCGCAAGGGCCGTCTCGCAAGGAGCCCCCTCCCAGTCATAACATGCGCTCCCAGCCGCCTAACAGAACACAGGGGCCGACTTCTCATGAACCCATCAGGAACCGGGGAGATAATGAGAGATATTGTAGGTTCTGTCGGACTACTTCTCATTGGACAACACGGTGCCCAAACAAACAACCCACTCATCAGGTGGCTTGTTTAAGGCCTGTGAGGGTGAAACAAGGGAAGAAGTGGAAACCCTTCCAGTCAGAGAAGTTGTTCTCCAACAGTGGACCAGCCAAAGTGAACGGGACTGAGACAACATGTTTATTTGACAGCGGGCTTACATACCCCAGCATAGTCGCCCGACATCTGGTGAAGCCCTAGCAGATGACCAGAGAAAAAGTGAATATTGGTGGAGTTTTAAGGAAAGGGACTTCACAGTGCTTTCCGGTAGCCAATATTGAGGTGAAATGTAGGTTCGTGTCTGGCACCATCAAGGCAGCTGTAACGGCTCAGCCGGCCTACGACTTCATTCTTGGCAACCCATATTTAGTTTTGGGGAACCCGACCACACCGATCCTTGCTGATGCAAGGGGGCCTACTGCAGGCCAGATAAGTGAAAAAGGAGAACCCCTAATTCACGGAGCCCCGAGCAAGCTCGAACAGCCCTGTCATGCTAAGGGGAGGTTAGAGGCCTCTAAAGACAGTGGTATGTTATATGCAGAGGCGAATTCGTCAGTCAACCTGGTTCCGCCTAACGGACAAACAGTTGTGACGCCTCCGATTCCGGAAGTACACTCTTTGTTGTCGGGAATTAGGCCCCCGATGGTATTAGCTTCCTCAAATGAGGGACATACTGACAAGAGCGGTATTACATATGTCAACGACCAGCGCCATCTTCATAGGGCACAAGATAGCGGTCTGAGCGAGCATATAGTTCCAACCAGCCCTGGAGCCCCATCCGACCAGCACTTTACTCAAACGGAGGAGGACAGTGATCTGAGTATCCGTTTGCCTATAAATGGAGATGGGCCCCACAACTCTCGTATCTCGTTTACAGGAAACGACTCTTGTAACGAGCAGCCTGAAAAATTGGCTATCTTTTCCAATTCGTTTCACGGAACATTGGAACCAGTCACTGAGAGCTTTATCTCAGATTCTCCGCGATCTAACGGGATCTTAAACCGTCAAGTGTCACTGCAGGACACATTCCAACTGACGCCAGTAACTCTCACAGGGGAGGGCAAGGTTGAGGGTAGAACTAGGGTGTTAGACGGAGAGCTCCCGTGGTCTACAGTTTCATCTCACCAACTTTTCAGGCCAGAAAAGAGTGAGAAAAGCGGCCTTACGCATTTGCAAGGAGCTACTTTAGAGAGCTCTGTCCCTCTTCATGTTGGTAGGGGAAGAGCGAGTCCAGAACCACTGCCAGGGGCAGATCTTACCTACTTTTCTTCAAAGGTAGAAGCTATTGAGATCAGTGAGGACTCAATAGAAACCCAGCAAGCAATCGGAGGCTCTACACCAGAGGAACCCGAGATGGGGTATCTTTTTTGCACTATACCAGCGGTCACAAACCCGCTGATGCGCAGCCCCGTAGTCGCCGTCGCCAGGCCTCTACAGAGCCAGCCGGTCAGTTCAGCTGACCAATTTAGTCTTTTGCCGGACAAGGCAAGGGAAGTTCCAGACCCGCCAGTGGACGGCCCCGGTCTGAAGAGAGATCAACTCTCCCAACGGAGCATAGGAGCTCATTCTAGGAGAGGAAGGAGGAAACGCAAAAGAGGAAGGTCGAAGAACACTGAATAGGAGGGGTAAGGACAGACAGCCTTGTAGACAGAGTTAAGGGCCAGTGTGAAACACAGAGATTTCAGTAAGGAGATCGTTGCTCAATCTTTGAAAGGGGGGAGTGATGTGACGGAAGTACTGAGATTCTGTCTTTCAAATGGCCCATGTCTTTTTCCCCTTGCATTTTGTTCACTTTTTTGGAGGGATTACAGAAAAATCCTTCTTCATGTTTCTTCTCCTTCTATTATTTACGTTTTTTCAAGATGAGATCACGAGGGAGTTTGATCTCATCTGCTTTATGGTTCTTCTTTATGTGTTTAGAATGGGGGTGTAGGGAATTGGACAGTATTTTTCTAGAAGAAAGATTATAGAGGCTAGATCAGGATTTGCCCCAGTTTTAGTCTTTTTAAAGATAGGGCAGGTGGCCCTAGACACATTTTTCGGGATTTTTTATATATATATTTTGGCCATTTTTGTTTCATTGCCACTAGAGGGCAGAGCTTAATGCCGTTTCTTTGTCTGGCAGTAACCGGATTGCATCAGGATTGTTTACAATTCTGATTGGCTGAGAGCTAACGGGATTTGAAATTATTGGGTTAGAATTAAAGCCACGCATATGACGTCAAGAGGTCAGCGTGCTGTTAGGCGATTATAAAAGGCCTATACAGTAGAACTCCATTTATCCGAACCCCATGGGACCAAGCATCGTTCGGATAATCAAATGTTCGGATAATTGGATTACATAATGTATCGAGTACATGTACACATATTTCTAAAAATAATTAACAATCACAAGGAAAACACACTATAAAACATATTTACTTGTACTGTAATAATAATACCCACACTGTATTAGATCACTGTATCACCAAAATCTTTCATTACAATGCAGTGCATGTACTACTTGTATTAATTTTTTTTGTTAAGAAAGAGAAATGTTTTTAAAACAACATTACAAACGATTCAAAACCAGGCGCAACTTACGTATACATGTACTTGCACAGATGTAACCCACTATTTAAAATAATGAGGAATCCTCTTTTGCACCAAACTGGATAGTCTGTTTTTGGCTGCTAAGTCCCGCATTCTCTTCAACAGCAGAAGCTGTGTAGGACAGCTGTCATCTTCTTGCTCGTACCAAGCCATCGCTGTTTCTAGTGCTATAAAGGCCTCTTCAGGACTTGGTCGACGTTTTGGGTTTTCTTCATAATCTACAAGTACATCATGTACTTCTGAGGAGTCTTCATCATCGGTCACTACATGTATTTGGTTTTCTTCTTGCACAAAAGACAAAATTTCTTCGTCATTCAAAAACTGAAAACCAGAATCATTATCATCTTCTAGCCACATGTGTGCATCATCTTTGTCACAGTCCGAAAATCCGGGCATTGCTTGAAACAGTTCCACAACTTCATTTATACAATCATCATTTGTGTCCACTGCAGTAGTTTCATTTCCTCCTTTTTTCCCAAGCAATCTATTCCAAGCCTTGTTGAGATTATCTTGTGACAGGGTGGTCCAAGCATCAGCTAACATATAGCAGCAGTCTTTGAGATTAAGCTTTTTGGAAAACGCCACCACACTTTCTTCATCTTCAGCCAACAATAAACGACGCAGGACTTCCTTCTTGTACATCTTTTTAAGCTTTGCTATAACACCCTGATTCATTGGTTGAATCAGTGCTGCTACATTGGGAGGCAGAAAAATTACTTTAAAATTTGCATCAACTGCATTCAATGTATCCGTCTCTGGATGAGATGGTGCATTGTCCAGTAGAAGAATTACTTTTCCAGTTTTCTTTTCTTGTTCTTTCAACCTCTTCACATTTGGGATGAACTGATTTGTATACCAATCAAGAAATATTTCACTATTCATCCAAGCACTCTTCTGTGCTTTGTAGCACAATGGGAGACATGTCACATTCTTTAATTAAACAACGTGGTTTTTTGGCTTTGCCGATCATTAGCACCGGTAAACGATGACTTCCACTGGCATTCGCGGCTACCAAAATGGTTACTCTCTCTTTGCACTTTTTAAACCCAGGGGCAGCTGCTTCGCGCTGAGATGCAAGTGATTTTTGAGGCAATGATTTCCAGTATAAGCCAGTCTCATCGGCATTATACACATCATCGAGTAAATAACCTTCTTCTTCCAAAAAAGCCAAGAATGTTTCTTTAAAATTTTCAGCGGCAGTTGCATCGCTAGATAAAGATTCCCCTTGAATCTCCAATTCTCGTATGCCATGACGAGATTTAAAGTTTCTTAACCATCCCTGGCTAGCCTTAAAGTCAGGAGGACCGTCAAGTTGATTGTTGAACTGAAGTGCCTTTTCACACAATAGAAAGCCAGAGATATGTTCCCCTTTGCTTCTTCTTTGCACAAACCATATATACAAAGCCTCTTCCAATTTCAAATCTTTCGCATTTCTCATGGTTTTATGTTTCTTCGACCCATTTTCACTATCCAATTTCGATGCCAAACTCATAATTCTATCCTTGTTACTTTTGATGTCAGAGACGGTAGCTTTCCCAACATTGAAAATCCTCGCAAATGAAGACACAGTTTCACCTTTTCCTAGTATTTTGATAATTTTTGTTTTCTTTTCAATTGACAAAACATTGCGGTTCCTTTTATATGCTTTAGGCCTACTGGAAGATGCGAGATCGCACAGAGAAATACGTGTACACCAAAATTATTCTGCTGTAGTAGCAGACACAATTATTTTAAGTTGAACTGTGTTTAGCCAGTGTTCTGCCTAGAACGCACACGTACACTGGATTAGTAAACCAGATATTAACTGACTTTATGATCTAACTGACTTCCTGTACGTAAGCGACCGTCCATTAGCCCATCTCATTGTCTACAAATTGTTCGCACACATTTGAAGCTTGCCGCATCAAAAGATTCAGAACTGTAGTCTAACGTGACTGGTGGCGTCAGATTTTTTTTTTCTGGAAAAAGTGTTCGGATAATTGGATGTTCGGATAATTGGGGTTCGGATAAATGGAGTTCTACTGTATTTCATAGCCTCTTTCTCTTTTAATGAAAAATTGCCAAGCCGGTTGCCAGAGTCAAGTCGATTGCCTTCAGTAGGACATTCGAGATTTGGTAAGCATCATTTTTGCGTGGGGACTTTATTTAATTTTTCTAGTCTAGGCGTAGCAGTAAGTTTCTTGGGAAGTGGAGTTTAATTAACTTCGTAACTTCAGAGCCATCAAATACTATCTTAGTGATAGACTTGAGAGACTTAATAGGTCCATTTGTTTCCTTATTGAAGGAATAGCGGTAATTGAGCTGGGTTTATAAGTTGAGATGCCACGGACGCGATTTGTATTTATTGCAAAGTGGGTCGGGAGAGAAACCCGCGATGCGAATTTTGTTTATGTACAGAATAGTCAGCCCAATGGGCTGATCACCCGTTGGCTTGTCACACCGATTACGGAAACAACGGCAGATGGATCTATTTGTTGTTGCCCTAAAGACGCCGCTCGGCGTGATGGGAAACTACAACAGAGAAAATCAATCTGCTGTTGCCCTTAAGACGCCACAAGGCGTGATGGCCTCTGACTGCTTGGTCGGTCTTTGGCTAAGGACGGAAGAAGAAGAAGAAGACAGAATAGTCGGGAGCGTGTGTAATGTGTATTTTCATTTATGATTTTATTGAGAGTTGATGCTCGCTAATTATATAGTTACGCATATATCTGTGGACGGGAGTGAAAGAGGCGTAATTTGTAAAGCACGTGAGCGCGTTGGTTACGGTATCTTTATTGATACGATGTTCAGAGGGACGAGGGGGAGAGAAGCACGTGGTCATAAAATTGTAACCACGTGTTGTAACTACTGAGATTTAATTGATAACCATTATGTATAACTTTTGACGGCATGTAGATGCTAGCGTAAACAGGGTTATAGGTTATTGATTGTGCTTTGTTATTCTGTGTATTCAGAAGATGGAGATGAAATTTATTTATGTTAAGGGAATAATATTTTATTTCAATTTTGAGGTGATTAATCATACTGACGGGAATTTTAGGAATTCCTAGAGAGGGCTAGTTTTATTTTGTATTAATCCTTACGGCATTAGTGTCAGCGTAAGAAGTAGGCCACAGTACGTCTGCCCAGACGGGCCAGTGAAAATATTGTTGTTGCTCGTAGTTAGTCAGGCAGAACCTGGGTCAGACGGTCTGCGGTGTTGTATTACCGGGTGATGTTTATTTTGGCTCGGAGAGAGAGAGAAGAGAGGGGAGTTACGTGTTGAAGAGTAAGGAAGTTAATTGTTATTTGTACTAGAGTATTAACGTTTTGTTTAGCTGTTGTTTTTGCTTTTGTCTGAACAGCAGGTACCGGCTTTTTGTGGGGAAGAGCAGAATTTTTGATACCTCAAAATTTCTCCCACGGCACAGTGGTGGCGTTCGCAGACACCCAAAGTCTCGCATGAATTGCCAGTGGTGGAAGGAGAGGAAGAAAATACGTTTTCCCAGCCAGGGGAAGACATTTTCCAGCGAATAGGATTTTTTGTGGATAAATCCTGAGCTCTGACGCTCATTCGGTTACACACGCAGATTTGGCATGCTGCCCGCGTTGTGGTAATTTTATGTTCGCTTCTTCACGGCCATAATAAAGCCGACGGCCCAGTTATAGGTACTCGGGCAGGTAATTTCAGAGTGGTAGAAGTCAGCTACAGTTCCAGTCCAGAATCCAGTGGGGTTCTGTTAAACCTCAGTCATCAATTCCAGAGTTAGTGGAGAGAGAGAGGGTAAACATTCTCTCTACTGAAGTCAGCACAGATAGGCAGAACTGTTAGTTTTGGTGAATCATAGCAGAGGACAGCTGCTGAAGTTTAGAGGTGCAGTTAGTTGTGTTCAGGAGATTCCAGGATAGGCTGTGTAGAACCGAAGTCTGTGCAGAGATTGTGTAGTCACTTCGCAGTCGTTCCAGCTATCAGTGGACTTAGAGTTAGAGTTAGAATTTAGAACAGCTAGTTTGGAGTGTAGGCGACATCAAGTGCAGTGTAGTTCATTTCAGTTAACCTTACCTTCTTTCTCCATACAGGTTGCAATTGTGGGAGAAGGGTTGGGGTTGATGCATTTTTAACTGTGCTTGATTTTGTTTCAGGTGTGCATCCTCGCATTTTTTGTATTTGACATGTATATGAGTTTGTTTATAGGTGTATAATAAACTTGTATAAATTGTAGCTGGCATCAGTCATTTCCTTTAGTACAGTAGCTATATGTTGTCTGTACCTTGGTGTTTGTGAATCTTAATTTAACCTTATCCCCGTAGGGTAGTTAAAGGTGGTTCGAGGCCATAGCAATTTAAACGTCCGAAGTGGCGAGGAAAGAATCAACCTCGGTTCTCAACCTCGGAGCCAATGGTCTCAACTTTCACATTTTGCACTATATTTCTATCTGAATCTAATTTTCCAGTCTTCCTTCTCACTAGTGTCTTGTCACTATAGGTAGACAGTCTCTAGTCCTAAATCCATTTCGTGACAATTGGGTCAGTATATCTTTCTTAACTGGTCGTACAGAGGACAATCCTGTAGAACCTGAGCACTTGTAATTGGAAAGAAAGGACTACTGCA
Source organism: Oreohelix idahoensis (assembly GCA_024509875.1). Taxonomy (NCBI): domain Eukaryota; kingdom Metazoa; phylum Mollusca; class Gastropoda; order Stylommatophora; family Oreohelicidae; genus Oreohelix; species Oreohelix idahoensis. Next base: position 307,218 of record JAMPIV010015047.1, read on the forward strand.
CCCTCGGGCATGTCGTACAATGCGACTAATATAAGGTTGTGCATAGGGCTAGTAACCTCATGTTGTAAAACAAATTGCTACGTAAATCACTGCTTCAAGAGTATGATAGTGTGGCATGCAGGCTTTGTGCAAGGGGAGGGAGGATCAGCTGTAGTGATGGCTGCATGCTCCATTGGGAACGAAAGGGGTAATGATGATAATTTAAGGTAAAGCTCTACATTGTTCTATATAAAACTGAAGAGAGAATTTGAACATTGAAGTCAAACAAATACTTATTATTTTCCAGACTTTACAGTCTTTTATATTTGGACATACCCACAAAATCCAGATCCAAACCTCAGAAATGAGGTTTCTGAGGAAGGTGGTTGAAGTAACAAAAAGCGACATGGTCCGCAACCAGACGATACGGCAAGACCTCAAAACCCAGCCCCTGCAGACCCAAGTAGAACAGTCCCAATTACGATGGTTTGGCCATGTCTACAGAATGAGAGAAGTTCGGCTACCACGACAAATATAGGAAACTAAGAGTCACGGATCCAGACCTCCAGGACGACCCAGAATTCGCTGGGAGGACAACATCAGACAATCTCTGAAGGACTAGATTGGAACCAGATCAGGAGGAAGACAGCTGCTAGGATAGTATGGTACTCTATCTGGCAAACCTATACATCCCAGATTAGAAGAGGAATGACTAGGTAATAAGTAAGTAGTATATTTGGACATGCACTCTAATATAACCGATTGACCTTGTGTCTAGGCTGAATTATGCGCCTCCACAAAACGAGACAAAACTCATGAAAGAAAAGATAGAAACATGCAGTGAAGAACGTAGAAAATAGAAGAGAGACGTTATGTTTGCAGAATAGAAATTGTAGAACTGGACACGATATTAATGAGGACTATAAAATATTAATAAGGTAAAGCCAAGTTGGGGGGTAGGAGCGACGGATATAATGATTCATAGCGTAAGCAGTGGTAATGCAATGAACAAAGGAGAAGATATTGTGAATAATTCTACAAGACGCACAAAATAGAACATTTTAATGCGTAATTCGTAGAAAATTGGTACTTTCAATGACGTCTAATTCTAAATATATTTTTACTTCGACAGATCTGGCAGTTTATGCAAGACTTTTCATCAGCCTGAAAACCAGGAGCAGACTTTATTCCGCTGCGTAAATCAAGCCATTTAACTAAATAAAATTATTTCACTGACGGAGAAGCTGGTTTATTTGCATCACCAGAACAAACTCAGGAAAAATGTAAAAATACATGAACTTCTGTATGTACTAGGTGATTCAGACAATTTGAATTATTTACTAAAGCGCATGTTCAGGGTGAAGTATTCTTGCATATATGCCAAGTTCTGATATCTTCATGTAAATGACAAGACAGATGTCACCAATCAGGTATGTACGTATCAAACGCCAAAGTACGCATTGTGGGCCTCGGAGGAAAGTCCACCAAGCGTCGTCCATACAGAAGACGTCTTGGCTTCAGAGAGTTCCTGCGTTTGCCTTGTCTGCTTCCAGCTACCGCAATTGTCATCCTCGGTCTCATAGCAGTTGCAGCCGGGGCGAGCATGTCTGTGCTTGGATATGTTCCAAGTCGCATTTCCCAGAATGTAACAAACTCCGTGCAGACCAACAAAACACTGATCGACCCACATCTAGATCCTGACTCCGAGTACTTTACCCTGAAGATATACTCCTATGTTGGTCCCTTTGTAATGGCCATAGGAATATTTGCAATGATCACGGCTTGCGTTTTCTATTGCGAAGTTTTAGACAAGTATGCAATCCTTGTACCGGACAAAAGAGCGGCAATATTAAATAAAGAAGAACTGTATGAGATTATTGTCGGAGAGATGAAAAAGAGCTATGCACAAACATTAGTTACCGCCTACTCAAAAGCTGCAGAAAGGAGTCTGTGGGCGGACAGCCGAAGCTGCAGCGCAGAATACCTCCAGGAACCACTCTACCCCTGTAAAAGCGGTGAGCCTCTGACATTGGAGCAACAGATTGATATAGAGTGCGAAGGATACACGCCCTCTCCTCCTGTCCCCAATAAACGCTATAGTATCATTCAGGCTAGAATACAAAGATTGAAAAGTGAAGACAACTGGCTAAAAACGTCATCTCTTCCAAACATTCGTCGTTCGATTAGTGTAAAACGAGCTAGTCATGTAGGAGCAAAAATAACAGACTCCAGAACTCTCAGCTGCGATTATACTATGGACGAGGCCAGGTTAAGAAGAAAATCAATGATGTTACGGACTATTGTTCAGTGGAACTCTGGATCCTCTGACCTATTTGCTCAGAGGCAACGTCGGTTCTCTTCTGTTAAAGCACTACCGTCATATCACAGAGACAGCTCAGACGATATCTCACAAAAGGGATTCGGTTCCTTCCCGTTAACGCGACTCATTGAGAGGCGTGGAACATTTGCTTGTGGGGATATGAGAACGAGAAGAATGAAATTTACGTTGCTGCTGGAGGCTTCAGAAAGTCAGGAAGGCTTCAATGATTCAGTGTCTGTAGATGGCCGTCATACTGTGGCCGGAATCAGACGCAACTCGTTCATACCGTATACAACCTGTGACAGATTTATCACTGGGGAAGAAAAGAAAACTATTCGTGATAGAAGAAGATCGTCAATCAATCCTTTCTCGCTTCGAAGTCGTTTTGGCACTACAATACCTCAACCTGGTACTAGAAGGCACTCTTTTTACCCCATTCGTAGAGATACCAAAATTTACAACAGCGATCCTAACGAGCATAGACGACATTCTTTTAACCCCATAGGAGTCAGCAACACTTTAAAGCCAGAGTTTGCTTCCAAAGCGGAAGGCCGGAGAGCCTCTTTCAACCCTGGTAGTTTACATGACAGGACAGAAGAGAGACGGTTCTCGCACGCTCCCCTGCAAACTTCCAGATTCCTTCAGGTTCCTGGATTAGACCCTTACATGGAGGGACGGCCCACCGCTAGTAGCAACGATGAACCCGACATGCCTCAACATTCTGCCTCAGATCCTGGTTTCAGGCGCCATAAATCGGGAGGCTTTCAGCTTCAATCTCAAGGCTTCCACGACGACAGGCGAGTCGATAGAAGGCACTCCTTCCACCCTGGCGTACGCTTATCAACAGGAAGAGGGGATGGACTTCAGTTACGAGTGCCCAAGATTACGATTAACGAGGACTCACCAGAAGGATTTTTAGCCATACCTTCTCAAGACTATTATCTTGAGGAGAGAGAGCGACGACATTCTTTTAACGCGCCTCCTATTAAATCTGTGCAAACAACTGCTGCATCATCGAAGTTCAGCGAAAAACCAAATCCACAGAGAATTTCATTCAAATTAGAGCCCAGTGTTCCATCTACGCTTTTATCTCCGCCATCTAACCAGACTGCTACAAAACCAACGTTAAAAATGTCTAAACCTTCCTCCGATCCGATACGTCCCTCCAGCTTCAAGCAGGAGATGATAGTTTTCAGACCACTTAGGCAGCCTGATTCCAGAAGTGCAAGTCCTTGCAGTAACACATCTTGCTGTGGTAGCGAGAAGGTAAGTAGCGAACATTCGGCGGCTGTATCTCGAACCGCCTCAATCAGTTCCGACAGGTCAGGTAAAAATACTTTCAATGTATCTCCAGAGCCTGCAGTGGCCGCTGACAGCATTATATCTTATGGACCTTTCCAGCAATTTATCCCACCTCGTGAGAGCATGAAAGTAGAAGAAACTAAATCAAATATTTCACAGATGTTACAACTCTTGCCAACTCGGAATAGAGGAGACATTCATTTATCGACTACTGGTTATTTTGGTGACGAAGTATTGGAGCTAAAATCGACATCATTTCGTTACCATGAAGGAAAAACACGCCATCCACAACATCTGGACACGCCTGGAAGCACAAACTCAGGGCCTGAAACTCTTTTTACCTCCCCCAGCACCAACGTCAGCTCGACGATACACAGAAGTAAATCGGCCTCGGCTTTACCAGAGGCTGAGGCCACGAGGCCAATATCACCACATAGAACAATCAGCTATGCAAGAGTTCTCAAACCTTCCTCTCCTCTTGTAACCAGGCACAAGACACAGGCTCAGCAACGTGCAGAGAAAAAGTCATCTTGACACAGGCCTGGAGCAGATCTATTGTTTATCTTGCACGGTTTGACTGTTTTCACTTGGGTTTTGTTTTATTTTGTTTTCATCCAAAAACGGGGCTGGCGCATACATCTTTCACACCTGCTTCTAAGTTCTTTCAAGCTCAACGAAGCACACTTCACTGGTTGACAGAAACATAAGTGGGACGTATAATCGATACAGCCTTATTTAAAAAAAAAAAAAAAAAAGATTGAGAGACGCAGTAATAAGGTGAAATGGTTAAGGTTGGGATCAGGAATCCTAAACCTAACCCTAAACCTTAACCTTAATCCTAACCCTAAAAATGTGGATAAGAATAAGCGTACAAATGAAAGCGAAGTCGCCTGCGTGCCATCAAGCAAGTATTGAGTTTTAAGTAAGGCATATATTTTTTATTATTATGGTGTTTCCGTAGTAATATCCTGAGCACCCGAGCCATAGCCGTATGACGTTAGAAGTTATTAGCTGACCCTGGTAGCATGCATTTCAATGCAAAATACATGTGTCACAAAATTCATCAAATTGTAATATTACATGTCATTGCGTACATTATTCACTTATTGCTACTTGTCTAAGAACGTTATTTAACGAATAGTAAACAATTCTCCTCAATTTTTTACGGGAAAATACAGAAAATGCGCGCATTGGACAGGAAAACTAAATTGAACGTCCAATAAGAGAAAGCGCATGCAGTGCAATCTTTTTCATGGTGCATTTTAGAGACATTACAAAAACGGCGCGCACTGCACTATGAACGGCTAATCGAACTACGAATTACGAAAGCACGCAGGTCGTTCAATTTCTTTTCTTGGGGTCTTGACCAAAGGTCATGATTAAAGGAAGGAAAGGATCCCGTTACACGCCCATTGAGGCATATTGGGAATATGGTGTTAGGCCCATATTTTCTTGACTATCTGCACACTAGGGGTGATGTACTCAACATCACACCGGCCGCCTTAACCTTCCCAGAGTTGCTCTGGTACCCAATTCATGAGGCTGGGTCAACCTCGGAGCCGTTTGCGGTCTAAAAAAATCCCACCTAAACTGGGGATCGAACCATGGACCACCGAGTTAGGAAGCCAGTGCACTAACCACTGCGCTAACGCGACTCCAAGTCATGAAAAGTCTGACTATAAAGATACAATGAAGTTAGAGTGGAAGGGAAATGAATAAAATGACCTCAGGACACGCATAAGTGCTGTCATCAGGACACGCATAAGTGCTGTCATCAGGACACGCATAAGTGCTGTCATCAGGACACGCATAAGTGCCGTCATCAGGACACGCATAAGTGCTGTCATCAGGATGTGCTAGGGCATATCATAACTTTTACCCTCATCATGTCTTGGCGGGCTACTTGCTCGCCGTCACATAAGGATGTCCCGTATTGGTGTGATAGAATGCTAAATGTTCACGTCACTTGTCAACATCGTATGTAGATGTCACATGTTAATGTCACATCCCCGATAAAACATTTACAGCCTCTGTGATTTAGGAAAATTGATCTATATTATCTTGTTCGCATTGTAAATAACCGTGGTTTTGTAAATATGTTGATATGTTATCACTTTGTTAACACAGCACAAACAAGTATTGTAAATTATTCGATGTGTTATCATCCACGAACTCTGCCTGATTGTTATCCCAGATTTTATCATCATGTTGTCAAGTCTGCCAAAACTGATATTGTCAGGTGAGCTCAGTAATCAGAATATTTACGGTAGCATATAATTTATTTGAGACGAAAGTTCTGTAAGGATTCAAAACCTGTGGTGAGCGAAATCGATAGCAAATGAAATATGTACACACTTCCTTCTCGCTCTTTTTAAATCATTCGGTGCTTTCATGTTCAAGGCACCCTGACAAAGACACGGCCAACCTTCCATTCATATTTATGATAGCCTACATATCACTATTGAAGGTTGCACACAAGCCAATGAGCTACCTCGATTAAAAATATCAGAGATGGACGTACGAGAAGATGCACCCGTCGTGTATACAACCAGTGAGCTACAGGACCAGTAACATTCACACTCTTCGACATATACTGAGGGAGACTGAGTACCTATGGGTTTGCCTGGAGTGCAATGATGTCGATTCTGTTTAACAATAACAAGAACAAAAGTAAGATTGACCTTAAGGAGGCAAAACCAGGGTGCTATTGCCAAAATAAATCTAGATCAGAGCTCTGGCAAACCAGTTTAGAACTCAACAGCTCTTTCCAAGAAAAATAAAATTTGGCTGTTCAACATAAAAATAAAAATCTACCCTACTTTATGGCTCAGACACGCGTTATATTACCAAGAATATCACGTTCCAACTCCAGACAAATTGATAAATAGATGCCTCCGTCGAATTCTCTGTATCAAATGGCAAGATGTGCTAACCAACACAAACCTGTGGAATTAAACAACACAATAATCAATATATTCACGTATCTGTTTTCCTTTTAGCTCCACGTGAAACGTCGAACCTCCATTGGCGAAGAGCAATAAAGCGAAGAGCAATAAAGCGAAGCGCAATAAAGTGAGTTATGCCTGGGAAAAAAAAATTTACACAGTTAAACAATTAAAGACACACCCACACACACAAAAAGAAAGACGACGGATGCATCCTTAATAACCACCAGGTAGTATAACCAAACATGAGCTTAACTAGAACCCATAAGGAAAGAGAAAAATAGGACGGCAAAGAGAAACTGGACGCAAACAGTGGAAGAAGAAGATCAGACATCCTAGCAAAAGGAACAAAAAATATATATATATAGGTCATTTCAACCAAGCTGTTTTTTTTTAAACCTCAATAAATCAAATCTGTGTTACGTGTGTGTACCTCCAAGGTCAATCAAATGTACATGGTGGAAAGGGAAATAATGCATGTTTGAAAATGCTTCCTATGGCAAAGCCTGTTGATAACATTGCTGAAATTTGCTTTTCACGTGCAAGTCGTGACTATATATTATTATTATTATTATTATTACTAAAAAAGTAACTGCATTTTGAAGAAAAAAAAATTCCTTGGATGAATATGGCATGATAGTACAACATTTATACAATATTACACATTTATACAACAACGTTTTTAATGCATCAAGGACAAAGGATCGCACGACATAGATATTTGAAGGTTAACACAAGAGTGCGCCTGAGACGTATTTCATCTCTCTTACTGCTAAACATTCGAAAGGCTAGGTAACGCCAGAGCGAAATCACACACCATGCAGCAGTGGCAGGCACCTCAGGGTCTGTGAAGATCTACCTTAGATCTCTAAACATAGAGCGGTAGGGAATTCAAACTAAATGATATTGTAATGGTAAAGGAGGTAAAGAATCCTGTTACACGCCCATTGTGGTATATTGGGAATATAGTGTTTGGCCGATATTTTCTTGACCATCGTCACACTAGGGGTGATGTAGTCAGCATCATGCCGGCCGCCTTAACTTTCCAGAGTTGCTATGGTACCCAATTCATGAGATCCATGAGACTGTGTCGACCCCGGAGCCATTTGCGATTTTTAAAAATCCAACCTCAACTGGGGATCGAACCATGGACCACCGAGCTAGGAAGCCAGTGCACTAATCACTGCGCTACCGCGGCTCACATGTACCGAATGTTAACTTTACTGCAAAAAACAGATCACGTTCCTATCTCATGTAATTCACAATTAAAGTGAGTTCTTGTGAATCAGCTCGTGTGTTTTCACTGGGAACGTGGGAAAAGTTTCTTTAATTCTGTAGATGCCGCTCATCTTAAATGCCGACGAGAGAAGGTTAGTCCGAAGTTTCTCACTTACTTAGTCGTTCCTATTCTACCTTGGGGTGCAGAGGTTTGCCAGAGAGAGCGCCATGTTATCATATAGGCTGTCTTCGTTGTGGTCTGGTTTCAGTCCAGTCGTCGGCAGTGCCGTCTTAAGACATGGGCACACTGGGCATTGTCCAAGGGCCCCACGATTCTAGGAGCCCCATGCTGGGATGCTGCCATATTGTTCATAAGACATCATTTTAACTCCCGTGGGTGGGTAGGGCTGGTAGGTGCCCAGTGCATCGCTTTGCCCAGGGGCTACAATGCTGTTAAAACGGTCCTGGTCGTCGGTCCTTCAGGGATTGTCTGATGTTGTCCTCCCAGCCAACTGTTGGCCGTCATCAAGTTTAGTAATCCTTTCACAACTGTAATCTTGCAATATGTCTATGACTTCTTCGGCTTTAATTTTTGTATGGCGGACGAGGTACAGGTCAGTCGAGATTGCTTCAAATTGTGATTGTTTAAAATTTACCCCAATATAGGGCCGTGCACAAAATTTCGTGTATCATCAAAACCCAGTAAACCAAGGGCTCAAAGATATGAAACATCCCAACAACGCTGGTATCAAATTAAATAGAAGCTGGTATATTTCACGCATTTATATGTGCAGTTCGTGTAGTTCTTGTGGGTCTCTGAAAATACAGAGATAATAGTACCACTGCTACCACAGGCGTGTCGCAATATGCGACTGATACGATGTTGTGCATAGGGCTGGCTACATCATTAACTCTCTGACTCCGGAACAACTCTCAGAGCGTTGGTCAGATTTAACACCTGTGCCAAAACAACTCTCTGAGCATTGATTTTAGTCTATCATGAATTAAAATTACGGCACAGGGTGGAAAATAATTGCGGAGTCAAAGAGTTAAGTAAAACAAACTGATACAGAAGCTACCCTGCTAAGAAGACACGAATGATTTGGTGCAGGCTTCATGCAGGGGAAAAAAAGGGGGGGGGGGGAAGCCGCGGTAGCACAGTGGTTAGTGCACTGGCTTCTTAGCTCGGTGGTCCATGGTTCGATCTCCAGTTGAGGTTGGATTTTTTTAGACCGCAAACAGCTCCTGGGTCGACCCAGCTTCGTGAATTAGGTACCAGAGCAACTCTGGGAAGGTTAAGGCGGCCGGCGTGACCACATCACCCCTAGTGTGCCGATGGTCAAGAAAATACGGGCCTAACACCATATTCCCAATATGCCTCAATGGGCGTGTAACGGGATCCTTTTTCATGCTAGGGTGCCACCCGCAGTTGTGTTTCCATGCTCAGAGTGGAGCACATACGGAAGTGACGATAATATTTGCAGTATACAGCATGACAAGTATACTTTCAAAAATAGATATTAGCTAAAGTAAAAAAGAATTTTACAATGAGCGCATATTGGTTTTCTTCGAGTGGAACCTGGAAAATAAACAAGAGTAACAACTATTAAAGATAGAAGAAGTACGATTTTGAAATAATAAATGCGTATAATTTGGAAATACCAAATGTCATCAAAGAAGCACTGTAATAAAGTTGGGATATAGATCAGGAGAAGAGAAGAATTAAAACATGGGTGACAAAAGGAGCATTCATTGGAAAAGGAAAAAGAAGACAAAGTCAGGAACACCTCGACAAACTGCCGTCAAGTCGTGGGAAGAAAACAAAAACAGACATTAAAGATACTAGTATTGGTCTACTTAAGCAGTTATCAGGAACGCCTACTCTATTTTGTACGGTACTTCCTCATTCCAACAGTTTGGTTTGGTTGGTTAAGGACCATCTTCATTGGCACACGGACAACGCCATCAGTGCTCCGATCTCCTCCCTTAGATCACACAAGGAGGATCTCAGCGCAGTGCACGAACTCCGTAGCACCGGCGAGAATCCCAATGTGTGTTTATAGGAATCACACATTCTATAAATATTTTTGTGGTGGGTAGGTTTCCTAATTTTTTCCGTTTGCGAATGTCAGAATACAACTTAGAATTTTTTTTTAAGTAACCAGATATGAATATAATTGTTAAAGACAATACGAATTAAATGTAGAGAACGAATAAAAATATAAAATGTGGACAGAGTAAAAGAAGGCAGGAAACAATGAAAGAAATAGAAACCCATCCATGGATGGATGTAGGACTGACATTACCTCCCAATGGGGGAAATCACATGAGGAAGATGACAACAATGTCAGCGTTATCTGCATGAATCATCTTCTTCATCTTCTTCGTTCGTCTTCAGACTTGTACATTAATGACGCTAATAAAGGCACTAGTCAGCTCAAGTTTCCTGACATCTCGTTCGCCCTCAGACTTGTACATTAATGATTAACCATTTTTCGACTTCCTACCCGCAACAGGACCTCCTGGATGCACCCTCGCTCAAAGCATTGGCACCTAATTGACTATGTAATTGTTAGGAAGAAGGACAGGCAAGATGTCCGGGTGACCAAGTCCATGTGTGGTGCCGAATGCTGGACTGATCATCGCCTCATTGTATCTAAACTTAAAGTTCGTATCCAACCAGCCAGGCGCCCTCAGGGGAAGAAAACTCAAGTGCTGCTATATGCATGTGAAACATGGACTGTATACAGGCGCCACGTAAAGAAGCTAAACCACTTCCATACAGTCTGTCTCAGGAAGATAATGAACATCAAATGGCAAGACAAGATCCCGGATACCGCCGTTCTTGACAGAGCTGGTATCCCTAGTATTGATACTATTCTGATGCAGTCACAAATTCGCTGGGCAGGTCATGTAGTCCGCATGCCAGACCATCGACTGCCAAAGATACTCTTTTATGGTGTGATGCAGAAGGGTAAACGCTCCCATGGTGGCCAAAAGAAGCGCTTCAAAGACACGTTAAAGACGTCATTGAAAACCTTTGACATAAACCCAGACACATGGGAAGCTGCTGCGCAAGACCGAACTGCTTGGCGCACATCTCTTCGTAAAGGTGCAGCAGCATGCGAATCATCCAGAAGAGCAGCAGCAGAACAGCGGAGACAAGCTAGAAAGGACCGTGAAATAAAACCTTCACATGAAGCAAACATTCCCTGCCCACACTGTCCAAGATCTTTCCAGGCCCGCATCGGGCTCTTCAGTCACCTTCGTACCCATAGACTAACCTAACATATTCTTAAATAATTGGATGAACAGAGTGGTCTTCATCACCCGTGATGGACGAACAACCACATTAATGATTCTAATAAAGGCAGTAGTCAGCTCAAGGTTCCTAACATCTCCGAACAGTTTTTTTTCCTGTGGAGAGAAGTGGGTTGTTGCCATAAGCCACTCCGTTCACTGTTGTAATTTGGGCAGGACTGGAGCAGATGTTCGGCTGTCAAGGGGCTGGTGCCACAGGAGCTGAGATCTGTTGAATCAATCCTGTACTTGTGGTATATATGGTACTTCAACCTATTGTGACCAGTACGTAAACGGAAAATGATGACCTGGTCTCGCTTAGACAGCTGGTGATAGGCATCATCTTTTATGTGGCCTGGGTGTTCTCTACCCCATTTGGACTTAAACATGGTATTTATAGTTGTTTTAGCCATTTCATAATTTGTATATCGTTTTGTTGCAGTGCTCCCCCATCTTTAGCAAGTTTATCTGCCTCTTCGTTGTCTGGAATGTCACAATGGGCTGGTATCCACTGGACTGTGCGCTTGTTGAAGCGTATGAGTGAATTGCGCATATTTGATTCATTTTTAGTTGTACAAATCATGTGTGTGAATGCGTATTTGAAGGGAATATCTTTTTGTGTGTATTTATGGGTATTCGAAAACGCTATATTTTTTTATACAACAAACATTTTAAACTGTTTTATATTTGTACATACTGAATATCAGGTGAGAGTGCAGAGGATTTCACTGTGACTCGAACAGAAAACTTTAAATATATGTGATGAGGTAAAGCTGGCTTTGTTTCACTATTTATTCCCGGGGTTCGTTTTTAGTATGCGATTGTGTGTGTGTGAATGTTATTGTTTCGTTGATTTCAAAATGACATCTAACAACGATTTTAAAATAAAAAAATTGAAAGATTTCGACATTTACCCTGATTGTTGTGTTTTGTTGGCCTATACTATTTGTTGTGACAATTCCACGAAGTCAATGTTTCCCAAAGTATTGTTCAGTGAGGTTACGTCGCATATGTTTTTTTTTTTTTTTTGATTTTTTTTTTTTTGTAATTTGTATTTTCCTCTATTGAACAGCGTTTTATATATATATACAATGCTCTAGCGATCAGGTGTTCAAGGTTCAAGCCCGGGCGCGGGCATTTGTAGCAGTGTCATCGACCGGGATTTTGACTGAATAACCTGAACGGCTCCTGAGATAAACCCTCTGTGGATGGGAAGGAGCGAAGATCCTGACCGGGTTGGAAGGAAAGACCATAGGCTCCCCAGCCTCGCAATGACATGTCATTGTGCCTAAGGGCTGAAAGCCCAAGTGCCGCTGGTTACAAAAAAAAAAAAAAAAAAAAAAATTGGGTCAAATTAACAACGACTTTTCCATTTTAAAAATTGGATTCAGCATTATCAGGGGTCGCAATTTTTTTGGTTCGTCTACTTTTAGTCTTCATTATCCTACACAGCAAGAAACATCAGATGACATTGTACTTAGAACCTGTGGAGTTGACGACCCAACTAAGAATGAAATACAGAGATGATCTTACGGAAGATTTCAAACATCAGGCTCAGTTAATATACCTTGAAATGAAAATTGGTTACAATGATGAAATTTACAATACAGCTATATTTGCCATGGGAAGATAAGGTTCTTTCTATGGAAGGGGAGGAACTACATACTCTTGGGTTCCATCAAACTAACCAAACTGAAGGAGGTACAGTGGAGGAAACGATTGGAGTAGATGTGCTAGAGGTGAAAGGTATGGCGGAGGACATGGTTGGAGTAGATGTGCTAAAGGTGAGTGATAAGGGTGGAATTAGGATGCCGTCAAACTACCACCTCTATCGACACCAGGTATTACAATGCAAGATGTGGGTGTCTTATCTGGTTTAGATTGTTGCTGTGTGTGTTGCAGTAGAACAGTTCACAGGGTACACCACAGGCAACATGACGTGTAGAGTCATAAAATGGTAACTTCGCTTTAGGTTTATACCATTTATTGCACGCCACAAAACAGTCATGATACTTATGTTATCATCAGCATAGTATAACGAATGCAGCATTCAAACTCATGTTAACTGACAGTCATGTAGAAGTCAATACTCAATAGTTGTATGGAAAACAAATATCATAGCGAAGCTTGATAAATAATACATATAACTTCTGCAACCGTGGTCAGCTGCAGATCCTTAATGTTCATAGACAATAATAATTATTCCTTCCTGATGCTAGCAGATCAGATGTATACAATACGTCCGTTTACTGTCTGCACGTGAGTAGCATACATGGATTACAGGTCAGCTCGACCTTTATAACCTTCCTAAGTCTAACCATCTGACTTGGACGTGATCTCTGATATAACGAATCCTGGAACACAGACAATAGTCTTGTTGGTCTAGAGCGACCCATAGATATATAACTAGTTCAGGTATAAAGATACCGGTGACTTAATCCTAGTCAAAGTACCTCTCCATTTTGAATCACACAGGCGAGCAAAAAGGCGACAAAATGACGAACCTCTAGATGATAGCCTAAAGTTCGATACAAGAGGAATTACCTTATTTCGGAAAATCAACCATGAACATATGCCTCCAGGCAGGCTTGAATAATACGGGGAAATAGTCTAGTTAGCTAACTAACTCACAAAGACAATGTATTTCCCTCAGAGAATCACAAGACGCAGTCGCGTCCGCTCGCTAATCAGTCCATTTCTCAACTCCCCGACCTGGGCGGAACAACAAACGACAACCAAGTCGAGACATGCGCAGAGTGACAATCTCTGAGTCGCTGTTCACAATAAGACGATTCTAAGAACATTCGAGATAAAAGTCTTACACAGTCGCGCCTTTTATGGACATGAACAGAAGCGTTAAGAAAGGTTTCAAACATCTACAACAGTTGACTGATACTACCAAATAAGGAGATATGGTCACGCTTCGTTCAAGACATTATAGACCGAACGTGTCTCTATACAAGAGGAGGTAAACTCATAAAAAATAGCAGTATCGATATATCGGATTCTGTCCCTTTGACCATAAAATATATATAACATGCATTTCAGTCAAATAATGATCATACATACGAAAAAACGATCATACAAAGACTTTGGAAAAAAGTAATTATTTGTGCGTAACATTACCGCACCCTCCCGGGAAAAAAAAAATGAAACATTTTTTTTTTTAAATCCTGGAGCCGGAAAAATCTAGGCTCCTAACGCACGTATGATGCGCGGATATACCTAACAAAATAGCTCAACACTTGGAGCAAAACTGAGATCATATCCCAGGTCCTTAGAGAAAAATTTATCTAAGTATACGCGTATATATCCCAGGAAGGTGCCACCAACACAAACCACAATGCTGGCAACATCATAATAAAAGTCAAATTATTCTCATACCAATATATGAAATCAAATATATTATTATGATATCATACAATGTGTTGCAAATAGCGGTGTAATATATTAATATACCGCACTATTTTATTACATTATGTAATGCATCAGTAACTAATAAGTAATACATGTGTTGATCTTCGTTGACATAAAACATTCAATAGAAGAAGATGTGGACATCATCCGCTCCCAATCTAGGACAGGACTTGATATACTCAAAGTTCCACAATGGACACAATCTCGCATCTTCAATGATGTGCTGCGAAAATATCAATAACACAAATCTTAAAGACAACTGGTAAATCTCTCAATACAATCCTGAAAATAATTTATTTAAACGTGGCCGAGTGATCTTTTGGCCCGTATATCACTAACTAAGCCTTCTTAGATAATTACATGGAACAATGTTATAAATTCCCCCTCAAAAAAGTGAGAAAAAAAAAATCTACCAACATGTCATTATAACATTGGACTGTATATCAGGAAATATATATATGACAGAAGAATCATGTGGAATCGTGTGGGCATCTGGACAGAATGTCCGCCATTACATTATCCGAACCACGGATAGCTCGAACCGAGAAATGAAATGGTTGAAGAGCTATGGCATAACGAGTGGACCTCGAGCTCTTCAAGTTTTTTTGCTCTGAATAGCAGTAAGCGCTTTCTGGTCGGTTTCCACAATGAAATGTGCGCCTAGAAGAAATCTTTGTAACTTCAGAATAGACCATACCATAGCCAATAACTCACGGTCTAAAACCGAGTAATTCTTTTCTGCAGCATTTAATTTCCTAGAGATATACATCACCGGATGCAGAGTATCAGAATACTCCTGCATTAGTGCTGCCCCAATCCCAGTTGACGAGGCGTCACTTCGAAGAACAAAAGTCTTCTCAATAGTAGGTAACCTAAGAATAGGTGGAGATGAAAATAGGTCTTTAACCTGGTCCAATGAGGATTGACATTCTTTTGACCAGCGGATCAAATTAGGCGACCCTTTCTTCAATAAAGTAGAAAGCGGTGCCATAATGGAGGACAGATTCGGAATGAATCGTCCGTAGAATTGGATCAAACCTAATAGACTCCTTACTTGTTTCTTTGTCTTAGGGACCGAAATGTTAAGTATTTTTGAAACATTGTGGTCCTCTGTCTTTAAAAGACCATGACCAACACGATGACCTAGGAAAGAAATCTCACTAAATCCTATAAAGGCTTTAGAGGGTTTTGCAGTCAAGTTATACTCGCGAAGAGTAGACAGTAATTCGTATAAACCCAAATAGTGATCTTCCCAGGAATCACTGAATAGACAGATATCATCTAGATATGCTATGACATCTGTACGATATGCGAGAATTCGGCGCATCATGCGTACGAATGTAGCAGGGGCGTTCATAAGACCAAAAGGCATGAAATTCCATTGGAATAAACCCCTAGGTGTAGAAAAAGCTGTAAAAGGTTTGGCACGTTCAGTTAGCGGGACTTGCCAATAACCTTTAGACAAATCTAGTTTGGTAAAGAATCTAGAATTAGAAAGTTTATTGAGTAGCTCTTCTAATGAAGGCATAGGTTCAGCGTCGAACTTCGTAACTTGGTTCAATTTGCGATAATCTACGCAAATGCGAATGTTATTATCCTTCTTTCGAACAATAACCATAGACGAAGAGTATGCTGAAGTGGATGGTTCAATGATTTCCAAACGTATCATTTCATCCAATTCTTTCTCGACTTGAGACTGGAAATGGATAGGTATTGGATAGGGTCTGACTCTGATAGGATTATGATCAGTTAGCACAATGTCATGTTCAATGACATGTGTGTGTCCCGGGATGTCTGTAAGAACATCCTGAAATGTTTGCAACATCGAAGAAACTTGTCGATGTTCCTCAGCGGAAAGATTTGGAGAAACGGTCACGTTTTTCCAAGATTCCGTAGAATAAAGTGGGACCATAGAAAGAGGAAGATTGACATCAGAAAAAGTAGTTTCCTCATCCTGTATAACTGACAGCGATGAGTATTGACCATGAGGTACTTGAGAATTGTCCGTTGCCTGGAAAATAGGCTGCAAATAGTCTGGTCTTTCATGAAATTCCGTGAGCATATTTATGTGGAAAGTTTTATGCTTTCCATCAATATCGACAACATAGTCGACATCAGAAATTTTGGAGACTATTGCATATGGACCTTTCCATGCAATTAGAAGTCTGTTCTCCCTTGAAGGAAGTAGAACGAGAGCTTTGTCACCTGGACAAAGTTGTCGTAGACATCTATTCTTATTCGCAAACTGCCTTGCCTTTTCTTTAGCAAATTCGGAAGACCAAGTTGCTAGTCTGCATGCCTCAATGATTTTTTTCCTAAGAGCAATGACGTACTCATAAGAAGACTGAGTCTCATCGCTAATATTATCGGCAGTGATTAGATCGTGAAGTAAAGACATAGGGCCGCGCGGTTGCGCGCCAAAGACAAGTTCAAAAGGGGAAAACCCCGTATGTTCATTGGGGACCTCTCTATACGCAAAGAGAGCCGCGGGTAAGACCCTGTCCCAATCCTGAGGATGATCCTCAGTTATTTTACCCAGTAAAGTTTTTAGAGTCCTATTTAAACGTTCGACCAACCCATTAGACATTGGGTGATAGATACTGCTGAGAGACCTTTTTATATGTAGCATAGACATTACCTGTGACATAGTGTCTGATATCAGTTGAGTGCCATGGTCTGACAATATTTCTCCGGGAAAACCCAAGCGAGAAAATATCAGCCAAAGAGCGTCTGCGATATCAGCAGTTGAGATGCTCTTGAGAGGTATTGCCTCTGGCCAACGTGTGCACATATCGACACATGTAAGAATAAATTGATGCCCTCTAGCCGACTTAATTCTAAAAGGACCGATAATATCTATTGCCATTTTTTGAAAAGGGCGAATTGGAATGTCAGCAGCCTGAATAGGCGCAGCATGTCGTGGTCCTTTAGATTTGACCTCCTGACATACTTTGCAAGAGCGACAGTACATTCGTATGTCCTTGCTCACAAATGGCCAAAAGAAAGCCGCAAGAACTCTCGACTTTGTACGGGAAAAACCCATATGTCCAGCACATTGCGAGTCATGAGCATGTTGCAATATTTGCACCCTCATGCTCTTAGGCACAAGAATTTGTGAATGAGTGGATGTAGTCGAGTCTTGTACCATACGTACAAGTACGCCGTCTTCATAGAAATCCAAGATTTTCTATTAGTATTTTGATTAGGATCACCTTTTTTTGCTAGAATGAAGAATTTTTGTAACGACGGATCTTCTTCTTGCAATTTGATAAATGAGTCACGTGTAATAGTCAAGTGACTATTTTGTTCATTTACTTCATCATTATTAGTTAATGAAGTTTGAGGTGGATCCAGAGCATGTGCTCTTGTGACCACCGTATTGGTAGCTTCAATGTTTTGCTCTTCCCAAACAGCAATCTGCTGTGGGGTACATTCCCTAACTCCGTGAATACGACCAATAATAAGGTCCGCAATAGGGTTTGGAAGTAGACACGCGTGGACCTCTCCCGTGAAGAAAGGAGTAGCAATATGTATTATGGCAGTAGGATATTTTTCCAACGTGCCACCAAATGTGACACATTTGATGACCTTTCCTGTAGCACAGAATGGATCTACAAGAGATTGCCTAACCCCGACAGTAGTACATCCAGAATCAAACAACACCGAGACTGGATTACTATTTACAAGCCCCTTATGTAATATAAGAGAACCTCTCCCATCATGAGCAACATTAGCAGGAAGAGCGGGCAAAGGATGACCACAGCTTAGAGTACTAATGGTTTTCGGATCAAATAAAGTACTGCATTGGATACATTTATTTGCCCTACCAAAGTCAAAAGATGAGCATCCGATAGCATTATGGTCTTTATCATTATTAACCTGTTTATCTGCTCCCTGAGATTCTTGTTGAACAGAGTTTGTCTGTTGATATCTTTTTCTCTTCTGTTGCGATCTACCGCGACCATTATTGCCTCTGCAATTATCATTAAAGTCCCTACTGTAATTTTTATCCTGGTTTGCGTTCCAGTTTCCATAACTGTCATTACCATCTCTATGCTGTTGAGAACCTCTATTATCTTGGTATTGAGGTCTCTGCAAAAAATATTTTCCTCTATACCGATTACCTTTATGAAAATTTCTAAAGTTACCGGGAATAGAATACCGTGTAATATTAGGTTGTCTCCAGTTCTGGGAAGAAGAATCTCCCTGAAATTGATTACCATGGTTCTGGGCATAATTACGGTTACTCTTTTTATTGAAATTTTGCTGGCTACCCTGAAATTTACGCATAAAATTCGGGCCATAAGGTGCT
This sequence comes from Oreohelix idahoensis, assembly GCA_024509875.1. Classification (NCBI taxonomy): domain Eukaryota; kingdom Metazoa; phylum Mollusca; class Gastropoda; order Stylommatophora; family Oreohelicidae; genus Oreohelix; species Oreohelix idahoensis. The sequence continues at coordinate 326,011 of JAMPIV010015047.1, forward strand.
GCCGAAGCAACTGGCAGACCTTCTTTTACCTTAGAGTTGCTAATGGTTATGTGAGGATGTGCAGTAACATACTGGCTACAGTATTCTTCCATTTCTTTTATATTTTTAGGCTTACGCTCATGAAGAAAAGAAAGAAAAGCTTCATTAACAGAAGACATAACCTTGTCTCTAAGAAGTAAGTCCATGAGGGCTTCAAATGTACTTTCTGTCTTAGAAAGCTCAACCCATCGTAAAAAAGTAAGACGTATGCCTGAGATGAATTCTGAGAATTCAACTCCAGTTTCTGGTAACATGTTTTTAAATTTTAGACGATATCCGTCTTCGTTAAGTTGGTACTTCTTTAACAATGCCGCCCTGACAACCTCATAGTTGTTCTTGTCAGGCACATCTACCATACCCAACAAAGTCAAAGCATCACCTCTAAGTATCTTGGACAGATGATAAACATATAATGTTTTATCTATATTATGCACCTTACATGCACTTTCAAATCTATCTAGATAAAATGTTATATCATCAATTGAAGCATTGAATGCTGGTAAATTAAGCTTGAAATCAACAGCATTAGACTTATTAGCAGATGATACCTTATTAGCATCATTAGCATTACTAGATAATTTCAACTTTTCTAACTCCAAAGCTAAGAGTTTTTCTTCATGTTCCATTTTTGCTTTTCTCTCATCAGACTCTCTTTGTAACCTTCTTTCTTCAGCCTCAGCCTGTTTTTCTAATCTTTTATTTTCAGCCTCTATTTCAAGTCTCTTATTTTCAGCTTCTTTTTCAAGTCTCTTATTTTCAGCTTCTTTTTCAAGTCTCTTATTTTCAGCTTCTTTTTCAAGTCTCTTATTTTCAAGCTCAGCCTGAAGTCTCTTCTCCTGAGATTCTGCTTCTCTTTTTTGTTTTTCCATTTCCATTTGTAATCTCTTTTCATCTACCTGCATCTGCAGTTTTAAATTTTCAGCATCTATTCTCTTTTGTTCAGTTAGTTCTTTCATTTTCTTTTCCTCCGACTTCAATGCCTTGGCATATTGAACAGTCGCAAATTCTTCTAATTTATCACCTGTCTTCCCAAGGGCTTTACCCTGCTCAATAAAGTACTCAAATGTAGACATGATGTCTAAAATGTGAGTACAGAACCTGAAATAATTAATTATCTTATTTCAATCTTAATAGCAACAAGACTTAATAAAGTGCTTGTATAATTACTATGTTCACTCCAATCTCTGTGGGAAACAAGACTTGACACCAATTTGTATTATCAGTTGTACAATAATATCACAAGTCACCTCTTAATTATCAGTGCACTACCCAAATCAGTGCATAACCATCAGTTATTTATCATAACTGCACTACAATAGTGCATAAGGAAAAAACCACCAGCTAGTTATGATAAGTGCACTATAGATCAATAGTGCATGAGCATATATGTAACAATAGTGAAAGCTAACTATGCAAGAACTATGCAAACAATAACAAGACAATGTAAACAATAACAAAGTACCAACAATGTAAACAAAACAAAGATCAAAGTCAATGTAAACAATAACAAAGATCAGAGTCAATGTAAACAATAACAAAGATCAACGTCAATGTAAACAATAACAAAGATCAGAGTCAATGTAAACAATAACAAAGATCAAACAATACGAAAACATTCGCATAAGTCAAATAAATAAACAGCGAAACTAAAAAGAATATGATGACAGAATGCGAAGATATGACAAACAAATGACGCTACAGTATATACACAAAAATTTACGTGAAGAACTGAATAATAGAAAAGAGGAGACCTACAAATACAAACAATTGAAATCGAAACTAAAAAACAGAAAGAAAGAGAGAAACAAAAAAAAAATATATACAAAAAACGAAAATAAAGCACAACTCGTCACAACTAAACAGATATAGCAACGATTGTCGCTAGCAAATTTCACAATAGGAAATTCGCACAGTCCCTAACGAAAACGCTAACAGTAGAACCTCTGTGACGTGGTATCATCTACTGAAAGACACCGCCCAACCGAGAAAACCCGCAGAAATATAAACATATAAATACAAATCCAAATAACATATAACATGTAAACATATAAAGAGTGCGAAAAATGTGATAGACAGAAGGCTCAGTTAGAACATAAGGGCACAGTTCACAAACAAAACAGGCCACTTAACTTCTATGTATCCACAACGTCAGCACAGGTCAGAACAGGATGTGATCAGCATTCTTAGGACAATGATCCAACGTTGATCCATATCTGCTCTCGTAAACTGCCATGACGAAGGAAATGAGCTTCTAACAGGAAACAGCTTCTGACAGGAAACAGCTTCTGAACTTGACCTTCTGAATCTGCAACAGTAATTCTGAGACCGGAACAGTTGTTACGGCACTTGTCCTTCTTCTCAACAGATCAGGAAATCCATTCGCTCGGTACTTGTCCTTCTATTTGTAGACAAACTTCAATACCGCCGAGCAGCGCCGGGTAGTTTCAAAATATCAACAACTGTCAGTACTGCTGCGTCTTTCAAAAAATTTCATCAAAGGTGATGAATAGCAACTGCAATGTTGTCTTGTAGTCTGCTGATGATGTCTGGGTTTGTTGACCCCCTTGAGAGTTGGTACCAGAATAAACCAACTATTGGCCACCATGAATTGATAAGGGTGGAATTAGGATGCCGTCAAACTACCACCTCTATCGACACCAGGTATTACAATGCAAGATGTGGGTGTCTTATCTGGTTTAGATTGTTGCTGTGTGTGTGTTGCAGTAGAACAGTTCACAGGGTACACCACAGGCAACATGACGTGTAGAGTCATAAAATGGTAACTTCGCTTTAGGTTTATACCATTTATTGCACGCCACAAAACAGTCATGATACTTATGTTATCATCAGCATAGTATAACGAATGCAGCATTCAAACTCATGTTAACTGACAGTCATGTAGAAGTCAATACTCAATAGTTGTATGGAAAACAAATATCATAGCGAAGCTTGATAAATAATACATATAACTTCTGCAACCGTGGTCAGCTGCAGATCCTTAATGTTCATAGACAATAATAATTATTCCTTCCTGATGCTAGCAGATCAGATGTATACAGTACGTCCGTTTACTGTCTGCACGTGAGTAGCATACATGGATTACAGGTCAGCTCGACCTTTATAACCTTCCTAAGTCTAACCATCTGACTTGGACGTGATCTCTGATATAACGAATCCTGGAACACAGACAATAGTCTTGTTGGTCTAGAGCGACCCATAGATATATAACTAGTTCAGGTATAAAGATACCGGTGACTTAATCCTAGTCAAAGTACCTCTCCATTTTGAATCACACAGGCGAGCAAAAAGGCGACAAAATGACGAACCTCTAGATGATAGCCTAAAGTTCGATACAAGAGGAATTACCTTATTTCGGAAAATCAACCATGAACATATGCCTCCAGGCAGGCTTGAATAATACGGGGAAATAGTCTAGTTAGCTAACTAACTCACAAAGACAATGTATTTCCCTCAGAGAATCACAAGACGCAGTCGCGTCCGCTCGCTAATCAGTCCATTTCTCAACTGCCCGACCTGGGCGGAACAACAAACGACAACCAAGTCGAGACATGCGCAGAGTGACAATCTCTGAGTCGCTGTTCACAATAAGACGATTCTAAGAACATTCGAGATAAAAGTCTTACACAGTCGCGCCTTTTATGGACATGAACAGAAGCGTTAAGAAAGGTTTCAAACATCTACAACAGTTGACTGATACTACCAAATAAGGAGATATGGTCACGCTTCGTTCAAGACATTATAGACCGAACGTGTCTCTATACAAGAGGAGGTAAACTCATAAAAAATAGCAGTATCGATATATCGGATTCTGTCCCTTTGACCATAAAATATATATAACATGCATTTCAGTCAAATAATGATCATACATACGAAAAACGATCATACAAAGACTTTGGAAAAAAGTAATTATTTGTGCGTAACAGTGAGATGTATACTTGTCATTGGGTTAATCCGAGAATTAACCGTGGAGGGTTGGTCCTGGTTGCTCAGATAACAATAGTCAACAACCAAAATGTACCAGAAAAGAAAATAGCTGATCTTAACTAATTTTGGTGTGCTGAAAACGAAAATGACATTAAAAAATGTTGATTGGCTCTAGTTTTCAAGATATATGCTACTAGTTTATTTAATTACGGTCAATTTATATATATCTGACGCAACTGTTGTGGGTGATTGCATAATTTTTTCTAATGGCCAATAAAAATGTAACTAGAAGTTGATGATGCAATCCTACCTATGATTACATCACCTTTGTGTATAAATATTTTATCTCTGATAAAATGTTGCCATTAGTTAGTGCATTTGTCCTTATCAAAAGTATCGTAGTTAGAAATGCCTAGGACATGTGTGAACAGTGCTAATAATTTCTGTTATATATGTGGTGAGGTGACATTTGTATCACAAAAACGAAATATAACTAAAGTGATTAAGAAGGCGTACAGTTTGTATTTTGGCTGCAGAATAGGAGATCAAGATAAGAGCTGGCAAAATGCCTTTTGCAGTCCCAATGATTTGGAGAGAGCCCACTGATCATCTCAACAACTGTTACTTTTGCATGGTCCCTCCAATTGGGAAAGGCATATCAAAGAAGAAATAATGGACTCTGGAATATCCAAACATCCCCTCTGCAATACGTCCGGTACCACATGGCGATGGCCTACCAGTTCCCAAAGTGCCAGAATCATTTTCAGCTGCTTCCACTGATGAAGAAGAGGACATTGGTGGTCCTGAACCATCAACCTCAAGCGACCCAGATTTTGAGCAAACTACATCCACTAAACCACACTTAATAACCCAAGGTGAACTGAATGATCTTGTAAGAGATCTGAATTTACCGAAGAACAAGGCGGAGCTTTTGGGTTCCAGATTGCAACAGTGGAATCTCCTGCCAGAAGATGTTACAATTTCTGTGTATAGGAACCGCCAGAAGCCGCTTATTACATTCTTTTTCAAAGAGGGTGACCTTTCTGCGTGCCACAACATTTCTGGTTTAATGGCAGCCCTCAAAATCAATTACATACCGGAAGAGTGGAGACTTTTCATTCAAGACGAGTCTTAAAGCTGTTTTGTTGAATAATGGTAATGTATTACCGTCAATTCCAGTTGGTCACGCAGTTCATATGAAAGAAACTTATGAAAACATTAAACAGCTTTTGAAGTGTATAAACTACGATCATCATCATTGGTCACTTTGCGGTGACTTAAAAGTGGTCGCTCTTTTGCTTGGACTACAGGGTGTATACACCAAGTACTGTTGCTTTCTCTGTGAGTGGGATAGCCGTGCACGAAGTGACCATTACATCAGAAGACATTGGCCAATCAGGCAGTCATTGCAGCCTGGCAGTAAGAACGTTGAGAACCCAGCACTTGTCGACACCAGCAAGATTTTGTTGCCACCCATGCACATAAAGCTGGGTCTCATGAAAAACTTTGTCAAGGCAATGGAGAAAACAGATGAGGCTTTCAAATACCTCATCAGAAAATTTCCAAGACTGAGTGAAGCTAAAATAAGAGAGGGAGTATTTGTTGGTCCGCAAATTCGAAAACTTCTTCATGATGACGAGTTTCTTTGCGTGTTGCATGGCAAGGAAAAAGCAGCATGGCTAGCATTTAAGTCAGTGGTGGACAATTTTCTTGGAAACAACAGATCTGATAATTACAATGAAATTGTAGAAAATCTCCTTCTGAAGTATAAGAGTCTTGGCAGCAACATGTCTTTGAAAATTCATTTTCTGGATTCTCATCTGGATTTCTTTACGTCAAACTGTGGAGCGGTCAGTGATGAGCATGGTGAACGATTTCACCAGGACATTGCTGCTATGGAGACAAGGTATCAAGGCAATTGGCGCCCTTCAATGCTTGCTGATTACTGTTGGACTGTGACAAGAGACACCTCATCGATTGACTACAAGAAGCAAGCAAAGAGCGCTCGAACAGCGACTGAATAATGACGGAATAGGTAAAAATGTGCCTTTTTAAAACATGATATGTGATTTTTAAATAATGTTTTTATTTTTTCTATCATTTTATGTTGAAATATCAATTAATTGAGTATGTAACCTCAATTTTTATAATGCTAAAGTAGAAAGACTAGCTGTTCACCCCAGAGAATTAAACAAGCATACATTATTTGTATTACTGTAATGTAAATTCATCATTTAAAAACAAACCAGAGCCAATTGGTGAATTTCATTATGATATTTGAAATCAGCATGTCAAAATCAATAAGAAATGATGTATTTAATTTCTGGTACAAATAACTTTTGAAAATGTGTTGACGTGTAATATGGCAGCTCAGAAGTACCCCACCCAAGTGATATATTAAAAGTTCAGTAATATTTTTTTAACTCGGGCAACGCCTGGTATATCTGCTAGTATATATATATATATATATATATATATATATATATATATATATATATATATATATATATATATATATATATATATATATATATATATATATATATATATATATATATATATATATATATATATATATATATATATATATATATATATATATATATATATATATATATATATATCCCCTAGTGCAGACATAATACCTGTAGTACATTTAAGACTACTCCAAAATACTTTTAGCCCGGTAAGATCAAACTTTCAAGATGTCACACCGGTAAGACTAAATTCTCATAAAGGGTACGCAATTACTGTAAGTTTAAGAAACATTGTTCATCGTCATTTGCGACATACACTTGCCACGCTCAATATAGATACAGATATTTACTGCAGGAAAACAGTATAATTGAGGTAAGTACAGTACAACAAAAATAGCTACGTATTCTAGTCTTGTACAGAAATAACTCCGTTCTATTAGAGAACAGGTTTCCATTGTCTGCTTGATGATAACATATGGGACGATCGTTTAGTAGTATTTAAAAAGTATTGTTAACCATTTGCGTCTTTTTTTTTCGAGTGTTTTGTTTCCTACTGGAAACCTATCTAGAAGTATGCTTGGCTATCGTGATTTTTCTTACTTAGTCGTTCCTCTTCTACCTTGAGGTGTAGAGGTTTGGAAGAGAGAGCGCCATACTATCATATCGACTATCTTCCTCCTGTCCTGGTTCCATTACACTGGTATACACACATTTTGGTGCCTTAAATTTTACAGCTGTTCTTGGGTAATTGTGGGTTGCTGATTCAAAAAATGTAATCAGATTTTTTCTATCAGCTCTAGTTTTTGAGATAACTAAGAATGACCATATTAGTAGGGCAATTGTTATGTACAGTCCTAGAGTTAGGTGCTATCAGTGGCATTTTGACTTTAGTCTGCATTCATATTATATGTAATTACTGTGCATATATTACCAAAAATGTAATAAAACTTTATCACTAGACTTGTTTAGTCAACACGCAAAAAGGATCTTTTCGAGGACTTCCTGGAATGTGATATGCCCGGACAGTCACTCTTAAGGGTCCAACAGTAATCTGCCATCATGTGGGCATCCCAAAGTCCCTGGTATCTCTCTTCCATTGTTTTTATATCTTGGTGAAATCTTTCACCTTGCTCCTCACTAAAGTCGCCAAGATTCTCCGGAAATAAATGTAAATGGTTATGGAGGTAGTGCAATTTTATGCTCATGTTGCATCCAAGTTCACAAAAACTCGACAGCATGTTTCCAGCTAATTCAAAATAATTGTCTGCTTTAAAGTTACCCAGAAAGTTTTGCACAACTAAAACAAATGATGACCAGGCTGTGGACTCTGTTTTGTTTATGGAATCAATAAAATTTGGATCGTTTATTAACTTTCTAATTTGAGGTCCATCAAAAATTCCAGCTTTAAGTTTGTCTATGCTCAATTCTGGAAACTTTCTGCATAAGTAATTAAAACAGGTACCATCTTTGTTCAGTGCCTTAACAAATTGCTTCATCAAGCCAAGCTTTATATGTAATGGTGGCAGCAGAACTCTTTTTCGATCAATGAGACGCTTATTGACAATATTTTTTTCTCCAACTTTAAATTCATCCCTCAACGGCCACTGTTTCTTTGTCCAGTGCATATCTTTTGCCCTGCTATCCCACAAACATATAAAGCATGGATTTTTGGTGAATCCCATTTGCTGGCCAAGCAAGAAGTTCATCATTTTAAGATCTACACAAACTATCCAGTTATGTTCTAAATACTTCAATTTTTCCAGAACTGTGCTTATTGTAGCATACTCCTCCTTCATTGTAGTAGAATGAGCAATTGGAATTGAGCCATATTTGTTACCATTGTGTAAGAGAACACCCTTCAAACTTCTTTTAGAGCTGTCAATGAAAAGTCGCCACTCATCTGGTGTATAACTTACACCCATTTTGTTAACAAGACCTCCTACATTAGTACAAAACACAAGGTTGTTTTCTTTACAAAAGAATGGAATAAAACCTTGCTCTCTGCTGCGATAAAATGTAAACTTTGTTTCAGCAGTCAGTAATTTTTTTTCTTTCAATCTTGAAGCCAAAAGTTCTGAAGATTCCTTGGAGAGATATAGATCTCGGATTAGATCATTTAGTTCAAGCTGGTCGAAGCGTTGAGCATCTGAAAAATCATCTTCGAAATCACTATCACTGTCACTTGTCGTTCCACATGCCACTGCTGTCTCATCTTCTAGCAGGGAATCCGAAGTCTGACTGAAAGTTGGAATTGGTATGTCATCTCCGTGTGGAACAGGTCGCCTAGCAGAATCTAAATCTGGATATTTCCACTTTTTGTGATTTTTTCCATTAATTCCCTTAATATTCACAACACAGAAATAACAGTCATCATAGTGGTTCTTGGGCTCTCTCCAAACCATTGGAATTCCAAATTTTAAACATTTTCTTTTCCTACAAGTCCACTGTCGCAGGTGTTCAACACATGTTTTGCAAACAATATGAGGAGCACAAGACTTGTCCTGGTCACCTAGTTTTACTTTAAAGTAAGCAAAGTATGCCTTTTTCACAAAAACCGTAGTATGCTTCCTATGTTCTTCTTTGAAAGTGTACTCTCCACAAATATAACAAAATAAATGCGGTGAAAGAAAACATGCTCTTCTTGAAGATGATGCCACTCTCTGTTAGAAGTGTAATAATATAAGTAGCATACTAACATGCATGCAGTGGCTTAAAATCTAAAAAAGGCAATTCTGGGAAGATTCTTGGAAAACTGAGAGTAAACAAGCAGTTTTCTTTTGTAAAGGACTAGACGGCAATAGTTTTTTTTACATAGCCTTATATAGAAAATATTGTAATAATACAGGGTGACCCCCCCCCCCCCCAAAAAAAAAACGGGCCAGCGCGCGTACTAAAAGTGCGCGCGCGGGCCCGTTTTTTTTTTGGGGTCACCCTGTATTAATGAAATACAAAAATGTCTGTATCTCAAAAACTAGAGCTGCTACAGACAAGTAAATGTGATATTTGGATTGAGCGGGCCTCATTTATATAGGGCTGTGTTATAGTCATCGGTACTTCAAAGATTGTCTAATTTTGTCCTCCCAGCGGACTCTGGGTCGTCCTGGAGGTCTGGATCCCTGGCTCTTAGTTTCCCATGCTTGCGGTGGTAGCCAATCTTCTCCCATTATGCAGACATGGCCAAATCATCTTAGTTGGGACTGTTCTACTTATAGTGATTTTTCGATTATGTAAATCTTTCTATTATCTATCTGCAAAGAACATCGGAGGATTGTCATAGATTACACCCTGACATAAGGCAAAATTCATACATTCCTTCGCTTTCGTCCACCATATGAAGCACGGGACAACCGCTGCAGCTGACCCACTTGTAGGAAGGAAAAGGATCCCGTTACACGCCCATTGAGGCATATTGGGAATATGGTGTTAGGCCCATATTTTATTGACCATCGGCACACTAGGGGTGATGTGGTCAGCATCACGCAGGCCGCCTTAACCTTCCCAGAGTTGCTCTGGTACCTAATTCATGAAGCTGGGTCGATCCCGGAGCCGTTTGCGGTCTAAAATATTCCACCTCAACTAGGAGCCGTTTGCGGTCTAAAAAATTCCACCTCAACTAGGAATTGAACCATGGACCATCGAGCTAGGTAGCCAGTGCCACTTGCAGGAAGCCAGCGCCAAAACTTTCATATGCTGTTGCAGGGGTGGTGTATGTAGTAACTAGCAATAACCCGTCAATAATGACGGAAGTAAATCAAATGATAGATCTGTCCATGCACTCTGAACACATATGGTCCACGTCCAACGAAGCGATCGATTTGGGCACCCATGGATGCAAAGCCCAAGACTGAATTATAGGAACAGATATTTTCCTTAAAATTTCGATATAGCGGATGCGCTGGGCTGCTCAAAAGATCCCTGAGATACGGAAGAAAAGGACGTCTCTCCTCTCCTTCTTGCTCCAACAGCACTGTACCTTTATTTGAGTGTACCATCAGTTGATCTTTCCACTTGAAAATTGAGAGAGTGACAGAACTGACATTCCTGATCCATTGGGCCGCAGTTGTGTACAGCAACTGCATTCTCATCAAAGGCATCATGATTTGGAATTCTTGGACTACATGCAGCTCTTGATCGTCTCACTTGTTGTGCAGCTGTTGCTCTAAGTTCGGTTGCTTCTTCTGAAGTCTCCTTTGCTCGTTGTGATGCTCTCAACTGACGAATGCGAAAAGCTTCTGCAGCGCGTTGAGATTCATGCTCTTCAGCAGACTGATTTGCTCGTTGTGACTGACGCTGTGCTTGTCTTTTTGTTCCGCTTCATGTTGTCGTCGTATTGCTGCTTCTCCTAGAGTCTCGCTTGCTCGTCGTGATAGACGCGATCGTCTCTTCCTCTTAGCATCTGCAGCTCGTTTTGCAGCCATCTTATCATTTTGATCAATAGTAATAAGTCTGCAATACTTTAAATTAAATCTTTGTCTTGAACAAACAACAAAAACTTACATTTTAAGTTTTTTTTTAAAAACAAAATGAGTTAAATCCGTTTCCGGAATGAAACTGGGTTCTACACCGACTTTTCTTCGCTGTGTGTTACTACTTTCGGGAGAGTACATATAAGGGAGACAATTCGCTGTGTGTTACTATTTTCGGGAGAGTACATATAAGGGAAACAATACAATTAATGTCTAACTTTCAACCACAGTTGCATCCCTTAGATGTGACCGACGTGCAAACGGCGAGAATTATTTATTGTGATTCTTTTTTTCATAACCTTGAACAGATGGCACAAGACAGGAAGGTGTGGAATGTATTTGTTAAGGGCTTGTGCTCCAGAGTGAGCTTAAAGGTAATGATCAATCAATCATTCAATCAATCAAACATCTCCAGTTCACTCCTTACGAAGCATGAAGCCCCCCCCCCCCCGCCCTCCCCTCCTGTCGTGAGATCTGATTCACAACACGTCATTCTTACCCCAACGGTACGCCATACTTTATAAAAACTGTATGATAGACGGACCAATGGAATTGCACCCTCCTGCATAGTGTTTACACAAGTACTAGCCTAACAATGGCGAGCTCAAATCTGTGTAACCTTGTTTCAATTGGAGGTAAGCTACAGACGTATGAGCGAAGTACAGCATGGCAGAGGTCAAGAATTCACAAATAGGAATGTTGCTGTACAGGTCTGTGCAAAGATTTCCAAGGAAGTCCGGGCTTACCAGGTCTATGAAAAATGTTCCCACGGCCAAGTCTCGTGATATAAAATGGACTGTATCGAGACATCAGGCAAGTCGAAAATTTTGTCGTTTAAGCTACGCTTATGAGAAGACAAATGTAGGAAAGTAAAAGACTGTTATCTAGAACGAGAACAAATAATTCAGGGCGTAATTTAAGCCTAAGATGAAGGAGCTCAATTGGTTTGTTTCAGATAATAAGGAGGAAATAGATTACTAGTTTTTAAGTTATTTTTTCATTATTTTGCACATCTGGACTAAAATGTAATGACTGTATTTTCGGAAGAACGCAAACACACTTTAGCAGTAAAGCTCCCTCTGTCGTTTTGCAAAGGGGCCTTCGGCTTAGCCCTTCACCCAATATTATATAGGCCTTTAAAAAAAATTTCAATATAAACATATTTGGAAAGCTCCAAATTGACTTAAAAAAAAAGACTTCTTGTGCTGTTCCTTCTGCATTATATATAGCGAGCAAGAACCCTCAGCGTGCAGCTCGACTGCATCAAAAACTTGACCATTAAAAGAAATCGCCAAACTGTTTCTTGTAAGATATATAAGATATAAATGAAAAGAATATAAAAAGAATATAAATATATGATAGTATATATTTATACTTATTCTATACAAAAATATAAAACACTATAGACTGTATACTTTGAGGGTTAAAAAGAATAGGGCATATTATATATATATATTATAAATATATATATATATATATATATATATATAATATATATATAATATATTAAATAAAATTATATATAATACTATATATTTCTATACCATTTATAGTAAATATATATACAAATTTAAATATTTAAATAAAAAAATATAAAAAAAAAAAATATAATATATATAAAAAAAATATTTAAAGAAATAAAAATTATATAGAAAAATTACCAATATAATTATACTTGTATATATGAAAGTGTATTTAGATTTATAAATAAATATGCTGTGTAATTATATATATGCAAACCAAGCCTGTGTATATATAAATAAATTAAGAATGGAAGCATAAAGGGTGCCCATGGTTTTAGAAAAGCAACTGCTTTAAAGAATTATTTCTTGATGGAATGGGGACACACCAGGAACAAAGGAATGGATGAAAGGAATTTTTACTGTATGGTTTAAGATATCAGAAAAGTATTTTACACAAGACCTATTAATTGTATGGAAGGAGGCGAATCATGGACAAATGCCAGGAATCAAACTAAGGTTTTGGAGAATTGTATTAAATTCATGGTTTAAGATATCACATTGACCTAATAATTGTTGTGGAGGCGAATCATTTCTAACTAAGGTTTTGGAGAAAAATTGTATTCACATTGACCTGGGTTGTGTTTTTACTAATATATTATGCCCTGTGCGTCTACTTTCACACTGTCTGAAACTGTCTCTCATCCCCTAAATCTGTAATAGAGGGATAGTGATAGACAATATAGTGGTTAATCAAAAATGTTTCAGGTTATATCCTGTCATCCAAGTACACGTTAAAGAGTCAGCCACTACTGAAAGGAACTAGTGGTGCGAGCGCCCTTTGACTTCAGAGGGACAGCCACCAAGTATCCACTGCCTGGAGGAACCTCATGTGACTTTTCCTTCCATGTCAGAAGTGTGACAGGCTTCAATTCACCAGATAAGTGGCCAAACAAGGCTACTGTTCAGAGTACACCAGTCAAACCACTATTAAAGACAGTAGTATCTAATGATGACATCTGTTTGGGCATGGTTATAGCCAGTATAAACAATCATTCAATAACTGTGAAATAAGATGGGTCTTAAGTTATAAATATTCTACAACCAGAGTGAGTTCAACCAAGAGAGAAGAACTTTCTACAAATTTAAAGACTTTTGATACTTTTGAATTTTCAAGTGTTTTTATTTATTTAATGTTGTAATTAAATTTTGAGTTCCTTGAAAGATTTTCAAACAGAAAAGAAAAACTTGTAAAAATAAATTGTAAATATTTACCAGCAGACTTACTTAAATTATTTAAGTTAAGTTACAGTTCTTGTTGGTAGATAGTTTAGTTAATACCCCTAGCAGGGCTATTAATATTAACAGAGGAGGATCTTGAGAGGAACATGTAGGAACTTAGAGTAATACATTACTATCTTCTCTAGGAACTTATACAGCTTGATCCTACCTTTGATGTCCATACACCCTTACTCTTTTCAGAGAAGGGGGTATTACTTATAAGACCAGTATCTTATCTGGCACTATCCTGGTATCACCTGATACAACTTTGTGTCCAGGATACTTTATAATTTCTATAACAATCAACCCTCTTGCGACGCGCCCCCCCCCCCCCCCCCCAGAACAGCTTACGCCACTGCACTTACTCTTACAACGGTAGTTTCTCTAGCAATGTCTTTGACACGATGAGTTTGCCAGTCCCACGCGCAGCCTCATATTAGTGGCCTGATACGACATGCCTGAGGTAGTCCTATTCCCATTCTTACGTTGTCTCCACAGACAAAAAAAGGTTGGGGAGGCAAAATAATCCAGAGAACAAAAATTGAAATATAGGGGATATCAATGACAGAGGATGGATATCAATGACAGAGGATGTTGAACAGGCTAATACAATGGCAAGAACAAAGCCCTGGTTTAAAAACAAAAGTCAAGAATTCAACAAATAGACAATACCCGTTGCCGGAAATAGTCAAGAACCACGTTAATCTTCTCAACATTTATTTGTGTCATGGACTCCTTTGAGTATCATACGAAGGCTTTGAATCCCATTGTTAGGGAAGGGGGGGGGGGGGGGGGGGGAAGAAGGGAATTTATATTAAAGCATAATAAAAAACGTAACATTAAACATTTTTGATAATTTATACGGACGCACCTAGACTCCATTCATGGACACCACCGAATGTGTTCTTGGACTCCTGTAAAGACTTTCTCTAATTTCTTCCTTCTAATTTCTTCTTCTTAGAGACTTTCTCGAGCAGTTTCATTGTAGAATCATACATATACCTTGTCAGCAATATAGACACAGTTCTAGGGACGGACAGGGATTTTAAAATAAGAATACAAAAGGCGAGAGGACCTCTCATTGAATTGGGAAATATACGGAGATTCAAATAAATCAATTCAACGCAAATGATCTGAATCTTCATTTCAAATATCAAGTCATTTCTATTGCACGGCTGTGAAACATACAGACAGTGGCGTCACTAGCGGGGTGCAGGGGGTGCGGACCTCACAGGGTGACACCATCAAAGGGGGTGACACCAAAATGAATTTTCACTTTAACCACTTGAAACTGTGTAAATGTAAATATATTTAGGCTCTGCGCATTATATTGTAATTTAAAGGTGTAATTTTAATTTTGCTAGTTGTTTATGTCACTACTTTTGCCATTACATACAGTGACATACGGGAATTACGGTTTAACTCTTAACGTAAGTACAAAAAACATTACTAAGGATTCTGTATGGTCTGGTACGGGAGGATTTCCATGAGGTGAGACCATGAGTTACCGCACTGGGTGACACCAACCCTAGTGACGCCACTGCATACAGAACAACAAAAACAATTACTTAAAAGCAGCGGACTTTCATAAATATATGCTTGCGTAGAACAGAAGGACTGAAATGGCATGAAAAGAACATTAATATAGAACTAATTAGGTCAACAAGTTCCAGTGGAACAAGGGATGAGAAGTAGAAGCTGGAGATGGTGTGATAAACGAGCGCAAAGGCCTTGTTGCTCCATCTTTTCCTACATTTTTCATATTGTATTTTCTCCGACATTTTCTCTTTCATCTCATATTTGCGATCCACATTTGCTATTTCATTGTTGTGATTACTCGCGACCGGTATCTAGAGAACCACATTTGTTCTTTCATCGGGGGAAATAAAATCCTTTGATTGAGTCCACATGCCTGACATTATCGTTTGAAGCCCACATTGATAAACCTGGTAAAAACACATCTGGGCATGCTGTAATTTCTGTGACACCACATTGGACGCCCAGATTGGCCAGGGGAAAACGTCTCATGCTGTAATGGTGTTATCTTGGGTCGGCCGCGGTGCAGACAAGCGTTGATTTACCACATTGGACGCCCATCTTGGCCAGGTGAACAATAAACAATCAGAGGTCAAACTACACCCACGTTTGGACTGACAGGGGAAAAGAGCGATCCTGTGAATGAGTGACCAGAGGGGCCATTAATGATTGGTTGGTATGAGCTGTACAAGAAACCCATATTGGACTGGCAGAAATATAATCTACTGCGTAGCTTGTTCTGGGAAGGAGTCCAATTTTTTACCTTGTGAGGAAGAGATTAATCCCAAAAACGCCTAGCCTAATACACGTGTTTATTCAGAGTGGATGATAATTCAGTTCTGTGATTAATTGTGTTCTTAAAGGATTTTGCGAAGGGAAAAGAAGGTTAGTAGATCTTATACTTATTAATACATTTTCTTATTTTTGTTTATTTTAACCTCACAGCTAAAATGTGCGAAAGATAAAGTTTCAAATAATTCTTGGCATAACTGATTAATAAAATCAGAAGATTTTCCTAGAAGATGATAGGATGATAGGAGGTAATTAATAGTTCATATTTCACCTTTATCATCATCACAGTCTCCCATGCGCACACACTCTCATGCACAAGATATTTAACATCATTAGAATTGAACTCAGAGAGAGAGAGAGAGAGAGAGAGATGAATAATGAGCAGTAGTTTAAATGCAAGTCAACCAGTGATGTTAAATGTGAAAAACTTACGAAGACTTTTGTGTGTCTTCAGTTCATCAGAAGTCTGAGTCTACACGCAACGTGTCTGACGTCTAACCAGAAATAAGTTATCAAAAACGGACATTTGGCTAGCAGAATTCGCCACAGGACATCTTTCATTCCTCAATTAAAAAGGAATATTGTCTCACCCACAAGTCATAAGGTGGACGCAGCATTTTTCGTCACCATATACTGCTTGCTCACAAGTTCAATACATCGTTATCACAAGTTCAATACAGAGTCATCATAAATTCAAATCACTCGAAAGATCATTATTATCTGAAGTCAAGCAAAAGAGCTCAAAAGAGGAATCGCATATTTATAGCAAGTGCAACACCCTCTTAAGCGCATTTTATGAAGCAGACTCGAAAGTATATGAATCACGACTACATACGCAAGATTATGAGTCTACATATCACTAACATTTCGTGAAGATATCCAGTCTGACCAGTACCGTCGGGAGATTAGACAACAGACCTTTTGTTCATATGACAGCTATTAACTGTTGATCAACACTACAGAGATATACTCAAACAGTGAAGGAATATACATAGATATCTCGTCAGCGTTCTCCGTACGACAACAGTATTCATCAGAACGTCCTCAGCTTAGAGATACCCCACTCGACATAACGTATAACACCTTGGGACATTTTATGCATACATGTGAATCCTCATATCTAGGAGAAGCATTTAGAGACACATGGACTGTGTAGAGTACTCACCATTTTGGTAACACGTATCATATCACATCATCATTTCACTTTACACCAGTTCATTCTTAATTAACTATTACTTAATTAACTGTAATTTTATTATCTCATCTGTGTGTTTTGTGTGAATCGTCTTTCACCATCATCACGTTCTAACCATTACTAACCCTATATGTGTGGATATTTCATTAATAAACCCAACGATCGGTTGATCATTATCAAGAGTTTGTTAATGTATCACTCGTGCTGTCGGTGTTACATATTCACCTATAGGAACCTTTCTCTACTCAGATGAGGTTGGGGGGCTTTTTCTTTACGGGATCTAAGGGCAGAAGCTAAGGTCGTGGGGAAACAGAACTCTTTCCATAATTAATTAGAAAACACTGTCAAGTGGAAAGCATTCGCATGCCTGTCTTCTTGTCCCTATCTCGAATAGGTCTTTTTTTCTTTCTTAACGAGCCAATTTCTAGAGACCTTATATCTAATATCTCATAGACTATTCCTGGCAAAAACTACTGTTGTAGTTGCCCCAGTACTCACCACACGACAATTGGGGGCTCGTCTGGGATTAGTGAACCCGGACTTAGAAGTATGATAAATCACATTTTCATCCCTGCCATACAATTGCGATAATTGCAAAATTTGTTGGCATTTTGAGGGATTACCTTCTAGACTGACTCTTACTATAATTTGTCTATTTCATAGGGGGGATAATTTATATCTCTAAAGCACGAGTGATACTTTTTAAATTGATTATCAAACGGACAGATTAAGCACTTTTTGAGAACAGAGGATACTGTAGGGAACTGAAATTTTTTTTTTTTCAGTAACTGCTGGAGAAATTGTTATCATAAATATTTAGTAAATTTTTCATAGAAAACTTCGAGATAATCTGTTACATAAATTTTCAGAATATGCTGAGTGAGTGATTTTTTTAAAGAACTATTTGAGCTTGATTACTAATTTAAACCTAGATGGTTTTAAAGAGATAATTACTTGTGCGAGTCTAAACAATTTGCTTGGAGGTCACTGCCAATTTTTCCCTTCGTGAACCCATACTGCATATCATGGCAGATGCCGCAAAAATTAGGACTAGTTTAATGGAGGCAGGGCGTGAATACGGGTTAAGTGGAAAAGATCTGATGAAATTTGTGAGTGAGGAGACTGATAAACTCCATGCAAGAGAGATGGAAGTGCAGAAACTTGCAATGGAGAAGGCTGCAGCAGAAGCAGCGGAGCGGAAAGAGAAAGCCGCAGCAGAAGCAGCGGAGCGGAAAGCCGCAACAGAAGCAGCGGAGCGGAAAGAAGCAGCAGAAGCAGCAGAGCGGAAAGAAGCAGCAGAAGCAGCGGAGCGGAAAGAAGCAGCAGAAGCAGCGGAGCGTAAAGAGAAAGCCGCAGCAGCGCATGCACTTAAGATGAAGCAACTGGAAATCCAGGGACAGACCAATCAAATAGAGCTGGCAAAAAGTGCAGCGGCTTCCAACTGTGATGGAGGGTACTCACCCCGCTCAGATGGTGTGCCTACTTTGCAACCTGCGCCACCCAATGCCATGAACTTTCCGCTGGAACTGTTTTCAGAAAGGAACGATGCCATGGACGCCTTTTTAGACCGCTTTGAACGCTTTGCAACAGGGTTTGGACTTGAAGAACGGAAGTGGAACCTGAAACTTTCCCAGGGCCTAAGAGGAGCCGCCTACGAAGTTTTTAATAAACTTCCGGCCGGAGAGCAAGATGACTATCAGGCATTGAAAAAAGCTCTCTTGGTGAGGTACGAGCTTCATTCAGAGGCTTACCGAAAAAAATTTCGAGGTTCTAGGAAGGAAGCCGGAGAGACTTTCTCACAGTTTGCAGCCCGTATTGAAGACTACCTAGTGAAGTGGTGTACACTGGGAAACTTTACCGAGAACTATGACGGGTTGAAAGAGCTGATTGTGATAGAGCAACTAAAAGAGTCTATGTCGGTGGAAATGCGTAGATTTCTCACTGAAAACGGCGCTGACCGGTTAGAAAATATTCTTACACTGGCAGAGCGATTCCAAAATGCTCTCATGGAGTCTCAAGGAGCCAGAAAGAAGTTTTCGGATCAGGCGCCAAAGCAACCTGCTCGCTCCCAACCAGACCAACAAAGCAAAGGACCACACATCTCGCATAAACAGCACGCAAAACAAGATAACTACAAAGAGCAAAACAAGAAAATTGCTGCGACACACCAGAGACAGGGAGATAAATGGTGCAAGTACTGTCGCTTGAACAATCACAACACTAATGAGTGCAAGCGCAGACCTCCTCCCCAACATGCTGCCTGTCTGCAGACAAAATCGTCACCCCGGAAGGAGCAGAGGACCGGAAACGTTTCTCATCCTCCTGTCACCGAATCAGTCCTCGTAAACGGACAATCTGTGGAGTGCCTTTATGACACAGGACTTGCTTCGATGCGGTGGTCAGGGCATCTCTTGTCACCCCTGACCAGATAACAGAAGAGAGTGTTGACATCCAAGGTCCGACGAAGGATGTTGCACCCATGACACTGCCAATTGCACTTATCAGAGTGGAATCTCGTTATGTGACAGGAGAGATTCGTGCAGCTATAATGGAAGAACCAATCTACTCTTTAATCTTGGGATGTAGATATGTGTTCCTTGGAGAACCTACTCAACCACTAGTCATAGCGGCCGTACAGACTAGAGGACAGTCAAGAAAAGACGCAGAGCAGGAACCTCCTACCAATATCCTCCCCGAGGAATTGAAGAGGGCCCAAATGGAAGATTCCTCACTGGCGCCCTGTTTTAAAAAATTACCTAGGACACACAACCCACCTACCAAGGGAGACTTCTTTATGAAAAATGGATTGATATATCGCCGAGCTGGAAATGAAATACAAGAACACAACCAATTAGTAGTTCCTGCAACCTATAGGAACCAGGTGCTTGAGATGGGCCACTCTATCCCATTTAGTGGACACATGGGAATGAGCGCCACGACTCAAAGGATCGCCTGCCACTATTATTGGCCAGGGATCACCGGCGACATTGAACGTTTCGTCAAGTCTTGTCCTCAGTGCCAGAAAGTTGCACCAAAACACTGGACGGCACCCGCGACCCTTGGGGAGATGCCAATCTTGGGCACCCCATTTGAAAGAGTGGCCGTGGATATAATTGGACCTCTGCTGAGAACTAAGAAGAGGAACTCCCATATCCTTACCTTAGTGGACACCTGTTCCATGTGGGGCGAAGCCATAGCCACGCCAGCATGCGACTCAGTGCATGTAGCTGACGCTTTACTGAATATCTTTACTAGATTGGGCTTCCCGCATGAAATTCTCACAGACAACGGGTCACAATTTAGAGGCAAGTTGACAGAGGAGGTGCTTAGAATATTCAAGACTAGGCATATCCATACTTCGCCCTATCACCCCCAAAGTAACGGGCAAGTAGAGCGGTTTAACGGGACGCTCACCTCTATTCTTCGGAAGTTGGCACAGGAGAAGCCAGAAACTTGGGATCAGTATCTTCCTGCCGCATTATTTGCTTATAGGGAAGTACCGCATGCGTCAACTGGAGTTCATCCGGCCACATTACTCTTCGGAAGACCAATTAAAGGTCCATTAGAAGCATTACTAAGAACATGGACAGATGCCAAGGCAGACGACACTGTCACATCAGCCTTCCAGTACGTCACAGACTTGAAACAACGCCTGAAGACTGGCTGGGAATTAGCCACAGCGAAAGTACGGGAGGCTAGGCGGAAACATGCCAAATATTACAATCGCAATGCGAAGGACCGAGAACTAGCAGTAGGAGAGAAGGTGCTACTTCTTCTGCCAAGTAGCAGTAATAAATTGCAGATTTGCTGGAGGGGACCCTACAAAGTGGTGGAAAAAATTTCTCGCACCAACTATAAAATCGCCGTGAACGGAAAGCAGAAAATTTACCACTTAAATCTGCTTAAGAAGTTTTACGAGCGAGCCCCTGCCGAACCAGCGCACCTCATGACTATGGCCATTGCTATGCAAATGGAAGAAGAGCCATTATCATCCGTAGAGTACCCGGTGATGCAGGAGGAATCACATTTAGATGTGAAAATAAGCTCCACCCTAACGGAAGCCCAGCAAGAAAAAGTAAGGAGATTGATGGAAAACCACGCCGACTCTCTGACAGACAAACCGGGCCGGACAAACCTGATGGAGTTTGACATGGAAGTCACGGATCCTACGCCCGTCCGAATGAGAACCTATCCGATTCCGTATGCCAAGGCGACGGCATTAAAGCAAGAAATTGATTACTTACTTAAGGAAGGCATAATTTCGAAGTCGGAGTCCCCTTACAGTGCGGGAGTGGTGCTGTTACGCAAACCCAGTGGAGAACACCGCCTGTGCATCGACTACCGACAGCTGAATGCGTTAACACAGTTCCAGCCAGAACCGTTACCGGACCAGAACCAGCTATTTACTAAGCTGAGCAGGGCTCGCTATTTTTCAAAGATCGACCTCAGTAAAGGGTACTATCAAATACCGGTAAAAGCTGAGGTGAGGAACCTGTTAGCCTTCAGTACTCCAGATGGACACTTCGAGTTTAATGTGATGCCATTTGGACTGAACAATGCTCCTAGTGTCTTCACAAGGGTGATGCGAAAGTTATTGGATCCTTTGAATCATCCCGCCATCAGCAATTTTATGGATGATATCCTAGTAGCTACTGAATCGTTTGAAGAACATATATCAGCGCTATCCTTGCTGTTTAACAGACTCAGGGAAGCGGGACTAACTGCCCGCCCAACCAAATGTCAAATTGGGTGTGAACAGCTAGAGTTCCTAGGACATACTATATCCCATGGGACCATGTTCCCCGAGACTCAAAACGTTGAGAAGCTGAGAAATGCACCGAGACCGTCCACTAAAAGGGATGTCCGGTCATTTGTATCTCTCTGTGGATTCTACCAGTGATATATATTCGTTTTTAATAGCCTCTGTGCACCGCTTACATCGCTAACCAAGAAAGGAAACCCAGATAAAGTGACATGGTCAGCAGAATGTGAACATGCATATGCACTCTTAAAAGAGAAACTCACCACAAAACCTATTTTACGGCTTCCGGATTTAACTAGAAAATTCATCTTGCGCACAGATGCCAGTAACATTGGAATCGGGGCTACATTACTACAGCCAAATGACAGAAGCCCACCAAATCTATTTCCGGTCGCATATGCGAGTCGGAAGTTAAACCGAGCAGAACAAAACTATTCCACAATCGAAAAGGAATGTTTGTCCCTCGTCTGGGGAATACAAAAATTTCAAGCATACCTGTACGGAAGGAAATTTACAATCCAGAGTGATCACCAACCTCTGACCTTCCTCGCCAATTCAAAGAATTTGAATGCTAGACTGATGAGGTGGTCGCTTGTTCTACAACCTTACACGTTCCAAGTGGACTATATCCATGGAAAACATAACGTAGGAGCGGATTTTTTAAGCCGTCATCCTATGAGGCAGGACGAAGAGCACAGACAAGAGGAAAGGGTGGAAACCGGAGAGAAAAACGAAGATGAGGAAAAGGATTAAGGAATCCCGAACAAGAAGGTTAAGCTCTCCTGAGTACGATTGACATCACACTTGAGGAGGGGCTATTGTGATAAACGAGCGCAAAGGCCTTGTTGCTCCATCTTTTCCTACATTTTTCATATTGTATTTTCTCCGACATTTGCTCTTTCATCTCATATTTGCGATCCACATTTGCTATTTCATTGTTGTGATTACTCGCGACCGGTATCTAGAGAACCACATTTGTTCTTTCATCGGGGGAAATAAAATCCTTTGATTGAGTCCACATGCCTGACATTATCGTTTGAAGCCCACATTGCATCGTGATAAATCTGGTAAAAACACATCTGGGCATGCTGTAATTTCTGTGACAGCACATTGGACGCCCAGATTGGCCAGGGGAAAACGTCTCATGCTGTAATGGTGTTATCTTGGGTCGGCCGCGGTGCAGACAAGCGTTGATTTACCACATTGGACGCCCATCTTGGCCAGGTGAACAATAAACAATCAGAGGTCAAACTACACCCACGTTTGGACTGACAGGGGAAAAGAGCGATCCTGTGAATGAGTGACCAGAGGGGCCATTAATGATTGGTTGGTATGAGCTGTACAAGAAACCCATATTGGACTGGCAGAAATATAATCTACTGCGTAGCTTGTTCTGGGAAGGAGTCCAGTTTTTTACCTTGTGAGGAAGAGATTAATCCCAAAAACGCCTAGCCTAATACACGTGTTTATTCAGAGTGGATGATAATTCAGTTCTGTGATTAATTGTGTTCTTAAAGGATTTTGCGAAGGGAAAAGAAGGTTAGTAGATCTTATACTTATTAATACATTTTCTTATT
Organism: Oreohelix idahoensis; assembly: GCA_024509875.1. Classification (NCBI taxonomy): domain Eukaryota; kingdom Metazoa; phylum Mollusca; class Gastropoda; order Stylommatophora; family Oreohelicidae; genus Oreohelix; species Oreohelix idahoensis. The sequence continues at coordinate 349,541 of JAMPIV010015047.1, forward strand.
TTTGTTTATTTTAACCTCACAGCTAAAATGTGCGAAAGATAAAGTTTCAAATAATTCTTGGCATAACTGATTAATAAAATCAGAAGATTTTCCTAGAAGATGATAGGATGATAGGAGGTATTTAATAGTTCATATTTCACCTTTATCATCATCACAGTCTCCCATGCGCACACACTCTCATGCACAAGATATTTAACATCATTAGAATTGAACTCAGAGAGAGAGAGAGAGAGAGAGAGAGAGATGAATAATGAGCAATAGTTTAAATGCAAGTCAACCAGTGATGTTAAATGTGAAAACTTACGAAGACTTTTGTGTGTCTTCAGTTCATCAGAAGTCTGAGTCTACACGCAACGTGTCTGACGTCTAACCAGAAATAAGTTATCAAAAACGGACATTTGGCTAGCAGAATTCGCCATAGGACATTTTTCATTCCTCAATTAAAAAGGAATATTGTCTCACCCACAAGTCATAAGGTGGACGCAGCATTTTTCGTCACCATATACTGCTTGCTCATAAGTTCAATACATTGTTGTCACAAGTTCAATACAGAGTCATCATAAATTCAAATCACTCGAAAGATCATTATTATCTGAAGTCAAGCAAAAGAGCTCAAAAGAGGAATCGCATATTTATAGCAAGTGCAACACCCTCTTAAGCGCATTTTATGAAGCAGACTCGAAAGTATATGAATCACGACTACATACGCAAGATTATGCGTCTACATATCACTAACATTTCGTGAAGATATCCAGTCTGACCAGTACCGTCGGGAGATTAGACAACAGACCTTTTGTTCATATGACAGCTATTAACTGTTGATCAACACTACAGAGATATACTCAAACAGTGAAGGAATATACATAGATATCTCGTCAGCGTTCTCCGTACGACAACAGTATTCATCAGAACGTCCTCAGCTTAGAGATACCCCACTCGACATAACGTATAACACCTTGGGACATTTTATGCATACATGTGATTCCTCATATCTAGGAGAAGCATTTAGAGACACATGGACTGTGTAGAGTACTCACCATTTTGGTAACACGTATCATATCACATCATCATTTCACTTTACACCAGTTCATTCTTAATTAACTATTACTTAATTAACTGTAATTTTATTATCTCATCTGTGTGTTTTGTGTGAATCGTCTTTCACCATCATCACGTTCTAACCATTACTAACCCTATATGTGTGGATATTTCATTAATAAACCCAACGATCGGTTGATCATTATCAAGAGTTTGTTAATGTATCACTCGTGCTGTCGGTGTTACATATTCACCTATAGGAACCTTTCTCTACTCAGATGAGGTTGGGGGCTTTTTCTTTACGGGATCTAAGGGCAGAAGCTAAGGTCGTGGGGAAACAGAACTCTTTCCATAATTAATTAGAAAACACTGTCTAGTGGAAAGCATTCGCATTCCTGTCTTCTTGTCCCTATCTCGAATAGGTCTTTTTTTCTTTCTTAACGAGCCAATTTCTAGAGACCTTATATCTAATATCTCATAGACTATTCCTGGCAAAAACTACTGTCGTAGTTGCCCCAGTACTCACCACACGACAGATGGATAGGGCACACACTGAGTAAATCTGTTGATACCGGGGTCAAGAGAGGTAGAGGGAAACCACAGAACATATGGAGAAGAGAACTGGAGACAGACATGAGTGTCTGTTGTTTTTCTGTTGTCTAGTGTTCTACTTCTTTATTTTCTACGAGTGCCTGATAACATACCTTGATGTTTGTCTCATATTAATTTACTGTTTCCAGGCCTCGGGTTTCCCTTCCTTATGTGTTATAAATGTTTATACAATACCAAACCTACCCTCTGTCCTGTTCTTACTGTTCTAAGTCTACTATCATTTACTGGACACAGTATTAAAGTCTCTTTGTCTTGTGTGGACTGGCCTATACTGTATAATAGGGGAACAACAGAAGTGATTGCGTCATTAATAGGCTGAACTGCCCATGGTAAACTTCCGGTGTTATGTCTTGCGGTTCGCACTAATGACCTGTCATCGAAGCATCATTTATTGGTGATGCGTAGATGGCAGGGAGGATAGTGTGATTCGCTTGCATAGCTAGGCGGGGGTTGTCGCACGGAAGGTCCAGGGTTCGAATCCTGGGTAAGCCACTCATGTCTGTTGTTTTTCTGTTGTCTAGTGTTCTACTTCTTTATTTCCTTCGAGTGCCTGATAACATACCTTTATGTTTGTCTCATATTAATTTATTGATCTGGAATCCCGGGTTCAAGAGAGGTAGAGGGAGACCACAGAACATATGGAGAAGAGAACTGGAGACAGGCAGGAATGGCACCACATAGTCATGGAAAGACCTAGAGCTGATGGCACGTGACAAGACGACCTGGCATTGAAGGTCTATGCTTCTCATGGAGATAAGGGGTGATGATAATGATGATCATGGAGATAAGGGGTGATGATAATGATGATCATGGAGATAAGGGGTGATGATAATGATGATCATGGAGATAAGGGGGTGATGATAATGATGATCATGGAGATAAGGGATGATGATAATGATGATCATGGAGATAAGGGGTGATGATAATGATGATCATGGAGATAAGGGGGTGATGATAATGATGATCATGGAGATAAGGGGTGATGATAATGATGATCATGGAGATAAGGGGTGATGATAATGATGATCATTGTTTCCGCGAGTCAGGACTGGTAGGTGCACAGTAGCGTTTCTATCATCCTGTTATAACAGCTGAAGCTGCTGTTCGCACCACGTGGCGATGCTCTCTACGGCAGCACTTCAGATTGGGCGAGAATAAGCTCTCACGGCAAGCAGAAGAGAGGAGAAAACGTCGAAAGGAACAGCAGGACAATAAGCAGCTGAGGACTGTCACCTCAGTTCAAATGATATAGTGAAGATTTCGAAGTTCACCGGTGTTATTGACGACCATCTGAATAGAAATAAAAAACGTCATACTTGATCGATTCAAATACATCCATATAGAGTTTTATTAAAGGTTTGCTTTGGTTTTTGTTCCATGTACAGGAAAACTAGCGTTTGTCTCTTGCCCCGGATCCCCGGTTCAAACCCAAATAGGTAATAATTTGGATATACGGTGTTCTTTTCCTGACGAAGGCCTTGTGGCCGTAACGTAGACAACTTTCTTTGTCTTTTGTCCTCGTAAGACGAATCACCTTTTTTCGATTTTTTTTCAAACCCACCCATTGTCTTTTTTCTATATAGCATATTACTTTGGTTGTCTTTCCTGTGTTTGGTTTTTCTAGGCTGCAGTTTCTATGCTGTTTGATTGTAGCGTTGCCTAATGTTTGTAATGTTTATGGTGTTCATAGAGTAATCGCTCTTTACCCGGTTCTGTTCTGGGCAGTTTGTAGGTTTTGTGCGAATAAAAAAAAAAAAAACAACAACAACAATTACGAAAATAAAGAGAAAATTTGGTACTAAACCGGTTTGTTTTTTAACAAAATTTTAAAAGAAATAAAAACTACACACTTGATGGTTTGAAATATATCGATATAAAATTGTATTAAAGGTATGGTTTAGTTTTTGGTCCATGCATATGATGTTTGTCACTTGCACGCATACCCGGTTCAAACCCATATGGGTTATAATTTGGATATACGGTGTTCTTTTTCTGTATATCATACTGAATTGGTTGTTTTTCCTGTGTTTGTTTTTTTCTAGGCTCTTGTGTCTATGCTCTTTGTTGTAGCATTGTCTAATGTTTGTAATTTTTATGGTGTATCCCCTTCAGTGTTCATAGAGCACTCTCTCTACATCCTGTTGTGTTTGGGGCAGTTTGTAGGTTCTGTTTTGCTGTATATTTTTCTATCATTTTATTGCAATTGGCATTATCTTAGACGTTTGTACTGGAGATTTATTGGGTTCTTCTGTTTGTTTGTGTGTTTGTTTGGTTTTTATTTTTAAATTGGAAGTTTATTCTCGTATTGATATTTTGTGGGGGGAAATTATTTTTAAGGGTTTTTTGTTCTTCTTTCATCGTTCTCATATGTTCTGGTAGTTGTATATTAATTCTTGTTTTTTATAATATACAAGTTTATTGTGTTGTTTACCTCACTAAGTAGGTCAATTTTTAGTACAGTTTATAGCGATGATGATGGTGAGTTTTGTGTTCTCAAGTACTCCATGAGGTTTGAGGTGTTTTTTTTTAAAGGGACGAAAGAATGAAAAATATGTACATAACTTGTCTTCTCGAGGTTATCTCTCTTATAAATTTGTCATAAGATCACTTTTCAGCTCCACGCGGACAACCGGCCTTCAACAAACACACACCGTCTTCCTCTCCCGTGCCATCCGTTCATGATCTTTTCATATTTCCTTTATCCCCTGTCTGTTTCCAGTTCTCTTTCCCATGCGTCTTTGGTCTCCGGCTGTTACACCTGGGGATTCTAGGAGAGGGACTGCCTTGCAAATATATCCGCTCTTTTTTCTCACTGTATGTCCTATATCCGCAGTCAGCATCTCCTCTTGTTCCACTAGTATTTGTCTGGTTTTTCCATCCCTTCAACATTGGTGATCTCGTCATACCATTTTTAATAATTTTAACCTATCAGTCTACCCAGCTGTAAATGGGCACCTGATTCGTGAGTTAGGGAAGGCAAAGCCAACCAGGAAGGTGGGAACTGGTAACCCCACGCCTTCGAAGCTGGACCTAGATAGTGAAGTCTCTAACACATCACTACCCTACGGCAGTATCTGCTATGGGATTACATTTACTTTTTTTTTTTTTAAAGGTCTGGTTGTTATTGTCGTTGTTGTCCATGTTTCACAGCCATAAAACAGGACTGACGTGACATCTGAGGTGTGTGTGTGTGTGTGTGTGTATGTGAGATGTGATGTGTGTGTGATGTGTGGGTGTGTGTGTGATGTGTGTGTGGTGTGTGTGTGTGTGTGATGTGATGTGTGTGTGTGTGTGATGTGTGGGTGTGTGTGTGTGGTGTGTGTGTGTGATGTGATGTGTGTGTGGTGTGTGTGTGTGTGTGATGTGATGTGTGTGTGATGTGTGGGTGTGTGTGTGTGTGGTGTGTGTGTGTGTGTGTGTGTGTGTGTGTGTGTGTGTGTGTGTGTGTGTGTGTGTGTGTGTGTGTGTGTGTGTGGGTGTGCGTGTGTGTTATGTGATGTGTGTGTGTGGGTGTGGGTGTGATGTGATGTGTGTGTGTGATGTGTGTGTGTGTGATGTGTGTGTGTGATGTTATGTGTGTGTGTGATGTGTGTGTGATGTGATGTGTGTGTGTGATGTGTGTGTGATGTGTGTGTGTGTGTGGGTGGGTGTGTGTGATGTGTGTGTGTGTGATGTGTGTGTGTGCGTGTGTGTGTGTGTGTGTGTGTGTGTGTGTGTGTGTGTGTGTGTGTGTGTGTGTGTGTGTGTGTGTGTGTGCGGGTGTGTGTGATATGATGTGATTTATTATGATTCTCATATATTTCCCAAGGCAATGAAAGCTACTCTTTCATCTTCACTCCTTATTTTGAAATCCTTATCTGTTCCTCCAACGTTCTCTACGTTGCTATCAAGGTTTTATTTATGAGGTTTACCACTATCGTTATCTATATCTATTAAAAAGCAAAATAAAAAAATAAAAATTTCAGACCACCGAAGGGAAATTAAGGAATTATCCGCAGACAGTCAGTGTAATTTCATTATCATTCTGCTCCCCAAGGAGCATAGGCCTTCAACAAACGTACACAAATTCTTCCTGCCAGGGGCCTATGTTTAGGTTAAAAATATTTTATTTTGAGGTCCCCCATAGGCCTTCAACAAAGTTCTTTTGGATTAGTCATCCGCCATTAGGTTCATGTCTGTCTACAGTTCTTCCATCCATGTCTTCCTTAGTCTCCATCCACTTCTCGTACCGTGGGGGGAAGGGGGGGGGGGGGGGGTCCCAGAACAAAGACCGGCAGGTAATGCTAACAACAGGGGGGTTTCCTCAATGTGCGTGTCTCATCCAACCCCCATCGTTGTCTTCTTATCTCTGGTTCCACTGACACTTGTCTCGCTCCAGCCATAAGTTCCAATGTACGTGATATAGGTCAACTTTTCCATCGTGGTAACATGTGATATATTTCCTTAGTACCTGCAAGTGTGAGAAATATTTTGGGCAATCATGTTTTTTTTTTTTTTTTTTTTTATCGTACGCCCGCTATTACTCGAGGCGAAATCTCCGGTGAATATGTCTAACCTGAGACTGATTTTACGTGAGTATCCCTTTTTTCCCTGTACACTGACAGGTGTCTTCTCCCCATTAAGGCAGATACTACCCGATTTCGGAGGTAGCCATTAGAGCTGGGTCCAGCTCAGGAGCCATTCAGGTTATTCCAGTCCCTGGTCGACGAAACTCTTTCAAATGTCTTCCCCAAGGCTCGAATTATTCCAGTCCAAGTCCCAGTCGACGACACTTCTTCAAATGTCTCACCAGGGCTCGAACCTGGATCACCCGATCGCCAGCGCAGTGTGGTAACCTTTACACCAGCGCGGCTTAAATGTTAACCAACAGTTTGAGAACAACGTCCTGCCGGCGTCAGTTTATTCAACATCGTTTATAGCGCGTCTTCGGGTGCTTGCTAAATTCAAACTCCGATCATCATTATCATCACCGTTTAGCTCCCGAAGGAGCATACGCCTTCAACAAACTTATGTAACCATTCTAACCTGTAGGAGCCGCGGTAGCATAGTGGTTAGTGCACTGGCTTCCAAGCTCAGTGGTCTATGGTTCGATCCCCAGATGAGGTGGTATTTTTTTTTAGGCCGCAAACGGCTCCTGGGTCGACCCAGCCCCAACTGGGTACCAGAGCAACTCTGGGAAGGTTAAGGCGGCCGGCGTGATGTTGACCACGTCACCCCTAGTGTGCCGATGGTCAAGAAAATTTGGTCCTAACACCATATTCCCAAAATGCCTCAATTGGCGTGTAACGGGATCCTAACCAGTAAACCACCAATACGCCTTGATATGTCTGGTTTTCTATTTTTACTGTTAACTATTATTGCTCCCATCTGTTAGCGTAGCTTGTCGTTGGATAGTTAGCGAGCATGTCAAGCCTATTATATAAAAAATTAAATACATTAGTACTTATATAATAATGATAAATAATGATTATAAATATTCTGTGCATCAGATAAAAAGTCTACAAAAGGAAGCATGACGTTAACATACAAGAAAACATTAATGAACATGCATTTGACAAGAACACAAGAAAGGAAATCAGTCTTAACCATGTCTGCATGAACAAGGAATTCAAATATTCCCCTTCATAAACTGGTGGATACAAAGAATTTTAACACAACATTATTTATGTTGAAAATATTTGACTTTGTATTTCTTATGAACAATCAATCTCATCTGATTACTTATCTTAATAATTATGTTATGCATTACACAGTAGCTACAGCACATGTACTCTTCATGGTCGTCCCTTTTACAGTAAATATAAAATAAATAAATAATACATCGTTTATCCTACATCCTACATCAAAAGTGCGCTGCAACCAACCTACTATCCCATATATATATATTTTTTCCCCTTAACCAGCGGCACTTGGGTTTCAGCTCTTCGGCCCAATGACATGTCATTGCGAGGGTGGGGAGTTTGTGGACTTTCCTTCCAACCCTGTCAAGAGCTTCGCTCCCTTCCATGCACAGAGAGTTTATCTCAGGAGCCGTTCAGGTTATTCAGTCAAAATCCCGGTCTATGACACTGCTTCATATGCGCACGCCCGGGCTTGAACCTTGAACACCTGGTCGCCAGCGCAATGTGGTAACCATTACACCAGCGTGGCTCCCATATATATATATATATATATATATATATATATATATATATATATATATATATATATATATATATATATATATATATACAAGTGTATGCAGGTCTGGTTCTATGGATGCTGGCGTGCAGGACAAAGATAAGCGCCCCAATAACATGTTTGAAACATACTATTCTGGATTTACTGCATGAGATCTAAAAAAATTAATGCTAAAAGCCATAACTACACGAATTAATTGTTGGGAGATGATTACTCGTGATGATGGAAAAACCAAATTTATTGATGTGTATACAAAGATGTTATAAGTATTAAGAAAAACAATAATTATTTACTTGGAAATATAATCTATAAGCCAACTATGTGTGATATTTAATGAGTGCATACCAACAGACATAAAGTATTTATTATTACCGAAGTGAATCAAGAGCATGCTTTCAGCCATTAATTCCAAACTTTCCTTAAAATAAAAAAGAAAGCAAACATTTAGCAACAAAACTAATTCCTTCATTCATTCATTCATTCAATACTCTTTAGCTCACCAAGGAGACATGCCTACATCAAAGGTATACAAAGTCACCATGCCAGGTACCATTGTTACGGTAGATTAATTGGCATTGTCTGCTAGAGGTTAGCAGCATGCGATTTTAGGGGTTACAACGTTTAATGTAATGTAAAAAGTATTATTAGCCTAGTGAACGCTGTGACGTTTCAGCGTTGGTAGTCACGCACGGTGACCAAGAGACGGGACCCTTTTTCAAATGACCGTCAAACGGAGAAGACGTGTCTTTATATTCTTATAGTGTCGGGCATGGAAGGCAAAACGGTTATATTGTATTCTCTTATGGACATGGGTCAGTCCACTGTTATGATGAAGAAAGATGAAGTTACAGGTTAGTAATTGACTAAACCTTGTCAAGATGAATTAACAGTCCGTTTTAGTTATACTAGTGCCAGACGCATAATCTCACTGTCGGTCGTTGGATTTTCCAACCACGCGTGCATATAGTTATGTCGTTCTGCCTAAAGTAATTCAGATTACGAGACAAAGGACTGATATGCAAGATAGCTAATTCAACATAGGATTCTAATTTATATTTGTGATGTAATTCATGATCAACGTTCGATGTCTACAGAATGTATAATAAATTGTTTGTTTGGACTCTAGCCATGACTTATCCAGTCTATGAACATTTGGGAATTCAATCATCATTATCATGATCTCAAGGTAATTTAAACCCACATTCGCGTACTTAACATCAAAGGCACGAAGCTCTAAAGAAGATGAACTGTAAACCCAGATTCCACGATTGACTATCAAGCTCTCAACAATCCGTTGGGCTAATTTTACCGACCCGCCTGTAAGAACTGGTGGCCGCCCTGCAACAACTGGTTGGCCATTGATGGGGAACGAAAGAAAGAATTAGTTGGCCATCGCTGAACGAAAGAAAAAAGGAAAATTTTTCTTGTTTACATACTTTTACAAACTGTTTACCATTACAAGAAAGTCACATGATGCATAAAAACGACGTTCAACGCATGACTACGAAATGCCAATCTGACGTCACTACATCATGCGTAGATGCCGCGCTTTGAAAGTACAACCGTCAACGCATTCCAAGTTTGATGAAGATTTACATGATCAAGAAGACCAGACGATTGAATACGGTTATCAACCAATCAGGAGCAAACAGTACTAGGCATTAATCTAGTCCGTTGATGAACTTGACATCGCCGGAGCCTTTTAAAGATAAGTTTAGACTTAGGACGATTGTCCTTCATATAGCACAATACTAAGTCCATTTCGCTGTGCAGGCATGTCCTCTCTATTTATTATATATCTATGTTATATCTGTTTTTTCCGTTGAAGTTGTCCCTTATTCGTGGGTATGGATGGGCGGCGGATTGAAATCAATTCTATGGCTCCTTGGATGCCACGAACTGATTTTAATTGTTCTTAGGGCTGTGAATTAATCGCATTTCGCGAAGAACGCGTCGAAGACATTACCGGTGATTGTTTCGTTCGGACTTGCATTAATTCACCTTATATGTTAGGTGTCTAGTCATGTTATAACTGGGGTATTCTAGTGTATTTAGTTCTAATTTTTATTCAGTTTTGTAACAATGTTTGTAACCTATCGTGTTTTTTCTGACCTTACTATCATTCAGTTTATATTTTTTGTACAACCGTTAATGAGTCCATGTATACGTCACTAATTTTTTGTGTACGCAGGTTAGTTTTCTATTCAGTTCATTCTTAATCTCTCACTTCCGTTTTATACCACTTAGTTATAAATGCATTTTTTATTGTGAAAATGTCTTGTCGTATGGTAATACTGTTCTGTAATCCTTGGTTAACACATTGTATTGTTTGTCTTCATTTCATCCTTTTATAATTTAATATTAATGCTATAATTTATTCATTAATAATAGTGTAGATGAATATGATTAAATTTTTATGAGTTTTAAGGAGGAATTAGGGACTTTGCACCTATTTGCAGTGGTGGTCCAAGAAATGGGCAATGCACTTTATAGCTCATGATTATGGCATAATATACCATGATTAATTATTATAACTTTATAACATATTAAGACATATTAAATGTTAATTAGTACACTTTCTCAGTACTACATTGTAAACTTAATAACTATTAAGATTAAATAACCTAAGTATTTAGGGATAATACCCATAATTATTGAATACTAATATTAAGTGCATGATATAATTTCAGCACCTTATATAACTAACTATCAAAACTATTTATGATAGATATTAGTTGATATATATAATATTTTTACAAAATATTATAGATTTGTGGAACTTATAAATAACAGTACAGGAATATTGCAATTTCTTATATTGATTATTCATTCGTTGAGTAATTAGAATTATCGACATAGATTCTAGTGGTGATTACTAGACATAAGTAATTGAACACTTCAATAATTCAACTTCAAGAATGCTTACCTTGGATCATTTCATTAAAATTGGAAAAGATTGTAATAAAAAGGGAGATGCACTCCTGGAATTTGCAGAACAACAACTTGCGAACCATGAAAGAAAAGAGGCAGAGAAGAAAGAAGAATTAAGACAAGAAGAAGAAAGAAAGGTGGCAAGAGATGAAATCCTACGGATTGAAGAAGAAAATAAATTGAAACGACAGGAAATCATATTGCAGCAAGAAATGGAATTGCAACGGCTTAAATTGGAAACAGCAAAACTTCATTCGCAGGGTGCTGCAGCAAGCCAAAATGATAATGCTCAATCGGGATCTTCTTCCAACCGACTTAAGGGCAATTATTACTTTAAGCTACCACCGTTCAAGTTACACGTGGACGATTTGTCATCATGGCTGGCGCGCTTTGAGGATATATGTAAGGTCAATAACCTTGACAAAACAGCATGGGCACTTAAACTCAAGGAATTTCTGGATGGCGAACCTGCAAGTGCAGCACAAAATATTGATCCGACATTAGCCACAGACTATGAGGCCATTAAGACTTTGTTATTACGTCGGTTCCATTTGAACGAAGGGGCATGTAGATTACGTTTCAAAAGTTTGTTGCCAGATAATAATAAAGACTTTACAGGTTTTATTGCTAACATACGCAATACTTTTAACAGATGGGTTGAACTGGCAGGTGTCAACAAATCTTACGACAAGTTAGTCGATTTGTTATTGAGGGATAAAGTGTTATCTTCTGTCAGCCCACCGTTCTTTGCTTATCTGCAAGAACGGAAACCAGAAACTATTGATGAGTTAGAAAAAATTTCTTTAAATTACTGCACCGCTCATCCGAATGCTAACATTTCTGGCTCGTTAATAAGAGAACCTCTTCCTGTAGCCTCCAATATGGCATATCATAGTAATAACAAACCTAGAACACACAGTGTGGACAGAGGTAGGTTCAAGGGAAACTATGACATTAATTTTCATAAGGGACGTAATAGCTTTAACAATAACTTTAATAGAGGAAGACCACAAAACAGAAATTATTTACCTCAGTCCAGATACAACAGTAATCCACGTAACTCAAGTTATAATCGTTCATATAATGATGATAACGGTAACAATTGGAACAAAAGCGATAATTATAACTCGAGACATCGAGATAACAGTTACAATAGAGGACAACGGAATAATTCAACTGATTATTCTCGTCATCGTTCTCATTCTCGTAGATCGACAAATTATAATCATAATACAGGGGCAGCCGTTACTACTGCTACAACCCCTGGGGTTCAGAGTTCACCTACTAATAACAAAATACAGTCTTCGTCTACTTGTTTTGCAATGAATTATAACGTGGCAAATAGTTGCCCAAAATGTAATCTTATATTTCAGAAGGCAAAAGAGACAGTTCTGAACTGCGGACACATTCTACCAGAAGTCAGTCTAGCAGTCAATGACGGAACAGGCTCGCTGATCTTCAACAGCGGAAAAGTTAATGGATCCGTCGTCTCAGTTTTAAGAGATTCGGGATCGACAACGATCGGAATCCGTCAGTCACTTGTTCATCCAAATTGTGCAACTGGAGAACATGTCAGGTGCATGACCTTTGGTGGAACCATAGAATGTTATCCAACTGCTATTATACATATTGATACACCTTTTTTCACAGGCAACGTTAAAGCATGCATGTTAAGAAACCCAATTGCCGACCTTATGGTGGGATGCATACACGGAATTAAAGATTGCACACCAGAAGAGATTATTGAATGGGAAAAAAATAATCTATGCATCGGAAATGCAGTAATAACCAGAGCACATACGAAACAATTAGAGACTATGGACACTGAAAACAAGGAAACAGACAAACATGAAAGTATCGAGGTTCATTCTGCTATTGACCGAGTATCCTTTGCTGCAAAACAGAAGGAAGACAGGTCATTAACAAAATTTTTTTGCACTGGTAGACAAAGTTGGCAATCTTGCTATGAACAATAATAATAGTCATTGGTTTATTATTAAAAATGACATTCTACTAAGATGTTTTATGGATAAAACTCATGTAAGACAACAGGTCATGGTACCTTTTGCTTTTAGACGGTACATACTTCAACACGCACATGATTCTAAGTGCGCAGGTCACATGGGATATACTCGGACACGTTCTCGAGTATTATCTTCTTTTTTTTGGCCAGGAGTGTCACGTGATATTTCACAGTACGTACGCTCCTGTACGATATGCCAAGAAGTGAAAGCACGAGGATCCTTTCACACGGCGCCTATTCAGGCTTGTGACATATCTGTGAGACCCTTTGACAAGATGGCCATTGATATTATTGGCCCACTTTTACCATCAGCCAGAGGACATAGATTTATTCTCACGTGCATCGATTTATGCACACGATGGCCAGAAGCCATCCCATTGAAAACAACCACCACCACAGATGTAGCTGATGCACTACACCTGATCTTCTCTAGAGTAGGTTTTCCTAGGAAACTTTTGTCAGATCATGGATCTCAATTTATTTCTGAGACTATGACAGAAGTAATGAAGACTTGGAATATCGATAGAAATCTCAGCAGCATTTATCACCCAATGAGTAATGGGGCTGTAGAAAGACTTAACCGCACACTCAAACAAATGTTACATAAATTTACAGTTAACCATCCACAGGACTGGGACAGAGTACTCCCAGCGGTGTTATTCGCTTATCGAGAGGTGCCACATGAACAAACTGGCTTCTCTCCGTTTCAATTAGTCTTTGGCGCTCCACCAAGAGGTCCTATGGGACTAATAAAAGACTTATTGATTGACTCCGAGATGACTCAGGATACACAGTCATCCTATGAATACGTAATTAATCTCCGGAATAACATTATTGATGCCTGCAAAATGGCAACAGCGTCATCTGAGGCTGCTAAAGCGAAAGCTAGAACTTTCCAAAACAGTAGTAGACGATTACGTCAATTATTTCCAGGAGATCAAGCTTATGTGTTATTGCCACATAACAATAATAAACTACTCATCTCGTGGAACGGTCCATACCAGGTTATCAATAAGATTTCTGATGTTGATTATGTCCTGGACATTAAGGGACATCATAAAATATTCCACATAAATATGCTCAAACAATTTCATACTCGACCTGAACATCTACAAGCTATTTTTCATGAACTAGATGACACTGTCGTACCTAGATGTCACTATTCTAATTTGTCTGTTATCCAGGAAGAAGAATCTTCTTTTCCTGAGGTACAGTTAGCTTTACCTGTACCTGTAGTACAGCCTAGTGAATCTTGGCGGGACGTAACCATCTCTTCGTCGGTTACACCGCAACAGCATCAACAGATTGCTGAACTTCTACAATCTTATCCAGATGTGTTGACCGACGTTCCAGGTCATACATCAGTCATTAGTCATGACATCACTCTTAACGATGATACTCCAATTCGGGTACATCCATATTCTGTTCCTCTACACTTTCTTACTAAAACTACTAAGGAACTTGAACAGATGTTATCTTTAGGAATTATTGAAACTAGTAATTCCCCATTTTCTTCTCCATTAGTTATTGTCCGAAAGAAGGACAATAACATTAGACTTTGCGTCGACTATAGAAAATTAAATGTACAAACGATAGTTGATAGCGAACCACATCCACTTCTCGACGACTTACTGCCACGTCTATCGACCGCAACTATATTCACTAAGATAGACTTAACTAAAGGTTATTGGCAGATACCACTAACCGAAAAAGCTAAATACTACACAGCGTTTTCCACTCCGCAAGGTCTATACCAGTGGAATGTTATGCCTTTTGGGCTTGTTAACGCTCCAGCTACCTTTGTTCGCATGATGCGACACATTTTTTCAGGTAGACCAGACATTATTACCTACGTAGACGACATATGCTTATTTAGTTCATCTTTTGAGGAACATTTTTTGGGTCTTGAAAACGTTTTGGACACATTAAGAAGGAACAATTTAACTGCTAAACCCACAAAATTACAAGTAGCATTTCATGAAATAACTTTTTTGGGTCACATTATTGGAGCAGGATATATCCGAACACTACCCAGTACGGTTTCTAAAATTTTAAACATTTCCGTTCCTCAAACGAAGAAACAGGTTAGAAGCTTGTTAGGTCTAGTCCAATATTACAGTAGATTCGTACCTAACTTGTCATCTATCACGGCTGTCTTGTCCTCATTATTAAAGAAGGACATGCCAGTGAAGGTGACATGGACTAGTGAGTGTAATAATGTATTCCTTAATATTATTAACATATTTTCAAACCCACCAATCTTGAGACTAACTGATGCTTCCAAAAAGTTTATTCTCCGCACAGATGCGAGTAACTACGGAATTGGCGCATGTTTGCTCCAATATCATGACGACATCCTCCATCCAAACTTGTACGTCTCACGGAAACTGAAACCACCAGAAGTCAAATACTCCACTGTCGACCGCGAACTTTTAGCAGTGGTGTGGGCAATAACGAAGTTGGAAAAGTTCCTGCTGGGAGCCCCATTCGTAGTAAGACAGACCAGAAAGCCGTAGCATCACTACGACGGGCGAATCATAAAAGTCCAAAGCTCACCAGATTCGCTATTCTCCTTCAACCTTTTCACTTCTCAATCGAGTACATCGCAGGAGCAGATAACGTCTTGGCAGATACTCTATCTCGAAATCCTACTGATGTCGAGTCCTGAACTATATTAACGTCGCAGATACTTACTCAAGAGACATAGCACTATAATGGCTGTTCTATATAGACATGAACTATTGCCTACAATACAAGTATCTGCTTACTAAAGACTTTATATACGAAATGAATGAAATCAATTGACTCTATGTTCGTATTTACGCCAGGACTTTGCTTGATATCCATTCATTATAAAACTATTGGACACATTTTCGTGCATCAAGTGAAAATAATAGAAAACACTATCAAAGTAACTCAGTATGCGACATGAACTATTGTCAATAACGTCGATACTTATGAACTGAAACACTTAAACATTTGTTTGTTAATCGGAATTCACAAGGATCAAGCCTACGTATGGATCATCTTATCCAACTTTAATTAATTTTAATTAAGTCGTTAAAATAATGGAAATTAAAATGAAAGTGAGATAAATATGAAAAAAAAAAATGAAATGAAATTTGAAAAAAAAAAATGAAAGAAGAAAAAATAAGAACTCACATGATTCTTAGATAATGTTATTGTATGTAACTATTATATTATATAGTTAGTAATTATGTGGATACATTACACACTACATTATTGTTTAAATTGGTTAATTTAGATAGGTATTAACAACTTAATACTAAACTTAATTAATGTCCAACACACATAACTAAGTTAAATTTATACATTACTTTTTTCTCTACTTTATTCTTCATTTATTTATTTCTCTCTTTAACATATCCTTTCATTTTTCTTACATTAGATTTTCAACAACTTTATTCTTATTACACACTCAATATAATTAATTAGTTTAATTTTAACTCTTTAGATTAGTCTGATGTGACATTTCATTGCGACATATTTTAAGTTAATTAATTATTGAATTAGATATCAACATTAGCCATTCTCTTTTAGTTCATATAAAATTTATGTATAACATTTATGTATAATATGATCATTAATATATTAGATGACTGTTAGTTAGTCGACATGACCACGACATTTGTTCTAGACAGAACATCGTAGGCCATATGCCGCATTTTTGGTTAAATTTTTTGATATTGTTAAATTTTTTGATATTCATTCACATAGGGTTTTGAAAAAAAAATCTATCTAATAGATTTTTTTTCCCCCGGTGGACAGGGAATTGTTACAGTAGATTAATTGGCATTGTCTGCTAGAGGTTAGCAGCATGCGATTTTAGGGGTTACAACGTTTAATGTAATGTAAAAAGTATTATTAGCCTAGTGAACGCTGTGACGTTTCAGCGTTGGTAGTCACGCACGGTGACCAAGAGACGGGACCCTTTTTCAAATGACCGTCAAACGGAGAAGACGTGTCTTTATATTCTTATAGTGTCGGGCATGGAAGGCCACACGGTTATATTGTATTCTCTTATGGACATGGGTCAGTCCACTGTTATGATGAAGAAAGATGAAGTTACAGGTTAGTAATTGACTAAACCTTGTCAAGATGAATTAACAGTCCGTTTTAGTTATACTAGTGCCAGACGCATAATCTCACTGTCGGTCGTTGGATTTTCCAACCACGCGTGCATATAGTTATGTCGTTCTGCCTAAAGTAATTCAGATTACGAGACAAAGGACTGATAAGCAAGATAGCTAATTCAACATAGGATTCTAATTTATATTTGTGATGTAATTCATGATCAACGTTCGATGTCTACAGAATGTATAATAAATTGTTTGTTTGGACTCTAGCCATGACTTATCCAGTCTATGAACATTTGGGAATTCAATCATCATTATCATGATCTCAAGTTAATTTAAACCCACATTCGCGTACTTAACATCAAAGGCACGAAGCTCTAAAGAAGATGAACTGTAAACCCAGATTCCACGATTGACTATCAAGCTCTCAACAATCCGTTGGGCTAATTTTACCGACCCGCCTGTAAGAACTGGTGGCCGCCCTGCAACATGTTTGAAACATACTATTCTGGATTTACTGCATGAGATCTAAAAAAATTAATGCTAAAAGCCATAACTACACGAATTAATTGTTGAGAGATGATTACTCGTGATGATGGAAAAACCAAATTTATTGATGTGTATACAAAGATGTTATAAGTATTAAGAAAAACAATAATTATTTACTTGGAAATATAATCTATAAGCCAACTATGTGTGATATTTAATGAGTGCATACCAACAGACATAAAGTATTTATTATTACCGAAGTGAATGTTCTCTTCTCCATGTGTTTCTTGGTTTATCTCTGTTTCTCTAACACTGGGGACTCTAGAACAAGGACTGCCATGTAACGCTACCAAAAGTTTTCTTCAGTGTGTGTGTACTATCCATCTTCAGCGTCTTTTTCTCATCTCTTGTTCCACTGGCTCATGCCAAAACAACTCTCTGAGCGTTGTTTTAAATCTATCACGAATTAAATTATGGCACAGGATGGACAATCATTGCGGAATCAAAGAGTTAAGCAGCACAACAGAAAATGATAACGATTGGGAAGATTACAGACACACGACACGACAGGGTGCCCTCTAGCGCTTGGTGTCCCGTTGTTACGTACATTTATTACCTAAGGGGGTAGTCGTCGGTCCTACCAAATGTACGCACCAGTCTTGAGATAGTTATATTATTTGTGCGTTCGATTGATTCACGCACTGACGTGCACAATGCTGTGTGAGTTGCTTTGGACGCACGTGTAACCTAGTTGAGTAGTTTGTGACGTCATGTTTTGAAGTGGAAACATGGAACTGGCTTGTGTCCATGATTGTAATTTTATATTGTGTATCCAATGGCATGTTGAAGGAAGCCATTTATTATTGTGATTTGTATTGGTCTTCAGGTCGAAGCCAATCGCAGTTATGTCACGTAAGTTATCGCCCACTTCTTATTTTAATGCTGCATAAAAAGGCCGCTCTACTACTAATCTAGCGGGAATTTTATCATTCCTAGAATGGATCTACAGAGTCGCTTGCCTTTAAGATTTGGATCGTAGACGGAGAATTCCTACGAGTAGAAGAAGTTATATTGTTTACCTTATGCACATGTTTTAAATGCCGTACATGCTTCAATGCCAAAGTCGTGGCATGGATGTAAAGAGAGGGTAGCCAACTGAAAGCCTTTAACTGATAGGATTATCGTATATGACTTTGTGTGAAATTATATGATGTACAACGCTATGTAGGATGAACGTCTGGGAATTTTAACAAATGTAATATGGAAGATTTCATCCCAGAGTATGAATACGTTACCATGATAGACGTCCTTGAAAGAAGGTCAACGGTCGTGACTGAGAAGGATATTATACGGTAACAGTTTTGTAATCCTTAGTCTATGGACAGAGGTCTTTACTAGAAGAGAATCTTCAGGAACTTTAGCAGCAATAATTAATATGTTGTCGTGAGATCTTTGCGCCTGTGACGATGTCCGTCTTGTCCACTTCGTGTCCTGGTGAATAAAATCTATGTAAAGTTACCAACGACTTGTGTGCTGCCAATACTTGACCAGTTCACCCAATTCAAGATACTTGTTGGTTTTCGTTTGAAAAACATTGTTGACATTTATTCCGTTGTAACCATTCGCGTTTCAATTCATCACTATGAAAACGACACCAACACCCGTGTAATAGCCGGAGTTACGGTACCTAAAACAGCAGAATTCTCATTTATTGACATATTCCTAAAACCAACCCTGATTATATGAGACACAACTTTAAGGGGAGGAGCTACACTGAAATGCTATTTTCGTTATTAATTGCTGGATTTCAATGAAAATGCACAGACTTAACCTATATCAATACTAGATACGAAAAATGAAGAGTTTTATGGCACTGCACTACTGGTTGCCATAGAAACGGCGGCCATATTGGATTCTATTGTTCTATTACAATTTGCTAAGGCTTTTTTATTTATTAAGCTATGAATACCAAAAATGAACACAATGTTTATCATTATATTTTAAAACTTTCCAATTGGTGGATTTTTGATAACTTTAATACAAAAAAAGTTGTAGGACTTTGAATATAGTGTCTAAAAAAAGTAACAAATTTTGATAAATTTTACATTACTTTTTGCAATAAATCAAAAGTTTGATCAGATACTCAAAATCCAGCAATATGAAAGTTTTAAAAGATTATGGGCAACATATGTGCCAATTTTTATGTCAATTAATACATAAGTGTGGAAGTTTTAAGGAAATTGGGATGAGAAAATTAGATTTTGAGAAAATCGCATTTTTCTCCTTAAATAGACTACAATTAAATAAGTCTGTAATATTGCCCCTGAAAAATTGCTTACTTGTCATTTAGAACATACTGGTAGCATAGCCAGCTTCCTCTGCAGCTTCCTATCTGGCTTTCTGTTATTTGTGCCTAATTTCCTTCCTTGTCTGAGCGCAGTTTTCTGCCGTTTTAGAGCTGAGCAATATTGGATTCTTTGTTCTATTTCAATTTGATAAGGCTTTTTTATTTATTAAGCTATGAATACCAAATATGAACACAACGTTTATCATTATATGTTAAAACTTTTCCAGTGATGGATTTTTGATAACTTTAATACAAAAAAAAGTTGTAGGACTTTGAAAATAGTGTCTAAAAATAGTAACATATTTTACTAAATTTTACATTACTTTTGCCAATTAACCAAAAGTTTGATCAGATACTTAAAATCCATCACATAAAAAGTTTTAAAAAATTATGGGCAATATATGTTCCTATTCTTGTCAATTAATACATAAATGTGTAAGTTATAAGAAAACTAGTATGAGAATAACGATTTCTTTAAAATCAAATTTTTCAATATAATTAGAATATAATTAAATAAGTATGTGATACTGCAGCAACTGCCATCAATGGTACCTATACCTTGTAGCGGTATGGCAGCTTGCGTACCCTGACAATCCCCAGAGCTATGCCAGTGGGAGTTTTACTCCTGGTAGGTTCAACCAAGCTGGACTGGTCTGTGTGGGTAGGGGTCAGACAAAAGCTGGTACCCTGGTCCTCCAGGTTGGGGGTTTTAGCACAGGGCTGACACCCCTGTCTGTGTAAAAAAAAAAACAATGAAGTTACGGAAACAATAATAAATGAACAAACTTTGCTGCGGGATGGACATTCGGAGTCTGTGGCTCGTATGACTGTCAGTGGTGAAAGCCGAAAGGAAGCCACTGACATGAAAACGGATGTCCTGACCGCAAAACAGGATACAAGAATAGGTTTTTGGAATGTCAGGACAATGTACGAGACAGGTAAACTAAGACAGGTCACGGCAGAAATGAGAAACTATAGGTTACACATTCTAGGGATAAGCGAGAGCAGATGGACAGGGGCAGGAAAAGTTAAAACAGCAACAGGAGAGACAGTACTTTACTCTGGAAGAGAGGATGGACAACACAATGAAGGCGTAGCCATTATTCTACAGAAAGGAATAGAAAGGACATTACTGGAATGGAAACCCATCAACAACAGATTGATAAGATTAAGATTGAGAGGGAGATTCACCAACACTACAATAATACAATGCTACGCACCAACGAATGATAGCGATGAGGAGGTCAAGGAAGAATTCTATCAACAACGGCAGAAAGAAATGGAAGACACACCTAGATATGATCTTGTTATAGTAATGGGAGACCTCAATGCGAAAGTTGGTACACACAATACATATAATGAAAGAACAATGGGGAAATGCGGCAGCGGAACAGCAAACGAAAATGGGGATAAACTAATAAGTTTCTGTAGCATTAATAACCTGGTCATTGGAGGAACACTCTTCCCACATAAAGAAATTCACAAATTAACATGGGAATCACCAAATGGTCGGGACAGAAACCAGATAGACCACATCATGGTTAACGGTAGATGGAGACATGCATTACAAGATGTGAAGGTAAGAAGAGGTGCAGATGTGGGAAGTGATCAAGCCTAAACAACATCTGGAAGTCCTCCCAATACAGCACAAGCACAAAATTAAGATTATATCAGAGTTGTGTGCTTTCTGTGCTTCTCTATGGTGCGGAATGCTGGAGAGTTACAGAGAAGGAAATGTCGAAATTGTCCTCTTTTCACACAACATGCCTAAGAAAAATTCACCGAATCTTTTGGCCGAATACCATCACTAACCAAGATCTGCTTACTCGTAGCAAGCAAGAGGACATGCACACCATCATAGCTGGCAGACGCTGGAACTGGGTTGGTCATGTCCTCAGAAGAGACCCAGATGCCATCACAGGAACAGCTATGCTTTGGACCCCTGAAGGAAAACGAAAGAGAGGCCGACCAAAAACAACCTGGCGGAGGACTGTGGAGGCTGAGATGCAAAGAATGAACCAGAGTTGGGGCACTGTACAAAGGATGGCCACCGACCGAGCAAAGTGGAATCAATTTGTTGTTGCCCTACAAGACGCCACTAGGCGTGATGGCCACTGACTGCTTTGACGGTCGGCGGCTAAGGATCAAAGAAGAAGAAGACTGCAGCAAAATAAAATAACTTACTAGTCATGCAGAACATACCGGCAGCATATCCAGCTTCCTCTGCAGTTTCTTGTCTGGCTTTCTGTTGAGATTTGTGCTAAATGTCCTTCATTTTCTTAGTGCAGTTTTCTGCCATTTTAGAGCTGAGCACAAGACGTTTAACGCTTTCTTGCTCCTGCCAGTCGACAAGCCTCTTTTCCACTGTTCAGCCCCAGGACTTTCTTAGAAAAATATAGCAGCCTCAGGTCCTTGATTAAATTCAGCAATATTAGGGCTATATGGTTTAATTGCTATGATCTGATTGAATGCTTTGCTATCACAATCACTTTACACGGTGTAGCGAAATTTATGTCGCGTCAGAGAACAGCTTCACAAATCACTACCTGCCTCAGCTTCCATGACACTTGAACTTCCTAGAAAGAGGCAAATGTTTACATTAGTAAAATTTCAAATAAAGATGTAAACAAGCATTAACAAACTGTGTCTTAATGTACAATGGAAGCAAAACAATACATGTAAGTAATGAAATATGTTTCTAAACTTGATATTTATGGAGATCAAAATAAATTACATGAATGTCTATGCTTAGGCAAGGGGAAACATAAAGTAAGTTTCAAAAGTAAATACCTTCAAAATGTATATGACAGCCTTGGTTCACTTTCCATTTGATGAAGTTTCCAATCTTTCTTCTGGTACCAAGAACCAGCTGTTGCACATGTCTGGCAGGCATTTTTTAAATAACACATAAGCATCTGTGACAAGACATGTCAATAAAAATACACAAGAAACAAACATTAAATCGAGGAAACAAATATGCACTATGCTTACAAGAATCATGATAATGTACTGAATTATGAGAAGTCACCCGTTATTCTGTAAACTCAGGAAAACATGATGATTTTTAATTGACTGTCTACTACTCGTAATAGCTAGTTCATGTAACTCCCTGGTGGTTGAAATGAAGCACAGTGGGCCGCCTTCTTTGATGTCATTCCAGTAAGTAGCCAACGTCGTAAGGTTTAGGGTTAGGTTAAGATTCTTAAACCTGGTTGAAATGAGTCACTGTGGGCCGTCTTCTTAGATGTCATCCCAGTAAGTCGCCAACGTCGTTAGGGTTAGGTTTAGGATACATTTACGTAACCATTAGCCCTTTTTACTGCGTCTCTGAATTCTAATCTAAGGAACTATCGAACAGATGGTCCTGTCTGCTTCATTTCAACCACTAAGCCTAACCCTTACTCCTGTTTACTGCGTCTCTAAATTCTTGTCAAAGGCCACATCGAACAAACGGTCCGCTGCGTTTTATTTCAACCCTCCTTGCCTGAGTATTAATGTCCCAGTTTTTACCATTACATCGTAACAATAAGTACGTTTTACCTCCAGTGTAGGCTAAGTCTTGCTTCCATCTCTAACTCTGGCCTATTCCAGTTGGAGATAACGAGAGCATCTCGTTTTTATAGGCATTGTCACAACTATTACTAAACAAAACTGTAATTTCGAACCTTAATGTAAACACGCGGCCATATTGTCGTTGCCGGTCACGTGAACGCGCACAGCCAATTAAAAATTTAGAATCGAGGGGAAACCCTTATTGTTGACTTGGAAATTATAAATTTCCAATCTGACATTTGGAATCCCGAAATAAGTGACCTGCTTACAGTAAAGTGCAGATTTGGACGAATCCAACGATGTATAATATGTAGGGGTGTAAGCTTCGTTGCTATGTAAAAAAAACTCGGTCTAATGAGACATATTTTCTCGAGTTTGAGAAAATCACTCCATACCATACCTTTTTCAAAGTCAAAATACATATTGTTAGAATGCATTTTGACATTTAATTCTGTTATATTTAGATTTAGGAGATGCTAAAGTATCAGAAAATGGACTAATCCCAAAATCCATCATTTTGTATTTTGACGTTAAATTCATGCCCGCTCCTGGCATTAAATATAATATGACTGTTGCGCACATATTCTTTGGTGGCACGGATTACGCATACAAATGGAAAATGTATTTATTTGTCTGATAAAAATATATTTATCTTTGAATGCATGTTTTTTGGTATAAAGGGACAGAACTCAGATTAGGCGATGGGTATTCATTCTGTGAGTTATCGCTCCTTGTATCGTTCCTGAAAGTCGAGCTCGGCGGAGGAATTTAGACTTACTTTAATCTATTCTGTGTTTGGTTAGGAATAGATTGTTCTTGCTTCAGAATGTCTATGGCCCGAATCTATGTGTAGTTCTTGTCTATGTAGGACGAGTATGTCTTATATCTTGATATCTTAGTATGTTTAAGTGGAACTATTTTTCTTGTACTATACTTTTGGGGTCAGGTGCTTTTCGGCGCATGAAGATACGTTAGAGAGTTCTTCGGTGATGTAGAAGCCTATGGCGGGAAGTCATGTCTTAGACCTGCCCAGAGTTTGTGATCTCTTTTGATGATGGGAACGAAGATATTTTCTTCTGTGATGGTTAAATCCATGAGTTCCCTAGTGTTCATTCCATAACGCGAGGAGAAGAGCGTTTTTGTGCTTGCTAGTGTATTCCTATGCTAAGGTAAACGTACTTTTGCTGACTTCGTTCATTCCTAGGCTTAAGATGGGCAGACGTTTACATGAATCTAACCATGTCAGTATGTCAGAACGACATATTATCTAGCAGCACTGATTATGTTTCTATACAGCAATTATGAGGACAGATTATGCTGATGCTTGTGGAAACTTTGATATTCAAGAATTGAATCTTTATTGAAGCTTTGTCGTACATCGTTATGGTGAGCGATGTTTACAAGACTAGAAGCCATTTTGGAATGCTATCTATTGTTGATCATTTACCAGAGAACAGGGACGCCCTTATTATCAGGTGATGATAAAGAGATCATACTTATGAAAGGAAAATCTATTATGGGTGATTTAACATTCGCTCAGAAGATATTTGCTGAATGCTATTTAAAGAAATCTCCGCTAGGGTGCAAGCTACACTTATGCTAAAGGAGATTCTGTCTAGGAGTCACCGTAAACATTATATATTAACTGACATGATCAGTCAGTAAGGCCTGATGAATATTTATATGAGATATGGAACTCTGAACGTTTGTATACTGATGTTCCATTGTGATTTTCCTCAACATGAATGCCAATTTATAATTGTACACCGTGGGTCAACAATATGCTATTGATGTCGACCTGTGTTCCTGCAACTGTACCCGTTCTGTCAAGTGTGTGCGTCCCATTAAACTGTTGAAACGTTCACAGTAGTCTGTATCCTTAACTTCTGATATGTATGAGTGAGTATTTGTACTTCCAGTCAACTTTACAGAACAGTTCACACATTCGCGTATTAACAGTCACTCTACCACTCATGATACACATTACATCCTTGTTGAGTCCTCAAGACGTTTGGAGCAAGATGACCTGTACATCTGACACTGTGCTCGGTTGTTTGAGTTGACTATTCAGTCTCAGTACATCTTTACAATGTACACTGATAAAACACAGTATACAGCATCCAAGAATAACAGCCTTTATCACTATCACCACAGTAAAAGGTTTTATCAATGACATATCCTATACTTTACAACAAAAAAACCGACATATGCTATTGCTTATGCTTGTGGCTGTGCCTAGTATTGTTCCTTCCCTTGAGTTAGTCAAAGGGATATAACCGCAACACTTTTTTAACTTAGAATACTTCTGTAGATGACTAGTTATACACCAGAATTTTACTTTCAAAAATGAGAAAAACTCAGGTAGTAAAGAGTACTTGTAAATGCTTATAGTTGGTGGTACTACGGTTAAAGGTTTGATTATCAACAGCAATGTCAACAAAGTCAAAGAAAATTTTAAAAGCAAAATATTGGTGGAGTCCAAGTATTTATTTTAAATTTTCTTTGTTTATTTGGTTTTATAAAAACAAGCTTTCGATTGTGTACAACATCAGCAGTTATGGGCTATTATGAAAAATATGGGATTTCCAAACCACCTTATACAACTCATCGCACTGCTGTACCAAGAACAACAGGCAGCCGTAAGAATAGAGGGGGAAACATCAGAATGGTTTGAAGTACAGAAAGGAGTAAGACAAGGCTGTACCCTTTCCCCTTACCTGTTTAACATTTATGCCGAGAATATCATGAGAAACGTAAGAGATGACCAAGAACACACAGAGTTTGACTCATTTAACATCGGCGGGTACCAGATCCCGGAAATCAGATATGCTGACGACACAGTCCTCCTATCGACCAACCCAAAAGGACTTGAACAATTACTTCTGTCCACCAAAAAACACAGCGAGGCCCAGAATCTATACCTAAACACCAAGAAGACCAAAGTATTGACAACAGACAAAGTAAAGACCAAACCAGAAACTTAGGATCAATCATTAACAGCTCTGGCGACTGTGCAGTAGAAATTAAAAGAAGACTTGCAATTGCTTCACATAAGCTAACACAGATGAAAAACCTATGGCAAGGCACAAGCAAAGAAACAAAGTTACAACTGATCAGAGCATGTATATTCCCAGTAGCAACATACGGCTGCGAGACTTGGACACTTAATAAAACAGTTGCAAAAAAGATTACATCATTCGAAATGAAATGCTACAGAAGGATGTTGAGAATACCCTGGACAGAAAAAAAGACCAACAGAGAAGTACTGCACTCACTAAACGTACAGGAACATTGGCTCCTAAATACCATCGCAATAAGGAAGCTGAAATTTTTCGGTCATATAAAAAGACATAATAGTCTGGAAAAAAACAGTGATGGAAGGCATGGTCCCTGGAAAAAGGGGAAGGGGTCGACCTAGACGACGGTGGACCCAGGACATCACAGAGAGTCTGAACTTGTCTTTGGCTGATGCAGGTCGACTTGCCCAGAATCGTGATGCGTTCAGAGCAGCTGTAATGGAGACAACGTTCTGGAAAGAATATGTCACATGATGATGATTTGGTTTGTAGTCTTTATACTAGTCCGGTACTGTGGCTTGCCGGATGAAATATTTCTTATTGGAGTTAAGACCGGAAACCTTCTTATGAGTGGTTTTGGGGCCTAGCTGACTGTTGAAATAATCTTTAACCTAACTAACTACGAAACCTCTAGTCTAAAATTATTGTTTCTAAGTGAGGATAGCCAACATAAGTTTATAAACTAATAAAACGGTATCGAATCAGTTTTACAAATAACAGTTCACATGAGACAAGGGATGTTTCGGGTTTTACCCTTCGTCAGCCACAAACAGGTGACAAAGACAAAAATGACATATAGGTACTACAAAACTATACGATGATGAGAAATATACAACAAATGGGTGATACAAGCAGATGGAAAAAGTAAACAACAACAGTGATGAGAGAAAAAAGGAACAATAATAATACAAGAAAACCGTAAAATCTAAAAGAAATACTGAAACAAGAAAGTAAATAATCAACGAAACGAAAAAAAGAAGAATAAACAAAACTGTGGAACTAGTAAAAGTTAGCTTAGCTCGATCCAAAGAATCTGTGGAAGAAAGCGGTAGTCTCTTGTCACAGAAATCACAAGGAAGTGACGTACGATAGCGACAAAACAAGAGATATAAAAAGATACGAAACGAACCAAAACAAAAACATAAGAAGATAGATCTAAATGACAACGAATAAAGAATGAAAAAGAGAAAAGCTACCAGAATTTATGCAAAATGATGTTGTATATTCAAACCACCGGGAGCTAAAACGCCCATTTTAAAAATAAGGCGATTCTCCAACGAAAAGCGAGTCTTGTCATTACCGGCACATGAACGGAGGGCAGTGACATGTATATCGGAATTACCTGAATGGTCAGGCCTATTGAAATGAAGGGCCACCGGTAAATGTTTGTTATGATAGATGTCATTCAAGTGCTCACAAACCTGTCTGCCAAACGCCTACCAGTTTCACCAATATAGGTCATGCCACACCTCTTGCAGATGATAGCATAAATCAGGTTTCTGGATTCGCACGTAAAAGACTCTCTAATGATAAATTTTCCTTTCGGAAAAGTGACTGTCTGAGTTTGGAGTACAAACGGACAGGTCTTGCATATCCGGCGTTAGCACGGTTTAGTACCAAAGTAAGATGGGCTAGAATGTCGCATGCGACTGTGTACAAAAATATCCCTAAAGTTCCTATCCCTACGATAAGCTACCAAAGGTGTATCACGAAACAACTCTTTGGTATCAGGATCAGAGTTGAGAATAGGCAGATGTTGTAGTGACTTCTAAATACAATATCTAAATTAGTATATAACAATATAGGGCATAAAGGCAAAGATAAGAAAGTACAAAAGAATTTTCTGCTAGAACGGTTGGTATCGCCTACGCCTTCAGATTATTATTTGATAACGAATAGCCGAACAAAACAGTACAACATTTTTCAAATTCGTCCTTGACATAAACACCCACTTTTCCTAGTTCTAAGAAAATATTTGCCTAAAATGCATTGTGGAACGAGGAGGGGCAAGGATAGATGAAATGCTAATTCGTTTCGCATTGGTTCTAACTCTACAACCAACTTGCACGCTTTGCCTTAGGGGTTTCCCCAAATACAATGAAAAAGTTAGAATTGTGGACACCTCGGTCATGTAAACATGTTAAGCTCTTATTATGAATGACCTAAGCTCTCGTAATTATCTCGTAAGTACATGAGAAAAGAAGTGAACAGGAGGTAGTTTAAAAATAAACAACCAACATAGAAAAAAAAAGATAGAATTTTGAACCAAACCACATAGCCCCTTTAAAATTGTATATTCGTGTACCTGAAGACTTGCTGACCAAGAATATGTTATTAGTTATATAAAAAGTCCCTTAACTAATTAAATATTGATAAGACAATACATAGAGATCAGAGATACTGTCAGGTCAAGTCATATCTGCTTAGATTGGATCGCATATTTTTTGGGGAAAAAGTACGTGACAGATAGGCTAGGATAGTACAGTGAATCCGATTGGGTGGCATTTGAAGTGAGACGAAATATTATTGGCTGACCTTTGAATAAACATAAATAACATAGTAACGTAGGAAAGGTTTGAATGAGATTTTTTGAAAAGACTGTTTAGCCTTGTAATATTAATAGCGATTGGCTAACAGAATCGATATTGTCAGAATAAGCGTTAAGGGGGACACCATTTCTAGAAAATTTTCAACAGTGATAGATGAGATCAGGCTGTGCTTTAAAATACAAGTTCTAAGCAGCCTGGGCAATAAAACAGATCGAAACTGTGTCAGTCATCGTCTCTGTGTATATTTCATTGAAAATTGTGTTAAGATTGACATTTATTAACATGTATTTTATATAAAAATTGAATGTGAAATAATAATATATGTCTGTACATGAGTGGGTCTAAAGCGACCATGAGGCAAAGCCTAAAGATTGATCCACCATGTGATAGACTGTCAGAGAGGTGTAAAAATACAAGAATATGTATGATTGTCATAAAGGAGCATAACACCTATCCTATTATATGGAAGAGATTACAGCTGGAATTGCAGTGGCGTTGTAACTATTAGGGAAAGGAATACTGGTGTACATTGTCACATCAAAAGAAAATGGTGGCATAGGTTTGTATAAGGATATGATCCTTTTTATTTGTTTGTAATATACATGTCCTTAACTGTTGACTATTAGTGTATGCTAGATATTACGAAGGATGCATACCTTCACATTTCAGAGGTCCTGGGTACTGACGTTAATGTGGTACCAAACGCTTGAAAACTGATTGATTCAGGACTCTGCCTGTTTACTGCGAGCCCATGCTAGTGGCCATTGCCTATCAAACAGGGAACAGATTGTCAAGCGAGCAGAGGAAAGGTTCAACCTATATTCTACTGCCAAGTTAAGTTCTCGTTCGGCACCTGAAAGCTCAACTACAGAACTTTAAAAGAACTATATAATGACAGTGAATAAAACTGGGACAAATATTTAATAGTTCCACAAGTGACAAAATAGAAACAAACATTTCTAAAAGGATATGATTTAAAACAACAACCTAGTGGTACTACCAGTATTACCTTAAAGTAGGAGAACACTACAGACGTATATTAGGAAAATATTTTATGTATGGACAGAGGATCTATTGTGCTATTTGACTGATGTAAATGATTATTTTGATTTCACTTTTAAATTGTCAGTCCTGATTGCAAATAAATTTGAATCAGGATAATAAAACTGTAAAATCATATTTACACAAAATTCAACCACAGTCTTAAATAAGACTATTTGTTTGTATGTTTGTTGATTATTGTACATTACATTCTACATTCATACCCTAGACACAACACGAAGTCATTTAATATACTAATATAAATACATTTTGAAATGAGATAAAAAGGTGGTAGTGGAAAGGTACCCTGAAAAGTTCACAATATTATTGGGTATATTCAGGGACCTTCATAGCTAATCTCATTTAATACAAACATAATAATACCTACAACAATTCATAACATCAAATCCACCACAGATGTCGAAACAGAATTCTCTTTACCGCCAGACAATGAGGATGGAAAGTTAGAACCAGTTTGAGTCTGTCAGATTGGACAGAAGGTTTAGTAGTGAGTGCCGTCTGACGAGTGACGCGTGTGATACGATTAAGGGCATCAGATAAAATATGTTCTGGATAAAGACGTCGGCGAAAGAACTCAAGCATCTCTTGAGCTCGCTGATGAAAATCATCGTCATCATGACATAACCGACGCAAGCGAAGAAGTTGAGAAAAGGGAATGGAATTTTTACAACTAAGAGGATGCGATGAAGTATAAAGAAGGAAACCATGAGCGTCAGTAGCCTTATAATAGACAGACGTTTTAAGACCAGTAGGGCTAATAGTGCGATGGATAGGACACACACTGAGGAAACCTGTTGATAGCATTACAAGGCAGTCCTTGTTCTGGAACCCCCAGGGCAAGAGAGGCAGAGGAAGACCAAGAAGTACATGGAGAAGAGAGTTGGAAACAGAGGTGAAAATGATGAGGAGAACATGGAAAGAACTTGAGATGATGGCACGTGACAGGAGGACTTGGCATGTGTTTGTTGAAGGCCTATGCTCCTTTGGGAGTGGAGGGTTATGAATGAAATGAATGAATGAATGAGGGCTAATAGTCACAGTGATGTCAAGGAAGTTCACTGAGGTCATAGAAATTTCAGAAGTGAATTTGATGGCAGGATTGAAATTACCAACATAGTCAATAAATCGACGGATGTCTACCTCAGACATGTCAGTAATGCCAATACCATCATCAATGTAGCGGCGGTAAAACTCGGGTATTGGCCCATCATAATTTTGAAAGACCAAATATTCAAAGTGGCCCATAAAAAGGCAAGCGTAACTAGGGCCCATCTTAGTACCCATAGCCAACCATTGTTCAAGGTTCTCTCTAATCTAAATGTTTTCCGGTCTGACTTGTATGGAGGCCACACAAGGTTTGATGACATCATTGGTTCATGTATGTCATGACTGATGATGTCATTGATTCTTGACTAGTGTTTTATTTATCTCTAATTAGTCATTCATAAGAGATTCAACACCATCTCAACAATATACAAGGAAAGCAGCAAGTCATGCTTGGGATTCCAGGAAAAAAAGAGCCAAGACTGGATAACACAAGATACGCTAAACACCATAGCGAAGAGAAAAGAAATGAAAAGAAAGAAAACAGAAGCTAAGTCTCCCAGGTTAAAGGCAATATATAGTGAACAGTACAGTCAGCTGGGCAAGGAAGTTAAACGTCAAACTCGTGCTAACAAAAGGACATTTCTGGATGAACTTGCAAGACAGCAGAAGAGGCAGCACTGAGAAATGAACAAAGCACAGTATATAAAATAACTAAAATCATCAGTGGAAAACGAGGTGCAAACAATATTACATTAGTAAGAGATAAGCACGGGAATCTCATCACGACAGTAGAGGGACAGGAAACAAGATGGGCAGAGCATTTCAAAGAAACTCTGAATAAGGAACCACCAGAGACACAATTGAATGTTCCTGAAGCTGAAAATGATCTAGATGTTAATACAGACATCCCACGAAAAGAAGAAATCATCACAGCAATCAAAGGGTTAAAGAATGGAAAAGCTCCTGGTCATGATAACTTAAATGCAGAGCTATTTAAGACAGACCCAGAGCTTGCAGCAGAACTATTAGAACCACTATTTGCACAAGTCTGGAAAACAGGGACAACACCAACAGAGTGGAGAAAAGGAATAATTGTCAAATTGCCCAAGAAGAGAGATCTTGCAGACTGCAATAATTGGAGAGGAATAACTCTTCTCTCAGTTCCCAGAAAAATACTAGACAGGATAATTATACAGAGAATCTCAAAAGCAGTAGACCACAAACTGAGGAAAGAACAAGCAGGATTTAGACAGAACAGAAGATGTGTAGATCATATATTTACCCTCAGGAACATTATAGAGCAGTGCTCAGAATGGCAAAGACAGCTGTACATTAATTTCGTTGATTTTGAAAAGGCTTTTGACAGTATACATAGGAACAGTTTATGGAAAATACTGAGGGCTTATGGAATTCCAAGCTGCATAGTGTCAATCATAAAAAGCCTTTATGCCAATTTTACGTGTAGCATTGGGCAGAGAAACCTAACCTTTGAAGTGAAGACAGGAGTACGACAGGGATGCCCCTTATCAACCACTCTATTTTTAACAGTCATAGACTGGGTGATGCGCCAGACAACAGAGGGCAATCCAAGAGGAATAAGATGGACTACATTTTCTACATTGGAAGATCTGGAATATGCAGATGACATTGCACGGCTAGCACATTCACATCAACACATCCAGGAAAAAATGGATAGACTTAATAAGTATAGCCAGCAGATGGGCTTGAACATCAACCTAAAGAAGACAGAGGTCATGACGTTCAATGTGAGTGTAGTGAAATTGACAGAGATACAACGGTAAAATACTCAAAAGATAACATTTAAGGATAAAAACATAATGCGTAGGCTGCTGATGTACATGATCGCCTAGACCGCGGGTCATCACCCTCCATAAAATTGACTTGCTAGACAGGAGGGGAACGGCGGATCAAAAGAAAAAAAATATGACTGGAAAGGCTAAGGAGACGCAATGGGGGGGGGGATGGAGGAAAGTAAAAATTCACGTCCCCCAAATTGACACGAGGTACGGAATTGGACGTTTTGCGATACCAAGCCTTGATTTGAATTGAGCGGCAGAACGCGGATGGTAGGAAAATTACAAAAATTTAAAAAGTAAATTTTCTTAATATTAATGTTAGGAATATAAAAATTAGCTGGCCGGATGGCCTATTCTGAGCAATGAAATAATATGATCTTAATTTTACAAACGGATAGATAATATTGAAGATAATGACAAAAGACAGTGTAGTTCACATCATCGCTAGACTATATTGAATCTAAAAGTGTCACAATTTGCACACAAAAACACGACCTTGGGAACAGGTGTTCAAAGTTACTATTATGGAGGAGAGGGTTTTTGAGCGGTAGCTGTGTCTAAATATAACTTTTTACGACAAAATTTTAAGGGGAGAGAAAGGTTGCTTCAAAAATCAAGCACATTTTTTTTTAGAAACACAAGTAGAGACGGACAGACTAACAGATAACCATCCATACTTGACTGAAGCATGACTGAAATGACTTTAGTGTAGAAATTTGAAATTTAAAGTACAACTAGGCAGTGATTGGCCACAGACAATCATATCATTAGCGCTCAGAGCGCATTTGGGGTCATTCTTCAATAATTGTTCAGTGTTAGACACAGATTTTAAAGTGTGGTGTCTTCCCATATGAAAGACAGTGAATAAATTTAGGGACGCCATACTATAGCCAGCAGCTCAGCTGAGTTTTGCTAGCAATTCTGTGTTATGTATTCATAATCTGGTAAGATTGAAATTATTTCTTTATATATTTTGAATATTGTTTCATGTTCGAGTGATTTGATACTGCCATATCAAAATCTAGCCTTACAAACAAGTAGGGATTTTGCTCTAGACCCCCCGCCCAAGTCAGGGTCTAGGGACTAACAAGGTACATAAACTACAGCAAGGATTATGCAAAATAAATCAAGCGTTGAAACAGATTACCTATCTTCTTTTAGGGCCGACAACTAATAATTATTTTTCAGAATCTATAGTCTGGGAGGATCTATCGGATGTAAACCCACCATGGTAACTGTGCTGTTTGGTCAGAGAGATCTGACCTGTCTGTATGATGTGGTTGTTGTGTCAGTGTGGTGTCCAGACGTGGGTATAGAATAGATTTTGACACATAGCCCATACTTTGATTGCAGAGCTGTGAGTTTTCTATCGACAACAAAGCAGAGTCTATTCGGTGGGTGACTTTACTCGAGTGTATCTGTGCAGTTCTTGTGACAGAGACCACCATTATTGCCCGCCAGCACGGAGAGGTGGGACCGCAAGTTTTCAGCACCAGAGCTACAAAAAGATGAGTGAGCCTCTGGTCTGCTGGACATTCACCAACTATTGGTAGTGACTAATATCCCCATAAAAATTCCCACCTTTTTCTGGACACTGTGTAGTCAATATAGACAGGTGTGATGAGGCCACCCCAACAGCACAAACAGTAACTATCCTCCCAAAGAGATGACTATTCGAACATTTTAATAAAACTAACTATTCTAGTACTTAAATATGTACACTTTTGGCATTTATTATGTAACATTCCATGCATAATTTTCATAAATTTTAAATCCTTCTTTTAAAACCAGTTCTGGTCAAAATAAAACTTGATCCAGAACAAATAAATGTAATATAATTATATCAAAAACTTTACACACGTGAGTTAGTTCAGTGTATTTTAACACTTGTTAATCTTATTAGTCTTGTTAAATATCTATGGGTATATTTATAACTATCACACCACAGTACACATCATAACCCTAGACACTTTACGTAGCTACATTCATTAAGAAAAAAAAAAAAATTAAGTGTGAGGTCGTAGTGGTAGCAAGAAAGGCCTTCTGACAATTCTCAACTACATTTTATCTCAGGAGCCTTCACAGCTGGCCTCATACAATGTACATGTAGTAATAACACCATCATACAATACCATCAACACCACTACATAAATTGGGGTCTTGTCCAGGGATAATTAGCCCAACAGTAATATTAGGATCTCCTGGTGGGAGAAATAAAAGTAGGGAAATAAATTGTAAAATTTCCTTTAAAATTAAAAGTGTCCCTGCAGATAAAAGTTGGTGAATCTTCACAGCCAGTAATAATTAATTAGTTAACTGGTTAGTTAGAATTAGTTAGATTATAGTCATAAGAAGTACTTAGCTTGTATATTATTATATTGTCTGAAAAGTATGGCTGAGCTAGCAAAGTTTAGATCAGCTGCTGTGCTCACTGCGAAGGAGATGGGGATGGATGGTCAAATTTTAATTCAATACGTAACGACTGAATGTGATAAATATATTGAAAGGGAAGATAGAAAGGTAGCTGAAGAGAAGAGGTTACAAATTGAGGCTGATAGAGAAATTAAGAGGCTGCAGATTGAGGCAGAAGAAAAAAGGCTGACTGCCGAAAGGGAGGCAGAAGAAAAACGACAGCAAAGGGAGGCAGAAGATAAAAAGGCCGAAAGGGAGGCAGAAGATAAAAAGGCCGAAAGGGAGGCAGAAGATAAAAAGGCCGAAAGGGAGGCTGAAGATAGAAGGTTGCAGAGGGAGCACGAATTACGACTAAGGGAGCTGGAATTACAAGGCCCGGCCCCTGAAAATGGTGCCAGCCCTTTTGCCTCAGATGCTACGCCCAGTATGGGAGCCTCAAACTCAGCTATGGGGTTTCATTTAGACCATTTTGTTGAGAAAGACGATGACATAGAGGGGTACCTGGGACGTTTTGAGTTATTAGCTACTACATATGGGTTAGAGAGAGAGAGGTGGAGTTTAAAGCTATCACAGGGATTGAGGGGTGCTTCTTATGAAGTATTTGCCAAAATGAACAGGGAAGACCAAGACAATTATGACATGTTAAAGCAGGCTTTGTTATTAAGGTACGAGAAGAATGGTGAATTTTATCGTAAGAGATTTAGAAATGCCAAACTGTTGTCTGGGGAGACATACCACCAATTCTCTGCCAGACTAGAAACCTATTTGGAGAAATGGACGGCTCTGGGGAAGACCCAAGATCTTAAAGAAATGATCATGATTGAGCAATTGAGAGAGTCCATGGCTCCAGACATGAGAAAATTTCTCATGGAACAAGGTGCAGAGAAGTTGGGGGAAATTTTAAATGTTGCTGAGAGGTATCAGGCAGCTCAGGCAGAGGTAAGTGGTGCTAAGAAGAAGCACATAGACAATTTTAAAGCTCCACAGCAATTTAATAAATTTGATAATAGAGAGCAGGGATATAAGGGTAGGACAAATTTTGAGCGGCCAAGAAATGACTATCGCGACAGAAACTCACAGTTCAATGACCAAAAGTTCAATGAAAGAAAACCGTTGAACCAAGGAAAAAGATGGTGCAAATGGTGCAAGAAGGATAACCATAACACCGAATTTTGTAGAAGGAAACCTTCAAACATTGCTGCAATGAAGTCGGGGACGCAAAGATTAAAGGTTAATCCTAAGGGACAACAGGAACCTTATCACCCCCCAGTTTGTGAGGATGTTATTTGTAATGGGGTCACCATAAGGTGCCTTTATGATACAGGTTTGGATTATGATTCAGTTGTGAAGTCTAGCCTAGTGGACCCAAGTCAGTATACCACAGAAACAGTGGAAATACAAGGGGCGACTAAGGACATACCACTCATGACACTTCCCATCGCAAGGATAACGGTGAAAACTCGCTATGTGGAAGGAGAAATCAGAGCAGCAGTGATAGATGAACCAATCTACCCTCTGATATTGGGGTGTAGATACGTTTTCTTGGGGAATCCCGAGAAACCTGTGATCATGGCGACAGTGCAGACCAGGTCACAGAAGAAGGAGGAAGAAGGTGAACCTATAAATGCTCATCCAGAGGAGATGAGGAAGGCGCAGGCTGAGGATAGGACACTCAAGCCCTGTTTTAAAAAATTGCCCAAATGCCACACACCTCCGAGCAAGGGGGAATATTTCATGAAGAATAGATTATTATACAGGAAGACAGGAACTAGATCCACTGGTCACGGACAGTTAGTTCTTCCCAAGAGATATAGGGCAAATTTGATAAGGAGCTTACATGTTGGAAAAGATGGTGACCATGAGAAAGTCGGTACCATTTGCCAAAAGATTGCTCTAAAATACTATTGGCCCGACGTAAATGTCGATGTTGAAAACTTTGTAGAAGCATGTGGCGTATTTCATGAGGGAACACCCACAAAGGGAAAATATGTGCAGGACCTAGAACCGCCACGGGGCAACTTTAGGCCTGAAAGGAAAACTAATTATACACGGGTAGACAAAGTGGAATGGGAGCCCCCTTTTCACACCCAGTCTTCACTTGAATGGATTAACATGGCCGCTATGCGAAGAGTACAAAGAAGAAATTTAACCCAGGATAGGATGACAATCCCTCGGTCAGACTTATATAAACTGGAGGAACAGACAAGAGAGCGAAGATCTCTCATAAACAATCTTAAGTGGGGAGACAAACCCCAGAGAAAAATTGGTAGTGGTCGATTTGTGAGTGATGATTCTAGGAAGAAAAGTCCTCATTATAGAGCTTCTAAGGGACGGGACCCGATGGGTTCCATGAAAAATAAGTATGGTAAATTAAAGATCCAGATGTAACTCTATTAAGGACCTGGACAGATGAGAAGGCGGAAGAGACTGTTACCTCATCGTATCAATACGTGAACGAACTGACCACTCGTTTGAAAGCTGGATGGAAACTGGCAAATGATAATTTGAAACAAGCCAGGAAGAAACATGCAGCATATTTTAATAGGAAGGCAAAGGACAGGGAACTGGCAGTCGGAGAGAAGGTGCTGCTTTTACTACCGGGAAGCCAGAATAAATTACAAATTGGTTGGCAAGGTCCATATACGGTTCTAGAGAAGGTGTCTAGAACAAACTATAAAATTGACAAAAAGGGGAAGGAAAAAGTTTATCATGTAAACCTGTTAAAGAAGTATCTGGACAGACCACTCCAGGAAAGCACCCCCTTATTGACCTTAGCTATTGCAACCCAGATGCAAAAGGAACCACTCACCTCACATGAATACCCATTACATCCTTGTGAAACCGCAGCACAGGTAAAAGTCAGTAAGCACCTGACTAAAAATCAGAGGGAGAGAGTTCAACAGGTTCTGGAGGAACATACAGATGTATTAACAGATAAACCAGGCCATACAAATTTGCTACAGTATGACATGAAACTGGTAGACTCAAACCCAATCTGTATGAGAGCCTATTCTATTCCGTTCGCGAAGGAGAAGGCATTGAAGGAAGAAATAGAGTATTTGTTGAAGGAGGGGATTATTTCGCACAGTGAATCATCTTTTAGTTCTAGTGTCGTTTTGTTGAGAAAACCGTCTGGGGAACACAGACTGTGCATAGATTACAGGAAACTGAATGCTGTCACAGAAGGACAAGTGGATCCATTACCAGACACAAAACAGTTATTTGCCAGACTGAACAAGGCAAAATACTTTTCAAAGGTGGATCTTAGTAAAGGCTATTACCAGATCCCAGTGAAGCCTGAAGTGAGACCTTATTTGGCTTTTTAGCACTTCGGATGGACATTATGAATTCAATATGCTACCATTCGGACTGAAAAATGCTCCGAGTGTGTTTTCAAGGATGATGCGAAAATTGTTGGACCCCCTGAATAACCCATGTATCACAAATTTCATGGATGATATTCTCGTCGCCACAGAGACATTTGAAGAACACATTGAAGCTCTGGAGATGTTGTTTGATAGACTTCGGGAGGCGAACTTAACTGCTAGGCCAACAAAATGTTGTATTGGATGCAAAGAGTTGGAATTCTTGGGGCACACTGTATATCAGGGTAATATGACCCCTGATCCTAAGAACTTGGAAAAACTGCAGAGAGCACCTAGGCCGCAAACAAAAAGGACGTGCGATCATTCGTGTCGTTATGCGGATTTTATCAGAAATACATCAAGAATTTTAACGCTATTTGTGCTCCTCTGACTGATCTGACTCGCAAGGGACTTCCAGATAAAATTATTTGGACTGCACAATGTGAACTAGCGTTCCAAGAGTTAAAGGAAAAACTCACTAGCAAGCCTATTCTCAAACTGCCTGATTTGACACAGGACTTTGTCTTAAGAACCGATGCAAGTAATGTAGGACTCGGAGGGGCTTTGTTGCAAAGATCATCTTCACCTGATGGGGAACTTAAACCAGTCGCTTATGCAAGCCGCAAATTGAATAAGGCGGAACAAGGATACTCCACAAGCGAAAAAGAATGTTTAGCATTAATCTGGGCAATAAAAAAGTTTCAAATCTATCTGTATGGTAGGACTTTTGTGGTGGAGACGGATCATCAGCCTCTCGTGTTCTTGTCTCAGGCTAAGCATGAAAACGCAAGATTGCTGAGGTGGTCTTTATTGCTTCAACCTTATCAGTTCAGTATCCAATATATCCCAGGCAAATTGAATGTCGGTGCAGATTTCCTCAGTCGGCACCCCTGTGATCAAAATTAGAGTAATGGCAGACGTGAGGAGTAATTTTACCTATGTGTATCGCTGGTTTTGGAACTTGCCATAGG
Source organism: Oreohelix idahoensis (assembly GCA_024509875.1). NCBI lineage: Eukaryota > Metazoa > Mollusca > Gastropoda > Stylommatophora > Oreohelicidae > Oreohelix > Oreohelix idahoensis. The sequence continues at coordinate 389,110 of JAMPIV010015047.1, forward strand.
CATGTTTTCAAGTGGGGAGATGTGTAGTGAAATTGACAGAGATACAACGGTAAAATACTCAAAAGATAACATTTAAGGATAAAAACATAATGCGTAGGCTGCTGATGTACATGATCGCCTAGACCGCGGGTCATCACCCTCCATAAAATTGACTTGCTAGACAGGAGGGGAACGGCGGATCAAAAGAAAAAAAATATGACTGGAAAGGCTAAGGAGACGCAGGGGGGGGGGGGGGGATGGAGGAAAGTAAAAATTCACGTCCCCCAAATTGACACGAGGTACGGAATTGGACGTTTTGCGATACCAAGCCTTGATTTGAATTGAGCGGCAGAACGCGGATGGTAGGAAAATTACAAAAATTTAAAAAGTAATTTTTCTTAATATTAATGTTAGGAATATAAAAATTAGCTGGCCGGATGGCCTATTCTGAGCAATGAAATAATATGATCTTAATTTTACAAACGGATAGATAATATTGAAGATAATGACAAAAGACAGTGTAGTTCACATCATCGCTAGACTATATTGAATCTAAAAGTGTCACAATTTGCACACAAAAACACGACCTTGGGAACAGGTGTTCAAAGTTACTATTATGGAGGAGAGGGTTTTTGAGCGGTAGCTGTGTCTAAATATAACTTTTTACGACAAAATTTTAAGGGGAGAGAAAGGTTGCTTCAAAAATCAAGCACATTTTTTTTTAGAAACACAAGTAGAGACGGACAGACTAACAGATAACCATCCATACTTGACTGAAGCATGACTGAAATGACTTTAGTGTAGAAATTTGAAATTTAAAGTACAACTAGGCAGTGATTGGCCACAGACAATCATATCATTAGCGCTCAGAGCGCATTTGGGGTCATTCTTCAATAATTGTTCAGTGTTAGACACAGATTTTAAAGTGTGGTGTCTTCCCATATGAAAGACAGTGAATAAATTTAGGGACGCCATACTATAGCCAGCAGCTCAGCTGAGTTTTGCTAGCAATTCTGTGTTATGTATTCATAATCTGGTAAGATTGAAATTATTTCTTTATATATTTTGAATATTGTTTCATGTTCGAGTGATTTGATACTGCCATATCAAAATCTAGCCTTACAAACAAGTAGGGATTTTGCTCTAGACCCCCCGCCCAAGTCAGGGTCTAGGGACTAACAAGGTACATAAACTACAGCAAGGATTATGCAAAATAAATCAAGCGTTGAAACAGATTACCTATCTTCTTTTAGGGCCGACAACTAATAATTATTTTTCAGAATCTATAGTCTGGGAGGATCTATCGGATGTAAACCCACCATGGTAACTGTGCTGTTTGGTCAGAGAGATCTGACCTGTCTGTATGATGTGGTTGTTGTGTCAGTGTGGTGTCCAGACGTGGGTATAGAATAGATTTTGACACATAGCCCATACTTTGATTGCAGAGCTGTGAGTTTTCTATCGACAACAAAGCAGAGTCTATTCGGTGGGTGACTTTACTCGAGTGTATCTGTGCAGTTCTTGTGACAGAGACCACCATTATTGCCCGCCAGCACGGAGAGGTGGGACCGCAAGTTTTCAGCACCAGAGCTACAAAAAGATGAGTGAGCCTCTGGTCTGCTGGACATTCACCAACTATTGGTAGTGACTAATATCCCCATAAAAATTCCCACCTTTTTCTGGACACTGTGTAGTCAATATAGACAGGTGTGATGAGGCCACCCCAACAGCACAAACAGTAACTATCCTCCCAAAGAGATGACTATTCGAACATTTTAATAAAACTAACTATTCTAGTACTTAAATATGTACACTTTTGGCATTTATTATGTAACATTCCATGCATAATTTTCATAAATTTTAAATCCTTCTTTTAAAACCAGTTCTGGTCAAAATAAAACTTGATCCAGAACAAATAAATGTAATATAATTATATCAAAAACTTTACACACGTGAGTTAGTTCAGTGTATTTTAACACTTGTTAATCTTATTAGTCTTGTTAAATATCTATGGGTATATTTATAACTATCACACCACAGTACACATCATAACCCTAGACACTTTACGTAGCTACATTCATTAAGAAAAAAAAAAATTAAGTGTGAGGTCGTAGTGGTAGCAAGAAAGGCCTTCTGACAATTCTCAACTACATTTTATCTCAGGAGCCTTCACAGCTGGCCTCATACAATGTACATGTAGTAATAACACCATCATACAATACCATCAACACCACTAGAGAGCTGGAGAGTTACAGAGAAGGAAATGTCGAAATTGTCCTCTTTTCACACAACATGCCTAAGAAAAATTCTCCGAATTTTTTGGCCGAATACCATCACCAACCAAGATCTGCTTACTCGGAGCAAGCAAGAGGACATGCACACCATCATAGCTGGCAGATGCTGGAGCTGGGTTGGCCATGTCCTCAGAAGAGACCCCGATGCCATCACAAGAACAGCTATGCTATGGACCCCTGAAGGAAAACGAAAGAGAGGCCGACCAAAAACAACTTGGCGGAGGACTGTGGAGGCTGAGATGCAAAGAATGAACCAGAGTTGGGGCACTGTACGAAGGATGGCCGCCGACCGAGCAAAGTGGAATCAATTTGTTGTTGCCCTACAAGAGGACACCGGGCGTAATGGCCACTGACTGCTTTGACGGTCGGCGGCTAAGGATCAAAGAAAGAAGAAGAAGAAGTCATTCATAAGTACTTTACTATAAGTCTAACAGTTGTAGCGTCGTAGTAGGCCACACTGTTACAGAGCCGGCTTAATGTATGATACTTAATTAATACGTTATCTTATCTGATAATGCGACGTCGATTCATACTTACGATGTTATAGAATTTGTTCTAACCTTAGTCTTAGCACCAAACTGTCCTAATGTTGCTAGGACATTAGAATCTAATTATTTCACAAGGTTGGTTCTTATAAGTCTATCTAAGCATTCATGTAACCAGTTCAGCGCCTATTTACAGATCTGTCCATCCATGCAGTTGCGACAACATCCATATATCTATATATCCATCTAGCCATCAGTCCGCCTATCCACCTGTCTATCTGTCTTGTCTGTCGATCCAGCTCTCTGTCGATCCCTTCATCCATACCTCTATCTATCTATCTATCTATCTATCTATCTATCTATCTATCTATCTATCTATCTATCTATCTATCTATCTATCTATCTATCTATCTATCTATCTATCTATCTATCTATCTATCTATCTATCTATCTATCTATCTATCTATCTATCTGAATGAATGAGTGAAGGTCTTTCTGTCTGTCTGTCTATCTATCGAAATGAATGAATGAGGTACAGAAAACACAACATTGTTACAGCGGAATTAGTATCAATTTGATAGACCCTAGAAAATAGGGAATCCCCAAAGTAGTCGAAATGGTCATCCACGAGGTCGATAAACCTCACACAGGACTGACTAGTAATCGATCAAACATTTGGAGTTGAAAGTTGAAAATCAATGGTGGCGAGACAAGCATGAGACGGACTATCAACTTTATAAGAGAGATTTACGTGATTACACGAGAGCGAACTAAGAAGACTAAGAAGGACATGCTTACACTGAAATCTGCAATTAAACTCAGGGGAAGTAATAATTATTTACCATGGGCAGTTAATAAAAAATTAAAAACTTATTTTTTGCCTTATTTTTGTGTTATTGAAAAAATGTTCAATTTTTATATAAGCAATATATTACAAAAGCAAGTATTTTTATTTCGTGAACACAGTTGTTTTGTATTTTTTTATTGTTTAATTAAAATACATATATATTTTTATTCTACATTAAATTTTATAACGTAATCCAGTTAGAAGTAATAATTATATATATAAATGTGTTTCTTTTATAAGTCAGTTTGGAAACAGATATGAATTGATTTTTTGACCGACAATACATGCCGAACAAAAGATGGATGGCGCAGAAGTAAGCGTTTCTGATAAGACAATTCTTGCCATAATCTGCTGCAGACCGTGTGGTCTTCGGTCCGAGTACGTGAGTGAGCACAGTATACAATTTAAAAAAAAAACGGAAAAATGTTCGAAGGAAAATACTTCGCAAATGTGACATGATCTTGGCCGTTGGCGCCAGTTTCTAAATCACCGGAGATCTGTGACACTTTGCAGATTTACGAGCAACGGTGTCCAACACCTGTAATTATAGGACTGGAACGGCCACGAATGCAAGCATTGAAAGTCGTTAAAATAGCGGTAGTTGTAAATAGTAGCAGTGGAAAACGGTTTGAGTGTGTATATGTGCGCGTGAGAGAACGAACGAACGAACTTTATTTTCAAAGGGTTGAGAATTGGGAACGCAGGCCCGTCTAACATTCTGCCCTTCCGAGAGAAACAGAGAGGGTGAGAGAGAGAGAGAGAGAGAGAGAGAGAGAGAGAGAGAGAGAGAGAGAGAGAGAGAGAGAGAGAGAGAGAGAAATGGGTACTTTCCACTGCGAATTTTTTACAAACAAGGAAAAAAATCTTAGTCTTTAACATTATTCGAAGCCAAATTTAATTCTGCTTTATTGATCAGAAGAAACTGAATAAGTAAGCATAAATCATGTTGGTGCAAGTATAAATCTGTGTGTGAACGAATGTATACAGTAAATGGTTTTTTTTGGGTGCCAATGAAAGTGTGAGTATTTATATGTATTACACAACGTACTCTCCTTATATCCCATTTTGTAAACTGCACACATGGGTTTGTATAATTGAATGAAATACAAACAAAAGTTTAAAAAAAATGTGGAACACGAAACTTTTTTTGACGCCGTAACTGCCTTACATAAATTTGTATATAAATAAGAATATATCTGTCACTGAATGAATGAAAGGAGGATTGTTTTTCATCCAGTACAAAGCAAGGCGACCATGATTGAGGAAATAAAATGGAATCGGAAAGTTACTTTAGAAAGCGAAAGAAGGGTTTTAATTGTATCTTTACTGAAACATTTTAGTGGAAGATTTGTCTATTCAGTTTTTTCCTAGTTATTTCTCTCTTCTCTTCCCCTCCCCCCCCCCCCCCCCCCCCCCCTTGTTATCACTATAAAAACGAGTGTGTATTATAATTTCAAGAACAAGGTAGTATGGTTCCTTTTCCCGTCTCCCTTTAATCACTACTATCATTACAAAAAAATGTATAATGTATAACCCTTTTAAATGTGCAAGAAAGAGTTTTTTGTAAATGAGTGTGTGCAAGGAAGTGAAAGTGTTTTGTTTTTTTCTCTTTCTTTCTATACAACTGTTCATTGTGTAATTGTCTTTTCACTGAAATTTCTTTATGAAAATATGTAAAATGAACATGTTTTGTAAACTCAAATGGAATGCGAATAAAGATTGGAAGAAAAAAAAAAGGCAATACATGCCGCCTTTTGGTTAAGATCAAAGCGTATACATTTAGGGATCATTTCTAAGGTATGCAGTGTCTTAGCCAGGGCCGGGATCACAATCAATTAAACATTAAACCTAATAAAGTCATTAGACCTCATTTTGAACCCCAGAAGGGGCACTAAAAAAAAAAAAAAAAACATGCCGCCAGAATTAATTACAGTGATACACTGTAGTGGTTTTTGATGTTATTGCGTGGTTGCTATGTTACCTAGTGTACTGGATGAGGTCAGCTGTGAAGGCTCCTGAAGATAACAGTTTATGTGAGTTACAGAATGCCTTTCTGCTACCACTTATGACCTCAAACAGACTTATTCTGCTATTATGTATGTTAGCTACGTTTAATGTCTAGGGTAATGAAAGGTGATGTGTAGGTAATTAAATACACAGACACACACATGTAAACACTAATTCTAATAATAATAAGCTCTATGATCAAATCAACTAACACTGGCTTTAGAATTTAAATTTTACAATTTTTTGAGAATTTATTTAGTCCTGAACCAAATTTTCTTCTGGTCAGGACGTATGAAACAATATGTATTTATCAATAAAAGTGCATATATATATTGAATAATCAAAATGAAAATTTTGTACATAGATATATTGTTACATTGGTTAATATTACCACTAACTACAGTGTCTTTGGAAAACTAGCACTGGATGTCTAGTCGGGTGGTGTCATCATACCCGATCTCTGTTTACAATAGTCAATGTCTTTGAAATATGGAACTGAGGTATAGTTTTTATACACCAGGATTTTGTTTATTTATTTTATTGTGGAAAAACTTGATGAATCCACAGCAGGCCAGGTTTTCAACTTATCTGGCCTGTGACGATGCAGTAAAGAATTCAAGTGGCCCACTCCTCACAGTTGCTGGAGTAAAATGGTAGGCTTCTTAGGCATCCACTCTTGGACCTCTTCAAAGCATCTGGCACTAGCGCAGTGCCAGACCAGAAACTCTGAAACCAAAATTTTTGCCATGTGTCAACACACTGCCTACTGCACCATTTTTACACACAACAAAGCAAAAAAATTACAAAGACCGAGTCAGATCTCTCTGACCGACTCAGCACATCTCACCCAGGCGGTATCAAATAGCACCAGTTTCCCATGACTGCACTGCATCCGAAATATGTTCATTAGTTTCCTTTTCCATCCAATAAGGTGGGTGATATGTTCCCACTGATCTCAAATATAGATCTGTCTTCTATAGTCTTGGATATGTTTTCCTATATTATTTGTTTGCCTCTAGGCCCTGGACTGTCGCTGGGGACCTATAATAAGCACTCACTTGTCGTAATCATTTTTCATGACATGGCAGTATCAATCACTCAAAATATTAAAATAAAAAAGGTTAATACTTTTTCCCTTACCACAATTCAAATTTGAAAACACAGTTACGTTGTACTAGCAAAACTCAGCTGAGCTGCTGGCTAGACTATGGCGTCCCACTGGTAATATATAATTTTCATGGACGTCACAGTTCTACATTAACGATCTGTGTATATGGACAGTCTTCTACAAAAAGGCACTTGCCTCTACTTTTTTTTCTATAATATGAACGCTTCCGTCCAATCAGCGGACTTCCCCTCTACCGTTCAAATATTTAAACTACAATGTCCAATTTAGGTCCAGTTTCTGTCTAGTGTGTAATATATTTATGTCGGTCTGTCCGTCCTAACTTGGTTTTTCCCAAAATTACACTTGGTTTTAGACGAAACTACAAAAAAAACTACACAATTTTTTCCCCACTTACGTATACGATTTCTATGCAAAGTTATTTTTAGCTTCTATCCACCTTTTTTTCCCCTTGTCCACATGCAGTTTGTTTTTCTGCGTTAGGCTCAAGGACGCGTCAAAAGTGATTTTTGTGAGAAGTATGCACAAATAACTGTCGGCTAGTCTGTATTGAACAATACAGTCTTTCGTCAATATCTTCCGTGTTATCTGTCCGTCTGTGTAATTAAAAGTATATTATTTCTCAGGTAAAGATGGGCTATCAAACTAGTTAGTTTTCAACGACCCTAAAAAACGCTGGCGTAGGTGAAGAAGCAGCGGCATATCTTACCTATATTTTTATCCCTACATGTTATTTTACCTGTTATCTTTATAAATGGAGGAATTTTAACGTTGCATCACTGTAATTTCACCACATACACACAAAATAAAAGTCATATCGTGTGTAAAAAAAAAAAAAAGAAAAAAAAAGTGGCCCCTTTCAAACTCGCTTACCAACGATACATTTTGTATCGTAAAAAATTTTTGTCCGGCACAAATGTGCCATTCTTGTGTTCAATGTAAACTATAGGTTCTTTCAGAATTATCTGAAATTATCCCGCCCATGCGATTCACCTTTGGGTGGGGTATTTCTAGTCTTCCATTGTAGCGTCACATTGTTAATGTTAATCAGAATCGACCTCACTGCACTCAGTGCAAACCCATAGGTGCTCAGTCTCCCTCAGCAAATGTCGAAGAGTATTAATGATAATTGTACATGTAGCACGCTGGTTGTACATATTACGGGTGCAGGGCCTCCGAGAGGAATTTTGTCAGGGGGTACAACGTTTATTTTGGGCCTCTTCCCTTCTCTATTAGTCATTCTGTTTGTATCCACTACGGTTTTATGCCATGAGCTGTAGCATGTAACGTCAAAAAGGGTATGGAAGACGAGAGAGGGGTGGAGTGGAGCGCTCTGTTAATTTTCTGCATTTAACGCATCATGCTCACGATAAACATAAATAAAATAAAAGAGGATCAGAGATAAGAAAGCACATTTGGATGGAACAACTTTGTTAAGCTTGTGGTGGGTTTTGATGTTAAGAAGAATGGTGTGCGTATAGTTGTACTTGAGTGAGATCAACTGTGAAGGTCTCTGAGGTAAACAATGGACAACTGTGTTACAGAGTACCTTTCTTGTTACCACCCTACGATCTCACTCTAAGTTATATTCTTATTGAATAGCGTGACTGAAAGCTACATAAAGTGTCTAGGGTATGGTAAGAGTGTTGTTAAAGAATCTCAATACAACAAACATATACAAACATATACTAATTACTATGATAAACTCAACCAACTCCAGCTGTTAAATTTTATATTTAAAATTTCTTTTGTTAAACTTTATTGGTCCTGAGCCTAAAGTTGTTTTGGTCAGGACTTCAGTTCAATGAGAATCAATTTAGATGGATGGATATATTTACAAATATATATAAAGATATTTACATACAACAGACAATATGTCCATGGTACATTGTTACAAATTTTCAAGTTGATGTTAATTACTCTATTTAACTACTGATATTGGGGCAGGTTGGGGATTATCATCATCCCAATGTTCTTTTGTTTCACTAGGATTGTTTATGTTAGTCTTTTGGAGGAACGTTTTTGTCTATACAGGAGATTTTTCTTTAGTCGTGATAAGTTGTCCCAGGCCAGATATTGCACTTATCTGGGTCCTGGAATCACAGCAGTTGTAGTTGGTTTGGCCAAACACTTCAGTCTCCTCTGGTCTTGTACTTCTTTAATACAAGCAGGTACCAGAGACTCTTAGAAATCGTGCTGAATTTCTCTATCATCGAGTACCAGCACCAGACAAGTGCCAGCAGGAACCCCTGTCGATGCAAGTTATGGTTCTGTCTTAATATCAAACTAATTCCTCCTAATTTACATGTAAACATACGGTCAAGTCAAAAGAACATGGTCAGCTCTCTCTGACAACCCTGTTCTCCACTTTAGTTTGATGGAACAAATGGTACCAGTTTTCTTTTCTCTTCCCTAATGGATGCTACGCCTCTGTCATTCCTGCAGTAATCTTTGGAAAAATGGCAGCGAGTAACCTACTATTTCGATAAAGTAAAAGGCTTTGGCCAATGAGACCAAGCATCTCTTTCATTGAATGAACTTTATTTTTTAAAATATCTCAATCCTCTATGTGTTACTATTACCAACTAGATTTGTATATTTAGGTTAGCCAATAATATTTCGGCTTCCTTCAAATTTCATCCAATCCCCTTCATCGTACTATCATAGCCTTTCTGTCACCTACTTTTTTCCCAAAAATATGCTATCCAATCTAAGCAGACATGACTTGACCTGACAGTATCTCCGATTCTCTATGTATTATTACCAATATTTGATTATCTAATGGACTATTTAGACAACTAACAACATATTCTGGATCAGCAAGTCTTCAGGTACACGAATATATGATTTTTATGGGGCTAAGCGGCTTGGTTCAAAATTCTATCTTTTTTTCTATTTTTATGTTTAAACTACCTCCTGTTCAATTCTTTTTCCATGTACTTTCAAGCTAAATACGAGAGTCTCTCGTAATACACGAGAATTACGTCATTTGCAACAAGAGCTAAGCGTGTTTTCATGACCGTAGTGTCCACATTTTCTAACGTTTACATCGTAATTTGAAAACCGCCTAAGGGCAAGACTAGCAAGTTGGTTTTATTTTTAGAAACAATGTGAGACGTGATTTGCGTTGGTTATCTATCCGTCCCCCTCCCTTCCACAATGTATTCTAGGCAAATACTTCATTTGAACTTGGAAAAGTGGTACGTTTGTCTCAAGGACGAATTTGAAAAATAGGGTACCCTTTTTGGTTCGGCCAAAGCGTTATCAATTAATACACTGAAGGCGTAGGCGACGACTACAATTCTCGCCGAAAATTTGTAATACTATCCTATCTTTGACTTTATGCACTATACTGTTATATTCTAATTTAGATATTGTATTTAGAAGTTCACCACAAAGCTACAATACAGATAAGAAAGAATTCACATTGAAACATCCTTTTATATTGCAATACAGATCAGATCATCAGAAGGCATAAGTATTATAGTACAAAAATGTAGATAAACTTACTATTTATTTAAAACAAAAGAGCTTTCATAGCCTTCTTTAGTGAAAAATGTCGAATCAGAGCATGAAAGTTAATTTTTCGGGCAATGTTTGATTCAATACTTAGCCTGGCCTAATCCACAAGACGTTCCTGAGACACTGTAGATCTTAATAAATAATTCTTAATTAGCTTAAGTTTGCTAAATGATCTCTATCCAGAAGCTACTGTTGCTGGATTTGTTAATAGTATTCTTAAGCTAACACAAACATTTGGAAACAGGTACAAGTTCAACAGATCTAATGGCTTTAACTGTGCATTTACAAAATTTGTTTTATGTACTGACGGTAAATGTTGCATTTCTTTTTTCCAAAATCATCACCATTAAGGCATGGGCACACAGGGCAGTGCCCATGGCCCCACAATTCTAGGGGTCCCATGCTGGAATGCTGCCAAATTGTTTACATTTTTATTCCCGTGGGTGGGTAGGGCTGGTAGGGGCCCAGTGCATTACTTTGCCCAGGACCTACAATGCTGTTAAGACGGCCCTGCCCCAAGACGTGCCCGGTTCTACGGGGCGGTAGTAACGTCACTGATGTGCTTGTACTGTGTGTATCGCAGTTTTTTATAACATTTGGAAATTTTACCACAAGTACACCTTCAAGAATAAGATCAGCAACTACAACATTAACGACATTTCTTCTTCTTCTTCTGTTTCTTCTTTTTCTTCTTCTTCTTCTTCTGCTTCTTCTTCTTCTTCGTAAAAATACTTAAGGCATCGAAGTCCTAATACTTTTGCTGCCCGCGAACCGACAAGCGTGCCCGGAAAACCGTAAAACACAAGAAATATCCCATAAAAGGGGTATAGAACGAAACCATAACTTGTATTATATCCCTTTAAACAATACAATCGATTATTCCACTTAGAATGACTGAATTACGCCCTTTCATAAAATATTTTAATTGAACAATTTACTAAATTGTATTGAAATAAACTAAATATACAATAAAGCTTACTGTAAGAACGTAACATTTAAAATTATCAATCATTATCAGAGAGCATTTTTAGTTTCTTTGAATTTTTTTATACCTTTATGTAAACTATTTTAATTATTATAAGATTTAAAAGCGATTCGGATATCTTAAAAAAAAAAATTAAAAAAAAAAATTCTGGTTTTGGCAATACAGCCAGCTTTTGCCTCGATGGCAGAAGGCTTATAACTGAGCCTTTATTTTGTGTGCAACTGAGCCTTCCTCTTTACACATTCATTATATGCATTCTATTGTTTACTTGTTCTTTGTTTACTTGTTGAGTTAGTGTGTATTTTTTTTCTGCGGGTTCAAAGGTTGGAGGGTCTTACAGTAAATATCCCACTCAACCGAGGGTTACTGTAAGAGTTCTATAGGGATTGTGCATATTTCCCACAGTGGAAATTGCAAGCGACTTTTGTTGCTATTTATTTTTTTTTTCTTAGCTGTGACGAGATGTGTTAGTGTTGTTTTCGTTATTTTTTCTCCGTACTTTAGTTTTTGATTCGTTTTGTTTGTATTTGTCTGCCTTCTCTTTTCTATTGTTTATTTCTATACACCCTTTTGTTTATACACTGTGTTGTCATTGTATTATTGGGAATTTTTCGCAGTTATCATTGTAATTTTTTGCAACATTTGATTTAGTTAAGCTTTATTTTCTTTTGACCTCTGCGAATGTTTTCGTTTGTTTAGATGCTTGTCTTTGTTTAGTTATCGTGATATTGTTGATATATACAGTCTTCATGTATACCTGATCATGTACTGTTATTATATGATGCAAATTATATACTGAGCTGATTAATGGTGACTTTATAAACAAGGTAATTGTACTTAGTCTTTGTAAAAGACTTATCTCCCACTGAGATTGGGATAACTTGTGTTGCTATTTCAGAGATATTGACAGCACTTTTGTAGACAGGATGTCTACATTAGATTACTTTATCGCGCAAGGGATAGCCCTTGGCAAAACTGATGAGAAATTGGAGGAGTTTGCGCTTGCTCAATATGCCAAAGCACAAAAGGCTGAGGATAAAAGAATTCAAGCGCAGCTAGACAGAGAATTTGAAGAGAGAAAGATTCAGCAAGAGAGAGAAGCTGAAGAGAAGAAGTTAATAAGAGAAGCTGAAGAGAGAAAGATTCAGCAAGAGAGAGAAGCTGAGGAGAAGAAGTTAATAAGAGAAGCTGAAGAGAGGAAAGAAAAACAGAAAATGGAACATGAAGAAAGACTCTTGGCTTTGGAGATAGAGAAATTAAAAGTGACGAATATGGGCAGTTCTCAAGCAACTTCTTCGAACGCAAAAGGTCATGACTATAAGGTCAAACTTCCTCCTTTTAATCCTACAAAAGATGACATAACGTTCTATCTGGATAGACTAGAACTTAATTGCGTAACACATAAAGTAGATAAGGCACAATATGTTGGACAACTATTGAATTTACTTACAGGTGAACCATTAAATATTATAATGGCAATAGAAGAACATGATAGGACTAACTATGAAGTTGTCAGAGCAGCCTTATTGAAAAGATATCAGCTTAAAGAAGATGATTACCGTCTTCGTTTTAAGACTATGTTACCAGAAGCTGGTGTAGAGTTCTCAGACTTTATTACAAAGATACGTCTTACTTTCACTAGATGGATTAAGTTGTCTAAGAATGAACATACTTATGAAGCACTTATGGACTTGTTACTTAGAGACAAAGTAATGTCATCTGTTAATGAGTCCTTTCTTGCCTTTATACACGAACGTAAACCTAAGGACATAAAAGAAATGGAACAATATTGTTGCCAATATGTCACTGCTCATCCACAACAAACGATTAGCAATACTAAGATTAAAGAAGGTTTACCCGTGGCTTCTGCGACTCCATACAATTCTAATTTCGGAGGTAAAGTTAAAGGTACTCAGCGCAACTTTGATAAGAAAAGTAAGCGTAACTTTGGACAGGATCAAGGTGATTCATCCCATAGAGGCTCATCTTCTAGGAATTGGAGGCGATCTGATAGCCCTCATAATTATGGTTCCAACAAATCTGGTAACTTTCGAAGGGGTAGCCACAATAAAAACTATCCTCGCCATAATTCTTCAGGAAGACAGCAATATCAGTCTGATAGATATTCTCATCAAGGTGTAAATCACAATCACAATTTATAAAACTGCGGTTCAAACCAAAATAATAATAGCAATAGGGGTAATTACAATAATTCCAAAGTAAATAATAATCGAGGTAGATGTCAGCACAATAATAATAGATCATGTCATCATGCTAACTGTGCTGAACAAGAGTCACAAGGAGTTAGTAATGAACAAAACAGTAGTAAACCTAACGCTAGTGCTGTTACTTGTTCTGCCTTTGATTTTGGGAGAGCATCTCATTGCCCACAGTGCATCACTTTATTTGAACCTACTACTATATCCACCTTGAGTTGCGGTCATCCTCTGCCCGCTCTTTCTGCCGCAGCGGCGCATGACGGGAGAGGATCTCTTATTCTACATAGAGGTCTAGTGAATAATGACCCAGTCTCAGTCCTCTTTGATTCTGGATGTACCACTATCTTGTAGATCCTTCCTGTGCCACTGGAAGAGTGATCAAATGTGTAACATTTGGTGGCACAGTGGAAAAATATTCTACTCCTATCATCCGTATAGCTACTCCCTTCTTTACGGGAGAGGTCCAAGCGTGTCTGCTTCCGAATCCTATTGCGGATCTTATCGTCGGACGTATACACGGGGTTAAAGAGTGTACCCCGCAGCAGATTATTGCTTGGGAAGAACATAACTTGGAAGCTGCTAATGCAGTTATCATGAGAGCACAGGCACAGAATATGCCTCAGACTTCATCGACCGAAGGTGATGAGGTACGTGATCAAGATGATCATGATGTGATTTCACGTGACTCTTTTATCAAAAGTCAACAAGAAGACACTTCGTTAAAAAAAATTCTTCGTTCTGGTTAAAAATGGTGACCCAAATAAGAACACAGATCACAAATCTTGGATCACTATGAAGAATGGCGTACTAGTGCGTATGGTACAACACTCAGACATGTCTATACATTCACAAATTCTTGTTCCGAAAGACATGAGAGTTAGAATACTGCAACATGCTCACGACTCCCAATGCGCTGGTCATATGGGATTTTCACGTACGAAGTCGAGAGTTCTTGCGGCTTTCTTTTGGCCATTCGTAATCAGAGACATACGACTTTATTGTCGCTCGTGTAAAGTATGTCAAGAAGTAAAATCGAAAGGTCCTCGCCATGCAGCACCTATCCAGGCTGCGGACATTCCTATCCGTCAATTTCAGAAAATGGCGATAGATATCATTGGTCCTTTCAAAATAAAATCAGCCAGAGGACATCAATTTATTCTTACATGTGTTGACATGTGTACTCGATGGCCAGAGGCCATACCTCTGAAGAGCATTTCGACTGCCGATATTGCGGACGCTCTTTGGCTGATATTTTCGCGGTTGGGATTCCCTAGGGAAATCTTGTCAGACCATGGCACCCAACTGATATCTGAGACAATGTCGCAAGTGATGTCTACTCTTAATATTAAGAGGTCACTGAGTAGTATTTATCATCCTATGTCTAATGGACTAGTCGAACGTCTCAATAGAACTCTCAAAAATTTACTTGGGAAAATAACTGAGGATCATCCTCAGGATTGGGACAGAGTCTTACCCGCTGCTCTCTTTTCTTATAGAGAGGTTCCTAATGAACATACCGGGTTTTCTCCTTTCGAGCTCGTCTTTGGCGCGCGTCCGCGCGGCCCAATGTCCTTGCTTCACGATCTAATAGCTGCCGATGATATCAGTGATGACACACAATCTTCTTATAAATATGTCATTACTCTCAGGCAGAAAATCATTGAAGCTTGCAAATTAGCAACTTCCGCATCTGAATTTGCTAAAGCAAAGGCAAGGCAGTTCGCAAATAAAAATAGATGCTTACGTCAACTTTGTCCGGGAGACAAAGCATTTGTATTACTTTTTCCAGGGAAAATAGACTTCTTATTGGTTGGAAAGGTCCTTTTGTGATTGTATCTAAAATTTCTGATGTCGACTATGTCGTCGATATTGACGGAAAGCATAAAACTTTTCACATAAATATGCTTACGGAATTTTATGAACGTCCAGAGTACTTACAACCTATCTTTCAAGCGACGGACGACGCTACAGTCGCTCGTGGTCATTACTCATCTCTGTCTGTCATACAGGATGAGGAATCAACTTTCTCTGACGTTAATCTTCCTCTTCCAATGATTCCACTTCATTCTACGGAATCATGGAAAAATGTTGCAATTTCACCTAAATTGTCAACTGAGGAACAGTCACAAATCTCTTCCATGTTACAAACATTTCAGGATGTTCTCACGGACATTCCTGGACACACTACAGTCATTGAACATGACATAGTATTGACTGACCATACTCCTATCAGGGTCAGACCTTATCCTATTCCTATCCACTTCCAAACTCAGGTCGAGAAAGAGTTGGATGAAATGATAAAGTTAGGAATAACTGAACCATCCGATTCGGCATACTCGTCGTCTATTGTTATTGTCCGAAAGAAAGACAATAACATACGCATTTGCGTCGATTACGTAAACTAAATCAAGTAACGAAGTTCGATGCTGAACCTATGCCTCTGTTGGATGAGTTACTTACTAGACTTTCCAACTCTCGTTTCTTTACAAAGCTTGACTTGTCTAAAGGTTACTGGCAAGTTCCTCTAACCGTACGAGCCAAACCTTTCACTGCATTCTCCACACCTAGGGGTTTGTTCCAATGGAACTTTATGCCTTTTGGGCTTATGAATACCCCACCTACATTCGTACGCATGATGCGTCGAATTCTGGCATATCGTTCTGATGTGATTGCATACGTGGACGATATCTGTCTTTTCAGCGATTCTTGGGAAGATCACTATCTGGGATTATATGAACTGTTGTCTACTCTACGTGAGCATAATTTGACAGCTAAACCCTCCAAAGGCTATGTTGGGTTTAGTGAGATTTCTTTTCTTGGTCATCGTGTTGGTCATGGTCTCTTGAAGACAGAAGACCACAACACTTCTAAGATACTGAACATCACTATTCCTAAGACTAAGAAACAGATCCGTAGTCTCTTGGGCCTAACACAGTTCTACGGAAGATTCATTCCGAATCTTTCCTCTATTACGGCACCACTCTCAACCCTATTGAAGAAAGGGTCTCCTAATATGGTGCGTTGGTCCCAGGAATGCCAATCTTCATTGGATCAGATTAAGTCATTATTTTCGTCTCCTCTTATTTTAAGACTACCTACAGCCGATAAGACGTTTGTCCTTCGTAGTGACGCCTCATCAATAGGGATCGGGGCGGCACTGATGCAAGAGTATTCTGAGACTCTGCATCCTGTAATGTATGTCTCGAGAAAACTGAATGCGGCAGAAAGGAATTATTCTGTTCTAGACCGAGAATTGCTAGCTATGGTCTGGGCAATTCTTAAACTCCAAAGATTCCTTCTCGGCGCGCATTTTAGAGTAGAAACCGACCAAAAAGCTCTCACAGATATGCAGAGTAAGGATTTGAAGAGTTCGAGATCCACTCGATATGCTATTGCTCTTCAACATTTTCATTTCACGGTACGAGCTATCCGTGGTTAGGATAATGTGATGGCAGACATATTGTCGCGATGCCCACATGAAGCTACTTAGCTCTTTTGTCTAGATCTACTTTTACATACATAAAGTTATGATCTATTCTTACAATATCATGCTTCTATAACACTTGTTGTCACTTTGTTTAAACTCATGGTTATGTATTGATTACTTGCTTTCTCTGTTACCATCTTCGGTAAAACAGAGGAAGGTTTTGTGTAACATGAAATAAAGGTCGAAAAAATTAATTCGGCCACATTTATAGTTTAGATATATATTAAGTGACTATGGTACATTATAACATTCTAAGAATTGTGCTATTTGTATTGTTCTCGGCAAACCGGTGTGATATCTTGGAACGCTGTAGAACTACGATGACTACTGTCGACGTCCTGATGTTCCTTGAGGATCTTGCTTACAAGACATCTCCGGGATAGAGCATCGTCTTGTTCTTCTGACGTCATCACCTATTAGTTATACTATACACATGTATAATCATATGTTTGTAAAGAGACTTTAGAAATGTTGGTAATGATTGACCATTTGAATTTATGGTTATATAGGCATTATACGTCGTGAGATTTCGATGTTGGTGTAATTTCTTAATAGAAATTGTCATTCACCATTTATACACATATTGAAATGAATTTTTTCTTGATATAATTATTGTAACATTACCTGCACCTTTGAGTTGGTTGGTGACACCTCCCCGGATATATTTACTTTGAGAAAATAGTTTCTCTTATCTAGTGAGATTTTTTTTGTTCTCACCAGATGCTCTACTGTGCGTCGATTGGATCTGTCATTATGTTGTTACATTTATGGTGATCCTTTCATCGGCGCATTACTCATGCGTTATGAGCTTAATGCACCTGGCTCATAGATGTATTTCAATAAAAAAAAATTTGCATTTTTTTCCCGGGAGGTGTGGTAATATGTTGCTGTCATTTTTGACGGTGAGAAAAAAACCAACCTAATTTATGTTTGGTTTAATGTGATCAAAGAGAGATAACTGTTTATTATCTTTCTGTGACAGGTTTGACTGGTGATTATCTGCCCCTGTTTTATGTTGTCCTGTCTCAGGCAATGTCTTATAGTTGACATGTCTTAAGTCTATTTATAGGACCATATACGGAGTATCTTTACCACCCGTTTGGGCGGAAACGCCTGGTCTGGTTTAGTCTCGATCTGGTCTATGCTCTTTGGGCATGCGCGAGTCTTGGCGAAAAGACCGAGAGACTGAGGATTCAAGCAGAGTGTACCTGAGGCTTAGAACGGATGTACCGATCCGTAGATTTCTCTCTGCCAAGTTTCGATCGGGATTTGGAAATTCTGGGTATGACTGTTTTGTCATTCTTCCTTCCCTGAGTGATTCTTTATGCCAGTATTGGCTGTGTTGTGTTACCTTAGTGTGTAAGGATTCTATGAGAAGGTAACTGAAACATTATTCGATCTTTTTCGTCTCGATTAGATCTTAAAGGTACATTTATCGCTGATGGCGACATAGTGAGCGAAGCTCACGAGGAGTTAATATACTGTACCCCAGTATGGCTACATATTTGAAAGACTAGGTCTAAGTTGACCTGTTATACATATAAGCCTAAGAATCAACTTAATGGATCCGCAATGCAGGCGGAATATTGTTTGGCAGAAATATATTTATTCTCAGAAGTTTATGTAAACTGAGAATCACCTGATTATCGAGGCCCACGACCTGCGGCCTGATTTCGTCGTCATTATATTGGTCCGTGTTTACGGCTAATCTTCTTCACCAGAATGAAGTACCTGGCATGTGAGGCCAGAATGAAGTCTTTTGCTAGTTGTAGGACAATAGCATTGGCTTTGTTAAATAACTGATATCGCCCGTACTAGGCAATATATTTGCTAGGGCTTACCTGACGGGGCTCAGTCAGGGATTAGAGCTATTGCATGAACAGTAATTATTGATCAAGACATTGTTACATGTCTAAGCTGTTCGGGATCTGTGATGCCTGATGTTGACCTTCATAACTAGACATATAATGTCCATGATCTTGTACTATGGACTGTTTCGTCCATCATCATATTATCGTACGTCATGAATAAATATTGTAAACGTCAGCAGCATTCCCTACTTCACTGACTTCTACTTGTGGTTGTGTGAGTCTATGTGAAGTCGTCCAAGAGCCTATACGGCCTTCGTGTTGTCAGCACTACTATTCACTCACCTACACGATCAACCACAATCTTATACAAGTACTACACGTCTGTATTTACATGTATGCTGATACTATGTGTGTCTCTACTATACCCTGGAAGCCCCTCATGCCGGTGACCTAGATACACCGCATCATTGTGACACGCCCACTCTGCCATCTTTATAACACACGAACACAAGCGGGCAGTTATACATCTGGAGCGAATAGAACGTTACATCTCTACATCTCCAGCCTCAAACAGACAGTAAACAGACTTTTACAGTAGGTTTGACTCTAATCAATGAGATAACTGTCTCAGGCTCTAACTGGTTACTATGATGCATCAGTCTATATACTGTACTAGTCCAGTGCTATGGCTTGCAGGATGAAATTATTTCTAATTGGAGTAGAGACCGGAAACTCTCTTATGATTGGTCTTGGGGCCCGCTGAATGTTAAAATAATCTTTAACCTAACTAACTACGAAACCTCTAGTCTAAAATTATTGTTACTAAGTAAGTATGACCAACAATTGTTCAAGGTTCTCTTACTTATTTACTTAGTCGTTCCCCTTCTACCGTGAGGTGTAGAGGTTTAGAAGAGAGAGAGAGCGCCAGACTATCCTATCGGCTGTCTTCCTCCTGGCCTGGTTCCATTCTAGTCCTCGGTCCTTCAAAGATTGTCTAATGTTGTCCTCCCATCGGACTCTGGGTCGTCCTGGAGGTCTGGATCCCTGGCTCTTTGTTTCCCATGCTTGTCGTGGTAGCCGATCTTCTCCCATTCTGCAGACATAGCCAAACCATCTTAGTTGGCTCTGTTCTACTTGGGTCTGCAGGGGGTGGGATTTAAGGCCTTGACGTATCATCTGGTTGCGGACCATGTCTCTTCTTGTTTCTTCAACCTCCTTCGTCATATACCTCATTTCTGAGGTTTGGATCTGGCTTTTGTGGGTTGTAGTCATTGCCCATGACTCGCGTCCATAGGTGGAGCGGTATACAACCATCTTCGTTTTCTCACCAACCTCTCTCTTGCTGAGGAATCCTCGATTTATGGCCTAAAAAAGTCTCCCAGCTGCTGCTTTTCGAGTGGCCAACTCTTCGGTCTATAATAGCTCCGAGGAATTTAAAGTGGTCGAACTGCTCCAGGACCTGTTCTTACAGCTTAATCTGATGTCTTCTTTCTTCTCGTGATATCACCATGGATTTTGTTTTAGAGCTGCTTATGACCATCCCTCTCTTCTCCAGCTCTTCCTTCCAGACTTGCAGGTTGGATTGGAGATGTGCCTCTGATTTAGCAATCAGGGCAACATCATCAGCAAATGCCAGCGCTGAAATACAGACCTGTCTCATCTTCCAGTACCCCACTGAATACTTTCTTGTTCTCTCCTTACATGCCTTGATAACATCGTCCATGAGGAGTATGAAAAGATAAGGTGACAGGATATCACCTTGTCTTACACCAGTGGTGGTCCTGACCTCTTCTGACTTATGGTTTGCTGTCCTCACACAATTTCTGCAAGACTTGTAGAAGCTCTGTATAGTATGAATCAGAGGTGTTGGAATGTTCTTCCTTGCCAAACAGTCCCAAAGTTTGCTCCAGGGGACGCTGTCAAACGCCTTTTCCAGATCTATGAAACAAAGATGGATCTCACTCTTATACTCAAGGGCCTTTTCACTCAGCTGTCTGTGAAGATTAGGTCTTGAATACTTCGGTTTGCTTGGAATCCGCACTGGACCTCATCCAGTTGTGGCTCAGCTAGGCGCCGGAGTCTCTGCTCTAGGATTCTAGAGTAGATTTTACCAGGAACACTGAGAAGGGATATGCCTCTCTGGTTTCAACATTGTCGATTGTCACCCTTTTTGAAAATTGGTGTTATGATGGCAATCTCCCAATCCTTTGGTATGGTCTTGTTGCACCACGCTGCCTGTAGGAACCTTAAGAGTAATAGGTCGCCTGATGCTCCCATGTACTTAACCATTTCTGGTCTTATACCATCATGCCCTGCTGCTTTGCCCATCTTGATTTCCCCCACTGCTGTCTTCAGTTCTTCCATCTTTATGTCATCTTCACCATCATTGGTTTTCTCTTCTGTGCTAGTGGTTATCATTTCTGATGCTTCAACATGCTCACCATCCAGGAGTTCTGAGAAATATTCTTTCCATCTTTCCATTACTTCCTTCGGGGCAGTAAGCAATTTGCCTTGCTTGTCCTTTATAAATTTGAGAGGGCATTGTTTTTCCTTCCTCGTGTTCTTTATGGTCTTATAGAAAAATTTCTGGTTTTCTTGCGCATCTTTTTCTAGCTTTTCTCCAAATTCTTCCCAGGACTTCTGTTTTGTTGCTAGCACCTTGTTGTTTGCTTCTGTTCTGTCACATATTCTCTATATTTCTCCATTTGTCCTGTTGTTTTTTTAGCTCCTAAGTATTGTTTCCATTCCATTTTCTTCTCTCTTATTTTCTCTTTGACTTCCTCTGTCCACCAAGGTGTCCTCTTTCTCTTGTTCCCAAGTCGGACTTCACCACATGCTTCTGCAGCAGCTGTCTTTATGATGTCCTTGAATTTAAGCCAGAGGGTTTCTAAGTCATTAGGTTGTTCTTCTGTGTTGCTCCCCGTTGCAGCAATAAGCCCCTGATATCTCGTCTTAATTTCTGGCTCTCTCAGCTTGTAGGTCTTAATGCTCATTTCTCCCGTTCGTTTACTTAGTTTCTTGCGTGATGTTGGGCAGTTCCTAGGCTGAGCAACTCTTTCAGTTGTTCACTTCCAATCTCTGGCCCCCTCCAGACTCCAGCATCCCGGACATATTTGAATGAGCTCTTCCTAACAATGGCATAGTTGATCACTCACTTCTCATTCTTTGTTGGTTCACATCTAGTGAATGCATGTATGCGCTTATGGGGGAACTTTGTGTTTGTAATTATCAGATTCTGCTCACTGCAGAATCTAAGGAGTCGCTTTCCATTGTCATTTCTTTTTGGTTTTTGGCCACAATGCAACCCACTAGAGGTGGGCAAATCGACACACTCCGCTGTTTTGAGACATTCGGCTCAGTGATTTAAACTGTGTCGACACACTGTTTCGACACAATGGCACAACGGCACTTTTGCCCATATCGGGGAGAAAGAAGTCTCTAATAGACAGTATACATTAATATACATGAACTGTGTGGGTCAATCTCCTCTGTTTTTTGTTGCGCGCTACTTACGTGTGTGAAAATCTATGTCGTTTCGTGTGACCACAATTAAATATTTTTACACAAGTCTTCATTATGATGAAATAAAACGGAGATATGATGATAGCTGTGTAGTATATGTGAAAATAATAAAAAAAACAACAATAATAATAACAGTAATAATAACACATGATATCAAATTAGAGTAAGCTAGTTTTGGTAGACAATGATTCAAATCCACACCGAGTACACAGATATCAGCAGAGCTAATAAAGTGTCCATTACATTTATACGAACACACGGACACTTTCAACTTTAGCATAGTGCCTAAAACATTGACAACTGCAGCACTGAAACAATTTCCAGTGTCTATAACTTCTCAGCAAAAATAATATCACTTGTAAAATCAAGTCATCATAACACATCCCTGAAAAATTTGACATGTTTGATATTCCATACTAATGTTCCGGACGGTTGACTCCAATTTTACAAAGGCCCACGGAAGGTGAGACAGAGAGACAGTGTGTCTCTGCAAAACAGCGAGGCAGACAGGAACTGAAACTGTTTCGAAACAACAAGCAGGCTGTGTTTCGAATCTTTCGGACTCAACGCTGTTTCGAAGCATTGTTTCGACACACACACACACAGTAGCCATCTCTACAACCCACGCCCCCTTTAGCTCTTTCAGATGTGGGTACACCACTGTAGAGCAGCGTGTCGCCATCGAGATCCATGACTTCTTGTCCTTTTTTCTTTGTTTCCGTTATAGCCAGGATTTCTAGTTTTGCTTTCCTCATCTCTTCCCCTTGCTCCTCTTCTTTTCCATTTATACTTCTTGTGTTCCAAATTCCATAAGTCGTAGTCCGTAGTCCGTTCCAGTTCGTCGCCTTTAGAATCAGTCCGGTTCTCTCTCTTGTAGTTCTCGTAATCAAAAGTTTAAAGCAAACAGGTAATTGGCCTGTTGTGTCTTTGCATGGGGGAGGGGCTGCCTCCTTACGGTCTCCATGCAGGCCGTCCTCCTCCTTTTTCAGCCGGGCTTGGAACCGGCCTAGGCGGAGTTTTTCTAGGTTCTCTCTATTCTAAATGTCTTCCGGCCTAACTTGTATGGAAGCCACACAAGGTTTGATGATATCATGGGTTCATGTGTGCCATAACTGATGATGTCATTGGTTTTTTTGCCTGGTGTTTATTTTTACCAAATAGTCATTCTTAAGTACTTTACTATAATTCTAATAGTTGTAGCGACGTAGTAGGTCATACGGTTTCATCCTACATTGAATACCATGGACTTACCTAATGAAAAACATAATACAGTAAAACAGTTTTAACAAAACACAGCTTACTCTATGATACATAATAAAAGTAATAAGAATACAGTCAATCCTCGCTATTCACGGGGGGTTAGGTTCCTTGAAAACCCCGTGAATACGGAAATCCGCGAATACGAAACCATTGATCCTATGGGAAAAGGGGAGTTAGGTTCCCTGAAAACCCCGTGAATACGGAAATCCGCGAGTACGAAACCATTGATCCTATGGGGAAAAGGGGTTAGGTTTTTTGAAAACCCAGCGAATAATGAAATTCGCGAATACGGAACCATCAATCCTATGGGAAAAGGGGGGTTAGGTTCCTTGAAAATCCCGTGAATAAGGAAATCCGCGAATACGGAACCAATGAACCTATGGGAAAAAAGGGGTTAGGTTCCTGTTCACCACACACGTTTGCTACCGATCACCATAAACTCACGATTTCATGTACCCTTCTTGTAAAAAACAGCTTGTTTATTATACTGTGCATTTTATAAATGTATTTTATACACTGTTTTGCTTGTAATAGTACAGTAAGTACAATATTTTGGTGTACCAATACTCAGGGAGGTAGCCTTTATCCTCGATGAGCTGAAACAGGTATTTTTTAAATACTGCGCGGTAGGCGTCTCGAAATTTTTTGCCTGCTGCGCATGTCCGCGAATGGCAGAAATGGGTTACACTTTATCTCGCGCGAATGAGCGAATTCGCAAATACGGAACACATAAATAGCGAGGATTGACTGTATAAATATCTAATAATAGATATTTTACGCGTTGATAAATCCTTAATAATAATATAAACTCCTTATATGTTGCTGTTAGAGGGCGCCACGGTAGCTAAAACGCTAAACAGTCATTTAAATTGTCTGCAGATGCTAAGAGTTACAAACATTGGCTTTAATTATTCTACAGTCACTGTTTTAACGAGTAAAAAAATCTCGTAAATTAAGTGAAGCACAACCAGAACTAAATAAATAACTGATTCATAGATTTGGGGAAAATTAATTAAATACATCAATACATATATTACCGTCTATCTATCATCTGAAGTTATGAATCAAAATTACTCGTATAACATTAAATCGAAATCCATAAGGCCCGAGTGAACGCGCGTGCGTACACACATACAGTCTCATACACAATGTTTTCAGTTTTTTGTTTTGGTTCAAGAAATTTGTTTTAATTTATAGAATAAGTGTGAATAATTAATACGGTTAAATATACACAATTATAATTTTTAATTAATTGATGTACAATATATAAAAAAATGATTAGAAATGCTGTTATCAGTAAGCAAATGCTAGCATTTCAGAACACACCAGACCAAAAAATCATTTATATTTGGACATACGTCCTTACATAACCGACAGAAAAAATAATCATTTAAAATATTATCTACAGCTATAGACTCAACTTACAAACCATCAGGGGCTGAGCAGAATATTTTCATCCATTAAATTACACTGACAAACAACATTTTTCTTTCTTATATAAGAATAAGTGTTCTTAGGTCAGTTTCTTGCGCTGATTTCAAATCTGAAATCCGTTTATCTCTATCACGTCGGGTTCTTAAGATATTTGTGAATAAATATATTTTTGGGAAACCGTTATTTGCTCCGTTTCATTTTTACTATATAACTTATTAAAAATTAATAAAAAGCAACATAATTCTACTTTTTATACTGCTAAAAGATGCATGTCATATGTTACGCGATTTTTCAAATAGTTACTGTATTTTGAAATAATTCTGAGCAAAATATGGCTTCTAGAAGTTGTAGAAATTCGGCTGATCTGTTCTGTTACGTGTGCGGATATTTTACCGATCGTGTTGACCAGAAAAACTTTACACCATTACTAAAGAAAGCATATGAACTTTATTTCGATTCGAAAGTTGATGATGCAAATAAATCTTGGAAGCCAAATGCAGTTTGTTCGATACATTGGCAGGTTGGTTACGAAAATCGCCGAAGCATAAGTCGATGCCTTTTGGAGTGCCAGTAATATGGCGTGAACATACAAATCACACTACTGATTGTTACTTCTGCTTGACAAATATCCATGGTTTCACTTTTAAAACTAGAAAGTCTGTGGTTTATTCAAATATTGAATTGGTTTCGAAACCAGTGCCTCATGATCCAATCACGTGTCCGATCCAAGTACCACCAGAACATAATCCGTTGGACGTGAATGAACCATCAGAAAGTGATAGTTTACCTGCTTTAGAAACTAATTCTGACTCCGATTACATACCGGTGAATGATTCTTCTTCTTCCGTCCTTAGCCACCGACCGTCAACGCAGTCAGTGGCCATTACGCCTAGTGGCGTCTTAGGGCAACAGCAGATAGGTTTTCTTTGCCATTGTTTCCCATCACGCCTATTGGCGTCTTTAGGGCAACGGCAAATCAATCCATTTGCTGTTGTTTCCGTAATCGAAGTGACTGGCAAACGGGTGATCAGCCCGTTGGTCGGTGAATGAATGATGGTGTTTACTTAATTAACCATTCAGGACTTTCAGATCTAATACGTGATCTCGCTCTTACCAAAGGACAAGCGGAATTACTCGGTTCGCGACTCAAAGAATGGAATCTTTTAGCGCCCAATACTCCGATATCTAAATTTCGTCATAGACACAGAGAACTTGTTCAAAATTTTGAGATGGATGATGACATTTGCTATTGCAAAGATGTAAACGGTCATGAGCACATAGTCAACGAATGGCGATTTTTCATCGATTCTTCCAAGACTAGTCTAAAAGCCGTGTTATTGCATAACAGAAATTTATTTTCATCAATTCCAGTCGCCTACTCTGTTCATATGAAAGAAACTTATGACAATATGGCTATACGTTTGGAAAAAATAAAGTACAATGACTACCAATGGCGGATTTGTGGAGACCTAAGGTCATTGCAATTCTCACGGGCATGCAGACTGGGTATACTAAATTTTGTTGCTTCCGATGTGAATGGGACAGCCGCAACAGACAGGAACATTATGCAAGAAAGGTGTGGCCTATCCGGGATCGTATGCAGCTCGGGTATAAAAATGTAATACACGAGCCATTATTTAACAAAGACAGCTTCATTTTACCACTGTTACATATAAAGTTGGGGCTCATGAAGAATTTTGTAAAAGCGTTAGATAAAACGAGCAAAGCTTTCACTTATCTTCGAGAAAAGTTTCCGCAAGTTAGCGATGCAAAGATAAAGGAAGGTATCTTTGTAGGACCTCAGATTAGGAAAGTTATTGCAGACAAACAATTCGAGAACTTGTTACATGGTAGTGAACTTCGCGCATGGATGGCATTCAAATCGATTGTCGATAACTTTCTGGGAAATCACAAATCTGTTGACTATGTTGCATATTGTTAAGCAGTGCATAGATGCATACAGAATTATAGGCTGTAACATGTCCCTCAAAATCCATTTGCTCGATTCGCATCTTGACTTTTTCCCTGACAACCTTGGCGAAGTCAGCGATGAACATGGAGAACGATTCCATCAAGATATCGCCGTAATGGAGTCACGTTTTCAAGGACGGTGGAGTGTGACCATGCTTGCCGATTATTGTTGGATGCTTCATCGCGATGTACCACATGCCATTCACCGACGAAAGTCGACTGCAAAGAAATTCAAGCCTACATAACTGTTATACTTCTTGTACGAATGATGTTGTAATACTGTATGCGTTGTTAAAAAACTTCAATTGCGTTTTTCTAGAGATCCCGACCTGATAGAGAGAAACGGTTTGCAGATTTAAAAACAGCGCATTAAAATTGACCAGAAAAACATAGAAATGTTAGAGAAAGAAAAAAAAAGTTTTTTTTTGTTAGTCAGTGTTATTTTTAAAAGTATGTCGCTTCCCGTTCACTACTTGCGACCATCAGATGGGTGCTTCTTCCCTTACCGTCGCAATTTCATTGGCTGCATGATAGAAATCATTCTTCGCTGATTTTGTTTGTTTGTTTTGTATGTGTGTTTTTTGTTGTTGTTGTTTTTTATCAGTCTTCATAGATACTTTTATATTTGTTCTGTCTTAACTCCGTACAATAGCTTCCAAAGCCTACACTGTTTACTGTTATTTTTTCTGCAATGTCATCAACCTCTAGCTCCTATCTTGCATATCACTAAAGCTGTTCGACGGTCACAATACAATATCACTATAGCTGTTCGACGGTCACAATACAATATCACTAAAGCTGTTAGACCGTCACAATACAATATCACTAAAGCTGTTAGACCGTCACAATGCAGTATCACTAAAGCTGTTAGACCGTCACAATGCAATATCACTAAAGCTGTTAGACCGTCACAATACAATATCACTAAAGCTGTGCTACTGTCACAATACAATATCACTAAAGCTGTTAGACCGTCACAATACAATATCACTAAAGCTGTTAGACCGTCACAATACAATATCACTAAAGCTGTGCTACTGTCACAATACAATATCACTAAAGCTGTTAGACCGTCACAATACAATATCACTTAAAGCTGTGCTACTGTCACAATACAATATCGATAAAGCTGTTAGACCGTCACGATACAATATCACTAAAACGGTGCCACTGTCACAATACAATATCACTAAAGCTGTTCGACCGTTGTAATACAATATCACTAAAGCTGTTCGACCATCACAATACAATATCAATAAAGCTGTTCCACCGTTACAATACAATAGCACAGAAAGCCAGGCATGCCGGGGTGTCCTTTTTTATTAATTATTTTAGTTTTTCCCATAATGACGGTTAAGCTTGTTTCAAAATCAGATCTCATTCTAACCATTTATTTAAAATCAAAATAGCACTGTATCTGTCGAGTTTGAAATCTCTTAGACACTCAAAATTTCTATGTTCCCCTCATTGCTGAAACTTTACACGCAGCTTCCTTTGTTTATTATATTGTAATATTTCTTGACCAGCATGAACCCAGCCGATGTGATATGATAACTAAAACACTGTAATAAGAATAATCCATTCTGTTGTTATATTCTGTATAATAAATCCATTAAAGTTAAAGTTTTAAAGTAGAGAAAATAATGAACTGAGAATATAAATTGTGTTTTGTATTTAAAGTGGCTGGTGTCAGATGGTGAATAGTATTGTGCCATTTAATCAATGTGTTTCTTCACACAGCTTATCACCAAGTCATTTGTCTTCAACACATCTCTAGAAGTGACCAATGTTCTTGTGAACTTTACATTTTGGTGTTTAGACTTTTCAAAGTATATTTTATTTAAAGATTAATTTTACTGGGCAGAAGCGATAACCTTTCTCAGAACTATTTCTCAGTTATGACTTAAAATCATAAAAGAAGTACCGGGGGAAAAAAACGAAATTTTAGGGATCCAGTTTTATTATTGTTAAAACATGCAATAAAGAACAGAAAATAAATGTTAGTACAATGTTATTGTTAAGCAGAATCGACGTCATTGCAATCCGGGCAAACCCATAGGTGCTCAGTGTCCCGCAGCAAATGTCGAAGGGTATGAATGCTAATTGTTCCTGTTGCGCACTGGTTGTATACACGGCGAATGCGTCCTCTCATGCATCCATCCCTGCTGGTCTTACGTTTGATGCCAAATTCCAGCAATCTTAGCCTTGATGATCCATCGATTGCAGTGTCATTTTCTAAAGACGAACATGAATCGCCATCAGTATTTCTTCAGTATCCATGGCCAATGCACCTTTTATGGGTGCTCTTGAAGCTAGTCTCAGCTCTTTCATTGCCACGTACCCCGGCATGACCAGGACAGTAGATCCATATCAGTTCTTGAAGATTCGATGCGTCTATGGAGGTTTTCCATTCATGTCGAAGCCAACCATTTTGGACCTTTCGAAGCATGGATTGTGAGTCTGATAAATAACTGCCTTTGTTAATAAAGTCTCAGACAGCCATCTTAAGGAGCAGTAACTGCCTCTACCTCCATTATCATGCTGGAGGTTGGTACCATGTAAGCCCCGCTATGTTCAGCGACGGTTCTGCCCTTTACTTTAGCAGAGAAGCCCCACCCCAATTTATTACATCAGATTACAGATCCATCAGTGTACACAATGTCATCATCATACCCAGCATTATCATTTACAAGCTGATCAACTTCCAGCTCTGCTCTCCCATTGGCCCAAGTTCTGCATTCTCTACCAAGGCTGATGATGACTTGCTGGTAGTTCATCCAGCTCTAATCTGACTTACTCCACTCTTCTCCCTTGAATACACTTTCAACTGGGGTCACCTGTTTAATAGTCTCCTCCGCCTGCGTCATCCATGACATCCCCCTCTTTATTCTCGCTCCTTTGATGTTAGCTATGTTCCCATGCAGGGGATGCCTTTTGTCTGTGGTTACAGGCATATACGCTTTTACCTGGGCCATCGTACATCTGGATCTAATTGACAGCAATCAAAGCATGGGCTGCATCATCACAACAGGGGTATCTCGCGTGCAGCCCAAGATTGTACGCATCCCTTTGTTTTGAATGCGTTCCAGTCGTTCACACTGTGATATTGACAGCGTGAGTATTCCCAGACCATACTCGATTACAGACAAGACGATTGCATAGAATAAAAGTGGCTGCCCAGTTATCATTAATCAATAATTCGTCACATTGTTCACAAATGTATATGTTTTATAAACTTTTTCTTCTTCTTCGTACACTCTCAGACGTCAACCTGAATAAGTTCAAAGAAAGCAGTAGTCAGCTTGAGGCTATTTATATCTCCGTAGAGCTTTTCCAGCAATGGTACGGGTGACGCGCCATTTGTGCTTTCTCTGTTCCTAATGTGTTTCAAAAAGCCTTTGATAGTCTACACCGCCCATCATTGTGGAAGATACTTACAATCTATGGTTTTCCAACAGAATATGTGAATATAATCAAAGCGCTATATGACAATGCAAGATGTTGTGTTAGAGCAAATAAAGGGAATACAGAATGGTTTACAGTAGAAACAGGGGTGAAACAAGGCTGTATTATGTCACCACTACTTTTTGGAATAGCTATTGATTGGGTTATGAGAAACTATACCCACAATGAACAATTAGGTATAAAATGGACAAATGGAAAATTCCTGGGGAACCTGGATTTCGCAGATGATGTAGCATTCTTAAGTTCAACACCAAGACAATCCCAAGAAGCAATAAATAATTTGTGTCATCTCTCGGTTAAAATAGGTCTCCAAATAAATGCCTCTAAAACTAAAGCTATGAACTTTTCTAACGAGACCTTTGATATCATCTTGAACGGGGAAAAACTACAGAAAGTTGAAAGTTTCAATTATTTAGGCAGTAAAATGACTCAGGATGGTGACACAACAAGAGAAATCCATACTAGAATTGCTTTGGCAGCTAGCGCCTTCAATAGATTATCTAACATTTGGAAATTACGATCAATGAATATACATACCAAGCTTCGTCTGTTTAATTCAAATGTTATCTCAGTGTTAACATACGGCTGTGGGAGTTGGAAAATAACAAAATCATTGGAGAACAAGCTGAATACATTCGAGAACAAATGTCTTAGAAAACTCATGAACATCAGTTGGAAAGAATTCAAGACTAATCGACAAATAAGAGAAGACTCTAGGCAGAAATATGTCTCCGACTATATAAGGAAAAGACGATGGTCATATATCGGTCATGTCCTACGAATGCAAAACAACAGAATACCACTACAGGCGCTCACTTGGGTTCCTGAGGGTAAGAGGAAAAAAGGAAGACCAAAAGAAACACTCAGAAGAACAATAATAAGAGAAGGAAGAACGTTGGGCCTAAATAATGTGCAAGAGCTAAGAGGAGTGGCGTCACAACGAACAACCTGGAGAGCACTGGTTTCTGCCTTATGCGCCGTGTTTGGTGCTTAAAGAATTTATTATTATTATTAATGTGTTTGGCATCTTTACAGTAGATGTTCAGCAGTTATTTTATCGGTGCCACAGTCACACTCATCAGTAGTTTCTATCTTTAGCTTGTTGAATAAATGATATCCCAATCTGCTGGGATCCGTGCTGAGCCTGAAGTTTATCACTTCTGCTGAGCTGATATCAGTACTGCGTAAACGATAATGGTAACTGGCCATTCGCTTTAATTCTACACAATAGAATTCATGGAATAGATCTTTCTTTTCTTTTGTTTTCTTTTTTAAGAGCATTTGGTAATAATAATAAAATTCTTCAGTGTTTTTAACCTTGCTTGTTCTCAAGTATTGCACGGGTATAATTCTCCTTGTATTGTACGGGTATATTTCTCCTTGAACTGCACGAGCATATTTCTCCTTGTATTGCACAGGTATATTTATTTTTCTATTGCACGGGTATATTTCTCCTTGTTTCAGACAAATCCCAAATGGCCCTAAAAGAATACAGCTAGTTTAGAACTCAAGTGAATATGATTTTAAAAAGTATTAGGAAAAAAAAGCATTTTAAAATCTGTGACTGAACCTATATAAAACAATATCAATGTAAGCTTGTGTTATTTGTCTTGAAGTTCTATAACTTCCTCATACTCCGAGTCTTTATTTTGTCCCTTCTTTCTCTTCATGTTGTCGAGCTTCTGCCTTAGCTGTAGACCTTGTCTTTCCTTGTCCTGTGCGAGCCTGAAAGCAAAAAAAAATATTTATATTATTTTGATGATGTGTCAAATGAGCATTTTCATCATCTTCTTCTTTAAGTACCATACCTAGTAGCATAGGAGATCATGTCTCTCCATAGCTTCCTATCTCTAGTGCAATTTATCCATTCTGTTGCTGACTTCTTTCCAAACTCCGATGTCAAACTGTCCTGTATTTGTTCTCTTTGTCTTCTCTGTCTCTCTGTCCTTCCGAATTGTCAGTTATCACGAAATATTCCAGCTTTGCTCCTATCAAAACATGCCCATAGAACAGAGAATTGTTTCTTTCTAGCTTGTGAAATAATTTTCCTTTAATGCATTGGCCTCTTTCAGGACATCCTCATTACTCTTTTTGGCTGGCCATTGTATTTTTAATATTCTTCTGTAAAACCACATCTCTGTGGCCTCTAGTGCTTTTTCTTCCTGTTTACTAACTGTCCATGACTCACTCCCATATGCCAGGATTGGTTGTTTATAAGACTATATAAGCATTATAAGAAGAATATAAATTAAATAATGTACATGTCATGTCTATGAATATTATTAATTCAACACAAGAGTTTCGGGGATTCTTGTGTATTACCATATTTTGTAACTTCCATTTTAGTTGGCTCTGGGATTTTTTTTTACTTTTTATGCACGAATATGTTTTGTTTTAGATTGATAAACAGTACTGAAGGCAAGAAGTTGTGGACAGACATGATCACCTATACCAGTAGGCATTGTATTTGAAGAAGTTTTTTTTTCTTCACTTATTTTGTACAATGAAATTTTTGTCAACATTATGGTTTTCCATGAAAAGATTACCTTTTTTTTTTAAACAGAAAGGCCCCCCACTTTCTATTTTAGATCAGAACGCTTTATTTTCAGTCTTCCGCTAATCACATGTTGTCCAACAAAGCTTGCGTATTATTACCTGTACTTACTTACTTACTTAGTCGTTCCCCTTCTACCGTGAGGTGTAGAGGTTTGGAAGAGAGAGCGCCAGACTATTCTATCGGCTGTCTTCCTCCTGGCCTGGTTCCATTCTAGTCCTCGGTCCTTCAAAGATTGTCTAATGTTGTCCTCCCAGCGGACTCTGGGTCGTCCTCGGGGTCTGGATCCTTGGCTCTTTGTTTCCCATGCTTGTCGTGGTAGCCGATCTTCTCCCATTCTGCAGACATGGCCAAACCATCTTAGTTGGGACTGTTCTACTTGGGTCTGTAGGGGGTGGCATTTTAGGCCTTGACGTATCGTCTGGTTGCGTACCATGTCTCTTCTTGTTACTTCAAACACCTTCCTCAGATACCTCATTTCTGAGGTTTGGATCTGGCTTTTATGGGTTGTAGTCATTGCCCATGACTAGCATCCATATGTCAAGACTGGGACATAGGTGGAGCGGTATACAGCCATCTTCGTTTTCTTACCAACCTCTCTCTTGCTGAGGAATCCTCGATTTATGTCCTGAAAAAGTCTCCCAGCTGCTGCTTTTCGAGTGGCCAACTCTTCTTTGATGCCTCCCTTTCGGTCTATAATAGCTCCGAGGTATTTAAAGTGGTCGACCTGCTCCAGGACCTGTTCTCCCAGCTTAATCTGATGTCTTCTTTCTTCTCGTGATATCACCATGGATTTTGTTTTAGAGCTGCTTATGGCCATCCCTCTCTTCTCCAGTTCTTCCTTCCAAACTTGCAGGTTGGATTGGAGATGTGCCTCTGATTTAGCAATCAGGGCAACATCATCAGCAAATGCCAGCTCTGAAATATAGACCTGTCTCATCTTCCAGTACCCCACTGAATACTTTCTTGTTCTCTCCTTACATGCCTTGATGACATCGTCCATAAGGAGTATGAAGAGGTAAGGTGATAGGATATCAACTTGTCTTACACCAGTGGTGGTCCTGAACTCTTCTGACTTATGGTTTGCTGTCCTCACATAATTTCTGCAAGACTTGTAGAAGCTCTGTATAGCATGAATCAGAGGTGCTGGAATATTCTTCCTTGCCAAACAGTACCAAAGCTTGCTCCAAGGGACCCTGTCAAACGCCTTTTCCAGATCTATGAAACAAAGATGGATCTCTCTCTCTTATACTCAAGGGCCTTTTCACTCAGCTGTCTGAGTGTGAAGATTAGGTCTTGAGTACTTCGGTTTGCTCGGAATCCGCACTGGACCTCATCCAATTGTGGCTCAGCTAGGCGTCGGAGTCTCTGCTCTAGGATTCTAGAGTAGATTTTTCCAGGGACACTGAGAAGGGATATGCCTCTATGGTTTCCACACTGTCGATTGTCACCCTTTTTGAAAACTGGTGTTATGATGGCGATCTCCCAATCCTTTGGTATGGTCTTGTTGCACCATGCTGCCTGTAGGACCCTTAGGAGTAACAGGTCGCCTGATGCTCCCATGTATACTGTTCAAAAAAAGAAACGCATAGCTACTGAAGGCACACACATAGCCATAATTTTGACATTCAATAACTTTTTTAATATAATGAGTTAAATGTTCAAATTGCACACAAGAATACCTTAGGGTTTAACCAATCAATTGACAGTTGTTTTGCATCTGAGTCACTAGAGTTTTTTGGCGTACGGGTTTTCCCGTTAGTATGGTGTGTGGCCTCCTCTTGCATCGATCAACGACTGGCATCTCCTGGGCATGGATGCGATCAGACGTCTGATGTGGGCCTGTGGGATGGCTGCCCACTCTTCCTGGAGTGCCTGGAACAGATCACGAAGATTGGCTGGAGCAACGTCTCGGCGACAAACACGTCTATGCAGCTCATCCCACAGGTGCTCAATCGGACTCATGTCTGGAGACAGGGATGGCCAGGGAAGGGTGAGAATGTTGTTGGCAGTTAGGAACTGCGTGGTCAACCGTGCGCAATGGGATCTGGCGTTGTCCTGTTTAAACACAGACCTTTGGGCAGCCAAAAGTGGAAGGACATGGGGTCGAAGAATTTCATTGGCGTATCGTTGCGCATTCAAGCCTCCTTCAATGTGCACCAATTGACTCCTTCCGTTGTAACTGATCATTCCCCACACCATCGCACCTCCACCACCGTGCGGCAGAGCTTCATAACGCAATTTTGGGCAAAACGTTCATTTCGCCTACGGTAGACTCTACGCCGTCTATCATGACGCTGCAACAAAAAGAAAGATTCGTCACTAAACCAGACACGTCTCCATTGATTGTCAGCTGCCCAGGGACCAATGCTGGATGGCCCAAAGAAGTCGATTTTGGCGATGGCGGCGCGTAAGGACAGGTCCTCGGTGAGGTCGTTGTGCCCAAAGTCCAGCGTCGTGCAGTCTATTCCGGACAGTTTGATCAGACACGTAACGTCCTGTAGGCAGTTGAGGAAGCTGTTGTAAACCTGTCTCTGAGGTGACGAAGCCGAATAAAGCGATCCTCCGCTGCTGTTGTCACTCTGGGTCGTCCCCTGCGATGCCGGTCTTCAACTGAGCCAGTGGCTTGGAACCGGTGCCAAAGTCGACTGATGGTACTCTGATGCACGTTTAGATGCGTGGCAACCTGACTTTGACTTTCACCTGCATGCAGTCGGCCAATAGCAATGTTCCTTAAATTTATCGATAGAGACGCCATAAATGTCTGCTTGAAAATGAACTGAATTTTGTGTGTGTAGCATTATCCTTTTATAGGATTTCAGTTGCGTAGTCAGTGAATAGTGTTCACCCCAAATTTTGTTGCTTTCACGTGCGCGCAACATGAGCTGTGGTCAAAAATTGCGTCATAAACACTATTGACCACTGCGTTGTAACGATTACAAAAACGAACGCAATTCAGGTCAACACGTGCATTTGACACTGTAAAGAACATTTGAGGCTGGTTTTTATATACCCTAGCACCAAATTTTACTTACAAACTCATAAAAACGCGCCCTCGGATAGCTATGCGTTTCTTTTTTTGAACAGTATACTTAACCATTTCTGGTGTTATACCATCATGCCCTGCTGCTTTGCCCATCTTGATTTTCTCCAGTGCTGCCTTCAGTTCCTCCATCTTTATGTCATCTTCATCACCATTGGTTTCCTCTTCTGTGCTAGTGGTTATCATTTCTGATGTTTGACCTTGCTCACCATCAAGGAGTTCTGAGAAATATTCTTTCCATCTTTCCATTACTTCCTTCGGGGCAGTAAGCAATTTGCCTTGCTTGTCCTTTATAAATTTGAGAGGGCATTGTTTTTCCTTCCTCATGTTCTTTAGGGTCTTATAGAACAATTTCTGGTTTTCTTGTGCATCTTTTTCTAGCTTTTCTCCAAATTCTTCCCAGGACTTCTGTTTTGCTGCTAGCACTTTGTTCTTTACTTCTGTTCTGAGTGTCACATATTCTCTATATTTTTCCATTTGTCCTGTTGTGTTTTTAGCTCCTAAGTATTGTTTCCATGCCATTTTCTTCTCTCTTATTTTCTCTTTGACTTCCTCTGTCCACCAAGGTGTCCTCTTTCTCTGGTTCCCAAGTCGGACTTCACCACATGCTTCTGCAGCAGCTGTCTTTATGATATCCTTGAATTTAATCCAGGAGTTTCCAAGTCATCAGGTTGTTCTTCTGTGTTGCTCACCGCTGCAGCAATAAGCCCCTGATATCTGGTCTTAATTTCTGGCTCTCTCAGCTTGTAGGTCCTAATGCTCATTTCTCCTGCTCGTTTACTTGGTTTCTTGCGTGATGTTGAGCAGTTCCTAGGCTAAGCAACTCTTTCAGTTGTTCGTTTGATTGTTAGCAGGTAGTGATCACTTCCAATCTCTTGCCCCCTCCAGACTCTTGCATCTCGGACATATTTGAATGAGCTTCTCCGAACAATGGCATAGTCGATCACTGACTTCTCATTCTTTGTTGGTTCACATCTAGTGTATGCATGTATGCGCTTATGGGGGAACTTTGTGTTTGTAATTATCAGATTCTGCTCACTGCAGAATCTAAGGAGTCGCTTTCCATTGTCACTGAGAGTATCTTCTCCATATCTTCCGATAACTCCACTCCATCTAGCATGGTCATTTCCAACTCTGGCATTAAAATCTCCGAGCATGATAACTTCATCTAGGCAGTCATCCACTGTCCTTTGAAGCAGCTCGAAGAATTCCTCCTTGACCTCTGCTCTCTCATCCTCATTTGGCCCATACACTATGACCAGGTTGACTATGGTTTCTCCTTATTACCTGTAAAGTGAGTGAAATATCTGCTACTCACACTTTGTCAGACAAACCTTCTGTATGATTGTTAAGGTTAAAAAGGGAGGTGATACTTTGTATATGGGTTGGTCACAGTAAATTAAGGGTTACATCACTTGAAGACTTGATTAACGGTAAAATTGGGTGAACAAATATATGATAGAGGTCATAGGGTACAGATAGCGTCATGAGCGCGGTTCTGTATTGTTACAACTGTAAATAGTTCGCACGGCTAATTCGTGGAAGGGACTGAGCGGTGGTGAACTGCGAAGTCCCGTGACTGATTAGGCGGGAGTTTTTGTGACCGCTAGCATTCGGGTGGAAAGTGTTGACGGAGGAAGTCAACCTTGGTTTTTTTCTAAGTGTGTGGTCCCGACCAGTGTTCGGTGAAAATGGTATAGTGTTTTTCAATGTGTGTCTCGGTGGAGACTTTTTGAACAGGCCTGTATCTGAATCTTCTTCCTGCATATGTATTCTTCCATGTGTTAGATTATTGGAGGATGGTATGTATTAATATTTATGACTGCAGTGGATGCAGCTTATGAGACATTTTTGTGAAGGAGATTAGGCCATATATAGAGTCTGGGAGGAAGACATGACTGTTTAGGCCATATGTATAGTCTATTTAGGCGCTATGAAGAGTCCGAGAGGTAAAGAGACTACTTGGTGGCCAAGACTGGTTTTATCTTCTGTTCCAGTCATTTTGGAATTTAAAACCCGCAAAATTCGCGTTGAAAGGATAAGATTACAAGGAGGCTGTGTTCAGGCATAATATTCAGAACGTAACGTTCACCTATTCATTTATTATGGCTCTGTGTGGGCGTATACATACATATAAAATAGACTTAGGAATGTCAGCTAGCATTTGTTGATGAACAGCATTATCAGTAGTGGGCCAACTTTTCGGACGTAAGGCTCATGATTTCACGTGGTAAGATTGTTTCTACCAGACCTTGACCTGTATTTAGTGTGCCCTGTGTGTGGCGTATGCACTATCAAGTTCTCTCAGCTGTGACAGTAGTTAGCCTTGTGTGGGCGGAGCTTCGATTTAGAACCAGGTCAGCTTTACCTGTGTTATGTCGTCTTCTATGCCTACGGACTAGTATTCATTTGACAATAGGAAAGAGTGGACTAGTGTCATTTTAGGAACAGATGATTATGACACATTATTCCAGCCTAAATGAGTCGGCAGTAAAACACTTCAAGCCTGTATTGACACCTGCATTGCTTACAGACAGTTTGGTGCCGCTGGTAACCTTTGATCGGTAACACGGTGATGTGTCTAATTTGTACATGCTTTTTGGTGACATACTTGCAGCATTCAAGTTTCAGCATTCAAGTACCAGAAGTGACAGTTAACGACGAGTTCAGAGCTGTTCCTGTAACTATCAACAAGGGAGTGTGCTTATGGTGTGTTGTCTGATGCTCATCAGTGGTAACAGAGAAAGAACAAGACCGTTTTCTACTTACAAGATAAGTGGTTTTATATTTGAAAACTGTGTCTCTGTATGATGTTGTCAAGCCTTCCAATATCATTATTTATGCTATTGAGTATTTCATGTTAATAGCGTATTGTCATGAGATTTAATGCATAATTGATTAATGGCTATGTAACTTAATCTTATAAGAATTATAAGTGGTTTATAAATTTTGTACACTTAGTGATTGAATCACCATGGACTGTGATACAGATCCAGAAGATATGAGGCCTATACTAGAGTTTTTAGCTAATGAAGCTGAATATGGCGAGGGATTAAAAGGCCCAGCACTAGATAGACACGTTGTGGGTGGTTTTTTGTTTAATGCTGTACAAGCTATAAAGTTTTTTACTGATGATAACCCTCATTCAAATCCTGAAATGATCATGGCTAGAGATTTGGCAAAGTTGTTAGAATGTCTACGTCCGATGGTGTATGATTATACTCGGGCTAGACACAATTATATGCATAATATTATACACAATATAATCTGCAACGACATGCAGGATGATAACAAAGAGGAATTAGAAGAGAAGGAGCGGATGAAGAACAACAAGCGAATTTCCCTACAACAAAGAGAAAATTGTTTGCAGGATATTGCTGAGAAGAGAAAACTACAAGAAACAGTATCTAAACTCACAAGTGATTTGCATAAATCAAACTTGGAGCTTTCTAGTGTGAAAACAGCATTAGAATCTGCGTGCAGTAGAGTAAAAGACTTGGAAACACAGATTGCACATAATCAAGGTAAAATTAGTAATCTCAAGCAGGAGATTGAAAATAAGAGAGAAATGTATGAGAAGTTGAAGATTGATAGCAATGTAAGTGAGAAGAAGTATATAGATATGCTTCATGATGTGTTGGATGAGAACAATATTCTCAGTCACCAACTGAAAGAAAAGAATAATGTATCTTCCGAGAAGATTAATGAGTTGAAGCAACAAGCTGCTAAAGTTGATGGACTTCAGGCTCAGGTAGCCCTACTTCAGCCACAGATAGAAGAGGTGCAAAAGAAGAGATTAATAAAATTGGAACCACAGAGGAGAACAATTAAGGAAAAGGATGATAAGCAGAGGTTAGAAGAGTTAACGGTGCAGAGAAAGAAAATGGTTAAGATTGAGAAGTTACTTACAGAAGAAAGATGTAAAGTTATGACATGTAATAACTTAAATAAGAAACTAAACCAAGAGATTACTGAATTGAGTACAAGGGTCAATGGTTTAGTGGATGTTGTTTTAGGCATCAAAGATTTGTCTACTGTTAAGGTTGACAATAGTAGACAGAAGGTTGTTTATAAACAAGCAAAGAGCCTGCCCTATACACTCTTAGCGAATTCGAAAATGGAACATGATGGACTTAAATCTCGGCGTGGCAGATATAATTTCCCACGTACGGAAGACGCTACGTTGAAGATTAATGGCTATTGGCGTCAGACCAGCAAAGATACTTCATGTGTAATATCTAATTCTGGTAATAAATATAACAAATATCATGTTGGTAACCATAAGGATTTTATGAGTTCCACTGCTTGTCATACACAATATAGGCAGTGTGATACAGCAGATAAGCATGTTAACACAGAAAAGAATAACAACAGTTCTGGTAAAAGAGATAACCATAATGTTAGACAGTACCAGGGAAGCCCATTAAATGGTAGTTTTTCCAGACAGTCTAACAGATCTCAAAAGATTGATTCTGAAGAGTTGAGAAATTATGGTAGGAATAGTTACATTAAAGATTATAAACTTGGTAATAATTATTCTAGGAGTC
Organism: Oreohelix idahoensis; assembly: GCA_024509875.1. Classification (NCBI taxonomy): domain Eukaryota; kingdom Metazoa; phylum Mollusca; class Gastropoda; order Stylommatophora; family Oreohelicidae; genus Oreohelix; species Oreohelix idahoensis. Next base: position 429,668 of record JAMPIV010015047.1, read on the forward strand.
AACAAGATTCATTTACTAGATACTTCTATCCTAGAAGATATGTTAAGCATAGCAATGCTAACTGCAGTTCTAGGCAGAACAAATGGAATGATAAGGGGAATGGTAATAGAGTTAATGACACTCAAAATATTACTACACTTAACCAGGTTAACTGTGTGCAACAAAATCCCAAAGTCATTGGTAGTAAATAAAGTAACAGTAACTATTGATGTCCCAAGTACTACTACTGTTATGTTTTTTGGATTACGAGAGAGAATCTCGTTGTTGTGTATGTCACTTTATTTCAGCCTACTACTGGCGTGATGACCGTCATTTTCGGTCAGGTTGACCCAAGCATCCTGAGTTGTATACTATGTGTGAACGAAGAGTTGGTGACATCATATGAAGACCAGAGGTTTTCATAACCACGGTTATAGGTAATTGTGCGTTTAACCTATCCGTTTTTCAGGATAATCTTACAGTTTATTAAAATGAAGATTTTCATTTGTATTTTTCAAACAGTAGCAGCTGTGCGATAAAGGTCAGCGTGCCTGTTTTTTCCTTTACCTGTGACAGAAATGTTTGTTACCCTACAACCGTGTGTGCAGTCAAGCGTAACCCAGCCAGTTTGTTGACCCTGTATTATTCGATGTCATCCCGTGCGGTACAGAATACTACACTGGAGTTGTAACCTATTTATTTTTTTTTTGGAATTGATTCAAGATTACTACAATGTTTCTTATACTTGATTTTTCTAGGATAATGTATTATTGTATAGTATAATATGATTATATTGTATAATGTTTCATTGGATATTGTGTATGTCCATATTTATGCATTATTTGTACTCTATCTTGTTCTTTACATAATTGTATTGTTGATAAACATTGTACGTATTATTATTGTAATGAATTGTAACATTTCATTTTGTATTGACGTGTCTTTGATTGTTAATTTTTTGTTGTTGATGAAATTATGGATTTTTGTATTTTCATACACTAGTCTGAAGACTATTTCATTTTCTCATATTGTATTTGACCATATGTGATTTGTTGTCAAGATTGGAGCTATAATAGCTGTTACATCAAAACATTGATATGATTCTGCAGGACTAATTGTTGTGATAGTTTTATACATAATGAGATTGTCAGCCCTAAGCACAACTCATTGGTTACGAATATGCGTTAGTCGCTTTCAGAGAATTTTTTGGTTACTAAATTTATTTTTTATTTTTCGTATTGGACTCCATGTGTAGTTAATATATTACCTTATACAGAGGTTATATGAAGTAATTGTTGTGCTGTGGAATGTTATTTTGGATCTAAACTGTATATGTAGAATTGTCAGAGATAGTAGATACTGTTGTTTGTTTGAAGAATTTGGTAGTTTGACTTAAACATTTTTTCATGAGAAATAATGTTATGTTTATATGTGCAAGTTGGTATAATGTTAATAGTGTGGATTTTTGTAGGTGCTCATTTGTGTTTACTTAGAGATGGGAATATATTTTTATGTCTCTCATTTTGTTAAAAGCTCGTTTCACTTTTGATTTGTTAATTAGTGGTTGAAACTTGTAAAAATTTAAAATACTATTTTTATTTAACTTAACGTTAAGAAACTTTTTTGTATTGTAATTTTCAAAATGTATTTGTTTTTCTTTGTGAAAGTATTGTATTTTTTATGTGTCCAGTGCTTAATATATTGATATGTCCACATTTTAAAAAAAAAAAAAAAGAGAGAAAAAGATAATAATTTTTTTTTTCTTTTGAGATTGTGATATTTGTGTTTTTACAAATCACACTTTTTTGTGTGTGATGCCTGTGATATTTCATTTTATTATAAATAAGTGTTGTAATTTGGTTAAACTATTTATTATGCATTATCTAGTTATATCCTTCGTTAGGGTTTAATATATATATATATATATATACTATGTTTTTCTGTTCGATGATTTTCTGTCATGATTGTATTTGTTTTACAATACAATGTTGGTTTAGATAGTTATTAGGATGTATTATTACTTATTCTATACATTCATTTCTTGAATTTTCTTCTGTCTTTTTGGATGATTCTTCGTTTCACTTCATTTCTTTTGAAGCAGTTTATACTTTCGTGATGCTTCTATGTTTCATCTAGATGTCACTTAATTCTATTTGCATATCGTTTACTTCTTACACTTCGTATACTTCCTTCCTTAGGATTGTTATGTTGATTATATGGTTTGGTATGAGGTAGCTATTTATGTCGGTTGTATCTAGTTTGATGTAAGGATTTGATTTACTTGATTGTTATCAAATGGGATTATGGATCTTTGTTACTATATTGATTTCATTGCTGATTTTTGATGTTGATCATGCCTCTTTTGCTTGATCTTATCTGTTACTTTCTATTTATTGTATACTACTTGCTCTACAGTGAACATGCGTTAACATTGTTTGAAACTGTTTATTTAATGTACTTAGCAAATTATTGTGCATAATTTGTTTTATTGTACACTTGCTTATATTTTTTGTCGATGTATTATTATAACCTTAACATAAGCTAATTTTTGTATGAGTATTTTAGAGCTTATCTGACCCCTCAATTTTCATTGATGTAGTTTTTGTTAAAAAATGATAAATCATTTTTCTCCGGGGGTGGTGGTAAGATGTTAAGGTTAAAAAGGGAAGTGATACTTTGTATATGGGTTGGTCACAGTAAATTAAGGGTTACATCACTTGAAGACTTGATTAACGGTAAAATTGGGTGAACAAATATATGATAGAGGTCATAGGGTACAGATAGCGTCATGAGCGCGGTTCTGTATTGTTAGAACTGTAAATAGTTCGCACGGCTAATTCGTGGAAGGGACTGAGCGGTGGTGAACTGCGAAGTCCCGTGACTGATTAGGCGGGAGTTTTTGTGACCGCTAGCATTCGGGTGGAAAGTGTTGACGGAGGAAGTCAACCTTGGTTTTTTTCTAAGTGTGTGGTCCCGACCAGTGTTCGGTGAAAATGGTATAGTGTTTTTCAATGTGTGTCTCGGTGGAGACTTTTTGAACAGGCCTGTATCTGAATCTTCTTCCTGCATATGTATTCTTCCATTTGTTAGATTATTGGAGGATGGTATGTATTAATATTTATGACTGCAGTGGATGCAGCTTATGAGACATTTTTGTGAAGGAGATTAGGCCATATATAGAGTCTGGGAGGAAGACATGACTGTTTAGGCCATATGTATAGTCTATTTAGGCGCTATGAAGAGTCCGAGATGTAGAGACATTACTTTGTAGGCCATAGACATTTTGTGAAGGAGATTAGGCCATATATAGAGTCTGAGAGGAATACATGACTTTATAGGCCATATATAGATGTTATGCAGGTTATATTACTGCAGACTGCTGTGTGCGCAGTCTTTCCTTTGAGGAATATGGTGATGTGCATCTTCTAGAGGAAGTGCACCACTATTTATGATTAGGCCTTGAATATATATAGCTGACGATGATTATTCAACTGCCGGGGAGCAGCCTTGGTGGAGCAGGGAGGACGGAGTCCTTTGAGGAGAATCGTGATGGACATCTTCAATGAGAAGTGCACCATTATGCTATGAGTTATGAGGCCATATTTATAACTGCGGTGAGCGCAGTTCTATAGGAGTGGTGTACGTGCAGTTATATGAGGTGTGCGCCATTAGGCGCTGTATTTAAGCGCTGTGGAGTGTGGGAGCTTCATGAATACCTTTATTCAATATCATGTACTATGCTGTATTTCATCTGTGTCGTCGTCTGTGTTGTAACGTAAATAAACCATTATTTCAACGTTGCTATTCGTTCAACGATACATGAATTCAATGTGTGTCACTGTGATGGATGAATGTGCCAGTACACACCTACTCTGATCATTCTAGGCATAGTGACAGCAGTAGGGACATATTTACAAATAGCCCTGAGGGGGCGTGGCCTATATAAGGAGAACACATTTACGTCTTCATCATTTATCTACCACTGGGTTCAGTTACATAGAATTATCAGTGGTGACCTAACATTTTAGTGGATCAGCAACCTTAGATGTATCAGTGGTATCATTTAACCACACAATATCAATAACACTAACTTTATCACTTAATGAAATAACTTCGCGGCGGTATCAATGATTATCTGTAAAGTGAGTTATATATCTGCTAATCACATGTTGTCCGACAAAGCTTGCGTATTATTACCTGTGAACTGAGTGATATACATGCTACTCACTCTTTCAAAGACAAAACTTGCGTACGGTTACCTGTAAAGTGAGTGAATATAACCGTATTATCTGTAAAATTAGTGATTGTCGCATATATATGTAAATAGTGCAGCAGTGTCCCGTCCACCTTGCTTTCCTATCTTACGTTTATAATCTTTGCGACGCAAAAACATGGCATTCGCTGACGAAATTCCCTGACTGTAGACTCATCTTTGAAGTCACGCCTATTTTTTCTGCTTGCACGAGCTGCGAGTTTGTTTACATACGTTCGAAACTGTCACTCATTCAGGTGAGCGTAGAACACCTGTCTAATAGAAGTCCTCACGCCAGCGGAGCAGTCAGTATTACGATGACTGGCATATTACACGTGCCTAAAACACGTGGAAGGTAAACAGCGTTGAAGTTCTCTACAAGGGGAAGCAAATCCTGTGATGTTGTACAGATAGGGAGACAATCGCTGATATCTGAAGCCTTTGTTGTCGATGGCAACGTCGAACAGAGGGGAGATAAGAAGAGTTACCGACCACATCCGTTTGTCCGTGATGCCAGGGGAGGTAATTATCTGATTTATAGAGAGACGAGATCAAAGACGGTCTGTCCGTTTTAGCTGATTCTATGTTGTTGGTCGGCACCAGGGAGCAGAAAATTTCATTTTGGGAGTCGAACGAGTTGATTTTCATAATATGGTCGAAGGCTCGATTTCTCGCACCCTTAAGAGATAATATCACCATTTCCGTATATATACCCCGTCCTTCCAAAGTCAGTTTATCTAGTCGCTTCAGAATTTTTGGAAATATCTAGCTCGCCATTCTAGAGCCATTGTAACAAGAGGATTATTAAATTCCTTGGAGATTGTTTCATTTTTCTGATTTGCGGTAATATATATTAGCATTTAATGTGTTAAGTTCCTCATTATAATTCACTGGGATTTTCTGTACGTTAATTGACTAGCGTATTAAATAACATATAGCTAACTTTTCCAGCTGTAATGTAAAATTTAAATCAATCGCTATCACCCAGAAAGAGATGTTTTAATTGACTGATAAATATACTAGGCTACTGACTATTGACGGAATATAAATTTACTTCTAATTCATTACGTGTAATTGTGTAAGTGACTAGTGTAATATCATGTGGCGAAACAAATAGCTAGTAGTGACAAGCGATATTTGTAAAGTAGTCATAATTAAATTATCACTGATATTGTGCGCTGAGAGTTTACCGGGGCGGGAAGGGGAAAAGGCGCATACCTTAAAACCCAACCCGTAACAGGTGAGCGGAGCGTGCTAAGACCTGTGTTTTTTATAATTTAATTAAATGACAGAGTAGATAAGAGATCTTACCTTGCGCGTGATAGAATAGGATATTGATATTGTGATTAAATGTTTTGTTTTCTCCTAATTGTAGTACTAATCACAAACCAGCCTGCCAGCGGCCTAAGTCTAAATACAACCAGTAACAATTCTTAGTCTTTACCGGGTCTTCGATGTTGACCTGTGCGGTCCTCTTGCTTCATCCAGAGAGAGAGTCCAAACGTATAGACAATAAGAAGAAATTGTAAACTGGAGACACCAAATATCCAGATTTTTTTCATTTAATTATATCAGCCCGCTGTGGCAAAATATCTATACATAACATTGTTCCCGACTACTGACCATCGTGTTGTCAAGTGGATTTATCCAGAAAGATTTACCCACCAGACATTTCCTTTAACTATTGGAAGTACTACCTACTGTCCACTGTGAACACTAGATCTTGGTAAATATTTTGCTACCTGAACTATCTGACGTTATCGTCTATTTCTATACCCTAACGCTAATCTTTGACCTTTTGGGGTTATTAACTTTCTTGCTGGATCTTTTCTCAACAGAGGGAATTGCACTTATGAGTTTATTTTCCAAATTCTGTAACCTATGATTTCATTGATATATATATATATATATATATATATATATATATATATATATATGTTTGATGTTATGAACAGTTTATATGATAATAAACTAAACAAAACTTAATTACTTGCGTTGGTCAGCTCAACCCATATATACATACTCCATTTACAATAGTTTCACGTTTGTGTGTCCTGTTGTCACATAACTGTGTGTGTGTGTGTATAGTTAAACATATATGTTAAATGTATGGACAGCAGAATTGTCTGATACCAAATTACAGTCGTAAAGATAGGCTGGACTAGAGTATCTTCTCAATCCAGTAACAGATTCTACCCTTAAACTATTCACTCGTGAAATCTATTTCTCATACCTTAATTCTCACTGAGTTACCACCTTTTCCAGTTCTATTCAGACGGGACAAATCTATCTTAAATACCTATCCAAAATTTACGACAGTGATACATAAACATACTCACACTCTGTCCATTTCTAGAGCTTTCTCCAACAGTAATAACGCTTGCTGTGTTCTGTCCTCCACTAAAAATCGTTTTTGTCTTCTGATTCTTTCTAATCTTTCTTGCTGTCTCTCTCTTTCTTTCTCCACTTGACTATCTCGCGTGCTCATGTTTTGCAGGATAGTACGGGTTTCCTGTGCAAAAAAAAAAAAAAACACACAAAAAAATTTGTCAAATTCGCTTTCCGCTAAGTTATAAATTCATTACATTTATAACACATAAGGAAGGGAAACCCGAGGCCTGTAAACAGTAAATAAATATTAGACAAACATAAAGGTATGTTTTCAGGTACTCGTAAGAAATAAAGAAGTAGAACACTAGACAACAGAAAAACAAGCTAGGCGGGTTGTCGCACGGAAGGTCCTGGGTTCGAGTCCTGGGTAAGCCACTCACGTCTGTCGTTTTTCTGTTGTCTAGTGTTCTACTTCTTTATTTCTTACGAGTGCCTGAAAACACACCTTTATGTTTGTCTAATATTTATTTACTATAAAGTCATTAGTAGGCTCTTCTGCTTCGTGGTTAGAGTAAAGTGGCGTGACAAGAATGAGTGATAAAAGGGAAACTAGGGGCTATCTAATAACAAGAGGTCTGAACAGACAACGATAGTGGATAGTCCACACAATAAGGAGGGCGCAAGCCTTATCAGAAGACAATACTTACTGTGGAACTTCGAAAGGAAAGACAAAAAAGAAGACACTAAACACATCTAGATAAGAATGTGAGAACGAAATGAGAAGGCTGAAGAAGGAAGGCATTAGAACAATTATAAGATGATTGAAAAGTCGCTTCGTAATGTTTATTTTTTTTTTTCATTTTTATGTTCTCAATTGTATCCACTGGATGGATATACACGAAACATAAGTCAAGGCGATGGACAATAACTGCCTTTTCACAAATACGTTTTATTTTATATATAAACTAGCAACAACCCGTCAAAATTGACAGGATTTTAATTATAGTGTGTTGTTTCTGTTACTCGTATTACATTGCTGCTTCTTCTATAGTCTCGCTTGCTCGCTGTGAATGACGCGATCGTCTCTTCCTTTTTAGCAATCTTATCATTTTGATCCATAATAATAAGTCTGCAATACTTTATATTAAAATTTTGTCTTGAAGAAACAATTAGAAAACCTACATTTAAAGGTTATTTTTAAGAAAAATGATGAATTAAATCCGTTTCCCGAATGAAACTGGACAGAAGAGTATCTTGATTGTCTGTTGGTTTAATGCACACCGTCACACTTTTCTATTTTCGCGAGAGTACGTATGAGGAGAAAAAATACAACTATTGTCTAACTTTCAACCACAATTGCACCCCCTTAGCTGTGGTAGAAAGTTAATGTACTTTAACGAACATAGAAAAAGTGCGCAAATGAAGGTATGCAAAAATGTGACTGACCGACCGACCGAAGTACTTATGGCGAGAATTATGGTATTGGATATATATATATATATATATATATATATATATATATATATATATATATATATATATATATATATATATATATATATATATATATATATATATATATATATGTGATGGGCCGGGAAGACACCCCTGAGGCCCCACCCCCACTTCAGTTCAAGGCATGTTTGTCGCCCATATATTTTCGGTCGGCCCACGTGACTGTCAGATCACGTGACGGCGCGAGCCTGGGTTGTGAAAAATCTGAAGTAGAAGATTGATGAAAATGCCATAATAATGCATTTAAATTAAGTTGTGGTGTAGAATTGTGTTATATTAAATAGCTGTAGGTTTTATTTGTGTTTTCATGCATTCTAGAGCAAAATATCGCGAGTGTTGTTTAAGTAGCCAAGATTAATACGCCTAGCGCAGTAAAGTGAGTGATTAGCCTAGTGCCTATAAAAAGAGATAGCGAACTACCAGCGGCCCTTTTTTAAAGTATCAGTCCAGACAAGAGGGAACGAAACGAGGCGATGCGACCTGTGTGGTTAGCAGATGGACCAGAGCACGTGAGCTGTAAGTCTTAGCGCATTTTGTAGAATTTAGCATTCGTGTTCTATAAGTCTGAATCATCACGTGAGTTAATTTAAATTAGAATTAATTTTATATAATTCTAGAATTATATTCAGCACGAGTCTATTTTAATGTTTAGTGAATTAGGTCTAAATAAATAGATAGATGTGTTTCCAAAGGAAATGTCTTTTTAGGACATTATGATTTAGTCTTGAAGAATGATAGATGAGTGAAAATAATGTTTGATAGGTTTTATTAGGCACGCAAAGCCTAAATCCAGATGTGAGAATTTAGTATCAAGTATTTCATCCATCAGACCGGGCAAATTTAGTAGGAGAGTATTTTATACATGAAACTGGACAGAAATGTTATCAGAAAGGCAGATATAGTATGAAGCTATTTCACGGGAATGTAGATAAGATTAACAATAGCAAGATTGTAGCCACGTGGCGAGGACTGTATAAAAAGCGGCGAATAACACGCCCCGCGTGGTAAACCTATAATGTTACGCCATGTGACACGTTGTGTATTTAGTTCCAGTTTGGGTTAAGTCGAGAATAATTATATTTTATTTTTCTATTCATTCTAATGTAAGAGTAATTGAGTGTATTTCACGATTATTCATAATTCCACTGTATATATTTAATGGGTTACTGTGAGGTGAGAATATGTATTTAGATTTCTGGAGAGCGCGAGGCCACTCCTTTGTTGAGACATGTGTTTCTCTGGTTGCTCCCGGCGGAGCATGGAAACACCAATGTGGCTGGTGTCTATCACAAGCCGACAAGAAGCATTTTTATGCTATGGCAGTGATTTGTTTCGGTAACGATGTGTTTCGTGGGATGAGATTCTCAGTCGCACCAGTCGTCACATACGACATGCTTCCGAATGCAGTAACGAATATTGAGATAGACCAGTTGTGAGGTGGTGGTTTATTCTCGTTATTGAGAGTATTTGTTGTACATATAATTGAATATTATTTTATGTCCATTTTATGATTATTTAATTATGGTTATGTGAGGAATGGTTGTGAGAGCACGTGGGCTCACTTCAAGGTATATATTTCTCTTCTCCGCTCCTGAGGGAGCATGGGGCCAACAGTGTGGTTTGCCTCCATATTAAGTATTCATATGCTAGGGCAGTAGTGTTTCGGTAGCAATCTGTGTTACATGGTGAGATTGCCAGCCCCACGCACAACACCTTACTAGTCTCATTGGACGACATGCATGAGTGTGTGTGTGTGTGTGATAGCTGAGTGTGTGCTCTTGCAGTAGTGGTTTCCGTAGCAACCTGTGTTACATGGTGAGATTGCCAGCCCCACGCACAACACCTTACTAGTCTCATTTGGACGACATGCATGTGTGTGTGTGTGTGATAGCTGAGTGTGTGCTCTTGCAGTAGTGGTTTCCGTAGCAACCTGTGTTACATGGTGAGATTGCCAGCCCCACGCACAACACCTTACTAGTCGCATTGGATGACACACATGAGTGTGTGTGTGTGTGTGTGATAGTTGAGTGTGTCAGGTGGCGGCGTAGGACAGTTTGACAGGTGAGAGCGTGGTGTTTCTCATTCAGTATTATATTATGATTTTAACTATTCTGTGCTTTGTTTGCTTCTTCAGATTAGCATCGGGCACTGTTGGGTGTTTTGTTTGTTTGGTTTGGTGTTATGTTCGCTAGTTTATTTGTTTAATGTTTGCTTTGTCACTGAATGGGCTGTAAAAATAAATATAGTCCCTGCCTCTAGAATCAAGAGTTTTATTGTTGTTCGGGTCGGTGCGAGTGTAGCAAGAGAGTGATCACACATCACAATACATCATCATCATCATCTTCTCGCCCACCCTATCACAATTGGCGTTGTCGGCAGGATAAGGCAGACAGTGACACCGAGCAAACAGCAGACGAACAAATAGTGTAAACACCCAGCAGTGCGGTCCTGCAGCAAGATGGCATCGATTAATGCGCCTGTGAAGATATTGTACGTGGAGGAGCCAGAGATAAGGTTATTTAGTGGAGAGGGGAGACCCACTTGGCAAGAGTTTGTGGAGGATGTGGAAGCCGCGTGGAAGGTGGCGCCTTTTTGCGCAGAAGACAAGTTAGACATGATATGGAACAACGTTACACCAATGGTATCTAGAGAGTTACGGATACAAGGTGGAGCCAAGGCCAGCCCTGAGAAGTTACTGGAAATTGTAAAAAAAGCCTACAGCGAGCAACCACAAGTCAGTGAGGTGAACAGGAATTTCCCTTGGGAATATGCTGTTTATGGTGGAAGTAAAAAGCCTGAGACACGGGTCCAGATAGCAAGTGCAGAAGTTAAGAAGGAGGAGGAGGCACTCAGAGCAGAGTTATCCTTCCTAAAATCCCAGATAGCACAAATGTCAGAGTCCAGTTCGCCAGCACAAGAGGAGGTGCAGAGAAAGAGAGCACCATGCCAGCCGCGGAAGCAGCCAAAGCACAACGAGGAGGTGTGTCCGCGGGAACAGCCAACGCAAGACAAGGAGGTGTGTCCACGGGAACAGCCAAAGCACGACGAGGAGGTGCATGTTCTGGTATGTGAGAGTCAAGCTGTTGTTAACGAAAGCAGTGAGCTGACAGTACCGACCAGTGCAGCTGCACCGACAAGGCGAAAAGGAGTTTGCAAGTGGTACAGTGTCCGCAGGGGATGGGGATTCATCACGCCAGATGATGGAGGTATTGATGTATTTGTACATCAGACCAAGATCTTCAGAAAGGGATTCCGGAGTCTGGCGAGAAATGAGAGAGTAGAGTTTGACAGCAAACCATCGGTCCAGGGCATGGAAGCAATTTATGTATGCGGCATTGGCGGTCAAGAGTGTAAGGGCAGCAGAAAGCGACCCATGGCACAGAGGAAGCCCAGAAAGATAAGATGCTACAATTGTGGAGACTTGTCAGACCACATGGCAGCCAAGTGCCCTCAAGGCCCGCTTCCGAAGAGATGTTTTCGATGCAAGTCAACTGAACATTTGATAGCCGCCTGTCCCTCAAAGAGCTCTTTCCCGAGACGTGCTACCACAACCAGGTTGCCTTTAGGGCGCAAGCCAAGAGATGGCCACGACAACTGTCACACTAAGGGCGCCGAGAAAATTACGCGTCGTCTAGGGGAGGAAACCCGTCCTAAGCAGATAGGAGGGAGTGCAAATCAAGGTTCAGCAGAGGAGACTCATCAAAAGCAGACTGTGGGGAATGTAAGCCACCGTCCACACAAAATGAGTGCAGAACACGTCAAGAGCGATCCCCCTACAGATTCGACAGCTACATGCACTGGCAAGCAGATGTCACAAGCCAGCAGCGACGCGGCACAAGTAGGCGAATCTTCTAGACCACAGCAACTGCCAGCCCGACAAAGCACAACTAGGGACATGTCGACCAAGACAGTCCCCAGCCGGGTTGTACCGATGACAGAAGCTCAGCCTAAAGCATCGCCGCAGAGAAAGAGTCATACGCAGCACCAACGATCTAAGAGGCTACGATCGAAGCGCCAGAGGTGGTGATGTTGTCGGGACGACAACAAAATCAGGAGGGAGATATGTGATGGGCCGGGAAGACACCCCTGAGGCCCCACCCCCACTTCAGTTCAAGGCATGTTTGTCGCCCATATATTTTCGGTCGGCCCACGTGACTGTCAGATCACGTGACGGCGCGAGCCTGGGTTGTGAAAAATCTGAAGTAGAAGATTGATGAAAATGCCATAATAATGCATTTAAATTAAGTTGTGGTGTAGAATTGTGTTATATTAAATAGCTGTAGGTTTTATTTGTGTTTTCATGCATTCTAGAGCAAAATATCGCGAGTGTTGTTTAAGTAGCCAAGATTAATACGCCTAGCGCAGTAAAGTGAGTGATTAGCCTAGTGCCTATAAAAAGAGATAGCGAACTACCAGCGGCCCTTTTTTTAAGTATCAGTCCAGACAAGAGGGAAAGAAACGAGGCGATGCGACCTATGTGGTTAGCAGATGGACCAGAGCACGTGAGCTGTAAGTCTTAGCGCATTTTGTAGAATTTAGCATTCGTGTTCTATAAGTCTGAATCATCACGTGAGTTAATTTAAATTAGAATTAGTTTTATATAATTCTAGAATTATATTCAGCACGAGTCTATTTTAATGTTTAGTGAATTAGGAGTAGTAGGGTATGTTGGACTTAGGTATTATTCTGCAGGCGCGCTGCAGGCGCGCTGCAGGCGCGTGACTTTTATATAGCAAAAATTCTGCAGGCGCGTGACTTTTATATAAGCGCAATCTGCAGGCGCGCGGCGCAAGATGGCGGATTTGAGCTAACAAGGGGAGGTTATTTGGGTCAAGATGGCGGATTTGAGCTAACAAGGGGGAGATAATTTGGGGCAAGATGGCGGATTTGAGCTAACAAGGGGGAGATAACAAGATGGCGGACTTGAGCTAACAAGGGGGAGATAATTTGGGGCAAGATGGCGGATTTGAGCTAACAAGGGGGAGATAACAAGATGGCGGACTTGAGCTAACAAGAAGAGGCGGGTAAGATGGCGGATTTGAGCTAACAAGGGGGAGATAACAAGATGGCGGACTTGAGCTAACAAGGGGAGGTTATTTGGGTCAAGATGGCGGATTTGAGTTAACAAGGGGAGGTTATTTGGGTCAAGATGGCGGAGTTGAGCTAACAAGGGGGTGGACTTGAGCTAACAAGGGGGAGATAATAGGAAGAGGCGGGGCAAGATGGAGGGGTAGAATACTACCTAAGTCGCGCATACCCTACTACTACTTGAGCCCTTCGAAAAAATCGAGAGCCGTTATTTACCTAGTGACAGATGTTTCTAATTCGATGTCTGTTTCGTTATGTTCCAGCATAAATCCAATTATCGTTTATTTGTAATGCGGGCAGATGGTTTATTGACGAGGAAAGAAAGCCGTTAGAGATAACTTTTTTCTTTGCGACCAACCATTTTAAACAAAAGTTTTACAAAAATAAAATAAAATAGAGTATCAAACAAAGTATTTTTGAAATAAAAACTTAACAAAAAAAGTGAGAAACACGTTAGAATGTTAAATATATAGCTGTTATTTCTCTGTTTAAATATCTGACCGTTGTTGTTCGCTAGGCATATTTTTTCTTAACAGACACTGTGAAGACATAACCTACACAAGGTTCTAAATGTGTGTGTGTGTGTGTGTGTGTGTGTGTGTGTGTGTGTGTATTCGGTACTCTATATTATGATGTATATCTTTAAAAATATAAGTGTATTCGTTATGCGTGTGTTGTATTAAATATTTAAACAAAAAGATATGTCTGCGTATTCGTTTTCTCACTAGGCAGTATTGGTGAATATCTATTTCAAAATAGTCTATCTGTGTTAACTCAGATACTAAATTTGTATTTTTTATCTTGACATAACATTTGTAAAGAGTGGTTGATAAGACTAATCGATTATGTACTAGGAAAAAAGACTAAAACTTATCCGTGTTGTTATTTATGTGAGATTTATTTGTGTTAACATAACAAATATAAAAAAGACAGAATCTGATAACGCAAAAAATTAATAAACACTTTTATCACATTAAAAAGAATATTTAGAACATACCATTAGCTACACAAAGAAAAACGCCTTGCTATGGTGCAAACTACCAAACACGTTAGTACTTAAATCTCCGTTATTTTAACTGAAAGGGAAAATTGTCACCTGTTTCGTGATCGCTTGGTTGTAAATCAATATCTTTTCTGTCACAGCCTGCGCGGGCAGGTCTGTTAAACACAATTATTTCCTTTCATAACAGCCTAAAAATAAGACTGTGTTTTATTCTCTCGCTCTCTCTCACTCTCTCGCTCTCTCTCTCTCTTTCTTGCCCTTTCTTTCTATCTCTCTCTCTCCCTCTCTCTAACTCTCTCTCTCCTTTTCTCTCTCTCTTTCTTTTTCTCTCTCTCTTTCTCTCTCTCCCTCTCTCTAACTCTCTCTCTCCCTCTCTCTCTTTCTCTCTGTCTCTCTCTCTCTTTCTTTTTCTCTCTCTCTCTCTCCCTCTCTCTAACTCTCTCTCTCTTTTCTCTCTCATCCATGTTTAATAAAACTCAAAACACGTAGCTTTTTTTCTTTTAACGCCTTTGGTCATACACACACACGTTCATACTTTACTAACTCTGCATTTAAGTTATCGTGGTCATGCGTTTTTCCATTCTTTAACCCCTTGATTGCCGTGATGATTTCTTCCTCCCGTGGAATGTTTGTATTAACAGCTTGATCGTTTTCAGCTTGAGGAACATTGAACTGTGTCTCTGATGGTTCCTTGTTCAGAGTTTTTCTGATATGCCCTGCCCATCTTGTTTCCTGTCTCTTTACTGTCGTGATGAGCTTTCTTTGCTTATCTCTTACTAATGTAATATTGGTTGCCCGGGTCACATTTCTATCATATCGAGGGCGTCTTTCTGTCGTCTCGAGGTCATATTTTCTATCATTACACATACATATTTATGTCGTCTAGAGGGCGTCTTTCTATCGTCTCGAGGTCATATTTTCTATCATTACACATACATATTTCTGTCGTGTCGAGGGCATATTTCTGTCGTGTCGAGGACATAAAAAAAAAGCTAAAACGTTAAGTAGCAGATTTGAACACATGAACGCAGGAATGTTTCTTTTATAAATTTCCTACTATTGTTCGATTGTGTTTTGCCCTAGTGACGTGAACAGAAATTTACGCGTGATGTTTTTTGTGCGGGTCAGTGATCTGGTTTCAATCCAGGGTGGGGTCAATTTTCCTGTTCATACGTTATGATAACGTTTTTATCGACCAAACCATGACGAAGCACTTGCGCGCGAACTATTTTCTGAAACAGTATCTCTACACAACAACCAATCGGGTTCCATCACGAAATTCATACACTCGGACTACTTTTTATTGGAAAGTCATTGTCTTAATCATGAATTGTTTTAGACATGTCTCATTCTTTAACCAGACCTGGACCGGCGAACGTCTCTGTGCTTAGTCGTAAAGCCTTCTAATATCAAACTTCTGAAAAAGCAACAGCTCACCACCAAACGTATGTTATTCTGTTTTTATTCGTATTTTGTGTTAAATATCTCTGACCTTTAAGAGATATATGTCTGTGTCTTTTTAAGGGTATTCTGTGGAAAAATATCTGGGTATGTGTTTGTGTTTTCCTAGGCGTATTTTCTTAACACTCAGAGACTGGAAGAAAACCCTATACAAAGTTCTAAATGTAAACTCGGTATATGTATATGTTTGTATTCGTCTGTTTTTTTCCTATAATAATATAAAAATAATAATAGGGAGTTAAAATATATATTTTACACATAAAAAATAAATATTTTTATATAGCTGTTTTCAGTAGGCTATATACAATAAATATCTTTAAAAATATCTGTTTTGGTTGTATTCGTTTGTTTTCGTTTATGTTTTCGGTCTTCGTGTTTTTGTATTAAGGTGTTAAATATAAATAAATATCTCTGTTGTTTTTATCTGTGTGTTTTGTTAAGATGTTAACTCCGAGACTAACTTATTATTCCTTATCCGTGTGTTGTATTAAATATCTGTTTTCTATTTAAAAGACATGTCTGTGTATTCGCTTTTTCGCTAGCCAGTGTTGGTAAAGGCTGTTTCAAAGTTAATATGTCTAGGCTAATAGGTATTTTAATAATAGTTGTTTGTTAAATTCTTACATGTGTGTATGGTTTAGCTAAGTTAAGAATTATCCGACTTATTTTTTATGTGGTGGGTATAACGAGAAAAATTCCTTAGTTTAAACCTTATCTACGTTTCTCGTCTATTGTTAAACTCGTGCGAAAGCAAATTATATTTGGGTTTTGAAAAATTATCCGTGATACTTAAAACTTATAATACTTTCTGATAACAACACTCTAAACTTGTATAGAGTAATAGTCTATTTCAAATACTTGCTTGGATGTAGCGCAAAGATGTTTGGGTAGATCGATAAATTGATTTGATTCCACAACACATGCGCTCGATTCGTATTTCTGTACTCACAAGCTGCTTCTATAAAGAACTTCTCATAGTAACTACAAACATATAACGTTAAAAATAACTAAGGACCCGAGTCACTACAAACTACCTAACCAGCCAGTGAAAATTAGACAACATAATAGTTTAGAAAATAGCGTTTTTTGGCTTTTAAAACAATACTGAACTACACACGGAAAAAGATAGAGATAATACAATCAACATATTACATTAAGTCACCTTGCCATAACCATGATTGAAACTAACATACACTTTAATAAATACTTATATTTTCGTTATTTTAAAAAAAAGGACAGGTCAACTCGGTGCTGTCTCGCGAACGGGCTGGGTTTTAAATCAATATCTTTGTCACAGCCTGCGCGGGGACCATTCTGATATGTTAACACCTCTTTCCTTTGATAACAGAATAAAAAAAAATAAGACTGTGTTTTATTTACCTGTTTATGCGATCTCTCTTTGTCTCTTTCTCTCTCTCTTTCTCTTTCTCTCTCTCTCTCTCTCTCTCTCTCTCTCATTACATGTATTTAATTTTATGTGTAAGTAACGTCTTTTTGTTCATCTTTTCCCAGATGGAGTCAACTCAACAGCGGGGCTATGCTTGTTTACGCTGCCAGTCTGTTTTCAAGCGAGGTCATGATCTTACTCGCCATATGACCACAGCACACGACCGCCCCAATCACGAGTGTCCTGACTGTGGCATAGTATTTACAAGACCCGATACGCTGAAACGTCACATAGAGAATAAACATGGGTCCAGCTCAGCACAAACAGACACGTCAATGGCACAAACCAAGCTGTTATGTAGCAGATGTGGGGAGACCTTCACGAGGCGCGCCGACCTATTACGACACAGCAAGACCAGGCACTCAATGCCCGGTTTTAGCTGTGACATTTGTGGGAAACAATTTACTCGTCGTGACAATCTACGCATCCAGAAAACACCAACACACCGCTATCCCTACCCAGCTTTCTACCTCAACGCAGAACCCGACAGCAGACACCACCCCAACACCAACAACAACAGGTGTCACAGTAACACCAGACTCGGCGAACCCACAGACAATACTACCAGATGCCCCATCAACAGCACCGAATCCCCAGTCAGACTCAGTCGCTATGGCGGCCTCTTCCACCACAACAACTTCCACACTACCAAGAGCCCCCTATTCAATAAGTTCCACCCCATCTCACCCACCAAAAAAAGGTCAGACCAAGAAACGCCCAATGACCAATACCCAACCCCATATAAAAAAACCCCGCTTGACGGCTGAAGAAGACAGCTTACAAGACCTACAGGATGATATAAAACAAATCTACACTGATAACTGGGACGCCATTAAAACACACACGCTAACATCCACAAATATTTATCGACTTTCACTTTTTTCCATAATAACCAAAGAATTGAATGGGAAAGTCTTTTGCATCCTGTCTTTACACAACAGACAAAAAGATTCAAGATTAACTTCAGTCACCACGTAGTTTTGAGACACAGAGAAACAAACGAATTACGCTTATTTCATGCCTCAAATAATAATAGTTGTGTGTTAGACCAACCCCACTTAGTCAAAAATCTTACAGATTTCAAATCTTTTGTCTCAAACTTACACGACAGCGATATTATCACAAACGCACAATTAAACAGACCCAATACAAAATATTATGTTGAAGCAATCCCGTCCACATCCTTCTATCTATATCATATTCAAAACCACTCAATCGCTTGAACAAACACCACAACAAAGTAGACAAACACACATTCCTAGACGTCCTCAACACACAACAGGCACAGGGTGGGAAAAATATCGGGTTCAGAGCACACAATTCCTCCACCTCCAAAACCATACCACATCACACCTCAACATTTAAACTGTCTCTACACATAAAATATTTCTTACGAGGTGACGACAATATGACGACAATGTGACGACACCCCTCAAGGTCTGGCCTGTACCCCTGTGATATTGTATATTTTGAACATACATCTACCTATATAAATATGTATTATTGTACATTCATATGTGAAAATGTTTGATAATGTTAAAAAATACACCATATAATTATTTTTCAATTGTACATATCACTATGTGAAAATGTATTACGTTAAAAAATTACACCATATAATTGTATATTCATTTGATAAAATATCAATGTCCATTTTGTAAAAAATACTATATATACTCCTGTTTGCTAATTCAAAAACACTATTGAATATAAAACTATATTAACTAAAACGCTTTTTTGTTACCTATATCGTCTAACTGTTTGTCTAAATGTTCGTCTAACAGTTCGTATAACTGTTTGTATAACTGTTTGTATAACTGTTTGTATAACTGTTTGTATGTCTCTGTATATAGCGTCTTCCTATTGTCTAAATATATCTCCCTATTATATGTATATATCGTCTAACTATCGTCTTCCTATTGTCTAAATATATCTCCCTATTATATGTATATATCGTCTAACTATCGTCTTCCTATTGTCTAAAAGTCTAAATATATCGTCTTCTTATTATCTAAGTCTATCGTCTAACTGTTCGTATAACTGTTGTAAAATATGTCTATATGTAAAATAAATAATACACAACAATACCGTGTCGCACTTTCGATGGTAGACCTAGGTCTCTAACACTTCACTCCCATATATATATATATATATATATATATATATATATATATATATATATTGTATATACAACAATTAAAATACACGCACACAATAACCCATACCCCAACACACCCCACTATACATCGTCATCCTCCCCCTCGCACAAAAACAATACCCGCTTCCTTAAAAAATCCATTAGTAACCTAAGTCCCCGTTATCGATTTTTATATTTTCCTCTTTAACTCAAGTATTCTTTTAAAAGAGACCATTAACTATATACTTCTATCAAACATTGCACTCCCACTTCTCGACGAGATCAGCCTTTGTTACACGTGCGAAAAAAAACTTTGGTGATTGTGAGACTATATAAAACCTATCACCAGATGTCGCACTTGTAAAATAAAAAAATAAAAAAGTGAAACCTTAAAAAAAAAAAATCGGGGAGGGGGTTCGCGTACACGAGCGAGGGAACGTTTTTTTTAAATAAATTTCTACTATTGAGCTCTTGTGTTTTGAGGTTGTCTGCAATGACGTGAACAGAAATAAGTAACAGTGTTAGTCTTACACATGTAAATCTCGTTGTAGATAAGTTTTTTTCGTCTACCAATACTAACGAAAACTCTGCCTGTTAGCTATTTTATTACGTTTTTCTAGCTAGCTATATTTAGTTCTAACGGCACCCTCTATGTTACGAGGATTTTAAAACGAGTCAAGTTTTACGCGCGCTGTTTCACACTGGCCATCACGCCTGTTTCTTTCTAGTGAGGTTACAAGCACGTGGTTGTTGTGTTTTCTTAAAATGTTTGAAACTGGTCTCGACAATGAATCAGTTATAGAGTGTAATACTAAAGCCGTATCTAGTTGGTGTCATACTCTCGTCTGCCTGCTGAAATCCCTTTTGGGTAGTGTATCTAAACTTTGAAATACACAAAAACCTCCTGTTATTGCTTACGAATACACACACTATTATAGAAATAATGACTAAACACTGAATATTTGGATACGAATGAGAAACAGATCTAATGTAAAATAACTCATATTTTCGACAAGGGCTCGATTTAGCAAACACAGCTGTTTGAAACATCCTCCGTAATGAAATTGTCTATCGACCTCGTACGCGCAGATCTCTGAAACACACACGCGTGCGTCTCTCACTCGATCTTTCTGAATGCAGTCGGCTTTGTTTAATTGTTTTTTTCCAAACACACCTGTAGTGTAATTAAACATTGGCGTAACACGGATAGTCGGTTTCACCGTCGAACCGTTAGCTTTCGGTTTTTCGCAGAAACACATTTGTACTAAAATTTTTTATAAAAGAAATAGATTTTCATGTCATACACATCCATACAGAGAGTATGTAAGACCGTGGTAGGTATTTTTCTACATCATACTATTATTCTTCTTCTTCTTCCATCCTTACCCCTCGACCGACCAAGCAGTCTGTGGCCATTACGCCTTGCGGCGTCTTAGGGCAACAAGAAATTATCCGATGTTCCGTTACAACAGACTATATATGCTATTACAACTGGTAGATAACGTTTGTCGTAGCTTTTATCGGGTAGGTAATAGATGTTTATAGTCCTGTCTGAGCCGAGATGATAGTGATGACAATGTGAAAGTAAGGGGTAAGAAATATTTTTATCACAAGGTGATCGTGTGAGAGAAAGGAAAGTGTCTGGATAGAATAATTTATAACATGATAAGAAGTGATGAAGTGCTTAAACCGTTGGGGCGCGTGTTGAAGACCGCAACTGTAAGTATTTACCAAAGGGAAGTAAAGGGGAGAAATTTAATTGTCACGGGGTGACATTTTTTTGACAATAGGAAGAACTTTGATTACGAAGAGGGCGACATTTTTTTTGACAAGGGGCAGTATTTTTTATGAGAAGGGGTATTATTTTTTACCAAGGGCAAGTGTTTTTTAAAGAAGTATTTGACGGTTGATCTATTTATCTATAGGTTGAATAAAAAAATTGATGCAAGCTGGCGGTGATTCGAACACACGAACGTAGGAATATTTCTTTTATAAGTTTTCTACTATTGATGGTTTGTATTTTACCGTAGTGACGTGAACAGAAATTCACGATCGCTGATTTGCACGGGTCATCGATCCGATTTCTTTCTAGTGAGGGTACAAACGCGTGGTTGTTGGGTTTTTCTTAAAATGTATGAAACTGGTCTCGACCATGAATCAGTTACAGATTGTAACGCTAAGTACGTGTTTAGTTGCCGCCATACTTTAGTCTACCTGCAAGATATATCTCTACGGGTGTGTTCAATAAATTGTCTATTTGTTTTTGTTCAGTGTGGTCTTTCCCAATATTTTTTATGTTGGAGACTGCGAGTGTTTACGGTTCATTTACATAACATTAACTGAACATTGGGGTAAGTAGATTTTATTACTCATGCTATAATATAAATAATAAAGAAAACTACCCCGTGACCCACTACACACACAACACAACACAAAACCAAAACCGCCTCCATCATACCGAACCTTACTCATCTGCCTCTATAACAGGTAATACTTTTAAAAATATATTTTCCTCTTTATTCTATAGCGGATAGGAAAAAATGGGAATTCACTCAAGAGTGTTTATAAAAAGACCTTCTTCTCAAGTCAAGTAGTAACCTAATTGTGTGAAAGTTTTGGAGCAATCAAATTTGTTACAAAACATGTAAACGATAAAAAACACAATTTTCTTCCAATAAAAAAGATAAAGTTACTTCTAAACCACCTTGCTGTTTGTAACTAGACTACGACACATCTACATAGATAACAAAGTTCTGGTGAGATCACTTTTGCGTAGTGTATCTATACCTAATAAAACACACACAAAATCTCCTGTTATTGCTTACGCATACGCAATATTATAGAGATAATACCTTAACAAGACTATTTAAAACATTACAGATAATTTATAGTTAAAGCCTCTATCAAACCAAGAAAGCTAACACTGAATATTTGTTCAACAGCACGTTGAGTATCGCTTAGGTTTCTGAGTATGTAACCATCTGTCACCACGAATCGTGTCTCAAACCGTTTCACAACCTAGCTTAAAGCCGCTATAACACAATCGATTAGCTTTTCATTAAGCAAGTTGCTGTTAGTGAGCAAATAAGGCTGGGCAGGTGTCAAGCGACCTACAATGCGTTTGAGACTAGTGTTTTAGCTTGACTATTTAGCGTATAACTGCTGTAACATCTTGTATATGTATACCTGTCTATATGTAAAATAAACAACACACACACTACCAGGACGCAAGTTCGATGGTAGAACTAGTACTGGTTTCTAAAACTTCACTCTGATCTATACATATTGTAGATACAACAATTAAAATACCGACACACACAAAAAACCCATACCCCAGCACACCCCACGATTCGACAGCCCCACAAACTACACCACACAATTAAGATACCTACAACCAAACACACTACCGGTACAATACATCACACAAAAAACCTCCCGACCTCACCCACACCACTACAAAAGAAAACACAAAACCTCAACTCGCTTCAAAACTCCCTTCTAAGCTGTGATATCTCCACCTCTCGATCGACACAACCGACTACAACCCGACATTGTTTAGGGACCGCTTTTGCCTTCCCATTGCGAGCCGCACTCGATCAGCCAGACTGCACTGCTACAGACTGTTTCCAGGACCACCCCTTGCAGGTGGGGTCATACCTCTTTGTAGGTGACGGCTCCCACTAACTAGGTGAACATGCCAAGAAGTGATGCAATACTTAAACCTTTGGAGAGCTGAGTGAAGGTCGAGAGAGTAAATTTTATCGAGACCCCCCTTTATTACACGTGCGAAAATCCTTTGGTGGGTGATATCTAAAGTTTTCTCCCAAAACCGGTGGTCACATTTCTATCATATCGAGGGCGTCTTTCTGTCGTCTCGAGGTCATATTTTCTATCATTACACATACATATTTATGTCGTCTAGAGGGCGTCTTTCTATCGTCTCGAGGTCATATTTTCTATCATTACACATACATATTTCTGTCGTGTCGAGGGCATATTTCTGTCGTGTCGAGGGCATATTTTCTATCATTACACATACATATTTCTGTCGTGTCGAGGGCATATTTCTGTCGTGTCGAGGTCATATTTTCTATCATTACACATACATATTTCTGTCGTGTCGAGGGTATATTTCTGTCGTGTCGAGGGTATATTTATATCATCTCGAGGGCATATTTCTATCGTGTCGAGGGGGTATTTCTACCACCTCACGGGCATTTCCTAGTGAGTAGTTGTCTACGACCAAACTTCACCTCTCAGCGTCTTATATTCTCATCACTAGCCACACACAGCGTTAGAACAACACGTTAGTTTTTACGCGGACCTAGGGGTAGATATGTTCAAAGATGTGATTTCCGTACCTGGTGTCACGTTAAAACACCTCTGCAAAAAACCCGCCCATCCAACGTCTCTTTTTCGTTATGCTGCGAGCGGGAGGCAGATTTGCACCACACGTTGCGCCAAAAAAAGTTTGACAAAAGTCAACCCAGCAGCGACAAACTTAGAAGACTAAAAGGGAAATCTTCCCATTTGACCCCCTCGTTGAACGAACAAGACAAAACGTGCATTGACAGACTCGCCAAGTAAACCGAACCACCTGTGTTCTGAGAGCTCCAAGGGGTATACGAAAAGAAGTGCGGTTATATGTCACCCATAGATCAACTAACTTTGTCAATAAATATATAAAATGTATCTAGTGTTTTCTCTTTTATATTTCTATATATGTATAACTAAATAGCATCTAACTGTTGTAATATCGGCTACCTATCTGTAATATGTACGTATAACTGTTTGTAAAATAATCATCACACAACACGCCCGCCATTAATGAACTTATATATTACTATATTCCAAGACCTCTCCTCCTCCACGTTCCTCCAACACATTTTCGTTATATAAAAGTCACGCGGATGTAGACATATAAACACACACACACCAACACACATAACAAAACAATTCCACAACACACACCCTACTACTCCGCCCTAACCTAACCCCACCTGCTACATTACAGATTAAAATATCTCTCTTCCACCTCCAAAACTATACCACATCACACAAAAATATCCCCCCTAACCTAACCCCACCTGCTACATTACACCCGTACCTCGTCACCGACGCCTCTTCACTCCCACCTCTCAATGCTGGTCCACTCGCCTGCTACACCCCAAAAATGTACACAGCTGCATCCTGACAACGTCACCACATCTCCCCTCAACATCTAAAATATCTACCACATCACACAAAAATATCCCCCCTAACCTAACCCCACCTGCTACATTACACCCGTACCTCGTCACCAATGTCTCTTCACTCCCACCTCTCAATGCTGGTCCACTCGCCTGCTACACCCCCAAAAATGTACACAGATGCATCCTGACAACGTCACCACATCTCCCCTCAACATCTAAAATATCTCTCTTCCACCCCCAAAACCATACCACATCACACAAAAATATCATCCCTGCCCCTGCATCACTCCTGTAGAATTAATATATGTCTATAAATAACGTCTTCTCGTTATCTAAACATATCTCTATATAAAAAATTCATGGGTCTCCTCCTCGCCTCCTCCTCAATTCCTTATATAAAAAAAGCACCCCGCCATCTTGCGCCATATACCACCTTCTTGTTATCTCAAGTCCGCCCTCTTGCCCTTGTACATTTTCCCTATATAAAAAGTCATCCCGCCATCTTGCGCCTGCAGCGCGCCGCCATTTTTCTCCTTATATAAAAAGTCACCCCGCCATCTTACCCCTGTATCACGCCTGCAGAATTAATATATGTCTATAAATAACGTCTTCTTGTTATCTAAAAATCTCAAAAGTCTAACTATTATCCTCTTCCTATTATCGTCTTCTTGTTATCTCAATAAACACATATTACTATATTAAAAAGTTATCCACTTCTCCTGCTGCTCCACCTCCACACTGCGTATTTCCTTATATAAAAAGTCATCCCGCCTGGTGCTACCTGCACACTGAGTATTTTCTTATATAAAAAGTCATCCCGCCTGATGCTCCACCTACGCAATGAGTATTTTCTTATATAAAAAGTCATCCCGCCATCTTGCCCCTGCACATTTTCCTTATATAAAAAGTCACCCCACCTGATGCTCCACCTGCACACTGAGTATTTTCTTATATAAAAAGTCATCACCCTCCGCCTGATGCTCCACCTGCACACTGAGTATTTCCTTATATAAAAAGTCACCCCGCCATCTTGCCCCTGCACATTTTTCCTATATAAAAAGTCATCCCGCCTGCTGCTCCACCTGCTCAATGAGTATTTTCTTATATAAAAAGTCATCCCACCTGCTGCTCCTCCTCAATTCCTTATATAAAAGTCATGTACCAACCCCTGCTGCTCCATCTGTACAATGAGTATTTCCTTATATAAAAAGTCATCCCGCCTGCTGCTCCACCTGCACAATGAGTATTTCCTTATATAAAAAGTCATCCCGCCTGCTGCTCCACCTGCGTAATGAGTATTTCCTTATATAAAAAGTCACCCCGCCTGATGCTCCACCTGCGCAATGAGTATTTCCTTATATAAAAAGTCATCCCGCCTGCTGCTCCACCTGCGTAATGAGTATTTCCTTATATAAAAAGTCATCCCGCCCTCTTGTTATCTCCCCCTTGTTATCTCAAATCCGCCATCTTGCCCCAAATAACCTCCCCTTGTTAGCTCAAATCCGCCATCTTGTTATCTCCCCCTTGTTAGCTCAAATCCGCCATCTTGTTATCTCCCCCTTGTTAGCTCAAGTCCGCCATCTTACCCCCTTGTTAGCTCAAATCCGCCATCTTGACCCAAATAACCTCCCCTTGTTAGCTCAAGTCCGCCATCTTGCCCCAAATTATCTCCCCCTTGTTAGCTCAAATCCGCCATCTTGTTATCTCCCCCTTGTTAGCTCAAAGCCGCCATCTTGACCCAAATAACCTCCCCTTGTTAGCTCAAAGCCGCCATCTTGACCCAAATAACCTCCCCTTGTTAGCTCAAGTCCGCCATCTTGACCCAAATAACCTCCCCTTGTTAGCTCAAGTCCGCCATCTTGCGCCGCCTGAATGCGCTTATATAAAAGTCATGCGCCTCCTGGCGTTTTTGCTATATAAAAGTCACGCGCCTCCTGGCGCGCCTCCTGCGCGCCTCCTGAATACTACCTAAGTCCAACATGGTATACTACTATTAGGTCTAAATAAATAGATAGATGTGTTTCCAAAGGAAATGTCTTTTTAGGACATTATGATTTAGTCTTGAAGAATGATAGATGAGTGAAAATAATGTTTGATAGGTTTTATTAGGCACGCAAAGCCTAAATCCAGATGTGAGAATTTAGTATCAAGTATTTCATCCATCAGACCGGGCAAATTTAGTAGGAGAGTATTTTATACATGAAACTGGACAGAAATGTTATCAGAAAGGCAGATATAGTATGAAGCTATTTCACGGGAATGTAGATAAGATTAACAATAGCAAGATTGTAGCCACGTGGCGAGGACTGTATAAAAAGCGGCGAATAACACGCCCCGCGTGGTAAACCTATAATGTTACGCCATGTGACACGTTGTGTATTTAGTTCCAGTTTGGGTTAAGTCGAGAATAATTATATTTTATTTTTCTAATGTAAGAGTAATTTAGTGTATTTCACGTTTATTGATAATTCTACTGTATATTTAATGGGTTACTGTGAGGTGAGAATATGTATTTAGATTTCTGGAGAGCGCGAGGCCACTCCTTTGTCGAGACATGTGTTTCTCTGGTTGCTCCCGGCGGAGCATGGAAACACCAATGTGGCTGGTGTCTATCACAAGCCGACAAGAAGCATTTTTATGCTATTGCAGTGGTTGTTTCGGTAACGATGTGTTTCATGTGATGAGATTCCCAGCCGCACCAGTCGTCACATACGACATGCTTCAGAATGCAGTAACGAATATTGAGATAGATCAGTTACGAGGTAGTAGCTTATTCTCATTACTGAGAGTATTTGTTGTACATACAGTTGAATATTATTTTATGTCCATTTTATGATTATTTAATTATGGTTATGTGAGGAATGGTTGTGAGAGCACGTGGGCTCACTTCAAGATATATATTTCTCTTCTCCGCTCCTGAGGGAGCATGGGGCCAACAGTGTGGTTTGCCTTCATATTAAGTATTCATATGCTAGAGCAGTAGTGTTTCGGTAGCAATCTGTGTTACATGGTGAGATTGCCAGCCCCACGCACAACACCTTACTAGTCTCATTGGACGACATGCATGAGTGTGTGTGTGTGTGATAGCTGAGTGTGTGCTCTTGTAGTAGTGGTTTCGGTAGCAACCTGTGTTACATGGTGAGATTGCCAGCCCCACGCACAACACCTCACTAGTCGCATTGGATGACACGCATGAGTGCGTGCGTGTGTGATAGTTGAGGGTGTCAGGTAGTACACGTGGAAGGACTGTTTGACAGGTGAGAGCGTGGTGTTTCTCATTCAGTATTATATTATGATTTTAACTATTCTGTGCTTTGTTTGCTTCTTCAGATTAGCATCGGGCACTGTTGGGTGTTTTGTTTTGTTTTGTTTCGTTTTGTTATGTTCGCTAGTTTATTTGTTTAATGTTTGCTTTGTCACTGAATGGGCTGTAAAAATAAATATAGCCCCTGCCTCTAGAATCAAGAGTTTTATTGTTGTTCGGGTCGGTGCGAGTGTGACAAGAGAGTGATATCACACATCACAACATAATCATCATCATCATCTCGCCCACCCTACCACATATATATATATATATATATATATATATATATATATATATATATATATATATATATATATATATTTATATATATATATATATATATATATATATATATAAATTCCCAGAAACAAAAAAAAGTAAAAAGCAAAATAATAATAATAAAATCACCCATAAACTGACGTTATTAGAGACAAAAAAATGTGCCACCCGCTAAGAAATCTTGTGTTCAACAAACTAGATATCACGTTGGGTTGTAATTGTAGCATAACATTTTTATAAAATAAAATGGCAGTTAGGTGACTTTATTGTAATGTCTGTTTCTCTTAAATTAGTTGGATACTAACGAGGACACAACAATTTTAAAAACATATGAAGCGACTTTTCAGTCATCCTGTAGAGTAAAAACTGTCATAGTTAGGAAGACTTTAAAAAAAAAAAAACAAGGAGTTATATTGACTCTCTCACTCGGCCCCTTACGCAGTGGTAGTTTAGTCATAATGGCGCAGTGTACAGTGTACTGGTAATCAGTATGATCAAGCTTACTCATGTTACTGTCGTTGCAAAGAATAAACCAGAGCCAGGGCACTGAAAGAAGGATGACCGCCGACCGGGCAAGGTAGAACCGTTTGTTGCTACCCTACAAGACGCAACCAGATGTGATGGCCACTTACTGCTTTGACGGTAGGCGGCTAAGGATCAAAGAAGACGATATTACCGTCGCAAAGTGATTAGAGAACATGCTTCTCGAGGCAAGGGAACCTGATTTGAACATTGTCAGTCAGCATGTTCATTCTTTGGCAGCAATTATTTCTCCACGATGATCTCGTATACTAGTTGTCTTCTTCAGCTTCACCTCTACGTTTCTGCTGCTTTCGTCTTCTTTTTCCAACATTCTTCTATTGCTTCGCTATCATCTGTTACAAAGCTCGTTTTATATATATATATATATATATATATATATATATATATATATATATATATATATATATATATATATATATATATATATATATATATATATATATATATATATATATATATATATATATATATATATATATATATATATATATATATATATATATATATATTCACGGTGTTTTCAAGGAACCTAAAAGCGAATCATTGCAAGAATACGATACACGTGACTTCATAGCAAAATTGTCATACCTCTTGCATGTCTTTCCTCTTTTTCTCCTCCTCCTGCTCTTTTGGAAGAGTGGGAGTGACCGGTAGGCTTCGAGTATTTCTGGTGATAATACTGGATGTGCGAATCGCCAGGGCTGGCAGAGATGGTAAACTGACGGAAGAAACGGAGGAGGTAGATCTGGAGAGAATTGAAATTAATATAAAAAGAAATAAAATTAATAATAATCTTAGTGATAAAATCTAAGTGGAAGTTATTTCAATTATTCTCAATGACTTCAATGACATTCTAGATATAAACACGATCGTGTGATTTTAAAAACGCTAGTAAATGCCTCGTCATATATGATATGGTTTCTGATGAGATTCCGATTGGCAGAGTGGTTATAGCTATTACCTTTATATGATATTACCATGATAGCAAAGGTGCAAAACCAGGTGGCATCACGCTCTATTTTACCCAGCTGTAAATGAGCACCTGGCTCTACTCTTAAATAAGGGAAGGTAAAGAAAAGCTAGGACGGCAACTGGCAGTTCACCCCACCGCATTAAGTTAGACATTGTAAATTGAAGTCTCTAACACTTCACACCCCTAAGGCAATATCTACTATTAGACTATCTTTACATTTTATGGTGTATGATATAGTGTATCACATTGATTACTCAGTAGTGTTTTTTTTTTAATATAGTGTTGGATTTACTTCATTGTACATTTCAGGACCACATCACCCCTAGTGTGCCGATGGTCAAGTGTGACAGTACGCCAACACTAACGCAAGTTTTCACGTTAGTATTAGAAATAAAGTCTAACAGACCGAAGTACTTGAATAAGACTAGCAAGTATAAGCCCTAGTCAAGAGAAGGTAACTCTTAGAAATTAATAGTTAGCTCCCCTTAATTAATAGGCGAAGACCTAGGCATTGTTGACACTTGAGTGAGTGTGTACAGAAAGCTTTGCACGGGCTGAGTACTTTTATAAGAACAGTTGAGAACTAGCCTCTGAACGAGACACATCAGTCTTGCAGATCGGTGAGTTTTCCTTGTTAGAAGTTGAGAACTATCTCTTTCTGCAAGTGGAACCTTTTTCACACGACTAAGTCAAGATATTATGTTGGAAGAATTGCTTACGGTTTGTATCTCTCGTTATGTTGTGTGAACATTTTGATAACTTTTATCTATGAAATTACAAAGAGTCAGTAGAAGCCACCATTGTTTACAAATGACATGGGACAGTATTTCATTGATGCTGTCGTTTTATACAAGGAACAATGCTCTTTTTTATTGTGAACGTTCTGACCGTCAGTAGTCAGGCTATTGAGTTGTGTCAACTATATGAACCTTGTAGTCCAGTTGGACTTATAAATAAACAGATTGTTTTATAAAACTAAAGAGTCATTGGATATACACGTTGTAGTGGAAGGTATCAAGGAGAATAGATAACGTGACAGCCTGTGGTGAGTAATAAGAACTTGGGTTGCATCATCTTTCCTTCGGGTACTAACAGCTCTGGTGGTAACCAGTTACACTCGAGAGATTTCTCACAACGATCACCAAAACCTAACCACCTGTCTCATAATACAAAATGGTGACATATGATTTATGAACGTTATCTAACGGCCATTTGAGACCAAAAAGTCTCTCCACTGTCACACAAGAAAATAGGGGCCTTACACTATATTCTCAATATGCCTCAATGGGCGTGTAACGGGATCCTTTACCTTTACCTTACATTTTTTGATACAGTAAAAAAAAAGTAGTCCCATAGCAGGTACTGGCGTAGGGATATTTTAGCATATAGGCTAATGATAAGAGGCTGGGCTGCGAACACATCTTCTTTCGTTGAAGAGATTGTCTAGAACTGGCTCTAGGGACAGTTGGGCCCCTGAATGAAACTGGCAAAACAAAAGAAGTAGCAATGGAAACGAAAAGTGAGAGATACTAAACGATTGTTGTTATTGTTACTGATGATCAGAATCGACGTCATTGCACTCCGGGCAAACCTATAGCTGCCCAGTCTCCCTCAGCTAATGTCCAAATGTATGAATGCTAATTGTTCCTGCAGCGTGCTGGTTGAATACACGCCGAATGCATCCTCTTATACTTCCATCCCTGCTGGTCACGTTTGATGCCTAATTCCTTAAATTTGAATACCCGAAAAGCATGAATGCTATTGACAGTAACTCGGCACAATGATTTAGACTGCACAGATCTGGTTGAAAGCGCTGGCTCCTGACGGAGCAGAAAGATGAAGATGGATAAATAGTTGACAATAGTTTATCACCATCATCAATTCTCTTTTCGTTCCATGTAGAGCATGGAGTCACCAATGTAATAAGCCCGTTTACAAGAAGCCTTCACCAAAGCTTTTATATGCTACTAGAGTAAAAGCCCGTCATAAGACGGGAATTAAATTTAAAAGCACCAATATCTAACGGCAATTTTACTTATTCAAAAGTATTTTTAAAAATCAAAATATTTGTTTTACATCTGATGTTAAAAGTCTGAACATGACAGAAGAGCATCTTGATTTTCTGTTGTTTTAATCTGGTACAACTTAAATTCATGGATCTCCGAATCTTTCTGTCTCAAGTTCATGTACTGTTTATCAGTTGTGTTGTTGACTTCTGTCCATACAGCATAATCAAACTGTTCATGCACACCGTCATTTGCGCATTCTTCTTTGGTAAGTGTTACTATTTTCGGGAGAGTACATTTACGGGAAACAATACAATTAATGTCTAACTTTCAACCAAAGTTGCATCCCTTAGCGTTAGTGACAGAAAAAGCTGGGATTTTATATATAGTGTTTGCAGTGTTTCTTTCTGTAGCTATTTGTTTTACATGATGAGGTTGCCATCCCCATGAACAAGCCTAGTATTAGTCGCCGCTTACGAACGGGAGCCCTATTAATTCTTTGTCTCCTCAGATACACACTCCCCCCGGAGCTACACGTGCCATTTTATCATTTTCCTTTATAAAGTTTCGGAAACCTCTTTGGGTGAGAACAGTTTTTGAGCAGAAAGCGGTAAACTCTCATTAACGTCTTTCGAATTATGTCGCCAAATCATGGAACAAATTGAAGATATAAACATAGTCTTCTTGTAAGCTGAAATAAATTGGTATACTTTTAAATAGACAAAAATTAACAATATGAGCAAAAGCGGTAAAAAGCAAAAGAAGTTGAGAGAGCTTCAGTGCTTGAGGTTGCTTTCGTGAAGATTTGAAAACTTCTGATGCACGTAAAGACAAAGAAGCTTAAAAATACATAGAAAATGCCCACCTGCTATTGCTGTTTTCTGCAGTAGTCCTGTACCCATCATCTTCAGAGCCAACGATGCGTCGCCTTCTGAAGCGCATGCGATTGGTAATGGAGTCGAGAGAGCTTTGTCTGTCACAACTTTTCGACAGACGACTATGAGTGGATACCCGTGAGATTGATCTCTTGGGAGATGAATCCGGAGACTCCCGCTTCTCTTCTGTAAAGAAAAAATAACGTATAAATAATGGCATAATTACTAGGTAGTGCTTGTTATTGGATCTCCGTGGTTAGAGAGGTAGACGGAGATCGAAAAAAATACATAGAGAAGAGAACTGAAGACAGAAATTAAAGGAATGTAAAGGCATGGACGGGCCTTGAGTTGATGGTACAAGACAGGAGGATTTGATGGTACAAGACAGGAGGATTTGATGGTACAAGACAGGAGGATTTGGCGTGAGTCTGTTTAAGGTCTACGCTGCTTGAGGCGCTAAAGAGTGACGAATGAATGGCTGAATTCTTTACATGGTTTATATTGAATGTTGGATGGCCGCCGACCAAGCAAAGTGGAAGCAGTTTGTTGCTGCCCTACAAGACGCCACCAGGCGTTATGTCCACTGACTGCTTTGACAGTCGGTGGGTAAGGATCATGGAAGAAGAAGTATTGAATGTCATCATACTTAGCTAAAGTGTAAAACAACAGAGTTCTTGCTGATATAGACAATGCACTATAACTATATATATTTCAGTCTAGTTTTAAATGCTGCACACGAGTTAATACAACCTAGATATGTACAGCCTTGTGGTTCATTAGTGTGAACAATGTAACTAAACGAAGGTGTACTACAATCTAGTTCTTACTGGGCTGTTAACACATGTCGTTCCAGCAGAAACGTAGGGCTGCATCTGTTTGCTCAAACCCGATATTTATTTTCGACTGTTCTTTTTTAGCTTTGCCCACGAGACAAACATGATGAGAATAAATAAAATTAAGGATAGTGCTGCTTCCCCTGGAGCTTAAAGATAATGGAGATGATTTCCCTCTTGATGCTTAGTTTGTCATTTTGCCAAAGTGTTCTGACATTTCATGGTACTATGGTAAAGATCTTTTAAGTTCTAATCTTGTTAACAGTAGCTAGATGACGATGGGATATCCACCATAGCACATGCTGTCGCATACACGTTGAGGTGGTTCAGATGGAACCCATATTAATGTCCATCTATTTTCAATAGAAGTCGTTTTTACTCATCGCTGTACAAGAGACAATTATATGATGGTTTACACGTTCCTTCCGTTGATTATGTTCGGAAATCTCCTCTAGAATTTGACTAAGGATTCTGGCTCACAAAGCAGTTAGAAATATTGAGGTTGAGATGCCTCCATCTCTCCAGCTGTTGCGTCAAAAAATATTAGAAACGTTTAAGACAGACAGCAGCCTGTGCTGGGTGAAATAAAAAGGTAGATAAAGGCATCCAGTTGGGTCGCCAATTTAGTGAAGTGCAGAAGTGGTCGGACAGACAGGATCACTGAGTGTGATTTTTGAGTGACATACGACAGCCCAGATACTGTACTGGGTTCCTAAGTGACCTCGATCTAGGCTTCGCCTCAACGCTTTTATGAAGTAGTCCCTCACTCTCTAGATTCTGACTGACAGATGTTGATAAAGAGGAACACAGAAATTTCGGGACAATTCTGACTGGTTAAGTATCAATCTTTTTTTTTTTTTATTATTATAGGAACACTAAAATATATATACTGAAGCACATTAAAAACGCACCACTATTATATATACTGATGCCGAGAAGCTGGCAAAAAAAAGTGTGGGAATGGATTTTCCCCGTGTTTGCCATGAGGTAGAGAGCGAATGGCTGCTGGAATGGAAAGTGCAAGATTCAACCCATGGGTGTGTGTACAGACTACATGAAAACGATGAAAGTTACACGTGCAACACGATTCTCAACAGCTATGACCCTGAAAATGTGTACGCGTTGTGGCAGTATACTCGGTATAAAAAGGCCGTTGAGACAAAACACCCAGTACATGTGCTTGAAATGCCACGACTATCTGAAAACGACCGCCAACGAGCCATTGGTATGTTGGAGACCGGAATGAGCTCGCGGGCCATTGCCAGAAGGATGAATTGCCACCACAGCACTATTGTACGTCTCAATGAACGTTACGGAACCACTGGCAGTGCCCGGGATAGACTTCGGAGTGGCCAACCATGAGTTACTACCCCTGCGCAAGATCGTCATATTGTGCTGAGTCACATAAGGAATTGACTCTCCCGGCAAGTCAAACAGCAAGAGCAATAGTGGGTAGACATGGGCAAGTCTCTCGAATGACAGTCATACGACGACTCAGAGATACAGGCCTTACAGCAAGACGACCTTATGTTGGGCCAAACTTGACTCACAGACATCGTTAGCAGCGTCTGCAATGGGCAAAGCAACATATCAGATGGACTAGACTGCAGTGGAATGCTGTCCTATTCACAGACGAGAACAGATTCAACATATCCTTTGCAGATGGACGTATGCGGATTTAGCGACGGTGTGAGGAGCGCTTTGCAGATTGCTGTGTCAACCGATTTCGAGGTGGCAGTATTCACATTTGGGGAGGATTCAGTTTTCACCATCGCTTGCCTCTTCACGTCTTCTGTGGAAATGTTAATGCTGTGACATATCGAGATGAGGTTCTGGATGCACTGGTTGCTCCTGCGTTCACAATTTATCCAGACTTGCAGCTTCTCCAGCAGGATAACGCACGTGCATTTTTTTGTATTTTTGGTTTTCTCCCTTGCCTGCACAGAATGCAATGAATTTCATAACAATCAAATGTACAAATTAATGACCAGCATGGATTCATAGGAAAATGAATAAAGATTCCAAATATGTAAACTTGTACACACTTATATTTACATTTCACACTCTGTTCCTGGATTATACAGGTGGTGCGTTTTTAATGTGCTTCAGTATATATATATCAATGTATATAAATCAGGTAGATAATGGAAACAACATTATCTCCCTTTCTAATTTGAGAAAACAAATAAAATCGTAAGTGCGTCACACATGAAATAACAAGTTAAATTTACATAGAACAAGGAACCATGATACTGAACGGGACATTACTCCCGCAAGTGAGATTACTATAATAAAAATATACAAAAAATATTTTAAACACAGGCCAGAATCCTTAGTCAAATTCCAGAGGAGATTTCCGAACATAATCAACGGAAGGAACGTGTAAACCATCATATAATTGTCTCTTGTACAGCGATGAATAAAAACGACTTCTATTGAAAATAGATGGACATTAATATGGCTTCCATCTGACCCACCTCAACGTGTATGCGACAGCATGTGCTATGGTGGATATCCGATCGTCATCTAGCTACTGTCAACAAGATTAGAACTTAAAAGATCTTTACCATAGTACCATGAAATGTCAGAACACTTTGGCAGAATGACAAACTAAGCATCAAGAGGGAAATCATCTCCATTATCTTTAAGCTCCAGGGGAAGCAGCGCTATCCTTAATTGTATGTATTCTCATCATGTTTGTCTCGTGGGCAAAGCTAACAAAGAACAGTCGAAAATAAATATAGGGTTTGAGCAAACAGATGCAGCCCTACGTTTCTGCTGGAACGAAATGTGTTAACAGCCCAGTAAGAACTAGATTGTAGTACACCTTCATTTAGTTACACAAAAAGCCACAAATAGTTTTTCAAGAGAAAGAAGTTTCAATATTTCTCTCAAGAGAGACAATCTTGTTGGAAAGAATACTTAGATTATTTGCAGTTATTGCCCATTTCACTGATGATACAATACAAAAAAAATTAATTTTAATTTTCTTCATTTTATTATTTTTACGACTGATTACACTGACTAACAAAAAAAAATTTTTTTTTTCTTTCTCTAACATTTCTATGTTTTTCTGGTCAATTTTAATGCGCTGTTTTTAAATCTGCAAACCGTTTTTCTCTATCAGGTCGGGATCTCTAGAAATACGCAATTGAAGTTTTTTAACAACGCATACAGTATTACAACATCATTCGTACAAGAAGTATAACAGTTATGTAGGCTTGAATTTCTTTACAGTCGACTTTAGTCGGTGAATGGCATGTGGTACATCGCGATGAAGCATCCAACAATAATCGGCAAGCATGGTCACACTCCACCGTCCTTGATAACGTGACTCCATTACGGCGATATCTTGATGGAATCATTCTCCATGTTCATCGCTGACTTCGCCAAGGTTGTCAGGGAAAAAGTTAAGATGCGAATAAAGCAAATGGATTTTGAGGGACATGTTACAGCCCATAATTATGTATGCATCTATGCACTGCTTAACAATATGCAACATAGTCGACAGATTTGTGATTTTCCAGAAAGTTATCGACGATCGATTTGAATGCCATCCATGCGCGAAGTTCACTACCATGTAACAAGTTCTCGAATTGTTTGTCTGCAATAACTTTCCTAATCTGAGGTCCTACAAAGATACCTTCCTTTATCTTTGCATCGCTAACTTGCGGAAACTTTTCTCGAAGATAAGTGAAAGCTTTGCTCGTTTTATCTAACGCTTTTACAAAATTCTTCATGAGCCCCAACTTTATATGTAACAGTGGTAAAATGAAGGTGTCTTTGTTAACTAATGGCTCGCATATTTTATTTTTATGCCCGAGCTGCATACGATCCCGGATAGGCCACACCTTTCTTGCATAATGTTCCTGTCTGTTGCGACTGTCCCATTCACATCGGAAGCAACAAAATTTAGTATACCCAGTCTGCATGCCCGTGAGAATTGCAATGACCTTTAGGTCTCCACAAATCCGCCATTGGTAGTCATTGTACTTTATTTTTTCCAAACGTTTAGCCATATTGTCATAAGTTTCTTTCATATGAACAGAGTAGGCGACTGGAATTGATGAAAAAAATTTTCTGTTATGCAATAACACGGCTTTTAGACTAGTCTTGGAAGAATCGATGAAAAATCGCCATTCGTTGACTATGTGCTCATGACCGTTTACATCTTTGCAATAGCAAATGTCATCATCCATCTCAAAGTATTGAACAAGTTCTCTGTGTCTATGACGAAATTTAGATATCAGAGTATTGGGCGCTAAAAGATTCCATTCTTTGAGTCGCGAACCGAGTAATTCCGCTTGTCCTTTGGTAAGAGCGAGATCACGTATTAGATCTGAAAGTTCTGAATGGTTAATTAAGTAAACACCATCATTCACCAGTATGTAATCTGAGTCAGAATTAGTTTCTAAAGCAGGTAAACTATCACTTTCTGATGGTTCATTTACGTCCAACGAATATTGTTCTGGTGGTACTTGGATCGGACACGTGATTGGATCATGAGGCACTGGTTTCGAAACCGATTCAATATTTGGATAAACCACAGACTTTCTAGTTTTAAAAGTGAAACCATGGATATTTGTCAAGCAGAAGTAACAATCAGTAGTGTGATTTGTATGTTCACGCCATATTACTGGCACTCCAAAAGGCATCGACTTATGCCTCGGCGATTTTCGTAACCAACCTGCCAATGTATCGAACAAATTGCATTTGGCTTCCAAGATTTATTTGCATCATCAACTTTCGAATCGAAATAAAGTTCATATGCTTTCTTTAGTAATGGTGTAAAGTTTTTCTGGTCAACACGATCGGTAAAATATCCGCACACGTAACAGAACAGATCAGCCGAATTTCTACAACTTCTAGAAGCCATATTTTGCTCAGAATTATTTCAAAATACAGTAACTATTTGAAAAATAGCGTAACATATGTCATGCATCTTTTAGCAGTATAAAAAGTAGAATTATGTTACTTTTTATTAATTTTTAATAAGTTATATAGTAAAAATGAAACGGAGCAAATAACGGTTTCCCAAAAATATATTTATTCACAAATATCTTAAGAACCCGACGTGATAGAGATAAACGGATTTCAGATTTGAAATCAGCGCAAGAAACTGACCTAAGAACACTTATTCTTATATAAGAAAGAAAAATGTTGTTTGTCAGTGTTATTGTATTGTCATGGGGAATACACAACAATGCCAAGTTTCAGAGCTATTGCTGATCTGGAAGTGATTGAAAATTGATTGCAAGATTTGAAGGTGACAAGAGAGTGGCATACGTTGCAAGTTAAAGAAAAGCCTGTAAAAATGGTTACTTTAGTTCCTCCAGCTTATAGCCAATCGAATAGGCGGCAAATGATGGGACTCCTATGGTGTGAAAATAAATCTAAAATGTGCGTAATCCTAACACTGCGAATATGGGAGCTATCCTGGCTCTCTGAAATAGACTCTGACCTCCCAATGGTTCTCTGATGGAGGATTAAAGCTTCAGCAAGATTGCCCTTTCAGGCTGATTAATGGCTGGGAAATAAGGTTATCTGCCAAGGAGACAGAGTAAATTATCTTGAATGTTATCCATTGAAATAAAGCCAACTTTCCCAATATACTGGGGCCTTGGGGCCAG
This sequence comes from Oreohelix idahoensis, assembly GCA_024509875.1. Classification (NCBI taxonomy): domain Eukaryota; kingdom Metazoa; phylum Mollusca; class Gastropoda; order Stylommatophora; family Oreohelicidae; genus Oreohelix; species Oreohelix idahoensis. The sequence continues at coordinate 468,516 of JAMPIV010015047.1, forward strand.
GGGTGATCTGGGGGCCCAATGAGATAATCCAACTAGGTGAATGAGAAACTTCCTGTGCGGCGATGTCTTGCGATTTTGCTCGATCACTATACTACGTGTGCCAGCACAGTCGTAGATTTCAGAGAATATTCCAAGAAGAACCCACAGTGCCTCCTTTGCAGACTTGCAGACGACATAGCCCTGAGGATCTCAGAAGAATATATCATTACGGCAAGCATTCGGATGCATCAAGCCCTGGCAAAATTGGATGAGTGAGCCAAAGCATGGCTAGTGAAGTTAAATGAAGGAAAAACAACAAACACAGTGCTTTCCCGCTAAAACAAACCACAAAGCTCCAAATTAGTGCTAAATGAAAAAAAATCTACATCTGAATAAAAACCTAAACTACCTAGGCATTACTTTTGATCGCCGCTTGACTTGGAAAACCCAGATTGAAAGAAACAGGACAAGATCAAGACAGAGAATGGCAATCATTAAAAAAACTTTCTGGCGTGGGCTAGGGAGCGGACGAGAAAGTACTATGGAAGCTATACACTGGGCAAGTGAGACTAGTCCTTGAATATGACATTGCAGCATGGTCAACAGCAGCTAAGTCAAACGTTGATAAAATAAACAGAACTCAAAACCAAGCACTGAGAATAGTAACCGGGTGCATAAAGTCAACACTCATTAAAGAGCTAGAAAAGATTACATACCTCCAGCCAATGGAGGATAGAAGAGATAGCAGAGCCCAGCAACAAGGCAATAAATTCAGGAAGCTGACAGACCACCCATTGTACCAGATAATAAATGGGCATGGAAGGGGAAGAATAAAGCAAAGCAACTTTGTTGAAACAGCCAAAACAAAGATGAGAGCATACCATAACAATGCAATATCAACAGCTATTCCCATCTACACTGCACACAAGCTACCAGTTTGAAAACAACAGCGCTTCCCTGAAAAGATAGAAAACGTTCCAGGTATTGAGAGAAAGAAATGCCAAAATGACACAGAAAGAAGAGACCTAACCACAAAATGCATAAAGGATACACTACCCAACACCTGGATCCATGCATACACAGATGGATCAGCAATAACTGAAACAGAAGATGGGGGTGAAGGAGTCTTTCTGAGCTTGAGTAATGGCACACAAAAAGCTGTCAGTCGCAACAGGAAAATTCTCGAGTAACTTCAGCGCAGAGACCTTAAAAACTACAGCAGAAGTTCTAATGACAGAAGAAACATCAGAGAGACAAGTAGCTATCTTTTCAGATGCGCTGTCAGTGATTGCAACGCTAACTAATCAAAATAATGCCGACCTGGATGACCTAAGAGTAACACATTACAAACTGTATCAGCTATTCAAAGGAGTTGTGATACAGTGGATTCTTTCGCACTGCAACATCCCCGGAAATGAAGAGGTTGACAGATTGGCAAAGTGTCGTAAATTTATTTTGAGAGAAAGAGTCTAGAAATAGTAGTCCGGTTTAGAGTGTAGAATGATGATGAAAACTCAGTGATAGAAATGTATAGATTTAATATGATGCCCCACAGAGTGCTGGAGGAGAGTAAAGACAGACTTATTTACGACAAATCGTTTCTCTCAATCTTCTCTTCCACTCTCCTGGTCAAACAATTATTTGCCAGTTTTCCAGACACACGTCTGCGCTCACACCGATTTGTTGCTTCAAACACTCAGACGACGTGGATACAGCTATATTAAACAAATAGGGAATTTTTTTTTTTGGGGGGGGGGGGGGGGGGGGGGGGGCTTTTGGGTATTCCAACACAGTCCGATATAAGTTTATGATGTTTATTTACCTTAAAAATCAAATCACAAAAAAAAACAATATCAAGTGTTACATAAAATTATCATAAGTACAGAAAAATGCAAATATCAAGGTAGGGAGGGGGTGAAGAAGATTGGTATCGACTAAGCCCTTCCCGCTTGTATTAGACAAAGATAAACCCAGTCTCAAGATAGATAGTTATCAGGAGCATAGGAAAGTTAACCCAACAGTGAATTTAATTACTCTGAAAGAGGTGTTACAATATTAGTTATGGTGGTAGACAAAAAAATACTGTTATCCCAACTGGTGTCTTCCCTTTACTAAGCAAAGAAAAAAAAAGGGAGGGGGGATGAAACAGAGTTAACAAATTATCCCACTAAAGGAACAATGCCGGGTATACAGAAAACGTATTACCCGGTAGGCAAGTTAACAAATGGTTTGTTGCAAAAAAATTAAATCTCCTGTCATTCATGCACACTGTGCGGATCCACACTCATATACACCACACACTTACCGATTTCAGCATCAGACAATCCATAGCATGATATATACAGTACTTAAACTCTTTACGTGTGACAACTGTCCAGTCCTTCTATGTCCCGCCCCAGATAATGCGAGGTTTCACTGAGAGTAAATATTCCCGCTTATCGCCGAACTTGAAGTTCTAAGAGTTCTTGTGTTTTATTATATAAAAAGGAGTCTATGGGATGGCACTGACACAATTCAACACAGGGGTGAAAATGAGGTGATGGCAATATTCCTTCACTGCGTGATGACAGCAACTGACCGGTAAAGTTTTTTTAATCCAGTGAGGAAAAACTAGGCTCAGTCACAGTCAGGTAAATCGGTAATCTCTCACAATAGAGCAGTATATAAACTATCGCTACTGGCACTGTTCATCTTCCAGTTTATCTTACAGATTGTAATTTAATTTGATGATAATAATCAAATGATCTTGGGTAGGCTTTCTTTCATGTAATTATGTTAGCTAGGCCGCACCGGACCACCACAAGATTTACTTTAAAAAAATGTCTCATCAAACTGTCTGGAAGTTTAAGAACCGAGTATGGAAATTCTGAAAGATTTCGTTATTGCTGGGATTGCAAAAGGTGATCAATCTAGAGAAAAAGATAGAAAACCCATAACAACATAATCATACTTTAAAAATCAAATAATCTTCTAAGCGCGCGATAAATTTCCCGTTAAGACTATTTTATATATACGCTCCTGTATTTAATTATGTATTTAATAAACACTGCGCGAGTTCTAGTGGTTAAATCACACATCTATAAATATAGGACTTAACTAAATTTATTAATTATAAATTCCTTCGCGACTTTAAAAGTTAATTTAAGCATTAACATCTATTATCTTTTGGAAATAATATAGCAGGTATATCGTTACATTTACAACTGGAACTATTGAGACGGTTTAATTTAATAGGTTTAAATTAACACAAAATCCAATGAAATATAATGAATAAACTAGACCACTGATCACTTTACACAATATATATATTACCGTTTTGCACAGAAATAGAATTCACTGCAAATATAAATGAAAATCCATGGGATAATCTAGCAAGATTTCAAATATCGCTAGTGCTTCTATCAAGTTCTGGCCAGCGAATGATGAAGTGTATTTCTACGTGATCTGTATATCTACAACTGGAATGCAAGATGAGTGGGACATGAGAAACTTGACAGCCTTTATGATCTCGGACGGATTTTGGGGATCTGACCCCCAGACCAAAGAGAGAAGCCGCCACTGGCCTCTCGTATCTTCGATCGCTGCTTGCGTCAGCTTTTCCCCTTCGCTCTGGCTGCGATCGGTTCCGTGTTTAACACCGAGATGCGAAATCGTTTCAGGGACCACTACTGTCTTTGATCTCGTGCCGCATACTAAATGAGCCCCGGTGGAATCGATTCGCTCTGGCGAAACGAAAAGTTACAACAAATGTTCAGGGGTTCTAATGTTATGAAAAGCTAAAAGTCCCTTTAATCATCCATCATATCAGGGAAAATTCACTTGTCGAACTAGACGTATGTCACACAAAGGAAGGGGAAAAGCTACCTCAACTTGACACAAGCATATCGTATGAAGAGGCCAAGAGTTTTATCAAGCGCAGATACACGAGCAAGTTTGAAGCAGATCATCCAGGCCACAATAAAAATGATGCATATTACCAGCTCAGCAGATGTGAACAAGTGATAATCTTCAGACTTCGCACTGGTCACAACAGATTGGAATACCATCTATTCAACAAGTTATAGATAGGAACTACTGATGAGTGTAACTGTGGCGATGATGTAATGAATGGTGAGCATCTACTTCAAAGGTGCCCAACATATGAGGAACAGAGAAAGCGGTATATGACCATCACCAGTTCCATTCCTAGAATATTCAAGTTGACGTCTGAGGGTGAACGAAGAAAAAGAAGAAGTCGTAGATTTAAGCAAACTCCTTATGGTTGAGTGGCTGCGTGGGATTCTGGATAGCTTTTGGTCTGACTCTCCTCTTTCCGTGAAGTTAAGGCGATGTTTGTTCCCTGACAGTCAAGCGATTGAACCAAGTGTTTGTCTGAACAGACAAAGTGTCCGTTTCCTATAGTTATTGGTAAGTGATTAAATTTGATTTAACCACTTCACATAAACAATCCTGGGTTCGCTGGCTGCTAGTCAAGGGTAAATGTTAAATTCTAGCTTATATAGGGACATTTCATATTTGAGGCTGTCTGCTTCTCTTTCTTCTAATGCAGTTGCTCAAATCGACGGCAAGATTAAGCAATGACAAAGGCTTGGGGAAACGAAGATTTTCTTTGATGCGACAAGATAAAAGAATTATGTCCCCGTTTGACTGGGAGATTTGAGAGACACTGTCACTAGCGTCCGGGCCTGCAAAGGCCCAGAAGTCCGAGTAACTCAGGCGACATGAAAAAGCGCAGGACCCACCAACGTTCGCGTTTCCACCTCTACTCGCGGAAAGTTAGATCATAAATGAGTGCAAAGGAATGCTATTTATGTAGCTCTCCCCTGAATCAAAAGACATCTGAAGATACACAGCGACCAGCATGAAAACATTTCGGTTGCCTCTGTGTATACGAGCAAAAGATACATGAGTGATGGGGCCTCAGGGGCTGTCTAAATGAAGATTGACACTGACGAGGTCTGAAATTTTACAGTAGACTCATGGTAAAAAGCAGAGGGGAGGTGACAAAAAATCCTAGATAAGAAAGGGGCGGTTCTAACGATGAGAAAATCGACAGAAATGTTGAGTGAAATCTACAAACTGTCCCCTCTCCCTCCCCCCCCCCCCCCCAAATCCCCCAACAAACCCACCTCTCAGTGGCAACACTCTGTTTCGGTCTGCGAAAGCGTATTCATTACTCACAGCTAACCTCTATATCCAGAGCCCGTTCAACCAACTCCCACTCGATTGACGCACCTGGTAGGAGAGATTCGTCTTTCCAGGATTTAGTCCTGCGTCTTTACCATTTTTAAGCAGATGTAGAGCTTGTTTGCTCTCTTGTTTGGAGTGTGAATTTCTGTCAAAATATAGAGGTTTTAGGATGGTCTGTTGTATCCCCTAATTCCTGTTTAGAATTTTTTTAAAATAATCTTCCGATCTGTTTCTCTTCAGTGTTGTTGATGTCGTCCTATCTAGTCTTTCAGTGTCACATACAATATTTGTTGTTTCTTTGATAGAGCTCAAGTGACATTGGAAATAGTCTTCATGTCTTCGGTTTTTATTTTAGCCTCCGTTTTCTTAGTCAGGTTTTCACTATATTTTCTTGTACATTATCTGACATGTTTTTTAAAACAAGTCCAATATTGACAATAAATGTAACACAATCTAGGAATATTACAGCCTAGTTCTCATTGATGTACACGATGTAACTAATCATCATCCTCACCCCCACCATCATCAATCCTCGCAGACGGCATCATCATGGATTCACCATAGTCCGGAGAAATTCTGCAACAAAATTTGAGTAGGAATTTGTGCCTCCTATCTCTACCCTTAGATCACACAAGGAGGAACTCAGCATAATGCAAACAATAATGTACATGCCACTAACTTGCTTGTTGTGATTCACGCAAAAACGTCAAGAGAGTTAACGGCAATTCTCTTTAGTCTTTATATATAAAGCAATTCTCTTTATCCTGAATAGATAAAGATGTCCATTCAATTGTTCGTTCTTCACTGCAGTCTTTTGATTCTTCAAACTATTTTTACATTTTCAAGGTCTTTTCCAGCAAATAACTCTGCCATCTTTCTACTCTGTTCATGATATTTCGTTTACTTTCTCTGAACCGTGGTTTTTGACTCTCTTCTGTATCGTCAACAAGTCTGAAAACGTTCCTTAAACTTGTGCCTTCATTTTGTGCCTTCACTTGCAGTGAGCGAGTGAAGAATGAGTGAGTGAGGGTTTGAGTGAGTGAGTGAGTGAGTGAGGGTTTGAGTGAGTGAGTGAGTGAGTGAGTGAGTGCGTGAGTGAGTGAGTGAGTGAGTGAGTGAGTGAGTGAGTGAGTGAGTGAGTGAGTGAGTGAGTGAGTGAGTGAGTGAGTGAGTGAGTGAGTGAGTGAGTGAGTGAGTGAGTGAGCATGCGAATCTTTTTTTATTGTTCTAAATTCAATGGTACCAATAACTTTTATCAATTCATGTAATCTGGATTTTATTTCTTTTCAACACATTATAGCTGTCCTCAGACCCTACGAGTAATAGGGAAGGGTGGGGGGGGGGGGGAAAGGGGGAACAACCAGCAGTGCCATTTGGCCTGGACATCACCTCACGGGGGGAAAGGGGGGGGGGGGGGGAAGCCTCGACCATTTTTGTTTGCGTGCCTTTCTATACATTAAAATGATGTTTTACGCCTCATCCTAAACAATGAGGGGGCCTTACGATGTGAATTGACCTGTGCCACGTCTGAGCTCCATGTGAGCCTAGCTGTGCCTTTTTATTGTTACACTCCGTCCGTCTCCACAACAAGATAGATTTCATTTGTACCCAAAGCAGAGCCATCCATCTCACCAGTCACAAAATTAATGGGTTCTCTGTTTACCCTCCCTATATGATTAATCCATTTTCGTCTCCACAAACTTCCAATTAAAACAAATCATTCATATCATAAACACACTAGGTCCACGCCAAGGAAAGTGTGTACACTTTTGCGTTTCATTGTCAGAAAGCTGAGAAAGTATAACTGTGCATTGTTTAGTTTCTTTAAGTTTCCTGCAGGATGCAGATAGCCGGCACCATGCCCAGCCTTCCTTGGTCGCCTTCTAAGACATTTCTGGTAAGTTTCAGTGTTACTATTCTTTGCTTTAATGTCAAGTCAATATTATAAAATGGCTCTGAATCATGGACAACTACAAAAACAAGAACCAAAAACCTACAGACATCCATAAATGGGTGCTTGTGTAGAATAGAAGAATTGTAATGGTGCAACAAGGCTACCAATGTGGAACTGGTGACAGGAACCAGACTGTGATGAATTTACCATGATACAACGTTAAAATATCTCCAACTATAAGGATAAAATGTAGGGATAAAAAATAATGCGTAAGATACTAGGAGACATGATCGCCCATGCCCGAATTTCCTACCGCCATTTAAAACTATCTAGTTAGACGTGCAGACGAAACGGTTTACCCTTTGTAGACGGGAGAGAAAACGGAGAACACAAAAGGAAAAATATGACTGAACACGTGTTTGAATATAGCAAGGCTAAAAGACACAATTGGTAGTAAAAGAAAAAAAAAATTCACGTCACTAGTTGACACAATGTAAGGAAATGGACAGAAACGACTTTAGCTCTTGTCAGAAACAGTCATTTCTTGGACGTTTTACGATACTTGGTTTTATTTGAATTCAGCGGGAGAAGGCTCGCAAACAAATTTAAAAAAAAAAAAAAAAAACTAACCTTGAAAACGTAACTTTTTCTTAATAATAATGTTATGACTATAAAACCTAGCTAGTTTGATAGCCCGTCTTGAGCAGAGAACTAATATACTTTAAATTATACAGACGGATAGATAATAAGGAAGATATTGACAAAAGACTGTGTTGTTCATATCAGACTAGCGACTGCACTGTTAAAAAAAAAATTTCACTAAAGTTTCAAATTTGCGTCCTTGAGGCACGCAAATGGAAAAATCGAGCTGTAATGAAAGAGAGGGGCAAGGTGGAGAATTGTGGCTAAAAATAACTTCGGAGGCAGAAGTGTGTAGGGTATTGCATGGAGTGGTCCAAGAACCAAGCGTGTTTTTTTATGAAAAAACAAGTAGAGACAGACGGACCAACAGATAATAATACATACTTGACTGAGAGCTGACTGAAATTGACTTTTGGTTGTAGATTTGAAAAGTTAGGGGGGGGGGGGGGGGTCTGTGATTGGATGAATGAAATAATATTAGCGGGACAGAGATGCGCATTTTTGCCATTAGATACAATTCTGTCCAGGGACACAGTTGGTTATTGCCTGTGGTGTTTTTCCCAGAAGAAATTACATACATTTAGTGGGACGCCATCATATAGCCAGCAGTTCAGCTGAGTTTTGCTAGCAATTAACTGTGTTCTCAATTCTGAATTCTGGTAAGAATGAAAGCATTTCTTTTGTATATTTTAATATTTCGAGTGATTGATACTGCCATGTCATATAAAATGATTACGACAAGTAAGTGCTCGCTCTAGGTCCCCAGCCCAAGTTCAGGGTCTAGAGACAAACAAAATATATGGACGCCTAACTAAGACTATGGAAGGCGGATCTATTGTTGAGATCAGTGGGAACATATCACCTATCTTATTGCATAAAAGGAAACTATTGAACATATCTCAGATGCAATGCAGTCTTGGGGGAACTGGTACTATATGAAAACAACTGGGTAAGATGTGCTGTGTGGTCAGAGAGATCTGACCCACTCTGTGTAATGTTGATGTGTTGTGCTGTATGTAGAGTGGTGCAGTGAATAGATTACTGACACAGCGCACAAACTTTGTTTCAGAATTGTGAGTTTCTGTTGTGGCACTAGGTTAGTGCCACAAAAGTAATCAAGCTTTCACAAGCAGACGTGTGTGCCGCCTACAATGGTGTTGGTGCATTATAGCAGTGTATTCCAGCTACCGAGAGGAGGGGCCACCGGAATCCAACATCAGCTCTTCGCAGACCAGATGAGTACTTGGTGGCCTGCTGAGGATTCACCATACTCCAAAAGATTTTATACATATTTCCCCTCATAAATAAAATGAATATTGGGAAATAGAACATTTATTACAGTTCATAAGATAATGGACAAAACTAGTTCTAGTCATAGAGTGGGTGTGATGACACCACCCCAACAACACATCCAGTAATGGTTCTCCAGTGACACTATAAACATAATTAATATTAACCAGTCTTATAAAATACTTATGTACACACCTGTCATTTTATTATGCCATATATTTATGCATTCCATTTATAACTCCATCACATTTCATATGTTCTGACCAAAATAAAACCTTGGTTCAGAACAAATAAATTTAAAGAAAATTTAATATTTAAACTAAAACAGTCTGAGTTAGTTCAGTGTGTTATAAATTTTATTAATATTATTAGACTTATTAATTATCTGTGTGTGTTTGTATATTCAACTACAACACATTACATTTCAGTACCCTAGACTTTTAACGTAGCTACATTCATAATAGTAAAAGAGATATGTTTGAGGTCGTAAGTGGTAGCATAAAGGGCCTTCTGTAATTAACATCTACATTTATCTCAGGAGCCTTCACAGCTGACCTCATACATTACACTAGGTAACACAACATCCATACAGTACCATCAAAAAACCACTACACAGATAAAGACCAGTGGAACAAGAGATGAGAAGAAGGCGCTGGCGATAGATAAGACACATACTGAGGAAACCTGTTGTTAGCATTACAAGGCAGTCCTTGTTCTGGAATCCCCAGGGGAAGCGAGGCAGAGGTAGACCAAGAAACACACGGAGAAGAGAACTGGAGACAGAGGTGAAAATGATGAGGAAGACACGGAAAGAACTTGGGCTGATGGCACGTGACAGGACGAATCCGGCACATGTTTGTTGAAGGCCTATGCTCCTTGGGGAGCGAAAGGGTATTGATGATGATTCTTTGCTTTTATTTTTTTCCGAGCCCCGGTAGCACACGAGCAAACTTGTACGAGGGGCGTTCAGAAAGTAATGCACCACATCGTTTTTCTCAGCTAATAATGAAGATAGAAGCATGAAATTTTGCACACTTCAAATATGGCATGTGCCAATTGTGTGCACCAAATTGCACTGCAACCGGCCAAATAATACGGCTGCCCTAAACCGTTGAAATGGAGCGTGTTAGCAACTTGCGTTATAAGCAGCGAATTGTGATAGAATTTCTCGTTGCAGAGAAGGAAACTGTTGTGAACATTCACAAGCGTCTATGTGATGTGTATGAAAGTTTTGCAGTCGACAGGAGTACAGTCAGTCGCTGGGTTCAGAGAATCAAAGAATCAGGAAGTTGAGATACGGAGCTGCTTGATCGGCCGCGCTGTGGTCGTCCGGCCACAGCCACCAATGCAGAAATGTTGAAATGCGCTGAGGGCATTATTCTTACTGATAGGCGAATCACTACTCAACCATTGGCCTTACAGCTGTCAGTCAGCATTGGTAGTGCAAATGCAGTTATAAAAACTCTCGGATTTTCTAAGGTTTGCGCAAGATTGGTTCCTCGAAGTCTCACAAATGACCACCGATTGCAAAGGAAAGCAATTTCTTCTGAATTGTTGGAGCGTTTCAATGCTGATGGAGAGAACTTTTTGGCTAAGATCGTTACAGGTGACGAAACCTGGGCACATAATTTTGAACCTGAGACAAAAAGACAGTCAATGGAGTGGCATCATCCGCAATCACCAAGAAGAAAAAAATTCAAGACAATTCCTTCAGCTGGAAAGGTCATGATCACTGTCTTTTGGGACATTGAAGGTGTGATTCTTGTGGACGTTATGCCAAGAGGAGAGACAATCAATTCGCAAGCTTACATTTAGACATTGAAAAAACTCAATCAACGTTTTCGCAGAGTTCGGCCGCACAAGAATCCAGCAGACCTGCTTCTCCTTCACGACAATGCGCGACCTCACACAAGTCTGGCAACACGGGAAGCAATCACCAAATTGGGTTGGACTGTACTACCCCCTCCACCCTATAGTCCCGATTTGGCACCCTCTGATTTTCATCTATTTGGTCCATTTAAAGATGCACTCCGTGGGACAAGGTTTGAAGATGATGAAGGAGTGATTCATGCAGCCAAGAAATGGCTACATGATCAAGAAAAAATCTTGTACGGGCTAGGAATACATGCACTTGTTTCGCGCTTACATAAAGCCGTACAAGTTGATGGGGATTATGTTGAATAATACCGATGTTTACATGACATATCCATGTATATTGTGTATAAATTTCATGCTTTTTGAATAAACAGCTCCTGAGAAAAACGATGTGGTGCATTACTTTCTGAACGCCCCTCGTAGAACGAACCAGACAAACACCATTAGAACAAAGTGTGAGGAGAAGATGCGGGCATTGTATAGGACACGCAGTGAGACAACCAGCTGATGGCATTTCAAGGCAGTCCCGGCCCTGTAATCCCCAGGCTAAGAGAAACAGAGGGAAACTAAAAAACCAAAAAAAACCAAAAAACCAAAACAGACACAAATGAAGAAGGGAATTAGACATAGACAGAAAGGAGTTAATGAAGACATGGCAAGATCTTGAACGAATATCACAGAACAGAAAGGCTTTGTGGCCATGTTTGTTGAAAGTCTATTCTCTGGATGAATGTAGGTCAGGTTTTTGGAGGGTTTTTTTTTTAAAGAACAGATTTTGCTGTTTAAATAATATGAAGGGTCATTATAAAAATACAAAACTGTCATGTAAGAAAGACTTCATTTCCCTTGTGTGTGGGTGAATACATTCTGAGACCCTAGGAAGAGGGGAAGAATCATAAATACTGATTTACCTGTTATGTCACCCTCAAAGTTCATGTTGGATACTTCTATCAGGATGGACTGACTTACGGATTCACACAACATGGATTGAAGGAATAAACCAGGCCAGGACTATCCAAGGTTTAATTAACATAATAAAATCCAACAGAACGAACTGTTTTCAGAACATTTTCGGCTTTACTTTCTGACATCACACGTCCGGCATCTTCTGTTATGACTAAGGTGACCATATTTTCAAAACCCTAATCCGGGACAAAATAGTAGATTTGACCTATTTCAATGCAAAAAATCGGGACAAAATGGTAAAGAAAAGGTCAAAAGTCGGGACATGTCCCGGAAAAACCAAGTTGATGTCAATTAAAAATAATATACATTTTATATATACATTGAATAACATACATTTTACTGTATAAGTTTAATTACTTAAACTAATAAGAGAGAAAAACATCAATAATCCTTACTTAAGGTGAAGCTGAGTTACTGTACTTTTCAGATGAGTAGATTTTTATCAATAGGTCCTTCTTTGCAAGCAGCATCTTAAAAAACTCGACACATGTTTCCTCACAGTTCACTTTGGTTGTCAACATTGCTTTCAAAGTTTCAACACCTAGCTGTGTTTTATCACTTGCCCATAAGCTGTTCATCAAAGAAAACTCTCTTTCTGTTGCAGCATTTGTTCCAGGTAGACAGAAAAAAAACTCTGCCAACTTCAAAATATTTGAAAATGTCACATTATTGTTTTTGAAGTGGGAAACCATTTCAATCCAACGTTGTGGTGGCAATGTTTTTTTGGCACTCCATTCACTAATTTTCTGAGAAGTAACAAACTGCTTCATATAGACATATTCGTCATAAATTTCAATTTCTGTAAAGTGGGCTGAAGGTAATGTTTGAATCACTAGTGATGGTGATATCTCAATATCTGCCCAAATTGGTATTCTGTTCAGCGTTACCCAGCTGTAGGATTCTAGGTCTTGAAAATTTTTTGCAGCCCATTTATTCAAATAATTTAAAGCTGTTTCATAGAACGAAGAAACGCTAGCATGAAACCTTTTCACATCCTCCTTTGGAAGTCCTTCCATTTCTAGCTTTTCAAGGATTAGCTTAACTCTTGATGGCAAAAAACAGTCTTCCAGTTTGGACTTCAAAATAGTTTTCAACCTGTTGATGCTGTCAATGACTTCAAACACAGTGACCGTCTGTCCCTCTATCTTTTGCACTGCTTCGTGGAATGGAGAGGCGTGACTGTGAACAAAAACAAGCCATGCCTCAGATAGAGGATTTTCAAAGAATGTCTGTATAAAAACTGGGCATCTGTCTTGAGATTGAAAATATGATTTTAGAGGCAGGAACATCTGAAGAACCCTTTCAACAGCAGGCAGCAGAGCAAGCCATCTAGTCCGAGCATAACCTAAGATCATCTGGAAGTCTGTTTCCACAAACTGGCAAAACTCCTTGAGTCTTTCAACTCGTACTGTGTATGTTTGAAGAGTAGATAAATTTTAGCAATAATCAGCTCGACATCAACAGGCAGTACATCTGCAGCTGTTCGAACAGTGTTGTGGAAAATATGACCTGCACACCCAACTCCTATAAGACCATGTCCAAGGTTTTCTTGCAGTTTTTTGAAAACATTGTTCTGTCCTTTCCTTTCAGCACCTCCAAAATTGGAATTAGTGTTGTTTGCGCATAATCCAACTACTTTCCTGTCTAAACCATTTTCAGTTATGCAGTCATTAAGAAAACTCTTACAATATCAGATGTTTCACCTGGCAATGACTTTATCTCTAATATTTTAATTTTCACTCCATTACTGTGATCAAAGTATCTGACAAGCAAAGGAAAAATCTTGAATTCTTTGTGGTTGGATGCATCTGTCAGTACAGAAATAAATGTAGACTTTTCTAGGTCACACCTTAACTCATTTAGAATATGGGGTGCCAAGACATTTCGAATAATGGCTTCTGTTTTCGTACGTGCACATGCAAATTTTGGCTCTAAAGTAACCTGAAGTAATTTTGATGTGCAATCCATAGACCTGAAAGTATGATTGTGTAGCACTGTATGGTATGCAAAGGCGCCTTCTATAGCAGCTAATTGCTCTTCTTGGTCACCAATTTTATCAGCTCTGAAGAAAGTAGTTAACGACGAGCTTGATGCAGCTGTAACGACGGCTCTCTTATGTTTCTCACTGCTTATGTGGTTCTTAATATCACCACGTCCACTATGGCTTATCGAAAACCCGGAGGCACATATATTGCATCGTACATTGAAGTTTGATGTACTCTTTTTAATAAACGGATATTCCTTTTGTAAATCTTCATTGAAACTGCATTTACGCTTTGGTACCATTTTCTTACAACAATAACAAAATATGCACAAATAGTTCACCGTTTAAATTAAATAAACGTATACCGTACGTAAAATCTTGGTACTTTACCACTATCTAAAATTTCAAATAACTGCGAATATCACATTGGAACTACAAAACTAATTCGCGGTACTGACAACCTCTTGTGCTGTTTCGGCGCCAGTTCACTAATAACAATTCCCTCGTCAGCCACGGAATAATAATTTTTTTTTTAATCTGTGAGATTTATGCCAAATTGACAAATTCGTCCAAAACCGGGACAAATTGGCGTCCCGGATTGCATCGAAAAAAAGTCGGGACAAATTATAAAAAATGGTCGAAAACCGGGACTGTCCCGGAAAAACCGGGACGTCTGGTCACCTTAGTTATGACCTATGTCATTTATACTGCCCATATTTCCATTGTCGGGCCCTGTCTAATGTAACTGCAGATATAATACAACTGCTGGTTATTTACCCCCACAGATACCTGAGAGGCTAACCTGCCTCGATATTACACAAATCTTGGATAACACGAATGATGAACACTAAAAATGGACACCTTGTCCTTCCACAGGTCTGACCACTGTCCACTCTCCAACTGACGTCACACTTTCACTCTGACGTCATCCTTAACAACGCATTTGACTTCTTTTATAAAGCCTGCGTAGCGATAATTAAAGGAACTCTCTATCGGAAAAACCGGAAGTTTTTCATGATCGTGCGCAGCTCTTAACAACACCCTTAACTGAGAAATGTAGACGAAAGTTGAGTTACTGAGAAGAATAAACATAGATCTCTAAGGTGTTATAATTATAGAGGAAGTTAGAAAAGAAAAAAACCAACGACGACTGAGCGGGTGAGTGAATAAATTAGAAAGCGGAGTCCATGTGTGAGGCAGTGATTAAGCGAGTGCACAAGTCAGTGATTGGGCAACTGATGGATTGTGTATGTGAGTGAATAGGTACGCCAATGGATAACTGATGGAGTGTGTACGTGAGTGAACAGGTAAGTGAATGAGCAACTGATGGAGTGTGCACGCGAGTGAACATTTAAGTTAATGATCAAGTGATGGAGAAAGCACAAGAGTGATAAAGTAAGTGAATGAACTACTGATGAGTGTTTATGTAATTGAACAGGAAAGAGAATGGGCAACTGATAGAAAGTGCATGCGAGTGAACAGGTAAGTGAATTAGCAACTGATGAGTGGGCATGTAAGTGAACATGTAAGAGAATGGGCAACTGGTGGAACATGCATGTAAGTGAACAGGTAAGCGGAGGGGCAACTAGTGGAGTGCACATGTGAGTGAACAGGTAAGTGAATGAACAACTGATGGAGTGTGTCTATAATTGAACATGTACATGAATATGTAACCGATGGAATGTGGAGGATGTGAGTGAACAGGTTGGTGAAAGAGCTTGTACATGTGAGTGAATAAGTAATTTAATGAGCAGCTAATAGAGTGTGCATGTGAATGAGTAAGTAGAAAGTAAGAGTCAAATGTAGCCTAGTTAGTTAATGGAGGGACAGATAAATGATTATATAAGTTAGCAGTTAAAAGAGTGAGTTATGAAGGACATAAGCGAGTGTGTTAGGAATTTAGTAAACGAATGAGTAAATAGGTAGCTAAACGGCTGAATGAATAAGTGGCCAAATACCATCACTAACCAAGATCTGCTTACTCGTAGCAAGCAAGAGGACATGCACACCATCATAGCTGGCAGACGCTGGAGCTGGGTTGGTCATGTCCTCAGAAGAGACCCCGATGCCATCACAAGAACAGCTATGCTTTGGACCCCTGAAGGAAAACGAAAGAGAGGCCGACCAAAAACAACCTGGCGGAGGACTGTGGAGGCTGAGATGCAGGGAATGAACCTCAGTACCTGCAAAAATAAATAAAGGATTGATTGATTGATTGATTGATTGATTGATTAGATAAGCTAAGGAGTGAGTGAATACGCTCGTATCACAATTAAGTAACAACGTAAAAATGAGAGGTGATTAAAAAGAGAACAAACAAACGAAAAACAAAAAAATTACAAAAACAGCCGACGATCAATGTCAACTTCTAAGGCTAAAACCAGTTCTTGTGTATTATTAAGTCAACGACATCTGACAGCATATTCCGCTAGCACAGAACGACTAGCCAGCCGACCCTTCCCTATTACAGCAATGGTAAAAAACAAAACAAAACAAAACAAAAGACACGGTGATACGATTTACTTCAGATGGCATCAGCGACAAAAAAAAAAAATCAATATTCATCGATTGTTGTCCAAGGCTGCAGACATTTGTGTGTGTGTGTGTGTGTGTGTGTGTGTGTGTGTGTGTGTGTGTGTGTGTGTGTGTGTGTGTGTGTGTGTGTGTGTGTGTGTGTGTGTGTGTGTGTGCGCGCGCGCGCGCGCGCGCGGGGATACATCGATTTACTCAATCATTCCTTTTGCTTTAACTTCCTGTGGGGCATAGACACCTTCAACGCGTTCACATAGTTTTCCTGTCTTGCGCCATCCCTCCAAAGTCTTTCCAATGCCATTGTTATCTCATTGTCCCCAGTTCCTTTCGTGAAGTTTGTTTTTTCGGGCACCATCTTTCTTCTCTAACCCTGAGGATTCCATACATAAGACTGCCTTGTAATGCTATCTGCTGGTTTCATCAAAATACTACACAACGACAGCGTCCTTTCTTCACCTCTTGTTACACAGATATTTGTTTGGTTCTTTCCAGCAGCTCGAAATTGGTGGTCTCGTCATGCATTGTAATTCTTCTCTTTCGCGCAATCACACATTTATCAAAATCTGACACTTTTTGGGTGATGTTTTTTTTTTCTTCTTTTATTTATTAACTTTCAGAGCGATACTTCTTCTTCGTACTCTCTCAGACGTCTACTTCTTCTTCGTACTCTCTCAGACGTCTACTTCTTCTTCGTACTCTCTCAGACGTCTACTTCTTCTTCGTACTCTCTCAGACGTCTTCTTCTTCGTACTCTCTCAGACGTCTACTTCTTCTTCGTACTCTCTCAGACGTCTTCTTCTTCGTACTCTCTCAGACGTCTACTTCTTCTTCGTACTCTCTCAGATGTCTACTTCTTCTTCGTACTCTCTCAGACGTCTACTTCTTCTTCATACTCTTTCAGACGTCTACTTCTTCGTACTCTCTCAGACGTGTACTTCAATTTTTTCAAAGAAAGCAGTGGTCAACTGTGGCTATTTGTATCTCCTGTTTTTCGTCAGAAATGGTACTAGTAACGGCTATATGTGTGTTCTTTGTTCCTCATATGTTGGGCATCTTTGAAGCAGATTTTCATCAGACATTTAATCAGTACCACAGTTACACTCATCGGTAGTTCATATCTTTAGCTTGTTGAATAGATGGTATCCCAGGCTGTGTGGTCCGCGCGGAGTCTGAAGATTACCGATTGTTCCCTTCTGCTGCGCTGGTAAAATGCATCATTTTTTTTTTTTTTTTACCTGGATGCTCTGCGTTCCATTTGTTCCTGTATCTGCTTCTGATGAAACTCTGCTGTAGAACAGGAATTCCTTGATCTTTGAGATACGTAGTCTTAAGTTTGTGTGTTGGACTTGATTTCTTTAACTTCCATACATTGTTCAATGCAATGAAATCTTAAGAATCAAAGTCTTGGTGGGATGCAACTCTAAGTGCAATCTAGCCGTAATTGGCTGCGTTTATTCTTGTAATCTTTGTCTTTTCTCTGTGTATTTTCAAAGCTAGTTTACGAGACCTGTCTTCTGGTATTTTTCATTGTGTTTTGTATCTGCTAATAATTGTGGAGAAGAACAACCAGGTCATCGGCAAGATCCAGATCAGCAGTGTCATCGCTCGGACTGCTCTACCTACCTGGGGAACATTATATCCCTGCGTTCCTGCCAAGTCTGTCGTGATCATACCTAACCGATGTGCCATTCCAGTGGGAGCCTACTCATGTCGTGGCCCAAGCACCGCTTGAAGGGATACCGGTTACTGGAGCCTGCTGATCTGAGTGGTCCTGGAGTACTCTGTGCTGAATTACTCTGTGCTGGGATCCTGAAGTGAACTTTACTTGGATACTTATAGTATACGCATCACCGTGCCAAAAGGACATTATTGTAGTATCTGGCACATAGACTTGTGAAGAAGTCTGGTTTTCTGAACATTATTGGATTTATGGTCCTGATTTTTGCTGTGGACAGTGCTGTGATAGCACCGTGTAGAACATTGTATACGTTTTTCATATTTTCGAGTTTGTGGAGACCTCTGCGTGCTGTTTTCATCTATCATCTTCTGTGTTTGAGGAGCTACGTGGAGGAGCATCGCGGGATCGTCAGTTAAGCTTTTGTTTGAATATCTGTGTATGATTTGTTGTATTTATGTTTTTCTTGTTTTTCCTCTGAATTCTGTTTCCTTCCTTCAAAATTTTCTTTTCTGTCTATCCACCCTTCAAGCTTTCGAAGGCAGTGGACATTGTAGAACTAAATTAGCCAAATTAATTCTGGATTCTGATCAGCTTATCACTTCCTATGGCATCGTAATAGTTATGCAGTGGATCCATGGTCACTCAAATACATCAGGTAATGACAGAGCAGACAGATTAGCAAAGAAAGGAACAAGACAAGAACAACCACTCACAGCAACAACTCTCCAAAAAGCCAAACCACTCAAACGAACAACAAAGAAACGAGGCTGAACCGATGTGCCATGGGAAACACCAGAAGAGAGGTTTACAGACATATGTCTGGTCCTGATCCTAATGACAACATTTGCCATCTTACAAGGAAGGATCAGAGCACCATTTTTCGGCTCAGAACACAACACATACCACTCAACAGTCACTTGAACAGAATCCAACCTCTACCCTCTCCAGAGTGTCAGCTATGTAACTACCCCTACGAAACTGTTGACCACCATCTCTTTGAGTGCCCAGCACTCGATGATTTTAGGAAAATGCTCCTTCCTCCGAGGCCAGATAAGTGGAACTTCATGTACGGAGAAACAAAACAACTTGCGAAAACATGCATAAATCACCGCATGGCATTGGGCCGAAGGGCGAGAGCCCAAGCGTCGCTGGATCAATAACAACAACAACAACATGGAAGCAGCGGTCGCTTGATGTTCATATTAGGGGACACAATACTTAAAAAAGAGGAATTTGTTTCCTCTTAGTTGGCGATACAAGCCAGCAGTCGACGACAGACACCAACATCAGACAGGTCTTGAAGACGCTTGACAACCTTAGTAGTTATCCCAGCCTTACTGCATGGGACGTGCTACATCCACGAGATTTAACTTCTGAAGAGAAGGACCAGTCTAAGGCATCTGTGGAAACCAACAGCGGCTTAAGCAGACGCCAACCGTCCCCACACCGGCAGTACCATAACAGCTCAGCAAATGAATACTTACAATTTTGTTTTTTAAAAACTATCCACCTACAATTTAGATCGTCCAATTGGAAAACTTCAGTGCTTTAGTTTTTATAAACAACTCTATGTATTTTTATCTTGTTAAACTATAAGACAGCCTCATGAATTGGGTACAAGTCTGGGAAGGTTAAGAGGGCTGGCGTCATGCTGACTACAACACCTCTAGTGTGCCGATGGTCAAGAAAATATGGGCCTAACACCATATTCCTAATATGCCCCAACGGGCGTGTAATGGATCCTTTACCTTTACTTTAAACTATGTGAAACCTGTTTATCTGTAACTATACATCTACAGTTGGATTAATCACTATTAAGTGAATTGTATTTCTGCACCCGTATGACTCATATTGTTTTAAGTACATGACTGTTAAGAACCAGATTTATCCTTCTCTATTAATGTCTAGGGTTACTTCACTTTTCCTTTGTGGTCAAATGTTTTCTCAATAAATAAATTTTACTTGTGAATTACTATTTGTGTTTGAGCGTTTATTTCCAACTTTCTTGTTTAAATCTGGCCTAGCCATTCCAATATAATCGTTTGCATTTGAATATGTATTCGTATCCGTTACTGTGTAGAACTTTCAATTTGATGTGATTAATTCAAATGATGAATCTAAACTCTTGTATAGATTCTTCAACAATATTGGTTCAAATGACTTTCTTTTATTACGCACATATATCTATCATGAATTATATAACATGCAATCGATTTCGTGTATTCTTATATATCCTTTCCACATACTGTTACTATTTCTACAACCTTGCCGATACTCATAAATACATTGTTCCTTTATATTTCTTACACATCCATAATGTTATGTGTCCACTTATTTCTTATATTTATGGTCATTAACGACCTAATAAAACAGTTCCATCACTTCATAACATTTTACATATGTTCACAATAGGTGCTTCTGACCTTGGGAACATTCGAATTTCTCGAGAAGTCATCTCTCGTTATCTTCATGGCCATTTCGGCAAAATCTACACAGCGGATACTAAAACTTACTTTAGAGTTAAATCCAACTCATGAAATACACTTCTATAAGTAGACTATGCTACACTTTGTTAAGTGGACTTGGCCACATATACTGATACGTCTGTACGCTATAATGCGTGAACACAATCTCCCCCACGTCATCTCTAGATACCCCCCTTTGTCATAGCTACTCATTCTAAATCTATATGCGTTTTGGTGAGGAACATCATGGTGCACAACAATCCATCCAAATATAACTTTATCAGGATTGCTCTGCCCCATGATGTGCTCTCAACAATGACCATATAGAGTTATTCAATTAATAGTTGCTGAATCACGTGCAGCTGGGGGCTCATAAATACGAGTCCATATATTTCCTCACAGAAGGGGCGGGAGAATAAAAGGTTCATGACAGCTTAGATGATCTCAGTTGTTATGCTTGCTTTTCTTTAAAATCATGTGACGCTCCCTTAATGTCGTAGATTTCCGATAGGAGAATTAAGACTAGGTTTGGTCCCTTCTGAATAGGTTTGAATAGGTGATAGACTCAGTGAGAGTTAATGAAAGGTAATAGAATTTCCACACACGTGAGATGATAGATTTTGATATAGTGGCTGTCTCTGAAAGCGAAAAGAATTCTTCTCTCTCTCACCTATCTTCTACAACAGTTGTTACAGCGTCAGACAGACTACACCAATATACATATTACGTATATTTCTATCACTCACAGGCACGCACATACACGTGACGACAGGTAAACACACAGACGTGGGAAAACTATAACAATGATATATATATTATCTAGAACGAGCTGACCAAACACGATTATTAAGTTCAAGAGCGATTTTATTATCAGGAAAATCGGCTCACAACATCAAAGAAAGTACATCAAGGAAAATACATATACACATAGTCATAAAAAATCAAGGAAATGTTGCAAGGATGATAGCCCCGTTATAGTGTTAACTCCAGGTTTAGCCCGGCCCCGTTAAGAGAACAGATGATGGCGCCAGAGTCACAGATACATAGGGTTTGAGTCTAAGAGTTTTTCTTTGTTTTATCTCGTAATTAGATGCACAGAGTTTGAAAAAAATCTGATTTAACCTAAGACAAAAACACAAGAACTCTAGCCTTAGCAACAAATTATGCAGATTGGGGGAAAAAAAAAATGAGGACAGCAACAGGGTGTCAAAGATATGATAGTGAAAATATCACTCAGACCAGTGTACACTCATTCATTCCGCCATGGCTTCTCATTCAGGTACTCACGACTTTGCTCGCTGCCTCTTGGAACACATTGATCTTAGATTTTCACACAGACTCAAAAAATGCAGTCTTCTGCCAAGAAGTCCCCAGTTCCAAAAAGACGTATTTAACTTGGAGTCTCCGGGAACGACTACTTGGGTATGCAAATTTGTTCAAATGTCTGATTAAGTCACCTAACAATTATTCCAGGCGCGGGAGTTAGCAGAGCACAGTGTCAATAGCGTAGGTTTCTAAAAAATGATGAATGTCAGGTCGGTGCCTTCCCTCAGTATAGGATTCACTTTAGTCACACCACAGATTTGTCCACAAGATATAATCTAGTCGGGAAATGATTGTTAATATTCACGCCACCAGGCAGCAAATTATATAGAGTTTCTAGAAGAAATTAAGTGCTGGCTCCAAGGTAAAGTATTTATCATTACAGTCTTTGAAAACCCGTTATAGGGATATTAGTATTTCTGTCTAACTTGCACCGTCAGATCAGTGTTACTTGAGAAAACCCACGTGGTTCAAAATAAGGACTGTCTATTTCTTCACAAGTATGGAAACTACTACTAGGTGCTGGTAAAGTTAGGGTCACCCCAAAACTTTCACTGTGTGGAGGAAAAATAACACATATAATATAATAAACAGAATCTGTACTGGTTTAAAACTTACATTTAAACTTGCAAGCAGAGAGCTTTGCTTATCATTTAAACTTCCCGTGACGTAAGTTATATTTAAAAATCAGCATTCCTCATAAATTAGGAACACGTGCGTATCCCGTCATCATTCATGAGGCTGGATTCTAGAGTTTATACGTTAGTTTAGAAAAATACACTCGACTGAGTATTAGCAGTTAAATTAAATTCATAAATAGCTACAATTGCCGTTATAAGCTAGAAATTAAATTTTTAGTCTGCTTTCCACTGAATGCTTCCCTAGAAAATATAATAGCCTACCACTTTATTTCTCTTCTGCGCTAAAGAAATAGATTTAAATGAATTAAGCGATTTAACACTTTAACACTCACAAAATCTATATATCTATCATATTAATTACCTCAACCACAGAATTACAGGTAGTCGCACAACTTAAGAATAAAAATGCTGAAAATATTTCTGGAAGTCTAGAAGTTCGACAAATTGCCGAAACAAACTGAGATCTACGCTAACAGCTATTCTGTTTTTCGAGCGACCTATCTACTGTGGAGTCTATGAGCGAGAATGAAATTAAAGTTTCAAACTTGGCCAATATCTTAAAATCAGACAAAGGGCCCAAACTTATTTCGCCAAGCGAAATTATCTCCCCTACTCCCAACATTTACGTCCGCTTAACGCGTGTCGTAACTGTCACCTACTGACCACGATGTACGCGTGTCAGTTTCAAATCCCAGACAGCCTGACTCCATTTCAGGGCAGTTTTCACACTACAGCTGACCATGGCCCAAGTGGGCGCCGTGTCAGTTTGGGATTTTCGAGACAAATGTCTGGATACTGACCGGTGCAGATGTAAAGTATCACACCTCACCGGGACTAATGCCGAGAAGAAGCTCGCGCGCTCGGTGAGAGTGTAGACGATTTGCTACGTCCTATGTTCAGCGAACCGACTTATCACGCCTTCTGACGCCCTGCAGCCCTGACATCTACGTAATATCGTCCTAGCGCGATTCTCAGTTTAAGAGAAAGAAACAGGTAAAGTTTGCGAATTATATGAGAATAATATTCGCAAAACGAATGGATGAAAAATACACAGGAAAAAAAAAAGTACAGAGATATTAAAAGAGAGAGTTTATGTGAAAGAATAGGAAGAAGATGTAGGAAATTAAATGAATATAAACCCTACGTGACAGAGCCTCCCCCCTTTAAGATATGGAAGCACTCCATGTCTACGTTATGGAGTTTAATTTCCTATAACCGTAGCTTCGGGGTGTCTGTCTTCTTCCCTCTCCATCTCCGTCCAATTCCTACTCAAGTCCACTCCTCAAAGTTTCCTTCCCCCGGAATGTCTCCCATGCGCGCTTGAAAGAGCGTCGCCGCTTCTGACATTTTTGAAAGATTTCCTGTGATAGCGGTGGAATATCCCTGCCACTATCATCATCTTCGTCAGTTTTGGCGATCGTCAGGAGATGGTCGGAGGTTGGCACTGGTTTTTTCCAAGTATCTCTTTAAGAGATTTAAATGGAAAACCTTCTCCTTTCCTTCAATAGAGATCTGGTAGTTAGCCTTAGAAATCTTTTTCAGGACGGTAAACGGCCCTTGCCATCCGATCTTCAGTTGGTTGTTCTCAGTAGGGAGTAACACCAAAACTTTCTCTCCTGCTTCCAGTTCTCTCTCTTCCGCGACTTTCCTGTATCGGTTAGCGTGCTTTGTGCGAGCTCGCTTAAAGTTAGTCGTTGCTAGGTCCCACCCTAGTTTCAACCTTTCCTTTAAAACCGACACATATTTACTTGCTGAGACGACTGTCTCATCCGCCTTCTCGTCTGTCAGAGACTGAAGTAAGGCTTCAAGCGGGCCCTTAATGGGTCTGCCGAATAAGAGTGTAGCTGGCGGAAATCCTGTGGAAGTATGAGGAGATTCTCTGTAGCCAAATAATGCTGCAGGAATACAGAGATCCCAATCTTCAGGTTTCACTTGTGCCAGCTTACTTAGCATCATGGTGAGGTTTCCATTAGCACGTTCCACGAGCCCATTTCCGGCCGGAGTATATGGCTTAGTGTGGATGTGCTGGGTCCTCAAGATCTTAACGATCTCATCCATCAACAGGTTTCGGTATGGAGATCCATTATCCGTCAACACTTGCTGCGGGAATCCCAACCGAGTGAAAATCTGCACGAGGGCTTCTGCGACATGCTTGGCATCTGCGCATGTTAGCGGGATAGCTTCCGCCCATAAAGTGCATGTATCGACTAAGGTCAGGATAAACCTGTTCCTTCTTTTAGTCCTTTCGAAAGGCCCTAAAATGTCGATCACTACCCGTTCGAATGGTGTTCCCATTATTGGCATTTCACCCATGTGGACTGGGGGTGTCCGTTGCTTGGGTGGCACACGTTGGCACTGGGCACAGGATTTGACATATCTGATAATATCAGTATTTACTCCTGGCCACCAATAATGAGTGGTTATACGTTGGTTTGTGGCGTTCTGTCCCATATGTCCGCTAAAGGGAAGAGAGTGCCCCATTTCTAGGATTTGGCTTCTGTACTGTTTCGGTACTAGGAGCTGGTTGTAACCTTGGTCAGGCTTGCCCGTTCTCCGATAAAGTACGCCATCCTCAGAAAAAATGTCCCCGTGCTGTTTGGGTTCCTTCGCCATGGGCAGTTTCCTAAAGCAGGGTGCCAAAGTAGGATCCTTTTGTTGCGCTTCTTTAAGTTCCATAGGTAACAAATTAGGCGCGCAGGCTCCCGTTCCTTCTTGGTTTGCCCTCTTGTAGTTACTGCTGCCACAATCGGCTCTTCCGGTTTCCCAATACACACGTATCTCCCGCCAAGTATGACTGGGTAGATGGGATCATCCATAACAGCCGCTTTGATCACACCTCTGACAAAGTCAGAGTGTATCTCCACCAATGCGATGGGAAGCGCTGTAGGTGCCTCACTCTTACGAACTCCACAAAGTTGGACGGTCTCTGCTGTCTCTTGACCGGGTTTGACCAGGTTCCTGGCAACAATGCAATCATAAGAAAGCCCCGTGTCAAATAAGCAAGAAGTTTGAGAACCGTTCAAAGTAACAGTACCTCGCGTTGAGGGTCTATCCCCAACAGGTTGGGAATCACTGTCAATAATTCCGCCTTGCGAGACTGTCAATAAGCATCCGATGCGTTTCGGCTCGGTGTGCTCGGTCTGATCATATGTCCCGTGCTCGGGGGTTCTCCCTTTGCCACCTTGTCCTTTCTGGCTACGCTGCCATGTAGGGCGGTCGGGTTGATCAGACTGTTTGGGGTGGTTGGGGTACTTGTTCTTGTAGAACTTGGATTTTTCAGGAGGGGGGTTTTGAGGTCCAGTTTCTCTGTGGTTGTTTTGGTTAGAAGCCTGAGAAGATTGCTCTAGGTTATGTTTACGAAAATGCTCCTCTGTCGGTTTCCGCTTTGTGGCCGGTAGTTCAGCCAGCGCATTGTGATAACGCTCAGACTTTTCCAAAATGTCTTCAAGTTTTTCTGCCCCCTGCTCAGCGAGAAATCTCCGGGTATCAGCAGACAAAGTGTTCTTTATTTGTTCAGTTAGAACAAGTTCCTCAAGACCTTCATAGGTAGAGGGGAGCTGCGAAAGCTCAAGGCACTTTGTTAGATATCCCTTAAGACGAGATGAGAACTGGTGAAAAGTTTCAGAATTCTCTTTCCGGCTGTTGCGAAACAGTTGCAAAAACTTGCGAGCGTTCATTTCAAAGCGCTCCAGTAACGCTTTCTTCAACACATCGTAGTCGCCTTGTTGGCTACTTTCCAGCTTAGAATAAACATCATAAGCAGAACCTTTTAGGGCCTGGGAAAGTTTCATATTCCAACGCGACCTCTCTAACCCGTACAGAGTTGCAATTTTCTCAAATTTTTCTAACCATGTGTCAATCTTCTCATTTGGACAAGGAAAAGATTCTAGCGGAAAAGACATAGCAGTGAGGTGAAGAGATTAAGTGTTAGCAGGGTCAGTTAAGGAAGAATGAGGAGAAGACTCTCCATTGCTGGAGGTAGAGGCAGCACCACGGCTTTGGAACTCTAGAGTCTTAAGCGCCAGCTCATGCTGTCTCTCCTCCCTCTCCTTCTCGTGCTGTCTCTCCTTCTCACGTTCCTCCTGCTGCATCCTGCGGATTTCCATTTCCTCATCCATCTTCTTCTGCTGTAAATCTGCGGCTGCTTTTTCCTTAGCTTCCGCTGCTTTCCTCTCCGCATCATATCTCTCAAGTTCGTCTCTGACAAATGCTTTCGCTTCTTCTCCTTCCAGTCCCTCCTCTCTCGCTTCGTCCCTGAGAAGTTGTCTAAGCTTTGCCCTCTCGGCCATATTATGTCAGTGACTGAGACTAGTGGAGAACGAAATTAGGAAAAAGGATACACTGGTTCCTACCACTTACGAGAAAAAACCCCAAAAATTCAAAAGATGATATCCTTAACCCTGGGATACCTCCTCGAAAATAAAATCTAACTATCGCTGCTATTATCGGCAATAAAGCACTTAATGCAAAACACGACTACGCCAACTAAATGGTAGTTAAGATTACTTCTGAAAAATAAGTTGCTACAGTGGAAAAGCAAAAGAATATTGCAAAAATTAAAGAGAAAAATAATCCCTTAATTTTTTAAAAATCCACTATAAGTTCGCCCCTGAAGTCAGATCGGGTAAGGGAGGGAATTAATCTGGACAAAAAAGTCCGAAACACACTCCTTAACTTAGTTCAAACGCCGTTCTGCCTCAGTACCCAGTGAATGTTATACACTCACCACTTTACCAGCATTTAGTATTACAATCAGCAGTTAACATATATCCCGACAAATCAACCTGTAACCAAAATGTATATTATTCAAAGATGCTGTGGAAAAAAAAAAACTTATTAGTTTGTGTGGTCAGCACGCCCGTAAACAGATCGCTAGTCTAGGGGGTAATTTTTTTTTTTTAAAAGATACACAACTCACAAGACATCACACTCTTACTCTATTACAGAATAAGAATCTTAAGTACAAAATCCAGATAGACGAGTCCACGTTTGTCGTACTCGTCTTCCTATTCTAAGTTCAAAGACCGGAAACGAGTCCTCATTTGTCGTAGATTTCCGATAGGAGAATTAAGACTAGGTTTGGTCCCTTCTGAATAGGTTTGAATAGGTGATAGACTCAGTGAGAGTTAATGAAAGGTAATAGAATTTCCACACACGTGAGATGATAGATTTTGATATAGTGGCTGTCTCTGAAAGCGAAAAGAATTCTTCTCTCTCTCACCTATCTTCTACAACAGTTGTTACAGCGTCAGACAGACTACACCAATATACATATTACGTATATTTCTATCACTCACAGGCACGCACATACACGTGACGACAGGTAAACACACAGACGTGGGAAAACTATAACAATGATATATATATTATCTAGAACGAGCTGACCAAACACGATTATTAAGTTCAAGAGCGATTTTATTATCAGGAAAATCGGCTCACAACATCAAAGAAAGTACATCAAGGAAAATACATATACACATAGTCATAAAAAATCAAGGAAATGTTGCAAGGATGATAGCCCCGTTATAGTGTTAACTCTAGGTTTAGCCCGGCCCCGTTAAGAGAACAGATGATGGCGCCAGAGTCACAGATACATAGGGTTTGAGTCTAAGAGTTTTTCTTTGTTTTATCTCGTAATTATATGCACAGAGTTTGAAAAAAAATCTGATTTAACCTAAGACAAAAACACAAGAACTCTAGCCTTAGCAACAAATTATGCAGATTGGGGGAAAAAAAAAATGAGGACAGCAACAGGGTGTCAAAGATATGATAGTGAAAATATCACTCAGACCAGTGTACACTCATTCATTCCGCCATGGCTTCTCATTCAGGTACTCACGACTTTGCTCGCTGCCTCTTGGAACACATTGATCTTAGATTTTCACACAGACTCAAAAAATGCAGTCTTCTGCCAAGAAGTCCCCAGTTCCAAAAGACGTATTTAACTTGGAGTCTCCGGGAACGACTACTTGGGTATGCAAATTTGTTCAAATGTCTGATTAAGTCACCTAACAATTATTCCAGGCGCGGGAGTTAGCAGAGCACAGTGTCAATAGCGTAGGTTTCTAAAAAATGATGAATGTCAGGTCGGTGCCTTCCCTCAGTATAGGATTCACTTTAGTCACACCACAGATTTGTCCACAAGATATAATCTAGTCGGGAAATGATTGTTAATATTCACGCCACCAGGCCGTCATCATTCATGAGGCTGGATTCTAGAGTTTATACGTTAGTTTAGAAAAATACACTCGACTGAGTATTAGCAGTTAAATTAAATTCATAAATAGCTACAATTGCCGTTATAAGCTAGAAATTAAATTTTTAGTCTGCTTTCCACTGAATGCTTCCCTAGAAAATATAATAGCCTACCACTTTATTTCTCTTCTGCGCTAAAGAAATAGATTTAAATGAATTAAGCGATTTAACACTTTAACACTCACAAAATCTATATATCTATCATATTAATTACCTCAACCACAGAATTACAGGTAGTCGCACAACTTAAGAATAAAAATGCTGAAAATATTTCTGGAAGTCTAGAAGTTCGACAAATTGCCGAAACAAACTGAGATCTACGCTAACAGCTATTCTGTTTTTCGAGCGACCTATCTACTGTGGAGTCTATGAGCGAGAATGAAATTAAAGTTTCAAACTTGGCCAATATCTTAAAATCAGACAAAGGGCCCAAACTTATTTCGCCAAGCGAAATTATCTCCCCTACTCCCAACATTTACGTCCGCTTAACGCGTGTCGTAACTGTCACCTACTGACCACGATGTACGCGTGTCAGTTTCAAATCCCAGACAGCCTGACTCCATTTCAGGGCAGTTTTCACACTACAGCTGACCATGGCCCAAGTGGGCGCCGTGTCAGTTTGGGATTTTCGAGACAAATGTCTGGATACTGACCGGTGCAGATGTAAAGTATCACACCTCACCGGGACTAATGCCGAGAAGAAGCTCGCGCGCTCGGTGAGAGTGTAGACGATTTGCTACGTCCTATGTTCAGCGAACCGACTTATCACGCCTTCTGACGCCCTGCAGCCCTGACATCTACGTAATATCGTCCTAGCGCGATTCTCAGTTTAAGAGAAAGAAACAGGTAAAGTTTGCGAATTATATGAGAATAATATTCGCAAAACGAATGGATGAAAAATACACAGGAAAAAAAAAGTACAGAGATATTAAAAGAGAGAGTTTATGTGAAAGAATAGGAAGAAGATGTAGGAAATTAAATGAATATAAACCCTACGTGACACTTAAATAGAAGCACTATTATTCTATTCATATCTCTGCCAAGAGTAATCTTGAGCAAAAGTTGATACCTTTGAAGACCCAAATCATTATACTCCAAGCCTGGCCATTATTGGATCACTACTGCGGAGCAGGGGAGACAACACCATCACACCAGTATACTGGTATTTATCATCTCTTCCATAATTTAACAGTAATTCATTTAATATCTCTGTAGAGGTGTCAATGTCTGCTGTGGTGGTCTCTACTGCAGAGCATTTGTTTTCATATCGTACGGGAGACACTACAAATTATGGAATAGTGTTTCTAATTTCCTGGTCAATACAAACGAAAGAATATTGACATTTAAAAAAAATTGATATAGTCAGTTATGTTCTAAGTATAACCAGTATTGTTGTCGTTTGAAAAACACTTGCTCCAGGTGCAGGGTGTTCCTAAAGTCCTTGTGCAACTTTTAAGAATTTAATAACTTTGGATGTACACATAATAGAAGCACATTGTAGGCCAATGTTTCCTAACCAGTCATACATGCACCCCCTAGGGGCGTGAGACCTACCTTCAGAGGGTGTGAGACATGCCAGAACTTTTATAAGGCAATTCATCCTTAACATTATATAATATCTAGAACTGACATGTATTTGTACACAACAGAACATTGACAACGTGAATTCAATACGGAATCTTAGTCACATTTTGTCAAAAACATTTTCCCAAAACAAACTTGTATAGTCCGTTCGGAAATTCGTGCCCATAGAAAGCGTCAATTTTCTCCAAAACTGTTTGTTTTATGGACATGAATTTTTGCATGCAGTATTAGATTTTCCATGCAGTTATTAATATATTTTTTGCGCTTACAAAACTCATGTCATGTTCGAATTTTCTTCTTTAAGTTATATAAAAAACTCTTACTGTTGTCTGGGTTAATTTTTAGTAGTTTTACAGGAAAGTTACAAGATACGTTCAAAAATATTTTTTTTTTTTTTTAATTAGTGTAGTGACTAAATGTCCGCACGAGTGCGCACCTATTGTACACAGTAGCGAGTAACTAATTCAAACCAAAAAAAAAAAACTATTTTTGAACGGATCTTGTAACTTTCCTGTAAAAAACTAAAACTAAAATTTAGTAAGAGTTTGACAACGAACATGATTTTAATATCAATTTTGGGGGGGGGGGGGGGGGGGGGGGGGGGGGGGGGTGCAAAAATTGGGGGGGCGGGGCGGGGGGGTGGGGGGGGGGGGTGGGGGGGCGGGGTGGGGGGGGGGGGGGGGGGGGGGGGGGGGGGGTGGGGTGGGCGGGGGTGGGGGGGGGGGGTGTGGGGGGGGGGGGGGGGGGGGGGGGGGGGGTTGGGGGGGAGGGGTGGGGGGGGGGGGGGGGGGGGGGGGGGGGGGGTGGGGGGGGGGGGGGGGGGGGGGGGGGGGGGGGGGGGGGGGGGGGGGGGGGGGGGGGGGGGGGGGGGGGGGGGGGGGGGGGGGGGGGGGGGGGGGGGGGGGGGGGGGGGGGGGGGGGGGGGGGGGGGGGGGGGGGGGGGGGGGGGGGGGGGGGGGGGGGGGGGGGGGGGGGGGGGGGGGGGGGGGGGGGGGGGGGGGGGGGGGGGAGGGGGGGGGGGGGGGGGGAGGGGGGGGGGGGGGGGGCGGGGGGGAGGGGGGGGGGGGGGGGGGGGGGGGGGGGGGGGGGGGGGGGGGGGGGGGGGGGGGGGGGGGTGGGGGCTGGGGGGGGGGGGGGGGGTGGGGGGGGGGGGGGGGGGGGGGGGGGGGGGGGGGGTGGGCTGGGGGGGCGGGGGGGGGGGGGGGGGGGGGGGGCGGGGGGGGGGGGGGGGGGGGGGGGGGGGGGGGGGGGGGGGGGGGGGGGGGGGGGGGGGGGTGGGGGGGGGGGGGGGTGGGGGGGGGGGGGGGGGGGGGGGGGGGGGGGGGGGGGGTGGGGGGGGGGGGGGGGGGGGGGGGGGGGGGGGGGGGGGGGGGGGGGGGGGGGGGGGGGGGGGGGGTGGTGGGAGGGGGGGGGGGGAGGGGGGGTGGGGGGGGGGGGGTTGGGGGGGGGGGGGGGGGGGGGGGGGGGGTGGGGAGGGGGGGGGGGGGGGGGGGGGGGGGGGGGGGGGGGGGGGGGGGTGGGATTATTTATTATGGGGGGGGGGGGGATGGGGGGGGGGGTGGGGGGTTGGGTATGGGGGGGGGGGGGGGGGCGGGGGGGGGGGGGGGGGGGGGGGGGGGGGGGGGGGGGGGGGAGGGGTGGGGGCGGGGGGGGGGGGGGGGGGGGGGGGGGGGGGGGGGGGGGGTGGGGGGGGGGGGAGGGGGGAGGGGAGAGGGGGAGGGGGGGGGGGGGGGGGGGGGGTTGGGGGGGGGGGGGGGGGGGGGGGGGGTGTTTGGGGGGGGGGGGTGGGGGATGGGGGGGGGGGGGGGGGGGGGGGGGTGGGGGGGGGGGTTGTTGGGGCAAATGTGGGGGTGGGGGTTGGGGGGTTTTGAAGAAACAGAATGGAAAAAAGGGGATTATAGGAATGTGGTAGCAGTGTAAAAAGGCGCACATTTTTGATTGTATATTTTTCTGTTTTGTTCCTCTCCAGGTTTTCTCGTTAATGATTGTCCTCTATCATTTAGTCATTGGGAGCCGCGCTGGTGTAATGGCTTCGGCGTTGTACTGGCGACCAGGTGTTCATGGTTCAAACCCGGGCGTCGGCGTTTGAAGAAATGTTTACGGCCGGAAATTTGACTGAACGGCTCCTGTGATAAACCCTCTGTGGATGGGAAGGAGCGAAGCTCCTGACCGGGTTGGAAGGAAAGTCCTCAGGTTCCCCAGCCTCGCAATGACATGTCATTGGGCCGAAGGGCTGAAAGCCCAAGTGCCGCTGGATAAGAAAAAAAAAAAAAAAAAAAAAAAAAATCATTTAGTCATCAGAATCATCTTCGCATTTTCCAAACAATATTTGTGTGCACTTCACGAGGGAACCGCGGTAGCATAGTGGTTAGTGCACTGGCTTCCTAGCTCAGTAGTCTATGGTTCGATCCCCAGATGAGGTGTGATTTTTTTAGGTCACAAACGGCTCCTGGGTCGACCCAGCCCTTAATGGGTACCAGAGCAACTCTGGGAAGGTTAAGGCGGCCGGCGTGATGCTGACCACATCACCTCTAGTGTGCCGACGGTCAAGAAAATATGGGCCTAACACCATATTCCCAATATCCCTCAATGGGCGTGTAACGGGATCCTTTACCTTACTTCACGAGCTTGTTGTAAATATGTGTGTGTGTGAGTGTGTGTGAGTGTGTGTGTGTGTGTGTGTGTGTGAGTGTGTGTGTGTGTGTGTGAGTGTGTGTGTGTGTGTGTGTGTGTGTGTGTGTGTGTGTGTGTGTGTGTGTGTGTGTGTGTGTGTGTGTGTGTGTGTGTGTGTGTGTGTGTGTGTGTGTGTGTGTGTGTGTGTGTGTGTGTGTGTGTGTGTGTGTGTGTGTGGTGTGTGTGTGTGTGTGTGTGTGTGTGTGTGTGTGTGTGTGTGTGTGTGTGTGTGTGTGTGTGTGTGTGTGTGTGTGTGTGTGTGTGTGTGTGTGTAAGTTTTTAATGTATTAACACTTCTGAACCTTGAGCAAAACATTTTTACACACAGATGTCAACAAGTCAGGATTGTTGATGACATATAGGAAATCTGTTGACCTTTCAGACAGTTTTGTACCTAAGCACTGATATGACAACGCTTATTCAAGATTTGTCCCCTCCCTGCTCGAAGTTCTCCCAGTAGCGCTACTTAATGTCACTTTTTCTTTTCTTCAGCTCGTCATTTGAAATGCTTTGAATTGTAATAATACCAATAAAGCAATTATTACATTTTGGTATAGTCAACGTCTATGCCTATTGTGCGATTTTCATTTACCCTGAAATTATTTTTTAAATATTTTTTTTCATCACTACAATATGTTTTCATAACTCTTTGATACATTTAGATTCATCATCATAATCATCGTCTGTCAGCTCCCCGAGGAGCATAGGCCTTCAACAAACTTATGTCAAGTCTTCCAGTCCTGTACCATCAGCTTAAGGTCGGTCCTTGTTTTCTTCATCCCCTTCATGTCTGTCTCCAGTTGTCTACTCCAGGTTTTCCCTGGTCGCCTTCTACCTCTCTTACCCTGGGGATTGGAGAACAAGGACTACTCTCTATGCCCTTCCACCTTGTTTCGCCGAGTCACAAGATATCTATTTTGTAATTCACTTTTCTGCTGCCACCTATGCAGTTTTCCCTTATCCACTTAAAGTACGAACATTTCAGTCGCCAATTCTGGAGATTCTCTTAGAAGAAAAAAAAAACGTTTAAAACAACGTCAGACTCCTTTCGGCTAATTGCATTTAGATTAGTTCGTTCTTTCCTTCCTTGATCCCGGAACCCGTTAACTGTGCTGAGAGAGGAAAGCGCTGTAACCGCTGAGCCAATCAAACGCTCGTGAATAGTAGTATATCCTTACCAATTCTTTGCTATCAGAGCAAACGTCATCCCTGTCCAGGCGACGGGGAAGAAAATCAGATCGTGCAAGATGAAATGGTTTATAAGAGCCAGTACTGTTACCATAAGAGACACAATGAGAAATGATGGTATAAAAAACGCTTCAAATACACTTAGAGATAGAAAATAAAGTTGCTTGGCCATCTCGCGAGAATAAGATCGATCAGTTACCACTACCTGCTGACTACAGTAGAAGATCTTTTTTCACAGCAAGAGGAAAACCAGAAAGGTAGATAGATATACAATATTACTGCAAATCCTACAACAGGCTCACATCATACAATGTGACAGATTTGCCTCAAGTACATAACAACTTCAGCTCCCGCCGTGCTTTACGGCAAAAGTGGACTGGACAAAATAGTAACAGATCATAGATTGTCCGGATCCACCTGTGCTAAGACAAGGTAAGCCGTTTGTGATTTTTTTTCCTCTCGTCTCTTTCCTTGTAATCCTTCTTTTGTTGGCATCAATAAAAACAATGACAAAAGACACTACATCCTTGTTCATGTTCCTACGTCGAAGTCCTCTAACGAACGCTCAAAGCAAAATAACTTCCTATCTAATGATACTCACGAAGCACCCTTGACGTGGCTCTGAGCTGCTCTGCTTCATCCTTATGCTTGTCTGCGGCTTCTTTCATCTCTTCCCGGCATTCCACTATCACGTCAATCACATACTCGGACTCTTGCTCAAACAGGTCGATCAGCGAGCTGATGAACCAGCGCTGCAAAGAGAAAATATAAGGTTCAAAGTGTTTTTAAAGTCTTCAATGACGGGATGGAAGACCACCTTCAGGAGTGGCGGCAAGAAGCAGTCAGATCCTTGACATTTTTCAAGGAGGTGCTAAATCTCGTCTTGGTGTCTCTTCACTCGTGTACGGCTGTATATACTCTTACGAGAGACTCAATTATATGCTACTGAGCTGTATCACACTGTAATATCCGCAAGTAATCTTCACCGTACCATTTTACAAAAGTGTAATTCACTTTTGTTTTAAGCGTTTTAGTTTAGGTAATTTTTGTTTCCTTTATTCGTGAAAAACTACTGATGTGCGCTCAGTGCGTAGTATTTGAAAAAAAAAAAAAAAAAGACAGAAAGAAATAATATAGGGATACCGGAAAACGACCCCCTTTTCTTAAGTGAACAATTTGTTTACTTTCGAATTTTCTGTTTTATTTTTCTGCCCTTTTAAACTTGTAATGTAAACAATTAATTGTTTCATATTTTTCGGCGCTTCCCCCTAGCCAGTGGCTCGGTGCTGATACTTGGCTCGCACTGCCAAATATCAGGCCCTCGTAAGAAGATAATTACATATTACACACATAAAGATATGTTTCAGGCGCACGTGAGAAATAAAGAAGTAGAAAACTAGACAACAGAAAAACAACAGACAAACAACAACGGCTTACTGGAGAATCGAACCCAGGACCTTCCGAATGGCACCCACGCCTAGCTACGGATGTTCCTTTCCTCGCTGCCTGTCTTCCATAACTCAAGAGCACAGTTTGGTACTCATTTTTGCAGCTGGTTAGATTGGATCGTCATGCGACCTGGCTTCGTACCAGGTCTTTTACACCGAGAAGCACTTGCTGTAACCATTATGCCACTCGGACACGCAGGAGCATAACACCAAAAAATTCGGATGTTCAGGAGGGAAAATGAAATAACAGTGTAAAGAAAATTGAAAAACGATCGAGAAAAGACTGTCATTGAGTTTTTAAAACCTTAAATTTTATTATTACAAATCCTGGTCAGATCTTTCACATACTTATGTTATTGCTGTTTGGAGATCCTCTAAGGTTTTAGGTTTCCAATCATGCACATTGTCCTTTTAAATTTCCCTATAAAAAATAATCTTCTTTTTCTTTGATCCTTAGCCGCAGACTGTCAAAGCAGTCACTGGCCATCACGCATGGTGACGTCTTGTGGGGCAGCAACAAATTGCTTCCACTTTGTTCGGTCGGCGGCCATCCTTCGTACAGTGCCCAAATTCTGGTTCGTTCTTTGCATTTCAGCCTTCACAGTTCTCCGCTAAGTTGTTTTTGGTCGGTCTCTCTTTCGCTTTCCTTCAGGGGTCGTTAGCATAGCTGTTTTTGTAATGGCGTCAGGGTCCCTTCTGAGGACATGGCCAACCCAACTCCAGCGTGTGCCAGCTATGATGGTTTTCATGTCCTCTTGGTTACTCCGAATAAATAGTTCTTGATTGGTGGTGGTATTCGGCCAAAAGATTCGGTGAATTTTCCTTAGGCACACTGTGTGGAAAGAGGACAGTTTCGACACTTCCTTCTCTGTTACTCTCCAGCATTCCGCACCACAGAGAAGCACAGATAGTACACAGCTCTCATATATACTTAATTTGGTGTTTGTGCTGTACTGAGAAGACTTCCAGATGTTGTTGAGACTAGCAAAGGCTGTTCTCGCTTTATTAATTCTGTTGGTGATGTCCTTGCTTGTTCCGCCGCCTGGAGTTACTATGCATCCTAAGTATGTAAATGAGCCTGTCTGTTCTAGCTTCTATTTCCTTATTGTTATTGGCTCAGGATTGCCCACATTGAGTGTCATGACCTGTGCCTGTCAACATCTCATCCATAGGTCAACATTTCTTTTCCTCTTCCGCTCGTTTTTAATGGGAATAATTTGTTTTATATCCATGTAATACTATTATATAATGTAATGTATGTGAGAATGTACCCGCATACCACTGTACTTTAGAGATGTGAATGTTTCCGTTTGCTTAAATGGGTGATGTACATGCAGATATAATTTTTTTTTTTTTTAAACTGCTGAAAGACTTTTTCAGCTACAGAAGTGCGCAAGAAAGTGTTATTATTATTATTTCACTTTCCGCCAAGAATGTATGGATGTAAGCGAGAATGTGTTTTTGTAATTTTTGTATTGAGGATTGATGACACATTCAATAATACTACAGATTAGACGTTTTGACCGCATAAGTGAGTGTCGGTATACATAACTTATTTATTTATTGTTTTGTTTATATTATATTATTTTTTATTATTATTATTTTTCTTCAGTCACTATCTTGTTTATTTTAAAAAAAAAAACCTAGGCTACTCATTTTTTATTATGATTGTATACTGTAAATGAATGCTGTTATGTTAACTTTATAATGTTGCATGCCTTTAAATTAATGCTTAAAGTAACATGTGGGAATAAAAGGATATAGTATGCAAGATTAATGAGAGTGAAAGGGCAGAATGTTAGACGGGCCTGCGCGCCCAATTCTTAACCCTTCGAAAATAAAGTTCGTTCGTTCGTTCGTTCTTCTTCAGATTGATGTTCAGACCAACCTGCTGGCTATACTTATTCAGTCTATCGGTTTTTTTCTTGGATGTGTTGATTTGAATGTGCGAGTAGTGCAATCAATCTGCATATTCCAGGTCTTCCAGTGTAGAAAATGTTGTCCATCTAATCCCTCTTGGACTACCCTCTGTTGTCTGGCGCATCACCCTATCTATGACTGTCAAAAATAAAGTTGTTGATAAGGGGCATCTGTATCGTACTCCTGTCTTCACCTCGAAAGTTAGGTTGGTCACCCCAACATTGCATGTAAAGTTAGAATAGTGGCTTTTTATGATGGAAACAATGTAGCTAGGAATTCCATAAGCCCTCAGTATTTTCCATAGGCTGTCCCTGTGTATGCTGTCAAAATCCTTTTCAAAATCAACAAAGTTAGTGTATAACTGTCACTGCCATTCTGAGCACTACTATATAATGTTCCTGAGGGTGAATATATGATCAGCACATCTTCTGTTCTTTCTGAATCCCGCTCGTTCTTTCCTCAGTTTATGGTCTACTGCTTTTGAAATTCTCTGGATAATTATCTTACCTAGTATTTTACTGGGAACTGAGAGGAGAGTAATTCCTCTCCAGTTGTTGCAGTCTGCATGTTCGCCCTTCTTGGGCAATTTGACAATGATTCTTGTACTCCACTCCGTTGGTGTTGTCTGTTTTCCAGACTTGTGCAAATAGTGGTTCTAAACGTTCTGCTGCTAGTTCAGGGTCTGCCTTGAATAACTCAGCATTTAAATTGTCGTGACCAGGCGCTTTTCTATTCTTTAACCGTTTGATAGCTGTCACAGTATATATGTGCGACATAATATTAAGTTGGTCACGCTGAAGAGTGACAACCCTGACACAAATTTAAAACCCGTTTTGGTCATGTGACCTGGAAGGAAGTGCGCCCGAATTCTGGCGGGGAAAAGTAGTTGAGTTTCTGGCTACCGACCGGAGAGGTCGCTGTGTCGTTCCCTTTCAGCATTTTGCTGGGATTATGGATGCGATAGTTGTTCTTTGAGGGTGCTTGTCATTTATTCATGTGGTCAAGTTTAGTTTTCATATGTCTAGAACAGCGATGTAGTTTCTAGCAGCATTCTTTTTGCAAGTGATATTGGCATTTCTGTTGCATTGTATTGCATATGTATTTCTAGCCGTGTGTGGCTTCATTGTGTGCATAATTATTAAAGGGAACTTAACCTGTTACAGGTGTTATGGTGAGTTTATGTCAGCTAGTCTTTGTTGTGGTCGTACTCCTAGATAATGAGTCTTGATATTGCAAGTATTATGATCCATATGCTGATGGTGATAAATCCACAATATTACTAGTCTTGACATCTGGATGGCTCGTCTATTCTGAAGGCCGTGGGGCCTGTGGTTTTGTTCATTTTATATAGGCCGCAGTGTCTATATTTTCTATATTAAGGCCAGAACGAGTTATGCACACATAATGTTAGAAGGCTGTAGACCACTGTGTGTTGGCGCCTTTATATTTACTGCTTAGCCACGGTAGTGAGTTATTTTCGGTCGTCCAGTGGCAAGTCAGTGTGTTTGTCAGTCTGTGGAGTGAACTGTTTACGGTCAGTTGACCTCCATTACGGTAACTGACCTAGTTTCTGCGTCTCAGTGTAAGTTGCTATTTTCAATCGGTAAATATGTTGCAGTTTTGTCGTCAATACTGTGGTGCTCAAGTAATTTTGTAATTGTTTGCTCTAGAGCTCCCAAGTATGATTGGAAATGTGTCAAAGTGTTAGCGTAGGATTACAGCTTGCTTCAGGCAGTACAGTTTGAGTTATTTCAAGGTTTACTTAGTCGTTTATTGACAGTGATCCAGGTGGAGCAGCGGAGATAGAGGGTTGAGTTTGGTATTAGGTAGGCTCTGGTGCCTGACTATGTGAGTTGGCAGAGGAGATTATCTCGGGCTCTGGTGCCTGACTGTGTGTGTCGGCAGAGGAGATTAGTTCGTCCTTATTTGGTGGTATAGGTAGTGTCTATATGTTGGCGGCATCCCAGGGTGTGTGAATATCTGCAGTAGTGCCATTTCACATACTGTTCTACCCACCTGGGAACGTTACCTATCCAGAGTTTTGCCAAGTGACGTCTGGTGCAAGTCGTGCTGTTACCATTCTTCTTATGTGCCCTGCCAGTGGATGAATGCCAACGAGGACTGAAGCTTGCTGACCTGAGTCTTTCGGTACTACTTTATCAGTACTGAGGAAGCTTCTTGATCAAGCGCCGCTGGACCGTCAGTTAAGTTTTTGTTTGTAATTTTTGTATGTTATGTTGTATGATTGTTTCTTATTTGTTTTTTCTTCTTTCTCTAAATTCTGAATTTTCTGTTCTGTCTATGAATCTGATCTTTTAGAGTAGGTTAGTCCTGTTTCGTTATCTGTTTTGTGAACCTTGCTTCTTGGTGTGTTGTTGTTTTCTCTTTTCTTTGCTGCCGTTTCTTTTTTTTTCTACTTGCTGAATAGGACTTAGTATGTACTGTATGTATGTGTATATCGATAGTTAGTTAGATCTGATCTTTCACTGTTTGTCTTAGTATTTATATATCTTGTTACATTATAGAATAATTGTACTTATAGTTTATTTAGTTTACTTTCACTGAAGTGATCTGTTAGTGCTTGGTGAGGGAGATAGCTTTCAGCACTTCATTGTTGAGTGTAGTTGTTGTTTAGTTTAGTGTGTAATTTTATATTTGTGTGTCTAAGGGAGGAAGGGTGGTGAGTCTAATCCATTCTTGGCCTACTTGTGGGAAAAGATTGGATTAGATCGATTCTCTATAGGGTGTGGCTGTGTTTGTTTAGTGGTGGAGTAAGGCAGACGGATTTCCTGCGACTGCCCTGCTTAACATTTCAAGCCCTGTTGGTGTTAAGCGTATTCGTGTAGTTTGTATTTACATTGTCGTGTACATTCAGTAATTCTTTTGTTGTGTTTAAGTGGTGTATTCTCTTGTTTCATCTTGCTATTTTGTAAATACGTTTACAGGTATCCCTTGTTTTCGTTCGTGCGCAGTCACACATTGTATATATTAATCTACCTCTTCTCTTCGTGGTCTATCATCTGGTTCCTCGTGACTGGAATTTTGTTTTCGTGGTGTGGTGTGTGTGTTTCTTTCATCAATGTAGCGCTCATTTTGCCATAGAAAACACTTGCATAGCACAGAGTATTAAGATTAATTATAATTGAAGTATTATCTGAGTATAGCACCAGTGAGTGCCAGTAACAGACTTTGAAGTAAAACCTGATTTGTGACTAAGTTGGTATAGTGGTGTCATAGCACCAGAAAGTTTTATTAGTTGTTATTATACAACTGTCGACTATTGTTAGTTTGTTTGAGTGTATCTCAGAGACTAAGGGGTCAGGTAGACCAAATTTTCACAATGATGAGACAGTAGCCAAGTGGCAAAGTAAAACTATATACTATAAGAGATAAAGGTTGATGATGTGTATACAGTGAGAGGTGAGGTGGTATATACTTACATATATATATATATATATATATATATATATATATATATATATATATATATATAGGTGTATATTGGAGTTAAAGTTAGTTGCTTATCCTTTACAGGACGTGGCAATCAACCCCAGCTTTTATTGGCTGTTTGTGATTTTTCTAGGCAATTTTTACGTTCAGTAGTTTGCCATTGCTTTCTGAACGGTACGGCGCTTATACCATTGTTAAAAATCCACACAAAGCGATCTGCCACCAAACCGCCTGCAGCAGGTTTCGAACCTGGTATATCTGGATTATGAAACTGCGTTCATATCCATTAGGCCACAGATATATTGGAGTAGTGATATCAATATTTACTATTATTACTGCATACTTTGTAAGCAGAGAGTTATCTGGCGATATAAGTGAAATACATACGACTGAGTAGTTGTATAGCAAAATCTATAGCCAGAGATAATAGTGAGCATTCTAAGTGTTCACCGTGGACCTACAAGCTTTCATTCAGATTGGGAAAGAATGTGAGTACACCCAGAAAGAACTCATGGATTTTGCTGAAGCAAAATTTTATTCAGTTGAAAATCAAAAATCTCTGGAGAAGGTAAAGAAAGAGAAGGAAGCGAAGGAAGAGAAGGAGAGGATTGAGAAAAAGAATGCTCTAAGAGATGCTCGAGCTGAAGAGATAGAGCTAAAAAGGAAAGAATTTGAGTTACAAGAAAGGAAGATGAAAGAAGAAAACGAGTGGAAACAGAGGGAGTTCGAATTGCAAGAAAAGAAGTTGAGAGAAGATAGAGAATTGCAAGAAAAAAAGATAGAGCGAGAATTGGAAGAAAGAAGATAGAGAGAATAGCAAGAAAAAAAGATGAGAGAAGATAGAGAATTGCAAGAAAAGAAGATGAGAGAAGATAGAGCGTTAGAGCTAGAGAAGGAGAGGATGAGATTGGCACTGGAAGAGAAGATGATGGATAAGGAAATACAATTGAAGAAATTGGAAGTGGGTGCGAGTGGTCAGAACTCGACTCCGGGAGGGGCTCATCGTCCCTTTAGGCTGCGTCTGCCGAATTTTAATGATAAAATTGACAGTTTAGATTTTTTCCTCGAGAGGTTCGAAACCGCATGTGTGGCCTAAAAATCTTACAGGGATCAGTGGCCATCTCTGTTATCGACACTGCTAGTGGGGCCTGCGATGGAGACTTTCTATAGCCTCCCGTTAGAGGAAAGGGCCGATTACGACAAAGTAAAGGAAAGGTTACTCCGGAAGTTCCGTCTGACTGCTGACGGTTACCGGACGCGTTTTAAAAACGCGATGCCAAGCGCAGACCAGGACTTCGAGGACTTTATCTCAAAGATAAAGCTCCTGCTGAACAGATGGATTGAAATGGAGAGAATTCCTAAAGACTATAATGGCTTGCTAGACTTGGTGCTACGAGACAAAGTGTTGTCCTCGTGTTCTAGTGAGTTGGTTGCATTTTTTTCAGGAACGTCAACCAAAGGACATTGAGTCCATGGCCCAATTGGGGCACCATTATGTCCTGGCCCATCCGGGCAAACCCATTCAGAAGTCGGGTCTGTCAGATGACATAGTTGCCAGTGTCGGCAAAGTTCAGCGCCATTCTTGGCGAAATCAGTCAGGCAATGTAGATAGGGAGCAAGAGCAGAAGTATAAGAAGCCCTCCAGTCCCTATCAGCCACGTAGAGGTAGTTATGGGAATTTTCGTTCTCATAGGAATGGTCGGCCGAGGTGGCAGAATCGACAATATGATAGTTATAGCGATAGAGGGGAGCGCCAAACGTGAAAGAAGGTACGCTTCGAAGACTCTCATGACGAAGACCGGTTTTGGTATAAAACCAAACATCCGAAGCAGAGGAGTGGTTCCTCAGAGAGTCGATCTTCTGACTCTGATGCGGGGTCTTCGTCATCGAAAAGCTCCAGCAAAAGTACACGCGATGAGAAGAAGAAGAGCGTGCGCGTGTGTACCAATTGTGGTGGAAATAATAATTGTGCTGACAGGTGTCCCACCCCGATTGAACACGCGAATTCCGCGTTTGTGTTGGACACAATCAACAGCGAGGACTGCACGGGGTGCCGCCCTCTGTTCCATGTGAACGAGAGGTTAGTGCTTCAATGCGGGCATGCGGCACCATGTCTATCGGCAGTCCACGAGACTGGCAAGGTGATTCTCCATGAAGGCAAGGTGGAGAATAGACCAGTCCAGGTGTTGAGGGACACTGGTTGCACCACAATTGGGGTGCGTCGATCGTGCATCGACGACTCATGCCTTACAGGCAAAACTGTAAAGTGCACCACGTTCGGGGGCAAAGTGGAGTCTTACCCCCAAGCGAGTATTAATGTGGACACTCCGTTCCTCTCGGGTAGAGTGAACGCGTTCGTCCTTGAGGATCCGATTGCCGATTTAATCGTCGGCAAATTACAGGGAGTGCACAAGGCCATGGGTGAGGCTGGAACAGCGGCCCAACAACTCCAGAGTTCCGTAGCGGATGACCAGAAGGTACATCGTAGACGGGGTGCGCGGCAAGTACCAAATGACATGATTAG
This sequence comes from Oreohelix idahoensis, assembly GCA_024509875.1. NCBI lineage: Eukaryota > Metazoa > Mollusca > Gastropoda > Stylommatophora > Oreohelicidae > Oreohelix > Oreohelix idahoensis. The sequence goes on from JAMPIV010015047.1 coordinate 512,017, forward strand.
GAGCAGTAGGAACCTATTCGAAGGTCCGAAAGCTAGTGATCGCACAGTTTGGGTGCGTAACGTCCCCCTGAGTGCTAGTTGGCGCACACTCAAACGAGTGTTTGTTGAAGTCGCGCGGGTTAGATTCGTCGAGGTATTGTCGTTGCGCGACAATACCAAAATGGCACGGGTGACTTTTGTGAATAGGTGGGGTGCGCGTGCTGCGGTAAGGTGTAAGCACATGTCGTTGCTTCACAACCATCTGCTGATAGTTCAGCATTAGTAGGGTTAGATTTCGGGTTCGTGTTCAGTAAGGTGTTTCGGTTGATGCGAACCGAACCGTAGAGTCTGACCCACGCCCCCAGTCCTATTCTGATTGAATATCTGAGGAGTTTGTAAATTTGTAAAGATTATGAGATTCCTTGCAATTCATGTTTATGCTATGACATGTTATGCTTTACAATGTATATTAGTCGAAAGTTGTTGCCAGCAGAAACTAGATACTCTACGATTGAGAGGGAGTGCCTTGCAATTGTCTGGGCGAGGTCTAAGCTGGCGCGATACCGGTTGGGGGCGCATTTTTTCCTCCAAACAGATCACAAACCACTGCTATTTTTGCAGTCGGCTAAATCCACCAGTGCTAAGTTGACACGCTGGGCATTATTGCTGCAGCAATTCAACTTTACTATTTTACCTATTCAGGGAGTACATAATATTGTAGCGGATGTCTTGTCCAGGTTATGAAGTTGGTGAGGGACAGGAGCATCCATAGAGAGTATTTACTTTGATTATGGAAGAAATGTATTATAATCATTAGAGTTGATGTTCATGAAAATGTATTATGGTATATGATTTATGTGTTATGATGCCATAAAGGCAATGTGATAAGAGTTATACTCAACACATATATAAATCATGTTATAATATATGTATATTTATAGTGTGTAGAAAGGATTTTGTATACTATCAGATTATGTCTTAGTATTGATACTTGGATGTGTATAAATAATACGTAACATATGTGGTGTGGTGTTAGACCAGGGTTGGACAGTCGTTGTTATTTTTCACGACTACCAGTACCTGGGATGATTAGTTCATTCTCATGCTGTATTTAGTACAGGGGGTGAGAAGGCACGAACGACAATGGTATTGGACAACTTTGGCATTTTCCAGGTAGATGAGGAGGTGCCGTTTCGGAATTTTGTTCGTCCATACTCCGAAAGGGGTTAGGCGTGACTACTCCGGTGGAAGAAAACTGCGTTTTCTTTCTTAAAGGGGGGGGGGGGGGGGGGGATGTCACAGTATATATGTGCGACATAATATTAAGTTGGTCACGCTGAAGAGTGACAACCCTGACACAAATTTAAAACCCTTTTTGGTCATGTAACCTGGAAGGAAGTGCGCCTGAATTCTGGCGGGGAAAAGTAGTTGAGTTTCTGGCTACCGACCGGAGAGGTCGCTGTGTCGTTCCCTTTCAGGATTTTGCTGGGATTATGGATACCATAGATGTTCTTTGAGGGTGCTTGTCATTTATTCATGTGGTCAAGTTTAGTTTTCATATGTCTAGAACAGTGATGTAGTTTCTAGCAGCATTCTTTTGTAATTCATTGATGAGAAGTCATTTGTAGTTAAGTATGGCGTTATCATAGTGCAGGACTTAGCCGGTGAGCGAAAGTCATTGTGTTGTTTACTCAGTACGACATACCCGCGAGTTTTGATACTGATAGATTGAGTTGTTGATTATTGCAAGTGATATTGACATTTCTGTTGCATTGTATTGCATATGTATTTCTAGCCGTGTGTGGCTTCATTGTGTGCATAATTATTAAAGGGAACTTAACCTGTTACAGGTGTTATGGTGAGTTTATGTCAGCTAGTCTTTGTTGTGGTCGTACTCCTAGATAATGAGTCTTGATATTGCTAGTATTATGATCCATATGCTGATGGTGATAAATCCACAATATTACTAGTCTTCACAATAGCTGTGATGATTTCTTCTCTTCGTGGAAAGTCTGTATTTACGTCTAGGTCACTTTCAGTCTCAGGAACATTCAGCTGCGTCTCTGATGGTTCCTTATTCAGTGTTTCTCTGAAGTGCTCTGCCCATTTTATTTCCTGCCCTGTGCTGTGGTGATGAAATTTCCTTGCTTGTCTCTTATTAACGTTATATTGTTTGCACCTCGTTTTCCGCTGATAGTTTTAGTTATTTTATAAACTGTGCTTTGTTCATATCTCAGTGCTGCCTCTTATGCCTGCCTTGCAAGGTCATCCAAAAATTTCCTTTTGTTGGCACGGGTTTGACGTTTTACTTCTTAGTCGAGCCGACTGTACTGTTCGCTATGTTTCCTTTAACCTGCGAGACTTTGCTTTATTTTTCTTTCTTTTCATTTCTTATAAAAAATAGTCCGCTGGAGTTAAATCATAAGATCTTAAAGGCCATTTGATTGAGCCCCGACTTCTAATCCACCTGTTAGCGACTTTTTCATCAAGAAAATTACTAACAATAAGGGAATCATGGCCTGCATTCGGAGAAGTAGACACATTTTAAGGTGTAAAAAATTGTAGGGTGTCCTGCAAAGAATGAAAGAAATTATTAGGATAATCTACTACTTATGCAAGATAAGTGAGAATGGAAGGGCTGAATGTTAGACGGACCTGCGCGCCAAATTCTTAACCCTTTGAAAATAAAGTTTGTTCGTTCGTTCAGACATATTTTGAAAGGGTAAGTGAGTAATGCACATCATGTTATGTTACATCGTTTCATAATTGAACAATTCAATGGGCCGCAACTTTCAACGGGTTTTTGTTGTTATTGTTGTTTTGTTTCTTAGATATTATATTTACTTCTGTATTCTGGCTATTAAAGCTAATGTTCATGTTATTCTTTGTAACAGCAATATCAATTATTTCATGCTGATCTTTTTCCATTCTCGATTTTAAGACTGTGTTATCAGCGTAACTCGTATTGTGTATGCTATGACAAACAGCTCATACTCCTAGAGTAGGGGTCGGCAACCTAGGAACGTTTGGGATCTACTTTAGTAGCAATGAATCCTATATATATATATATATATATATATATATATATATATATATATATATATATATATATATATATATATATATATATATAATATATATATATATATAAATATATATATATATATATATATATATATATATATATATATATATATATACTATATATATATATATATATATATATATATATATATATATATATATATATATATATATATATATATATATATATATATATATATATATATATATATATGTATATATATATATATATATATATATATATATATATATATATATATATATATATATGTATATATATATATATATATATATATATATATATATATATATATATATATATATATATATACATATATATACATATATATATATATATATATATATATATATATATCTATGTATATATATGTATAATAATAATAATAATAATAAATTCTTTAAGCGCCAAACACGGCGCATAAGGCAGAAACCAGTGCTCTCCAGGTTGTTCGTTGTGACGCCACTCCTCTTAGCTCTTGCACATTATTTAGGCCCAACGTTCTTCCTTCTCTTATTATTGTTCTTCTGAGTGTTTCTTTTGGTCTTCCTTTTTTCCGCTTACCCTCAGGAACCCAAGTGAGCGCTTGTAGTGGTATTCTGTTGTTTTGCATTCGTAGGACATGACCGATATATGACCATCGTCTTTTCCTTATATAGTCGGAGACATATTTCTGCCTAGAGTCTTCTCTTATTTGTCGATTAGTCTTGAATTCTTTCCAACTGATGTTCATGAGTTTTCTAAGACATTTGTTCTCGAATGTATTCAGCTTGTTCTCCAATGATTTTGTTATTTTCCAACTCTCACAGCCGTATGTTAACACTGAGATGACATTTGAATTAAACAGACGAAGCTTGGTATGTATATTCAATGATCGTAATTTCCAAATGTTAGATAATCTATTGAAGGCGCTAGCTGCCAAAGCAATTCTAGTATGGATTTCTCTTGTTGTGTCACCATCCTGAGTCATTTTACTGCCTAAATAATTGAAACTTTCAACTTTCTGTAGTTTTTCCCCGTTCAAGATGATATCAAAGGTCTCGTTAGAAAAGTTCATAGCTTTAGTTTTAGAGGCATTTATTTGGAGACCAATTTTAACCGAGAGATGACACAAATTATTTATTGCTTCTTGGGATTGTCTTGGTGTTGAACTTAAGAATGCTACATCATCTGCGAAATCCAGGTCCCCCAGGAATTTTCCATTTGTCCATTTTATACCCAATTGTTCATTGTGGGTATAGTTTCTCATAACCCAATCAATAGCTATTCCAAAAAGTAGTGGTGACATAATACAGCCTTGTTTCACCCCTGTTTCTACTGTAAACCATTCTGTATTCCCTTTATTTGTTCTAACACAACATCTTGCATTGTCATATAGCGCTTTGATTATATTCACATATTTTGTTGGAAAACCATAGATTGTAAGTATCTTCCACAATGATGGGCGGTGTAGACTATCAAAGGCTTTTTGAAAATCGACGAAGGTGATAATAAGTGGCGATTGCCTTTCCACTGATTCTTCTATAATTGTTCTTAGTGTGAATATTTGATCAATACATGATCGTTTCGGCCTGAAACCCGCTTGTTCTTCTCTGATCTTTTCGTCAGCATGCAATTTAAGTCTTTCTAACATCATGCAACATAATAATTTTCCAGGTACTGATAATAGAGATATACCACGCCAGTTATTACAGTCTGATAGATCACCTTTCTTCGGTAACTTTACAATAATACTGTCTTTCCATTGTTGTGGTGGTTGTTCTTCTCTCCATACTTCATTTATAATATCTAAAATTCTCAAGAGGTTGTTGTCATTAACTGCTTTAATCATTTCCCCTGAAATTTCGTCAACTCCAGCAGCTTTAAAATTTTTTAATCTTTTAATGGCTTGTTTGATCTCGTCCAGCGTGAATTCATCGCAAGTTATTGGCAAGGTGGTTGTGGATGTTTCATTATTAAAATCAGGTGTTACTGTTGGTGGTGGTCTGTTTAGCACCTCCATGAAGTGCTCAGCCCATCTCTTCATTTGTTCTTTTTCTGTTGGTATTGAATTCCCTAATTTACCTTTAACAGGTGTTTCCATAGCAGTAGGCTGGTGACATAGTTGTTTTGTAATTTGATAAAGGCACCTACTATTACCAGTTCTTGCAGCATTTTCAGCTTCTACGGCCAGTTCATTGATGAAATGTCTTTTATCTCTTCGAGTTTTTGTCTTCACTTCTTTATTTAACAAGTTATAAGTTAGTTTGCAAGATTCAACTGCATTATGTGTACTTGCCGCTAGTAGTTTAAGTTTTGCTGTTTTCCTTTCTTGTATTTTATCCCAAGTATCTTCTCTCATCCATTTTTTTTTTTTATGTACTAGGTATCCGGTGGTCGCTACAGCTGCTTCTGTCATTGCTGTTCTCAGTTGTTCCCATTTAGTATCGATTGTCTTGGTGGTGATATCGTTGTCAATTTTGCCTAAAGCATCGAAATAGTTGTTCATTTTGACATTATATTCCTTCTTTATATCATTTGATTGCAGTCTGTGTACATCTATTCTTCTATTTTTATTCGGTTGGTATAACTTCTTCAGTTTAATTCTCATTTTAGCTATGCAGAGGTTATGATCGCTTCCGATCTCTGCACCTCTGTATGCTCTTACGTCTTGAACTGATGAGCGAAATTTAGCGCTTATGCAGAAGTGATCTATCTGGTTCTTAGTTCTGCCATCAGGTGAATTCCATGTTATCTTGTGGATATTCTTATGTGGAAAGATGGTGTCTGCCACAACGAGGTTTGATATTTCACAAAGTTCTAGAAGTCTTTCGCCATTTTGATTCATACAGCCTATGCCATGAGTACCGAGATATCTTTGTACTCCATCGTTGTTGTCACCTACTTTGGCGTTAAAATCACCCATGACTGCTATTATGTCATGCTTGGGTATTGTGTTGATGGTACTTAGAAGTGCTTCATAGAAGTCATCTTTTGTGGTATCAAGAGCGTCGTTAGTTGGTGCATAACATTGTACAATTGAGAGCTTGAAAAATCGTGTCTGAAATCTAGCTAATATTAGCCTCTCATTGATAGGTACCCAGCTGATAAGCGATGCTGCTGCTTTCTGTGTCATTAGGATGGCTACTCCCTCTGTGTGACGATTATCATTACTACCAGAGTATATAATTTGCTTTTTTTTCTTCTGAAATATATTTTATGCCCTTCCCCGTCCATCTACACTCGCTGACACCCAATAAGTCCAACTTATAATTATCCATTTCTTTAATTACTTCTTCCAATTTTCCGTCTTGATACATAGTTCTTACATTCCAGTATCCAATTTTAGAAATCTCCTTAGCCCCCAAGATATTAGAGTGAGTCATGTTTACTGTCGAGCCTGGTTCTGTTTCGGTAACAATAGCTTGTTTTACGATAGTGAATTGTTAACTCACTGATCAACCCTCCGATCCAACCGACCGATTCGAGGGTTTCGAGGTCAGTTATAGGAAAATATCTACACCACTAGATACTCTGGTGTATCTTTAATTCTATAATTTAACATAACATGGTGATATCCATCGAAATATACACATTCCTGATGTTTTTCTTTCGGCGTCTAAGGTGAGAAACGAATTTCACCTCCATCTTGGAAGGGTAGATAACTTTATATATGTTTATATATATATATATATATATATATATATATGTTTTTATATATATATATATATATATATATATATATATATATATATATATATATATATATATATATATATAAATATATATATATGTTTATATATATATATTTATATATATATGTGTGTGTGCGTGTGTGCGTGTGCGTGCGCGCGTGCGTGCGTGCGCGCGCGCGTGTGTGTGCGCGCGCGCGCGTGTGTGTGTGTGTGTGTGTGTGTGTGTGTGTGTGTGTGTGTGTGTGTGTGTGTGTGTGTGTGTGTGTGTGTGTGTGTGTGTGTGTGTGTGTGTGTGTGTGTGTGTGTGTGTGTGTGTGTGTGTGTGTGTGTGTGTGTGTGTGTGTGTGTGTGTGTGTGTGTGTGTGTGTGTGTGTGTGTGTGTGTGTGTGTGTGTGTGTGTGTGTGTGTGTGTGTGTCATTTTTAGCGAGAGGGGGATGATGAACCTTACAAAGAAAAGATCGCATTCCTATCTCATGCAGTTCACGAATATATTTCAGCAGTCAGCTCGAAAGGTTTCATTGGGAAATCGGAAAAAAGTATCTTTGATCCTGGGGACATTGCGTTTTTAAATGACGGCGAGAGAGGTCTAGTCCGAAATTTCCCTAGTTTAAAAATTATTTCTTTTTTTCCCCCACAGTCGCCTGAAGGTCTACCTGATCATCTACTGAGATCTACCGGTAGATCGGGATCGACAGATTGCCGACCCCTGCCCTAGAGTATCCTTTGCTTATCTCGTCATATGTTCATTATGCTTGAGAGCAAATCATTAAATAAACACGCTTGCCTAATTTCCTGTAGTCCTCTGAAAATTTCCAGTTTCGTTTCTACTTTTTTATACTTGATGTTTGCAGCTACCAAGGTCACCAACATGGAACTGATGACAAGAACCGGACAAGTTCCAAGAGAAAATAAATAATACTCACACAAAAGTACGAGTATGTTTCAGGCACTCGTGAGAAATAAACAAGTAGAAAACCAGACAACAGAAAAACAACAGAAATGAGAGATTTACCGGAGAGTCGAACCCAGGCCTCTTCCGAATCGCGCTACACTCCCTACTAAGTAGGCACCATCGCCGTGGTACCTACTTCGCAGGCAGTATATTCCGATTCGCTTCCGTAGCTAGGCAGTGGTGCCGTTCGGAAGGTCCTGGGTTCGATTCTCTGGTAAGCCTCTCACTTCTGTTGTTTTTCTGTTGTCTGGTTTTCTACTTGTTTATTTCTCACGAGTGCCTGAAACATACCTTTATGTGAGTATTATGTATTTACTGTTTACAGGCTTCGGGGTTTCCCCTCTTTATTTAGTTAACAGTTCCAAGAGAACAAGGAATGAGAGAAAGACATTGACGGTGGGTAGATCACGAAATTGAGAAAACATGTGATAGCACTATACGCCAGTCTTTCATATGGAATCCCAAGGGGTATATGAGTTTATGGAGACTGAAAAAAAACACTTGGAGAAAAGAATTGTAGACACAAATGACATGTTGAGATAGACACAAATGACATGTTGAGATCGACACAAATGACATGTTGAGATAGACACAAATGACATGTTGAGATAGACACAAATGACATGTTGAGATAGACATTGAAAGACATTTAAGCTGATAGTACGGGACAGGAGGATCTGGCATGAGTTGTCTGACAGCCCATGCTCCTGGGATAACTGCAGGGATTGTATGCGTGAATATGTGCTGCGAATATTTTTAATGGCATTCTGGGATCAGTGCCGTCGACGTTTGAACTTCCTGACACTTTAATAATTCTTGTCTGCTTCACTTCGCTGAAATCTATCATCAGAAACTCAAACGCATTCCCGTATTTCAGCTACTGTTATCTGATCCTGGGATTTTGCCTTGTGTGTGTGTTTGTGGTGTGTGTGTGTGCGTGTGCGTGTGCGTGTGCGTGTGCGTGTGTGTGTGTGTGTGTGTGTGTGTGTGTGTGTGTGTGTGTGTGTGTGTGTGTGTGTGTGTGTGTGTGTTATTCCGCCCTCCTCCCTTATTTTTGGCAGAAATATGAGCATTTTGAAACCCAGGTATCGATCAGCGAGTTCATTCAACCATCAATAATAATTGGTAAGGTAAAAAAGCGTTGACCCAGTAACTCACTTCTGCTCATTCAAGGCTCTCTGACCAATAATCAGTGTAGTGTTTACATCTCTGCTGAAAAGGATTTCTGATGATTTATTGTTGAAGAAATTTAAAAAAAAAAAAAATTATGTTGTGCTCGGAATAGCATGAAATTCAGTCAACAACCTTAATACATATGTGAATGAGTGCGTCTTATTGTGAGTTACATTGTTTGTGGATATGGCTATGTAACGTCATATGAAGTGTACAGGTCTTTACTTACTACTTACATACTCTTTCATCTTCTACCGTGAGTTGTACAGTTTGGAACAGAGAGCGCCACACGATCCTATCAGCGGTCGCGGAGAGGTCATACAAGGAATAAAGAGAACACAACAGAGAGATGGAAGGAGTAAGTTAAGAATGTAACTTAACGGGGTTGTATTGTGAGTAAACAACTAATTAGTGAGTTCAAACCAGTTAGTTCTGAGATGCGGATCATTGATTGAACAAGTCAAAAACCAGTAGAACACGATGTTAGCTCCGGATAAGGGCCACACGATGTGGAAACCAAGATATGGTATTAAAAGGTAATCGTTGTTCAAAAATGCCTAAAGATACAATAAAAATATAGGGAGAGCCAAAAAGCACATGGCCCCATGTAGCTCCTAGGAGCCTCCACAAAGACGAAGACAAATAAGGACTACTACTCTATTTAAATAAAAAAATTTGAAGGGATGGCGCAGGACAAAAAGGCTTAGCATGAACTAAATAAAATGTTTGTTTGAAGAAGTGGTAAGTGGAGGGGGAGAGAGAAAGAGAGAGAGAGAGAGAGAGAGAGAGAGAGAGAGAGAGAGAGAGAGAGAGAGAGAGAGAGAGAGAGAGAGAGAGAGAGAGAGAGAGAGAGAGAGAGAGAGAGAGAGAGAGAGAGAGAGAGAGAGAGAGAGAGAGAGACAGATAGACAGACAGAGAAAGAGGAGACGGAGTGGGGAAAACAGAGAGAGAAAGTGCTTATACCGGGTTTTTCTTTCTTTCTTTTTTTCTCTTTTATTTTAAATTGAACTTCACATTATGCTGATTAAATTCTATAAAAGCAAGTCTCATGACGTCGACTTTTTTTTAAACGTTTTTCCAGGTTTTGTCAGGCGCGCACCCTTCCAAATGAACGCAAAGTCCATCAGTTATATTAGGGCGCATGTTTAGATTTTTTTTTTTTTGGTTCGGTTTTTGCCTTCTTCTGGCGAGGCGCGTTCCTTTCAACCTTTGTAAAAGACCTGAAAGGTCTGGAAAATATGCTTGTAATAACGGCGACATGTGAACTTCGTTACTAGCTATCTCAAACAATAAACTAAACAAAATGATCTAGATTGAAACCAGGTTGACCCACTCATAATAAAAGTATGCCTCTTTGCATAGTTCATATGTGGCATTATTACCAGGAATATACTGGTTTAGACAGTTATAAAATAAGAATGTGTAAAACATCAGCAGCTTAGAAAGACCCCTCCGAAGTGCATGCAACAGAAGTATGAGCTTCATTGTCAGCTAATAGAGATGTTTGATCTGGTATATTTGCTTTTCTGGCATCGCAGGGCCGTGACAATGTCTGAGCTCTACTCTTTGAGCGTTATAAATGGAGAGAACAAAGGCTCTGTAGTTCTGTCAATACTGTTGTTGAGTTATTCGGGTTTCATGACAGAAGATAATGATGGCGAGCTCATTTGAAGGCGGAATTTCCGAGATTCAACTTCCTTTTCAGACGTTATATTTAAAAAAAACATGAAAGGACTGCAAAACGCTGAAGTTGACTACAATATGTAGTCGCATAGTTTTAATACAATAAATGCCTTATTTTGTTCTTATTTGTTCTTTACTCTTTATCTTAGTAAGACTACCCGACTGTCATGGAATGATTGGCTAATTTGTCTTTTCAGTTTCTCAATTTTGTCCATCTAAAATTCTTACATTCTGTTGCTTTGAACTTTCCGCTACGACCCCTTTTTTCACGGCATAATTTCACATTCCATCCCCTTTTTCTAACGGTTTTTACCAGACATTGGTAGTGTGTGACAGTCACTGTACGTACGTACGTATATACATACATACATACATACATACATATCAGAATCTTTATTCTCCAGAAAATACATTGATATGTACTGACATGATATAATAAGATTCAACATGGTATATAGGAGAATCATTAGAATTTACATAAAGTAAATTTACATAAATTCATACAGCGTTAATGAGGGCTGTTACCACATTCAGAATCTTTATTATCTAAAAAAAATACATTAACATGTACTTGATATAGTATAAAAATACCACATCATATCGGATAATCATTTAGAGTCCGCAAGTGTGCTAAACTCCGCCCAAGAAACAATCGCCAAACGTTCATACTCCGTTGAATTTAATTCGTACACAGTTTACAAGCTGACATCAAATGTCTCCAGCCTTCAGTTACCGTCACCGTCTTTTGGGACATGAGCAAAAACCAAACATTCACGATTCTACAGGACACACAATCTGACACCTGTCCGCGCTGTGGTAACGTGTATTTCAGCAACACACACCTTAGTAAGGGGTCAGTGGATCTTTCCATTCTCGATGAGGGGTGACAGTATCCGGTCGCCATTGATAACGAAACTATAGTTTCTTTCCGGTGGCTTCATAAACCAATATATATTCTTTACAAATAAAAATGTCAATTTTAAAGACTTGTTTAATTTTCGTCTTTCACTGATATCCTTAATTTCTGTAGCCATCTTTTCTTTTATACATACATAGATACATACTCGTACATACATATATAATCAGAATCTTTATTATCCAAAAAATACATTAACATGTATTTGATATAGTATTAAAACACCATATCATATCGGATAACCATTTAGAGTCCGCAAGTGTGCTAAACCCCGCACAGGAAAAAATCGCCAAACGTTCAAAATCCATTGAATTCAATTCGTACACTGTTAACAAGCTGACATCAAAAGTCTCTAGCCTTCAGTTACCGTCACCGTCTTTTGGGACATGAGCAAAAACCAAACATTTACGATTCTACTGGACACAAAAACTGACACACTTGTCAGCACTGTGGTAAAGTGTCTTTCAGAAACGCACACAATAGTAAGGGTCAGTGGATCTTTCCATTCTCGATGAGGGGTGACAGTATCAGGTCGCCACTGATAACGAAGCTATAGTTTCTTTCCGGTGGCTTCATAAACTAATATATATTCTCTACAAATAAAAATGCCAATTTTAAAGACATGTTTAATTTTCGTCTTTCACTGATATCCCTAATTTCTGTAGCTAACGTTTCGGGTGTTGTTATAGTCGCTGTTAAGAATGTCCACTTACTAACGTGAGAGCTTCAAGTTGACATACCTCTCAAAGCCGTGGAAAAGTCTCTTCTCTGCTACAAATCTTGTTTCAGCATTGCACAAAATTAAAAGTCAGTGGATCTTTCCATTCACAATGAGGGGTGACAGTATCCGGTTAGCCATTGCTAACGAAAACATTGTTTCTTTCCAGTGGCTTCACAAATAAATATATATTTTTTGTAAATGAAAAGGTCAGTTTTTATCAATCACAAATATTCCTAGTTTATGTAACAATCTCTTCCGGTGTTGTTATAATAGGTGTTAAGAATATCCATTTACTACCGTGGGGATCCTCAACGCTAACCGACAGGTCGAGCTGGCTTGACATGATTCTATTGTCATAGATCGAATAACTTGAAGTTGAACCAATACATGGATACCTCATTGGGCATGTATGATTATAATAAGGCATTGCTTCAACTTGCGATATTAATATGGCTTCCCGAAATTTGATATCAGCAGTAACAATAGCCTTCATTAAATTTGTGATGTTTTGAAACGCAGTCCGGTTGACACATCACAAAACCGCCATCTTGGCTACTTGGTACCAACACAAACAGCGAACTCGAATGACAGGCAAACTTGATGTTTTCACCTTTAAAACACCTAGCATCATAATCCAGAACATGAACCAAACACACTACAAACATACAGCGTTAATGAGGGCTGTTACCACAGATGCAGACTCCAAAACGACGACATGAAATGCACAACACAAAAGTGCGGCCTACCACGCCGCCATCTTGGAAACACACATACATATATATACATGCATACATACATGTGTATACACATACATATAGGAACTATTGGATGACAAAGGAGGCAACAAGTTATCATCATGAACTAGGGAAGATCTAACACAAAAATGAGAAAAGAAAAATCAGCCACCATGGACAACATAAAAATAGAAAAAAGGTCCAATAGACTTTTGAATAAAGATTAACTGATCAATCTATGCAATGATACATATAAATACAAGGTAATGTAGTAAATGACGTGAAAACATCTATCTGTTATGACATTGTCGAAATAACATAAGGCATTGGAGAGTTCATAATTTAGACCAGTCAAAAATAACCAGAAATCAAGGTCTTTTATTTTTTGACATACGCCATAATATAACCGACAGACCTTGTGCCAACGCCAAAACGAGGCAATATTGCAAATAAAATAAGGAAATCATGAAATTGGTGAAGAGCCGTTCGGCTTTCGACACAGTAGAAGTTCTACTAGAACCAGATAAGCAACATTATTTTATTGTATTTTATGGACGTTCAAAATAGCTTATACGGCATTTCACAAACTACAAGAGGCTTTTGACAGAGTCTGTCATGGAAAACGAAGTGAATGCACTGATGAAAAAGATAGCTGAAACGAAATACATCAGACTAATTAATTGTTTACACTAGACACTAATATAGACAATAGGATTGGCAAGAATTCGTGATATATTGATATTTAAAAAAAAAGGTCTGAAGGAGAGGTTGTGTACGGTCCCTTCACCTAATTGGCATATACACACAAAACGTATTTTGGTTGTTTTTTTTAATGTTTTTTTTTTTTTTTACAAATAGAAGAAATAACAGGGCTAAAGATGATTCGTTTTGTTCCTTTGCCTAATTGGCATATACGCACAAAAAGTGGGTTAACAAATGTAGAAGAAATAACAGGCTAAAGATCATGGGAAGAACAATAAACAACCACAGATGATATGCAACTGATAGAAATGTTAGCTGAAAGAACAAGCAGAGCAAATGAACAGATGTATGCGCACCTCATTAAGATGGATTGGAAATGAACTCTGAGAAACTACGATAACTAGCAAAACAAATGAGAAGGCCAACATTAAATATAAGTAGGATCTTACTGGGATCTGAAACGATTAATTAATCGATTAATCGGTTAGATTTTTTTAAAAGTCATTAATTAATAAAACAAATTTTAATCGATTTTTTTTCCATTTTTCCTAATGTTTATGTCTTCTTGCTTAAATGTGAGAGCATTTCCGATGTTAAAGGTTTGTGATATGGAATATTGCAAGTACGGTCAAAAATAAATTTTTTTGGTCGTAACTTTTCACTATTTTCATTACATTTGAGGACGATGTTACCTTATAACAAGTAATATAAATTCAGTCCTTAGTGATTTTTAAAAAATTGTATTTATGATTTTTTAAATAATTTATCAAATACTTTGGCATTGATCGATTAATCTTAGATACAAGAAATTCGATTAATCGATTAAGATTTTTGTAATCAATCGCAGCCCTAAACAAAAATAAGTGCAAAGATATTAGAACAAGTGACAAGTTTCTCACATCTTTGACACATAATAATTCAAAATGACATGTGACAGACACGTAAAGAAGAGAATATAAATGGTTAAAACTAAATTCAACAACATGAATCAGATCTTAACATCCAAACAGATAACAAAACATGGCAAAAACCAATAGCATCATCGAGTTGGCTGAGTGGAAGAACGCAGAATTAATTAACGGTTTTGAAAATTTCGACGAAAAAAGTTCGAAAACTAGATCACGCGGGAAAAAAAATTAGATCAACAAGACGATAACCCTTGTGTGATCAGACCCAAGTGCCCCAAGCCCCTCCGCCAGAATATACAGAAGATAACGGGCCGAAACGCTTGTTTTGGTGGGGGTCCTTTTCTGATGATTACATGAACTCATGCTGATACGCCCTCTTTTGAGTTTACTATCATTATATACTCATCAGCAGCTAGGAGACTTTTTCAGGCCATAAATCGAGGATTCCTCAGCAAGAGAGAGGTTGGTAAGAAAACGAAGATGGCTATATACCGCTCCACCTATGTCCCAGTCTTAACGTATGGATGCGAGCCATGGGCAGTGACTACAACCCACAAAAGCCAGATCCAAACCTCAAAAGTGAGGTATCTGAGGAAGGTGGTTGAAGTAACAAGAAGAGACATGGTCCGCAACCAGACGATACGTCAAGGCCTAAAATCCCACCCCCTGCAGACCCAAGTAGAACAGTCCCAACTAAGATGATTTGGCCATGTCTGCAGAATGGGAGAAGATCGGCTACCACGGCAAGCATGGGAAACTAAGAACCAGGGATGCAGACCTCCAGGACGACCCAGAGTCCGCTGGGAGGACAACATTAGACAATCTTTGAAGGACCGAGGACTAGAATGGAACCAGGTGTTACGTACATTTATTACCTAAGGGGGTAGTCTTCGGTCCTGCCAAATGTACGCACCAGTCTTTATATATTTTATTATTTGTGCGTTCGATTGATTCACGCACTGACGTGCACAATGCAGTGTGAGTTGCTTTGGACGCACGGGTAACCTAGTTTGGGGATTGTGACGTCATGTTTTGAACGGGGCAGTGCGGACTTTGTTATGTCCGAGATATAGATTATTGGAATTTTCTGGCAGTTTTGTATAAGCCAGTATGTTATATTGATTCAATTGGTATTCTTGACGAAGCCAATGATGGAAGGATCATGTAAGTGTCGCCCCGGTTATATTTGTATATTTATTGCCGTAAACTAAAGTATCAGGCCGCTCCCAGTTGTAGTCTAGCGGGAAGTCATCTTAGCATGTAATTTCCTAGAATGGACAGACGGAGTCGGTGGTCATATTAGATTACCGTAGAGGAATAATACCTACGTGTGAACCAGTTTATTTATTCGTATGCTTCATATTTTATATGCCGTACATTCAACAATGCCAGAAGCGTGGCATAGAATGGGAGAGGTTAGTCAACTGGAATCTCTAACCTGTTCGTATTATCGTGTATGACTTTGTTTGAAACTATATGCTATCTAACGTTATGTTTTGAAGAACGTATGGGATTGTGAAGTATGATATGGAAGATTTTATCCTGGAGTATGAATACGTTACCATGATAGACGTCCTTGAAGGAAGGTCAATGGACTTGAATGAGAAGAATATTATACGGTAACAGTTTTGTGATCATTAGTCACTTGAGTCAGAGGACTTTATTGGTAGAGAATCTTCAGGAACTTTAAAAGTAATTACCATTATGCTGATGTATGATCTTTGCGCCTGTGACGATGTTAGTCTTGTCCACTCCGTATGTGTCATGTTGAATAAAATCTATGTACAGTCATCACCGACTTATGTACTGCCAGTACTTGCCCAGTTCACCCAGTTCAACACTACTTGTTGAAGTTCGTTTGAAGAATATTGTTGACATTCGTTCATTTTAACCATTCGCGTTTTAAGCTACCTCTTCACCAGTATAAACTGTACTCAACCATAAAACGGAGTCAACAGTAATTGGTGTGCCAGTCTGGTTTTGAAATCAAGAATTTCACAGGAAACGTACCCAATACAATTATCATTAATGGAAGATCTGAACTTTCAAGGCGACAACATCTTGGGATCATCTGAAGATCTGAACTTTCAAGGCGACAACATCTTGGGATCATCTCTTTGTCACTATTACGTGCAAGCTGTGGTCTAATAACTCAGAACGAAGTATTTTATCCTCACACGTACATACACGGAGACGAGGCACATTGGTTTTTTTTTCCTGCACGCGAGATGAGTATAACGTGTTGTCGTTGTACCCTTTATTACGTTTAGCTGTGCCTTAAATAATTATGTCCATATTTATATTTTCCTTGTTATATGTTATATGATGTTCATTTGTCGTGGGAGGTAGGGAGGTTGATCTGACGAACGAGATCCATCTCGAAGCCAATTCGGGCTCTTCGTCAGACGTTCTGTAGGGCTCAACTTGTAAGTTTCAATTGAGCGATAGTTCCGGTACAAGGCTAGAAACCTTGCCGAAGTTCCGATCGCTAATTGTCCCTTATAATAGTATCTGTTTAGCTGTTCCGTCAAGTTTTT
Source organism: Oreohelix idahoensis (assembly GCA_024509875.1). Lineage (NCBI taxonomy): Eukaryota > Metazoa > Mollusca > Gastropoda > Stylommatophora > Oreohelicidae > Oreohelix > Oreohelix idahoensis. The sequence goes on from JAMPIV010015047.1 coordinate 529,100, forward strand.
ATTGTTGTTCTCGTAGTTATTTTTATTCGTAATTTAGTTTTATGATGAATTTTGTTTGTATTTTGCGTCATCTCACCTTTCCTGTCGTTCAGTTTTTTACAAAACCTATGTTTTTACACTGTGTTGTCTATTGTCTTGTTGATTATTTGATCGCAGTTATCATCGTAACTCTTTACGACATTCTATTTTTAGTTTCACATTTTTATTTTTATTGGATTTCTGCGACTGTTTTCTATCGTCTTTGATTATCGTGTCTTGTCGGTATTGTTTCTATTGTTTGTCACGTTGTTCATTTCATGACATTTGATTACATAAATTTATTGATTAATAACATATTTAATAATTATATGATAACATTATACCGTTCTAAGGACAGGAACGAAGAACACTTGTTATAATAACAAGGTTAACTAATTTATATTGATTAATTATCATTTTTATAAATCAAGAGTATTGTGACTACTTATAAAGCATAATGTATTCACTAGATTATTTCATTAAGCAAGCAAAAGCTCTTCAGATGGCTCCTGATGAAGCAAAAACATTTGCACTTGCAGAATATAAGAAAGCTCAAGAAATAGAAGCCGAACAGAGAAAGTTAGAAACTTTAAGACTAGAAAAACTCCAATTTGAGGCAAATCAAAAAAGGATTGAGGCGGAGGAAGATGAGAAAAAGAGGAAATTTATAGCTGAGGAAGAGGAGAAAAAAATGAGATTAACCGCTGAATTGGAAGAGAAACGATTTCAGCGAGAGGCAGAACAGAAACAAAAAGAAATGGAAGTTAAACAAAAGGAAATGGAAGAAAGAAGATTAATATCTGAACAAAATACATTACGACTTCAGCTTGAGAGGGAAGAGAATGATAGAAAACGACAGCATGGACTAAAATTAGCAGAGTCAGAATATGAGAGACTTAGGTTAACTCAGGAATCTAATTCTCAGAGAACTTTTGAAAGCCAAACTTCATCCAGACAGGATCATTTTAAGGAAATTAACCTTAAATTACCAAAATTTAATCCCCCGTCTGATGACGTAATATTTTTCCTAGATAGATTTGAGGCCACTTGTAGGTCTTACAACGTGGATAAAACACTGTATTGCACATATTTATCCAGATTACTTACAGGGGATGCATTAGCAGTTTATCATACCACCAGCATTGGTGAGAAAAATGACTATAATGCTCTTAGAGCGGCACTTCTGCAAAAATTCCAAATGAAAGAAGACGAATATCGATTAAGATTTCATACATTACTACCCCAATCTAGCAGAAATTTCAATGATTTTCTGTCACAAATACGACTAACACTAGAAAGATGGATTGAATTATCCAAAATTGAAAAGTCATATGAAGGTCTCTTCGATTTACTGATGCGCGATAAGGTACTTTCGTCTGTAAATCCTACATTTCTCGCATTTTTACACGAACGGAAACCTTTATCTATGAAAGGCTTAGAAGAACATGCAAACAATTTTTGTACTGCTCACCCAAACATGGATCTAAGTAACGCACAGATTAAGAATGAATTGCCTGTTGCTTTTGCAGCACAACAAAACAATTTTTCACGAAATCGTTCCTTTAGTGCTGACAGGTATGTCAATATGGGAAATAATTACAATTTTAACAATGATAACTTTTACAAAGGGAAGCAATTTCAACAATCTGCTCCATTTAATGTTTCTTGGAACCAAACTCACAGATCACAAGATTTTGGTAACAATTATTTTAAAAATAATCAAGGACATTATAATAAACAAAACTGGAGATCAAAATCTCAGGGTCCGCAAAACAGACAAGGTTCTTGGAATAAAAATTTTAAAGAACAGCATAACTTTAATTATACAAACTATCGGACTCATCCAAATTTTAACTCTAGCAGAAATGACAATTGTAGCAATTTTAATGCAAATAATCAAAATCGATCGCGTCGCAGAGATAGATCGTCAAATAATACAGGTAGACATTCTAATGTCTCTTTAATTGATACACAGGCTAACACTGAACAGGGTAAAGTAGCTGAAACTCACAATGCTATGTGTTGTTCTCTTGATTGTACCCAAGTCAAAGATTGTTCAGAATGCTCTACTCTTTTCCAGCCCAAGGCGATCACGACGCTGCGTTGCGGACATACCTTGCCTAGTCTACCTGCAGTCTGTACGGCCACTGCTGCGTCAGTACACCAGGGACAGGGCTCTCTTAAGTTTAACAGAGGATTTGTTAACAATATTTCATGCTCTCTTTTATTCGACTCAGGTTGTACCACTGTGGGCGTCCGGACTTCGCTGATCGACCCTAGTTGTGCGACGGGCAGGGTTGTGAAATGTGTGACGTTTGGCGGAACTGTGGAAACATTTCCCACAGCCATTATAACACTTCATACACCATTTTTTTCAGGAAAGATCCAAGCATGTCTCCTTCCGAATCCAATTTGTGATTTAATACTTGGTCGCATACATGGTATTAAAGAGTGTACACCACAACAAATTGCTGAATGGGAAGAGCGACATATTCAAACTGCAAATGCAGTAGTGACTAGAGCGCAAGCTACTAATATGTCGCATGATACACCTATTGAACCTACAGTTCATACCACTTGTGATGATGATGCTCCTATTTCACGGGAGTTGTTTGCTACATTGCAAAAGAATGATGATTCATTAAAAAAAATTTTTTCAGTATGTTAACAAAAAGAATACAAGCAACAAACTTGCAAAATCTAGACATGACTTTATACTTAAAAATGGGATTTTGGTGAGAGTAATACGGGAAAAGGATTCATCCTTATGTTATCAGATCTTAGTCCCATCCTCTATGAGATCTCGTATATTACGACATGCGCATGACTCGCAATGTGCGGGCCATATGGGTTTTTCGCGTACCAAATCCAGAGTGCTTTCGGCATTCTACTGGCCAGGCGTCCATAGGGACATCACTCTCTATTGTCGATCCTGTTTGATATGTCAGGAAGTTAAGGTACGGGGTCCATTTCATGCGGCTCCTATTCAAGCTGCGGGACATCCCGATTAGACCATTTGATAAAATGGCCATTGACATTATTGGTCCGATGCTTCCATCTGCTAGAGGGCATACGCATATCCTTACGTGCATTGATATGTGCACTCGTTGGCCTGAGGCCATCCCTCTCAAGAACACTTCATCTGCCAGTGTAGCAGAGGCATTGATGTTAATCTTTTCACGCATTGGTTTTCCACGGAAAATCTTGTCGGATCATGGGGTTCAGTTCATTTCTGAATCCATGTCTCAAGTTATGAAGACATTAGGTATAGACAGATCTCTTAGTTCTATTTATCATCCGATGTCAAATGGGTTAATTGAGCGTCTCAATAGGACACTCAAGCAGTTGTTGGGTAAGATGACTCAAGACCATCCCCAAGACTGGGATCGGGTCCTACCCGCTTGTCTCTTTGCGTATCGCGAAGTACAAAATCAAGCAACGGGGGTTTTCTCCATTCCAGCTTGTTTTTGGCATGCAACCACGCGGTCCGATGTCGTTAATCCACGACTTATTGGTTGACGAGAATATTGAAGAGGAAACTCAATCCTCTTATGAGTATGTGATCTCTCTGAGAAAGAGAATCATAGATGCTTGTAGACTAGCTACTGCATCATCTGAACAAGCCAAAGAAAAAGCTCGTCTATTTGCAAACAAGTATAGACGTCTTCGCCAGCTCATACCTGGTGATGAAGCTTTTGTCTTACTACCTGCGCATAACAATCGTCTTTTAATTACCTGGAGAGGTCCTTTCAGGATCATCTCAAGAATATCCGATGTCGACTACATCGTTGATGTTAATGGTAAACATAAAACCTTCCACATTAACATGTTGAAGGAGTATTACTCACGTCCTGATTATCTACAGTCAGTGTTTCAGGCAACTGACGATCCTACACCTCCTATTCAACACTATTCTAGTTTGTCAGTCATCCAAGAAGAAGAATCTTCTTTCGATGATGTACAACTACCAATACCAGTTGTACCACTCCATTCCACTGAGAAATGGAATGATGTTACGATCTCATCTACTCTTTCGGCTGATCAACGTCAGCAAGTCTCTAATATTCTACACTCGTATGAGGATGTCCTCACTGACATCCCAGGTCATACGTCAGTCATCCAACATGACATTATTCTGACTGACGATACGCCTATTCGAGTTCGCCCATATCCTATTCCTTTACACTTTCGTGATAAGGTTGATAAGGAATTGGATGAGATGCTCCAATTAAATATAATTGAACCATCTTCATCACCATATTCTTCTTCCATGGTAATCATTAGGAAGAAAGACAACAATATACGTCTTTGCGTAGATTACAGGAAATTAAACAAAGTTACAAAATTCGATGCGGAACCATTACCTCTTTTAGATGACTTATTGGAGAGATTATCTCATGCTACATTCTTTTCGAAATTTGACCTTTCAAAGGGATATTGGCAAGTGCCACTCACTCCTAAAGCAAAGCCATTCACCGCTTTCTCGACACCACGGGGTCTTTTTCAATGGAATTTTATGCCATTCGGGTTAATGAATGCGCCAGCTACCTTTGTACGCATGATGCGCCGCATATTGTCTCATCGTCCCGATGTCATTACTTATATAGATGACATCTGTCTTTTCAGTGACTCTTGGGATGAACATATTCAGGGTTTAAAATCTTTACTTTCTACCTTACGGGATTATAACTTAACAGCGAAACCTTCAAAGGCTTTTGTCGGTTTTCATGACATCTCATTTCTGGGTCACCGCATAGGTCATGGTTTCATGTATACAGAAGACAGTAACGTCTCTAAAATTTTAAACATCTCAGCACCTAAGACAAAAAAACAAGTTAGGTCGCTTTTAGGACTAATACAGTTCTATTCAAAATTCATCCCTCATTTGTCTACTATAACTGCACCTTTTTCGTCTCTACTGAAGAAAGGCACATCTAATGTAATAAAGTGGTCGCAGGATCACCAAACGGCGTTAGACTATATAAAACAATTTTTTTCAAATGCACCTTTTTTGAGGTTGCCTGACAAAAATCTCACCTTCATTCTCCGCAGTGATGCAAGTTCTTACGCTATTGCTGCAGTTTTGATGCAGGAATATAACGGCACCTTATTTCCGGTTATGTACGTATCCAGAAAGCTCACGCCGAGCGAGACGAAATATTCCGTTCTGGATAAAGAGCTCCTTGCTCTTGTCTGGGCAATCACTAAACTGGATCGTTATCTCCTCGGATCACACTTTGTGGTGGAGTCTGACCAGAAAGCTCTTACCGCACTGAATACAGGGAACGTTAAGTCATCAAAGTCAGCGCGTTACGCTATAGCGCTTCAACCGTTCCATTTTGAGATACGAGCTATTCCTGGAGTGCAGAATGTGTTCGCAGACTGTCTATCAAGATGCCCAAGTGAACGTGTCGAAACTAAACCACTTCCAGATGTTGGAACATCCTCACCGATAACATGAATAACTTTGTACATTGTTATTGATACTATATTAACGTTTTATTAGAACGAGAACATTGGTACTACAGTAACTTTTTATTAATATGGCAACATTGTTAAGAGCGACAAATATACATTTGTTATTCCTATGGAACATATTACACTACATAACGTGTTAGAGAATATATTATATCGTGTATGGAACATTGAGAACATTATCTCGTCGATTACTAACTAGTTGTAACGGAACAGTGACATATTGATAGGGATATTGAAATTACTTAGAATATATTGTTAACTAGTTATTTGTTAGTAATTAAGGAATATATAAATTAGATTAATTCAATTTAATCTATTTAATTGATTATGGATCACACACATACTAACTTTCTTAGTTGTCAGGTAATACCTACATTCACGGGTCTTAGTTATGATATCTCACTTTTAGATCACTAGTCAACCATACTAGTGTTAGAAAAACATTAAGTGTGTTAATTCTTAATGTGTTTAATTTTGCATTGTTTCATTTTTGCACATTGTATTTTCAATTTTTCTGTTTCATTGATTCTCTTGTCATTGATCATCATCAGTGTTGCTGTTCATTTTCATTTTTGAAATCATATGTTTCAAATTTTGTTGAAAACTTAGTTGAATTTTATTATCATCTTTTTTTTTTTTTAATGGTTTTTTTTCATTTTCATTTTCAAACTTGTTTTTACTTCGAATATTACCACATCGTTCCAAAGTAGGTCGATTGTGGATGTGTGCTTTAATGCATACTATCATTTAGTTATATTGATTTCGTTTAATATTCTTTTCTTAATATGATATAACTTTATGCATTTCATATCTTGTGGTAGTTTTGACTCACCTCTCTCGGGTATTAAGTTCAAAAAAAATTAATAGAATTAATTTTTTTTTAAGGGGAGGTGATAAGGGAGCTGTTACGTACATTTATTACCTAAGGGGGTAGTCTTCGGTCCTGCCAAATGTACGCACCAGTCTTTATATATTTTATTATTTGTGCGTTCGATTGATTCACGCACTGACGTGCACAATGCAGTGTGAGTTGCTTTGGACGCACGGGTAACCTAGTTTGGGGATTGTGACGTCATGTTTTGAACGGGGCAGTGCGGACTTTGTTATGTCCGAGATATAGATTATTGGAATTTTCTGGCAGTTTTGTATAAGCCAGTATGTTATATTGATTCAATTGGTATTCTTGACGAAGCCAATGATGGAAGGATCATGTAAGTGTCGCCCCGGTTATATTTGTATATTTATTGCCGTAAACTAAAGTATCAGGCCGCTCCCAGTTGTAGTCTAGCGGGAAGTCATCTTAGCATGTAATTTCCTAGAATGGACAGACGGAGTCGGTGGTCATATTAGATTACCGTAGAGGAATAATACCTACGTGTAAACCAGTTTATTTATTCGTATGCTTCATATTTTATATGCCGTACATTCAACAATGCCAGAAGCGTGGCATAGAATGGGAGAGGTTAGTCAACTGGAATCTCTAACCTGTTCGTATTATCGTGTATGACTTTGTTTGAAACTATATGCTATCTAACGTTATGTTTTTGGAGAACGTATGGGATTGTGAAGTATGATATGGAAGATTTTATCCTGGAGTATGAATACGTTACCATGATAGACGTCCTTGAAGGAAGGTCAATGGACTTGAATGAGAAGAATATTATACGGTAACAGTTTTGTGATCCTTAGTCACTTGAGTCAGAGGACTTTATTGGTAGAGAATCTTCAGGAACTTTAAAAGTAATTACCATTATGCTGATGTATGATCTTTTCGCCTGTGACGATGTTAGTCTTGTCCACTCCGTATGTGTCATGTTGAATAAAATCTATGTACAGTCATCACCGACTTATGTACTGCCAGTACTTGCCCAGTTCACCCAGTTCAACACTACTTGTTGAAGTTCGTTTGAAGAATATTGTTGACATTCGTTCATTTTAACCATTCGCGTTTTAAGCTACCTCTTCACCAGTATAAACTGTACTCAACCATAAAACGGAGTCAACACCAGGCCAGGAGGAAGGCAGCCGATAGGATAGTCTGGCGCTCTCTCTTCCAAACCTCTACACCTCACGGTAGAAGGGGAACGACTAAGTCAGTAAGTAAATACTCTTCATTGACCCGTGTAGTTCCTGGAAGTCTCTGAAGAAACAAAGGAAGACTAGAATTACAGCACCCTCAAACATGTGGATGCGGCTGGAAACCTCATCATGTAGAACATATCGCTACAGAAACCCCCGCCGTAAGAGTATGTGAATGCTTCTGGTATCTAGATGCAATGGTGGGTTCATGCTCCATAAGGAGCACAAAGGACAATTATAACATACTTTTTATTATGACGTCACTAGTGTAAAAAAGCTCGTCATAAGACAGGAACTAAATTCAAAAGCACCAATACCTAACGGCAATTTTACTTATTCAAAAGTATTCTTTAAAAACCACTGTGCATCACCACAGTACACGAACTACGTAGCAGCAGCGAGGATCCCAATGTGTGTATACGGGATCACACATTCTACAGTGCAAACCGCTTAAGGAGAACTCACCAGGGACCCAAGAAATAGTTCTTCTTATCAGAAATTCCTCTTATCCAGATAAGAGTTCAAGCATATGGTTTCATCAGCATTAAACACATCAGCGGAATTATACCTACTCATGGCTGGTTTTAGCACCTCCTCCGTCCATGACTCGGTAGTCGTTTCATTAACAGAATGCCTTTCCCCACACAAAGCTTCGTAAGTAATGTTGTGCCGTTTTTTAAAACGACCCAACCAGCCACGACTACATTTCCAGCCAGTCCGACCTTCCAGAAGTGCTAACTCTTCTGCCTTTGCAGTTAATATAGGTCCATTTACAGGAACATTTGCTGATCTCGCTATGGTGAACCGTTTTAGGAGTGCCGTGTCAACCACAGCATGCTCCGCTTTTCGGTTCTTCATTCTGTAGCAATCAACTTGTCCACCATAAAACATTTTTCTGTACCGATCCTTATTTTTTATGATTCCTGAAAGCGTTGATTTTGGAATGTCGAATTCCTTTGCTATTTTCTTTTTGCCGCTATTTTCTTTTTGCCACTATTTTCCACTTCTTGTAATAGCTCAATCTTTCTTTTCAAAGATATGGATTTTAACTTTCCAACCATTTTTAGAGGGGAAATAACTCAAATTCTAACAGCGACGAAGCGCGCAATTTCCGAAAATAGCCGAAAAGTTGTACAAATGTCCAGGTACTGTATTTGAAAAAAGTTCGCCTTAAGCAGATGAAATTATATAGTCGGGACACGTTTAATCGTTCGGCATATCCGAAAATTCGTCATAAACGGATTCCGCTTAACCGGACATTTTTTACAAAGACAAAGAAGAAAAATTGCCGGGGATAAACAAATTGTTCTTCACAACAGAAATTCGCCACATCCGAGATCGCCTTAAGCGGTTTGCACTGCATAAATATATTTGTGTGCACACCGTCATTTGCGCATTCTTCTTTGGTAAGTGTTACTATTTTCGGGAGAGTACATATAAGGGAAACAATACAATTAATGTTTAACTTTCAACCAAAGTTGCATCCGTTAGCGTTTCGCACTGACAGAAAAAGCTGGGATTGTATATATAGGATGTTGTTAAAAAATGTGCACAATGAACAAACATATAAAACTGAGTGTCTGAAAATATTGATAAGTGCAGGGAATACGGCGCACTTCATAGAAACAGAAGAAAACAGGGAAGTCATGGAAAAATAAGAATGAGAATAAAACATTAATGAAGGAGATTAAAATAAAACAAAAATATGGGTACACGAAGAGAATTATGTGGCCGAATACCATTTCCAACCAGGAACTCTTTACGCGTTGCAGTCAAAAAGGCATACACACCATCATTAAGGGCAGATGCTGGAACTGGGTTGGTCATGTCCTCAGAAGGAACCCTGACACCATTACCAGAACTGCTATGCTATGGACACCAAAAGGGCGGCGAAAAAGAAGATCAAAGACAATCTGGCGGAGAACAGTGGAAGCTGAGAGGCAAAGCATGAACCAGAGTTGGGGCACGGCACGAAGAATGGCCACCGACCGAGCGAAATGGGGACAGTTTGTTGCTGCACTACAAGACGTCACAGGCGTGATGGCCACTGACTGCTTTGTCAGGTCTCGCCTTAGTACTGCTTTATTCTATCTTCACTTTTAGCCAAAATTGACCTGAGGTCATAAATCGATACAAAATAGTTTAATCTATCATTCTACACAATATCTTTCAATTAACTTTTTGGATCATCATGAAAAATTTCATGTTAATGTATCCTTATTTTCTACTACAAACCCAACGACTTTGAGCGCGTTTTTCTGTAAAAATGGAGAAGTGGAGATGGAATAAAGCAGCACAGGCGACGAAGGGGCTAAGGATCCAGAAACGGAAGAAAGAAATATAACATAAAGAGACATGATGATAGTCATAACAGAACCATAATAGGGACCGAAGACGCAGCAACAGTGATAAATGCAGTCAGCGACCCATAGCTTGACTGCTTCCGTCAGGGTCAGCGAACCAGAGCTGACCAAGATCCTACTCCACCTCCAAGTGGTGGTCCTGGAAACAAGCTGCATCACTGCAGTCTGGCTGAGAGAGTAGGGATCGAAGAGGGAAGGCTAACCCGGTCCCAAATATGCCATGCTGAAACCGGATGTGTCGGGCCGAAAGGCGCATATATCGCAGTTTTGCTGTAAATGGCGACACAACGTAACAAACGTCCTTTTCAGGACGAACGCAGAAGAAAGAAGAACCACGATAAAAGAAAAGGTTGAAGGCGAACTGGCAAAGTGTTATTAGTGGGAAGGTAATATCAATGAAATAGATTAAATGAGTGTATCATGACTTTAGCATGCATGGGCTGCCAGTCTCATCATGTAAAATAAATTGCTGCAGAAACTACCGGTACATTACCATGCGAATGCCTTGTGCAGACTTCTTGCAAGGGGTTAGCTGCCGTGGTGGCTCAATGCTCCATAGGGAGCAATAAAGGAAAATGAATGAATAAGTGTAGCAGGAGCCGCGCTGGTGTATTGGTTACCACACTGCGCTGGCGATCGGGTGATCCAGGTTCAAGTCCGAGTGAGGGCATTTGAATCTGTGTCCTCGACCGGGACTTGAACTTGATTAATTCGAGCACTGGCGAAGACATTTGAAGAAGTGTCGTCGACCAGGGACTGGCAGCTCCTGAGCCGACCCAGCTCTAATGGGTACCCTCCGAAGACGGCGAGTATCTGCCTGAATGGCGAGTGGACACCTGTCAGTGTACAGGGAAAAAAGGGATACTCACGTAAAAATCAGTCTCACGTTAGATATACTTACCGGAGATTCTCGCCTCGAGTAATAGCGGGCGTATGTTAAAAATAAATAATAAAAATAAAGTAAGTGTAGCATGACGGCAAGAGACTAATGTTTTTGAGATCATTTAGAACCAATCTATGAAGCGGGTATACCTCTTAATTTATATGATATATTTTTAACACCTATCTAGTTAAATTTTGTACATTTAGGAGTGCTGCATTTTTAAGCTGACATTTATTTATTGGTCGGCAATTTTTCCAGTGATACTGCTGATATTGACTGCGAACTATCTCTGTACTTGTTATAGAACATTTGCATCGTTCTAAATCCCTAATCCTTCCAGACAAGAATGCGCGTATAATATGCGGATGATTCAAGTATTTGGTGACACCCCTTGATTGAATCGGCACATCACCGCTCACCACCAGACTCGTGCTCCTTCCGTTTCCAGGTAATTTATGTACCTTACTTTAACGAAGTTATTTTCCCTTTATTTAATATTATTCCCTTTATTTATTATTATTCCCTTTATTTAATATAATTTATAGCTATCACATAATATCGGCTGTGTCAACGCAGGTCAAAATGCAATAGATTGAAATGTACCACAAAATAGATCTGCATGCAAAGTTTTAGCTTTCTGCGATGAATGGAACCTAGGCATGTTAAGGTCAAAGATATGAAACACCACAAATATATAAACATCGTGTCATTTAAATAAAAACAAGTTAAAAAAAAGACACCCGTGACACACAAAAAGACCGAGAGAAGAGAGATAAACACAAGACAAGGTTTGATGGAAAGTTTTTGACTGTGCTTCAAGAATACAAGTGTTAAATCAACATCGTGTATTGATCTCTTATAAGGTTCTGATTAGTAGAAATCAATGCTACAGCTATCAAAGCTTCCAATGCCTTAGTTCCAGGCACTAGGTGCGCTAAACCAAGTGACCCCCCAAGTTTCTTTATCATGTTTCTTTTGTCATAGCTCGTAAAGACACGAAGAAATAATAGAACCACTGCCCCCCTTCCTCCCCCCCCCCCCCCTCCTCTCTCCAGCATGTCGTGAGAGACGACTAATGCGAGGTTGGGCTTGAGAATGAGAAAATCATCATATAAAACAAACTTGCTTCAGAAATAATCTTTGCGGGAACGCGTAAAGTGCTGTGGCGTATGCTTTTATGGAAGGGAGAACTGTACAGTGACCCTTGGCTCCCTTAAGGAGCAGACGAGGAGACTTGCAATAATGATGATCTCCTTATAGGGCAGGAGCGTCGAGTGGCACGGTGGTTAGCGCTCTTACTATTCCAGGCAAAGTTACCGAATTCGGACCCAGGAAACGTCATGCTGTACTACCCAGCTGTACATAAGTAGCGGACTCTGCTCTTGACTTTGTAAATGCAAAGGTGGTGAGGAAATAAACCGGTCATTTATTTCTTTTCATCGTGTTTGCAGTGTCTATAGTCTTTTTTTTTTCTTTTTTTTTCTTCACTTATATCTATTTTTCATCTTCGTGTCCCGTTTTTGACTATGGCTGATTATGGGTACACCCCGAAAGGTCCCGTATTTCGAGTGCATCATTTAAATATAAAGATGACTACAGACAAGTTATTATTATTTTTTTTTTTAATTTTATCTTCCACTTTTACAGTAGCCCCATTTATTATTTCCCCACACTGCAAAACGGTAGCGACTGGAGCAATATCTGGGATGTCTTCGTATTTATACATATTTAGAGAGAGTATGAATATGTTTTTAATAATAGCCACGTTTTGACAATACCTTTAATGTGTTTATTTATTTGAAGTCAAAGTAGAGAATTCGCGCTATAATAGTTCAGAGGTAGTTTAAATCTGTAATTTAATAAGTTAGACAGTTCATAAGCAACTATTTCTGTACCTCTTGCCAACTCAGAAGCGTTCCGTGTAAAGTTTGGCAGTGGAAGTTCAGTCGAGACCGAATTTAGCAGTCTTGAGTTGGTTCTTTGATATATCAACAAGTGGATGTGCACTGGTTGATTTTGTACCCGTTGTAAAGGTAACACTTTCCTAGGCAGACAGAGCCATCAAGGCATCGATCCATCGTTGTAGCTGTTGTAGGGAGGGATCGTTTCTTGACATAATCTATTGATTTGTTTCATAACTGTCCTACTTCTATTGACAGCGCATCCTGGAAAAGCCGTTTGTTTCGTCATGCCCATTACTTCTGTCTTTTTACTGTGTAGTCTAAGACCTTTATTTCTAACCTTCTGTCAACAGAAAATCAGTCATGTCCTGTAACTCTTTCTCATTTTTTGCTGTTAAGACTGTTTTGTCATCGTTTCTCAAGGCTTTTAAATTGTGTCCCCTAGCTGATATTTCTGTTATATCCTCTGTGGGTCCTATATTTTACTGTATAGAGAGAACAGGTCAGGTGACAATACACATCCCTGCCTACCACCTCGTTTTAGTTGCTGAAACATTTGAAAAAATATAAATTGGAGGAGAGCGGACTAAAATGCTTTGATTTTCACTTGCCTTCCCTTATCCACCATTTTGGTCTACCCTGTTCAACCTATTTGTCGGTTATAATTAGGGTATTTAGTGTAACTTTATTTTCCAGCTTGTGCTGTATTCAAATACATATTGTTATTTACAAATGACTACTGTCGGTAGTGACAATTTACATTAGCATTTTTTGTGCGTGTGTGCTTATTTTTGTTTTTACTTCTTCACGATTTACAGTTTACCACAAATTGTTGATACGTGAAAGATGAAACATTCTTATTAGGCGTCAAGTTTTTATAGCTTATGTTTGTTGTCAATGTATGTTTATTATTATTCTGTCACGTTTGTCATCAGTCTTTAGGCTGTGCAATATTTTGATAATTTTCTCGCGCTTCACCTCGTTAATTGCTAAAGTTTAGTCTTTAAAGTAGAAGTATAGATCTCTTTTACTTGTATAACTTTTTCTATTAATATTAGTAGTATTATATTCTACTAATATTAATATCCTCCACCTTGCAAAAGTACAACAGGCCAATCACCTGTTTGCTTTAAAATTTGATTAAAAGAAGATCGGCTGACTTTGGAAATTGATGAGGCATTACGGAGTTCCCCTGAAGATCATTAATTTAATAAAGAAAACATATGAAGACATGACATGCAGAGTTCTTCATGAAGGACAGCTTACAGAACCGTTTGGGATAAGAACAGGAGTGCGACAGGGATGCCTCTTGTCTCCATTTCTTTTCTTACTAGCAATAGACTGGGTTACGAGAACATCGACAACACACAACAGAAATGGAATCCAGTGGACTCTGATTAAGCAGTTGGATGATCTGGATTTTGCTGATGACTAAGCTCTTCTGTCCCATAACCGTAATCAGATGCAGGACAAATTGAAAACACTCGATGAGAGGTCACAGCAATTAGGTCTGAAAATACACAGGGAAAAGACAAAGATAATAAGAATAAATGCAGGTAATGATAACAGGGTTGAACTTGAAGAAACACCAATACAAGATGTAGAATCGTACACGTATCTTGGCAGCAATATAGACAAAGTTGGAGGGACAGACAGTGATATCAAAATAAGAATACAAAAAGCAAGAGGAGCTTTCATTGCATTGGGAAATATATGGAGATCAAGAGAAATCGGATCCAACACGAAAATAAGAATCTTCAACTCAAATGTGAAGTCAGTCCTATTGTATGGCTCTAAGACATGGAGAACAACAAAGACCACTACCAAAAAGCTACAGACTTTCATAAATGGGTGCTGCTTGCGTAGAATAGAGGGATTAAAATAGTATGACAAGGTTACCAAAGTGGAACTGATGACAAGAACTAGAAAAGTGCCAGTGGAACAAGAGATGAGAAGAAGACGATGGCGATGGATAGGACACACACTGAGGAAACCTGTTGATAGCATTACAAGGCAGTCCTTGTTCTGGAATCCCCAGGGCAAGAGAAGCAGAGGTAGACCAAGAAGCACGTGGAGAAGAGAGCTGGAAACAGAGGTGAAAATGATAAGGAGAACGTGGAAAGAACTTGAGATGATGGCACGTGACAAGATGACTTGGCATGTGTTTGTTGAAGGCCTATGCTCCTTTGGGAGTGGAGGGTTATGAATGAATGAAAGATCGGCTACCACGACAAGTATGTGATCCAGACTTCCAGGACGTCCCATTGTCCGCTAGGAGGACAACATTAGATAATCTCTAAAGGATCGAGGACTAGATTGGAACCAGGCCAGAAGGAAGACAGCCGATAGGTTAGTATGGCGCTCCCTCCTCCAAACCTCTACACCTCACGGTAGAAGAGGGATGACTAAGTAAGTCAGAAGCAGCTATTTTGTTATCTATTATATATGGTGTTGTGTGTGTATTTACCTTCTAGAAGTTCAGAACGGATGGCTGCGGCAGGATTGGAAAACATCAGTAGAATACTCATGTCTTCTAGAACTAGTGTGGATCTACTGTCCTGGTCATGCAGGGGTACGTGGCAATGAGAGAGCTGACAGACTGGCCTCGAGAGCACCCATAGTGGGGACACTGGACACGGATAAGGGAGAAATACTAAGGGCAATTAATGATCCCGAAATAATGACACTGCAATGGATGAATCAACAAGGCTGAGCCTGTTGGAGCTTGACATCAAACGTGGGACTAACGGAAATGGACGTGAGAGAGGATGCATCCGTCGTATGTACAACCAGCGTACAATTAGCATTCATACTCTTCGACATTTGCTGAGGGAGACTGAGCACCTATGGGTTTGCCCGGAATGTAGTGAGGTCGATTCTGATTAACAAAAAAAATAACCTTCTTGAAATCTGCACACTCATTACTTATTTCTAGTTGTATTTTACTTCACACTCTTCATAATAATTCTTGACACCGTTTCGGTCACATCGCTTAGTTCTCATTCGGTGACTCCAGGTTTACTTGGCAAAGCTATGAACATTACTGTTAGTAGATCCTCGGGTATGTATTTAATTTTTTTTTTAAAATCACTTCTATTTTAAATTCTCTCAGTTTCCTCTACTTTGATAATATCTGGTCCATAGGAAGCCTTGCCTTTTTTCATATGGTGTATCATCATCATCATCGCCATCATCATCAGCATCGTCATCATCATCATCATCATGGTCATCATCATTGTCATCATCACCACCACCACCATCATCATCACCACCACCACCATCATCATGGTCATCATCATTGTCATCATCACCACCATCATCATCATCCTTTTCCGTTGCGCTCCTTACAGAGTATGCAGCCCCCACTTGCAGGAAGCGTATATCAAGAGTCACGTGCTCTTACAGCAGTGGTTTATGTGGTAATTTGTTTGACATGATGAACTTGCCATCTCCATGCACAGTCTCATATTCGTTGCCTTGAGGGTGTGATAAACGAGCGCAAAGGCCTTTTTGCTCAATCTTTTCCTACATTTTTCATATTGTATTTTCTCCGACATTTGCTCTTTCATCACATATTTGCGACCCACATTTGCTATTTCATCGTTGTGATTACTCGCGACCGGTATCTAGAGAACCACATTTGTTCTTTCATCGGGGGAAATAAAAGTCCTTTGATTGAGTCCCCATGCCTGATATTATCGTTTGAAGCCCACATTGCATCGTGATAAATTTGGTAAAAACACATCTGGTCATCCTAATCAAACATCTGGGCATGCTGTAATTTCTGTGACACCACATTGGACGCCCAGATTGGCCAGGGGAAAACGTCTCATGCTGTAATGGTGTTATCTTTGGTCGGCCGCGGTTCAGACAAACGTTGGTTTACCACATTGGACGCCCACCTTGGCCAGGTGAACAATAAACAATCAGAGGTCAAACTACACCCACGTTTGGACTGACAGGGGACAAGAGCGATCCTGTGAATGAGTGACCAGAGGGGCCATTAAGGATTAGTTGGTATGGGCGGAGCTGTACAAGAAACCCATATTGGACTGGCAGAAATATAATCTACTGCATAGCTTGCAAGAGGAAGGAGTCCAGTTTTTTATATTGTGAGGAAGAGATTAATCCCAAAAACGCCTAGCCTAATACACGTGTTTATTCAGAGTGGATATAATTCAGTTCTGTGATGAATTGTGTTCTTAAAGGATTTTGCGAAGGGAAAAGAAGGTTAGTAGATCTTATACAGATTATTAATACATTTTTTTAATTTTTGTTTATTTTAACCTCACAGCTAAAATGTGCGAAAGATAAAGTTTCAAATAATTCTTGGCATAACTGATTAATAAAATCAGAAGATTTTCCTAGAAGATGATAGGATGATAGGAGGTAATTAATAGTTCATCATCATCACAGTCTCCCATGCGCACACACTCTCATGCACAAGATATTTAACATCATTAGAATTGAACTCAGAGAGAGAGATGAATTATGAGCAGTAGTTTAAATGAAAGTCAACCAGTGATGTTAAATGTGAAAAAATTACGAAGACTTTTGTGTGTCTTCACTTCATCAGAAGTCTGAGTCTACACGCAACGTGTCTGACGTCTAACCAGAAATAAGTTATCAAAAACGGACATTTGGCTAGCAGAATTCGCCCTAGGACATCTTTCATTCCTCAATTAAAAAGGAATATTGTCTCACCCACAAGTCAGAAGGTGGACGCAGCATTTTTCGTCACCATATACTGCTTGCTCACAAGTTCAATACAGAGTCATCATAAATTCAACTCACTCGAAAGATCATTATTATCTGAAGTCAAGCAAAAGAGCTCAAAAGAGGAATCGCATATTTATAGCAAGTGCAACACCCTCTTAAGCGCATTCTATGAAGCAGACTATATATATATATATATATATTATGAATCACGACTACATATGCAAGGTTATGAGTCTACATATCACTAACATTTCGTGAAGATATCCAGTCTGACCAGTACCCTTGGGAGATTAGACAACAGACTTTTTGTTCATATGACAACTATTAACTGTTGATCCACACTACAGAGATATACTCAAACAGTGAAGGAATATACATAGATATCTCGTCAGCGTTCTCCGTACGACAACAGTATTCAGCAGAACGTCCTCGGCTTAGAGATACCCCACTCGACATAACGTATAACAACTTGGGACATTGTATGCATACATGTGAATCGTCATATCAATGCGAAGCATTTAGAGACACATGGACTGTGTAGAGTACTCACCATTTTGGTAACACGTATCATATCACATCATCATCATTTCACTTTACACCAGTTCATTCTTAATTAACTATTACTTAATTAACTGCAATTTTATTATCTCATCTGTGTGTTTTGTGTGAATCGTCTTTCACCATCATCACGTTCTAACCATTACTAACCCTATATGTGTGGATATTTCATTAATAAACCCAATGATCGTTTGATCATTATCTAGTTTGTTAATGTATCACTCGTGCTGTCGGTGTTACATATTCACCTATAGGAACCTTTCTCTACTCAGATGAGGTTGGGGGCTTTTTCTTTACGGGATCTAAGGGCAGAAGCTAAGGTCGTGGGGAATCAGAACTCTTTCCATAATTAATTAGAAAACACTGTCTAGTGGAAAGCATTCGCATTCCTGTCTTCTTGTCCCTATCTCGAATAGGTCTTTTTTCTTTCTTAACGAGCCAATTTCTAGAGACCTTATATCTAATATCTCATAGACTATTCCTGGCAAAAACTACTGTTGTAGTTGCCCCAGTACTCACCACACGACAGAGTGTTCAGCAGTTCTGTTCTCTCTTTGTCCCTTCAGAGACACCCGGAAACTACACTGGACCTCATGTGGCGCATGGCATCCCCAAATTCTGCCACAAGTACTTATGGTCCTTCAAACTTAGTCTCGAATATTTGATTCCTGTCTTTATTCACAACAGAAATATTTATGTATTCTATCCAACTTTTTATTTCGTTTTCTTGGCCTTTAAATATTGTTCCTTCTGCTTATGTCAGGCAGTGAGGAACTAATGGCTGCGTGTGTGCATCTGTTTGTTAACTCAGTTATTTGCTTGTACACATATTTTATGTCTTCTGAATTGCCCTTCGAGATCTCTGCACCCGTGGTTTAAGCCACAGCCTCTTCTGCTGTCAATCTACTATTTCTTTCATTAGTTGTTCATTTTCTTCGTTGTCTTTTTTTTCTTGTGTTTAAATTCAGTATTTTTTAAAAATTTCCCACAGTGATATTTTGACTTCATGTCTTACAGCTTCGTTGTTGGAAGGGTAATGGATGACTAATGGCGACGGATGACTAATATGAGGTTGAGCATGAGACATCACGTAAAACTATTTGCTACAGACACCACAGCTGCGATAACTTGTCAATGCTTGGTGCAGGCTTCCTGCAAGGGGACCAGTTGTAACGCTGACTCCAATCTCCGTAAGGAGCGAACAAGAACCTGATGATGATGAAGTTTTAACTAAACATTATTCTCCTGATATCAAAATGTTTCTTCTTTATTAAAATTTTATTTATTTATTTATTTATTATTATTATTATTTTGTGTGTGTTTTCTGTCGACATTTATCTTCATGCCTTATTGACTACAGGTTATACTTCATTTTATTATGTGCTTGTACACTTTTCCATTAACTAATGCTGAGTCATGCATTGGTTGTCTACGGAGAGTAAGTCATTTGTGTTTTCTGAATCTATGTTATCTTCCCATATCTCATTTATACAGGTTGTACATAATAGTGGTTGTAATACACAATCACAAGAGTACAATGGATCTATAACAATCACCTTAAAAAGATCACATAAACTGAGTTAATTATAACAATATCAAAACTTGCTGCACAGCAGAAGAACACAACAACAATATTTCTAAACGCTTTCACGGAAAAATGATGAGAACACATAAATAAATAAAACTTACCCGCGTGGCTGGAGACAGAGAGGTGATTTTCGTCCTAAATGTTGGGTTCTGTAGCAATTGCTCCATTGTTAATATTAACACCTGATGCTGGAAATTATCCTTCGTTCAGGACAGTTTCTGAAATCTTGTGTCAAGTTAGCTTACAGTCCACTGATAGTTAAAATATACTGCTTGATTTTATTTTTAAACGAAGAAAAGCCTGTTCTACCCATGCACACAAATGGGTATGTTCAGTTTTTATGAAATATTAAAAATACTTGACATATCTCATATATATCACATTTTAGCAAAAGAACTGTCTCAAACAGAAGCTCCACAACTTGATGCACTTCCATGATATTATGACGGTAACTCAGACCACAAAATGCGTGTTGACTAAAAAGTGTCTTTCTGTTATTAATGTGGGCTACATTCACACAAAATCAGACCTGCAGTAATATCTGGTCAAGCGTTCTGGTTGTCTAGTGGGTATGGATGTCAAGAATGTATTAAGATTTTTATTTCTGACTTCTTGTCCATGAGAATTATTTGTCTTTGGGTTACCGACAACATCTGCCAGTGTAAGCAAATGTTACATTTACGTATGTCTTAACGTTTGCGTTTCTCATTATGCTAAGACATTCCTGCGCCCCGAAATTGAGGCTGCCAGATCTCAACAACTAACTTTTCCATCGCAATACTTCACTATCATGATGCCCCGTGCAGTATCCGTGGGCCTCTGATAATGTATCAGACATAAAAGGACTACTGCTGTCTCAAGTAAATCGTAGGAGGCCACTAATATAAGATTGTGCAATGACCGACAACCTCATAATGTCCAAGATGTGTGTAATGTTCAGCTTTAGTGCTACCGATCGTTTACTTTGTACTTAAAAAGTAGAAATAATAGGAGCTAAATAAATGTGGGGATGAGTATAAACTCCGATGCCGAGTACAAAGTAAGCGATCGGTGAACATTACCAAGATTTGTTATAGAACCACTCCTGCAAGAGAACTTGACTGCTTTGGTTCAGATTTTTTTTTTTTTTTTCAAATGGACCAGCTTCAGCCAGAAAAAAACAGGATGTTATAGATTTTTAATATGAACATTTTAACTACATGTGTTACAACATGGAGCGTTCGATTGACAGAGTGGTTAGAACACTGGTGTCTCACGGCAAATGTTCGATTCCTGATATTGACACGCTCCAGTCTACACAGCATGTAAATAGGTTTAAAAAAGGTAAAGGTAGACCCATAGCAGATTCTGACGTAGGGTAGCGAAATGTTAGAGACTTCACCATACTAGGTCCACTATCGAGAGATGGGGTAACCAGTTCCCTTCCTCGCTGTCTTTTCCTTCCCTAACTCAAAGTCAGGTACCCATTTAAAGCTGGGTAGACTGGAGCGTGCCGGTACCACGATTCTAACCCGGCATCTTGTCCGCGAGAGACCAGCGCTCTAATCATTCTATCAGTCTGAAACTCTGTGGGTACCTGTCTTTTTTCTGGAGTCAGGGAAGCAAAAGGCCGCGTGGAAGGGAACTAGCACCTCGATGCTCGATCTAGTATAGTGAAGTCTCGACGGCAGCATCTGCTATGTACGAGGGAAGGTCAAAAAGTAATGCCTCCTATTTTTTATGTATGTAAATACTGCATCGGTGTGCAATTTGTAAATTTAGCAGGATTCCTCAATCACTCTTCTGCACTGTATAGCATTACCAACCTGTTTCAGTAACAGGTGGCACCACTGTAACAGTTTGAAAATGGCTGCCAGATACGTTCGGTTAAAACAACGTTATGTCATAGAATTCCTCAATGCTGAAGACTAGACCCCAATTCGCATCCACGAACGTTTGAAGAATGTTTATGGAGATTCAACAGTGGATGTTAGCACTGTCCGACGTTGGGTACATCATTGTGACGAAGCTGAAGTAGGTCAGTCCTCAATGGCTGACGCAAAGCGGACTGGCCGTCCATCTACCGCAGTGACTCCACACAACATTCATCGAGTTGATGACATCATTCGTGGTGACTATAGGGTAACACTGGATGAACTTTCTTCCATGTTGTCCATTAGTAAAGGCAGTGTCCAGAACATCATTAAAGACCTGGGTTATTCAAAAGTTTGTGAACGGTGGGTACCCATTAAAAGATCAGAGAACTGCACTACTGTTGCACGATAATGCCACGCCACACACCGCTAAACGCACCATTGATGCGATTGCAGAATTTGGCTGGACATTATTATCACATCCCCCTTACAGTCCCGATGTTGCACCTTCTGACTTCCATCTGTTTGGACCACTGAAAGAAGATCTTCGCGGACATCACTTTGAGGACACCGAGACCCTTAAACGCGCCGTACGCCAGTGGTTTATAAGGAAGTCTCTGAAAGGACAGATTCATCGACAAATTGTGTTTAAATATTTCCATAAACAATAGAAAATAGCGAAAACTGTTCATGCATAATTTATAATTAGTTATAACATTACGTGAATCACAAAGTCACAACTGCTTTCATTTAAGTTATTTAGTTTATAGCTATCACAATAGTCCAAGCCAGCCCTGTCTAATTCTAAGACATCATGCGGCCTAATTGTGTTCTAAGACAATGTATTCCAAATCTCCATGTCCAGCTTTCATTATTAACTGAAAAACATATATTACTCTACGTTATTTATTGGCTGATTTATCAAGTGAAGTTAGTTAGCTTGTAAATCAATTGTCGATTTTATCCCAGGAAAATCTCGTCTGCTCTCGTCTCCCGTCTGAAATCCAGTGGTGTTCAAATCAAGTGAGCAGTCAACGATAACGTGACTGACATTCCACACTTCCAGCGAGTGCGTATGTGAATCGCCTGACGTCACCCATTCACGGCTTACTTTGAGTAGTGGTATGGGAAAAACAAGCATCGTTCCTGTTGACTACGGATTTGATCCTTGTTGATGGACTAACAGCTTAAGATGGGGGAGATACGGTACGAAAACAGCCCTGTGTTGCTTTAAATCAATTTTTAAACAAGAAGACAATGGATGGAAACGAGAAAAAAAAAATGGCCACACAAAAAAAAATCACAATCAATCATAACTGAGCGAAGAATGGACTAAAGATGTCGAAAATTCCAGGAAAGGGGGGAGGGGTGTAGGGGGGGGGGGGGGGGGGGTGGTTGCTGTAACAAAATCCGAAACGAATATTCATTCAGTGAATATTTATCACTTGGAATCTTTTGCGTGTGTGTGTGGAGGGTGAGGGAGGTGTGGGTGTCAAATACTAACGGAGTTTAATAGTGGATAAGAATTCAGATGGCTTTCAATACCTATTGAGGTTCGCTTCATGGTGCGAATCAGCTGGGATGCTTCACCTTTTGTCGAAGTTGGTGCACCGTGAGGCACCCTCAACTGTGTAACGTAAATCAAATTTGATGCGTGAAGGTGATGACGTGTGAGTGATCTCTAAGTAGAGTCTGCGTTTCGCCGTTGGCGTAAGTGGCTAAGCTGCACTTGATAAGAACACCTTGGATCGTACATGCATACATACATATACATATATCAAGTGCAGGAAGCCTGCATCAATCATTGACTAGCTCCCCATCGAGGCCAGCTCCTTGACGTGGAGATGGGGCTCAAGTACAGCCATCAGCGGCTGAAAAACCAAAACTGGCCAGGCCCTCCTACACTCGAGCAAGACCACAGTCTGCCCTAGCAAGTCAAGGTGCTGAAGACGGAGGCAACCAGCCAAGAGGCGCACCACAGCAATCAGGATGCCACGCACACGCGCAATGGAAATATGCCTATATCTGCAAAACGTTATGGCACTCGCCCTGTGACAGACACCCAGGCAGGCGCAGTGCCGGGCCCTCTGCCTCGGAAGGGCCCAACCCCTACTACTGGGGGTCCTTCTCAATTGCCCCGTGGAGCCAGGAGGCATGAGAATAGAGCTACTGGCCAAGCAAAGAAAAGACCATTTAAAATAATGCACTGGAATGCTGAAGGCGTCAATAGTAAAAAATACGGCTGCAGCAAAAAATTAGAGCTCGAAAATATCTTGAATGAAGAGCAAGTAAATGTATGTTGCTTGCAAGAAACCCACCTCAACAAGGACATAGCCTTCAAAATCAGAGGCTACCAGTGCTACCGATCTGACCGAATAGACAGGCGAAAGGGTGGAATACTGACACTCGTGAGGAATAACATCAGTGCATGTCAGCTTGAAACATATATGGAGGGTACGGAATACCAGATGCTTCATCTCAGGACAGAAAGTTCAGAGTTCCACCTGCTCAACTACTACTGTCCGAGCGACCGCCCACTGGCACTAGATACAATCCCAGCAAAAGAAAGACTGATTGTATGCGGAGACTTCAATAGCCCCTCACAGAGCTGGGGCTATGATCACATGGACAGGAGAGGTGAGGAGCTTGAAAACTGGCAGGATGACAATGGGCTTATCCTAATTAACCAGCCAATCGACCCACCAACCTTCTACTCGAAATCATGGCACACCACCTCTACACCAGACCTGACATTCCACTCACCCGGCCTGGAGTGGAACACCACACGCGTTGTAGGGAAACAACTTGGAGGCAGCGACCACCGGCCAGTCTTCCTAATTGTGGAAAATGAACTTGTCAAGGACAGCAGCACTCTATCTAGGTGGAACTACAAGAAGGCAGACTGGACAATGTACCAGCACCGTACTAGTATACTGGCTAGAGATCTGACTGTAGACAAAGACATCAATAAGCTAGTCAATGAATTCAACAGATGCATATTACAGGCTGCTCATGAAACAATACCTAGAGGGGCTCGTAAGCACTACAAACCATATTGGAATAGTGAACTAGAGCAGCTGCACAACGACGTAGAAACATCTCGAAAGCAGGCAGAGACCAGTCCATGCCAAGAACACCACAATAACTACCAGCAAGCTAAGGCCAAATTTCAAAGGGTCAAGTTGCAGGCCAGGCGAAGAAGCTGGAAGGAGAAAACAGAGTCCTTGAACTTCGAAAGAGATACAAGGAAACTGTGGAAGCTGGTAAAACAACTTAACGATGAAGGTACAGGGAGAAACTCAAGGATTGCTCTGTACAAAGATGGAAACATCCTCATGGGAAAACAGGCAGCTGATCACTTTGCAGACTCCTTTGCTAAACCGCTTCCTTCAGTATGCTCTTTGTTTCCTGGAACATAGGGCAGCCTCGATAGCTTGCCCCAGAAATATTAAGGCAGGCTCTTCAGATGTCTATAAACGGCTCTACGGAACAAGATTAAGACAAAGCAATGCCTAATCTACTAACTTAAAACAGTTTTTAAACCAAGTTTGCTGTGTAACATTCGACCTGACGCGTTCTCTTCGCAAGCACTATAGTGTTCTTTGTCCTGAGATAAAAGACATAGCTGAGTATCAGCGTAGAACTTTAACTGTCACTTTTAGATGTTAATTTTTATTTTTATTACATTGTCTGTTTAACATTTCTTTCTGTTCGTCAGAGCGGTGCGTATCTAAATTTGTTTCCGATTTTGTAATAACTCTCTCGTATTAATACTATTGTTGTCTTATTATTATCTCTGTGCTTATTCCTCTCATTCCTACACTCACTATTCTCTTTTTACTTCTCTTTTACATCTGCACATGCGTTTTTTTTTCCTTCTCGTTTTGAGGAAAATTAGGAAATCCTCATAACTAACAAGCTAAGTCACAGCGTGGACTTTTAACTGTCCCGAAAGGATAAATTCTCCACATTGGTTGAAGTAAAAATATTCCTTTTTGTTCCGAACAGACTGTATTTTAAGATAAAAACTGCACTTTGCAAAGATTAAGATACTGTAAACAGTGTCCACGGGCTTTCGAGAAATCTATTGCAGTATATATTTTATTACTTATCTACAACTTTGTATAAACCGTTGTGTACCAATTTTATTGCTCCTTACTCATTCCTACTCCCCTCATTATTTCTTTCCTATTGACTATTATCATGTCCGAGTGCAAAAACGCAAATCAAAATATAGGCAATATCACTAATTCATGGCTTAAACTATTAGGGCTTAAAATTGGTCATTTAAACATTTACCACCTGCTAGGTAAGCTTTCTGAAGTCTCCACCTCTCTCCAACAAAACTTCCACATATTTGGTTTTTCTGAGACCAGTCTCAATGAAAAAATTACAGATGAAGAAATTAGGATTAATGGATTCACCACTATTCGCAGGGATTCTAACAGACAACATGAAACAGGGCTAGTCAAATACATCTCAACATCTCTCCAGTACAGACGCCGTGATGATCTTGAACATACTGGCATTGAATGTTTATGGCTGGAAATAAAACTCCCCAACCTGACCCCCGTTTTAATTGGTTACCTGTACCGAAATCCTAGCTCTTCTACTGTATGGTTTGACACATTCTCACGGATGATGGACAACGTTTGGGCTTCTTCGAAGGAAATTATTCTACTGGGGGATTACAATACTGACCTTCGCAAACCGAACAACACGTGGAATGATGTCACCATCTCATACAAGCTCATACAGTTAGTCAATCAACCCACGAGAGTAACAGACTCATCATCTACACTAATTGATCATATCTATACGACCTGTCCAGAAAACATTATAGAATGCACAGTCACACAGACATCATTAAGTGACCACTATCCTATTTGCTGTACCTGGACGAGGAAGGGGTTTAAAGCACCTAAAACGGAACACATCACAGTCAATTACAGGAATTTCAAAAACTTTAACCTTCAATTATTCCTACTAGACCTACAAATATCCCCTCTCTCATACGTGTACCAACTTCCGCATCCAGAAGAAGCCATAACATACTGGACACAAACTTTCAACAACGTATTCAACAAACTATGTTCCTATAAAGCATATTCGTGTCAAAAACATCAGAAAGACCCCATGGATAACCAACGAAATATTATCAACAATGAGAGAGCGGGACGAAGCACATAAGCTCAAAGATTTCAGCAGGTATCGGATGCTTAGAAACAAAGTACAATACCTCATTCGTCAGGAAAAGAAACTACATTTCAGAAAGATGATTCAAGACAAAGCAAACAGTAAAGAAGTCTGGTCAGCCATTAGAACACTAACACACAAATCAAAGTCACTAAACTCTTTACCAAAAAGCTGCTCCCTCACGGCAACTCATTTTAGCAACCACTTCAAAACAGAAGTTAGCCTTCTCAAGTCGACACTAAAGCCAATGGACTGCGATATTAGTAAATTGACAGCCTTCTGCAACACTGAAGACACCACAACAGATCTAAGACATGTTCCTTTTCTAACAGTACTTGAAGTTCTCAAATATATCTTGGCATTAAAAAACAACAATTCATCTGGGCTTGATGGTATCAGCAATAAGATTCTACGTTACGCTGCGCCCATCATTTACGACTCCTTAACCTATGTATACAACCAATGAATTGCACACAACTACTTCCCCACAGCATTTAAATCTGCCAAAGTGTATCCCCTCTATAAATCTGGCTCACATAGCGATCCCAGCAGCTACAGACCAATATCCCTTCTATCATCTCTTTCAAAATCACTAGAGAAACACATATACAACACCACATTTCAACACTTAACAACAAACAAACTGCTCATTGATAGCCAGTCAGGTTTCAGACCCAAACATTCCTGTCACACAGCTCTCACCAAAATGGCAGACAACTGGCTGTCGAACATAAATGATGGAAAATTATATGGTGCTGTTTTTGTCGACTTCAAGAAAGCATTTGACATGATTGACCACACTATCTTGGTTCAAAAGTTGGAAACCCTCAGAATAGGCCCTAATCCACTAAACATCATCAAATCATTCCTGGCAGATCGACAACAGTTAGTGCTTCACAACAACTCGACATCAGATTTCTCGAAGGTAGTTACAGGAGTACCGCAGGGCTCTATTCTTGGGCCCCTACTCTTCGCAATGTTCATCAACGACCTGCCACTTCATCTAAAATATTCAACTTGTGACCTCTTTGCAGATGATTGTACTATTTACACTAGTGACAATGACTGCGTGGCACTTGAAATGACTCTTCAAAGCGATGTAGACAATCTAACAAAATGGAGTAATATGAATCGTATGCCAGTGTCGTGGAATATTCTAATCCACATATATAAATTATCAAGTAAATATAAAGCCTAATAAATACATATAATAAATAAAGGAAGAAGAATGGTAAAGAACAGTGCTGTCACAATGACTGTACTCGAAATCCCCTTGTTTTCTACTGCGTAAGCAAATTGTAACGTTTCACGTCGATATTAAAGGCTTTCTGCAACATACACGCGTTTCCCAAACACACAATAAAATGTGCTGCCTTTCTAAGAAAAACCTTGAAATATGCAAGTTGACCTACATTTTAAATTCCATTCATGTCTTTTTCTACACTGCGTTACCAAAACGAACGAACAGATGGTCAAAAGGATAAAGAGAGAGGGAGGGCTGAAAATCAGGAACGCATGCAACACGCGTCGCGCGATACACAAATGCTGCCATCACGCGTGTAAGTCTACATGCACTAATTGTTTTTCAGACGGACAGTGATAAAATACACTACCCTTTCCCAGAGTTAGGTTTATAAATCATAAAAAACTCTTATTAGGAAAGACAACATTAGATGGGCTTACGGTTGAAAACATAACAGTACCCAGACAGCACATCTTCGAAACAGGAGGTAGAAAATACATATTTTGAACGCAGCCACGTAGCTCTTTCAAATTGGTATATTTGGGTTCCTTAGGGCTTGCTGACAAATAATATGTAAAACGTTACGCAAATAGTCCAGGAATTAATAAATTATACCCAAAATAAAATAGTGAGGATGCCTGACAGCATGGAATCATTTCTGCTCATAAAATTTTTTTTTATATAACGTGTTTGAAAAAACCTTACGTTACATAAATAGCCTACCATGTAAACTCCCAATTGATTGGAGCGCAACAAATGAAAGCCTAACCACGATTGGTCGGACTATAAATACTATCTTTCGTTGTTAGGGGAAACGGGGAAAGGTAACATTTTTTCAAACACTTGTCGAAACGGGGCCTCATTGGCTAGACTCGCTGGATATAATCACTTGGGAGCGTTAGTTCGAAACCACTTGTTTAAATAAGCTTGATAAAGCATCAGTGCGTTGAAGCCAGCTTATATTTTGCTAAATAAAAGCCTGGAACATAGGCAGATGGGAATTTGTGCCAGTTTGTGCCAGAATTCATTGCTAATCAACGTATCTGTGTTTATTCCTAGGAATTGTGGGACCGTGGTCTTGATGGTACTGAGCAGCACCTGGTCAGAGCTTTGCTGAATCCAGTGTCGGACAGCATACTCCTTGGTCTTTTTAGCTATCAGTGAGGTGTCTCCTGAACCCAGAGGAGAATTCGAGCAGAGGAGTCCTTTCCTGCCGCCATCACGCCAGATAAGCGAATTGGCCAGCTGAGCTCAACATTATGTCCCCTCATCTTGAAATGACTTTGTAAAATTAACATTAAGAGGGGAAATTAATTGTCTTAATATCAGGAACTGAGAACATCTCCAATACTAGTTTCCTTAAGACAAACTATTGAAGTCATGATGACAACTACCAACAGAGCTTGAACAAAACAAAACCAGTATTACCTCATACTACTATTACACAACTGACACACATAGGATATTTTTAATAATATATGTCACTACCAGATTCATATTAATACATTCTGTACATAACTTGTAATTAACATTGATTGTGATTCCTGGTTCCTTTGTCTTTGAATCAGGACACACATATGCCTTTATGATAGAAATGAATACATATTGTTATTTGAAAGTTACGAGTGTCTCCTGTAAGATATTCTCATAGAGTGTTATATGTATGTGAGTGTCACAGTGTTGTCAAGAGTAGTGGATTAAATTAAATTGTTTATCTGTCTGTTGTTGTGACTTACACTTCACCATACTCATACCCTAGACACATAACGTAGCATCACACTATTCCAGAATAATTCTGACTGAGATATAGAGATATGTGGTAGCAAGTAAGGTTATCTATAATACACTACTCTTAATAGATATAGATACCTTCACAGCTGATCTCAGTCAGTACACTAAGTCCCCTATAAATATTTATAACATCCCACTTCACCACAGCCAGTAAACACAACAAAAACGAAATCTATGTTGATTACCACCAGACAGAAACTCCTAAGCTGCACCAAAAGATCGCTACAGCTACACGCGGAATCAATACACATTGAACATGTAACAGAACACAAAGTTCTCGGGATCACGATTGACCAGCACTTAACGTGGAACTCCCATGTACGGAATTTAACCAAACACTTAGCACAAAAGACGTACCAGCTAGCCAAAATAAAACACTTCTTAGACGCAGACACTAGACTATTGTTCTACACCTCACATATACAGACACATCTAGATTACTGCTCTACACTATGGGATTGTTGCCCTGCTTCCACCTCGAAGAGACTGCACTCCCTGCAAAAGAGAGCAGTACGTCTGATCACCGATAATCGCACGACACCACACACAAGGACAGGAAAAGAACCCAAAATACTGTCGCTAAAAAAACGTCTTCTCTACAACAAAGCAAAGCTGACTCACACAATTATATCTAACAATGCCCCGTCGTACCTAAGATCATTGTTTCAAACCAGTAGAAGGGAGGGACAACAATTACATCAGTTACGTCTGCCCAAACCTAGGATCGACCTGTTCAAAAAGAGTCTAGCCTACTCTGGTGCCTACTTATGGAACAGCCTTCCACACCACCTAAAAAGCCTACCTACACAATATTCTTTTAACAAAGCACTTTTCAAACACTTCCTAAACACTGATTATCTACCCCCATAGAAACAGCATTTGCCTGTCAGCATCTCATCCATAGGTCAACATTTCTTTTCCTCTTCCGCTCGTTTTTGTGTGTGTGAATAATTTGTTTTATATCCATGTAATATCAAGACAATCCCAAGAAGCAGTAAATAATTTGTGTCATCTTTCGGTTAAAATAGGTCTCCAAATAAATGCCTCTAAAACTAAAGTTATGAACTTTTCTAACGAGACCTTTAATATCATCCTGAACGGAGAAAAACTACAGAAAGTTGAAAGTTTAAATTATTTAGGCAGTAAAATGACTCAGGATGTGACACAACAAGAGAAATTCATACTAGAATTGCTTTGGCAGCTAGCGCCTTCAATAGATTATCTAACATTTGGAAATTACGATCATTGAATATACATACCAAGCTTCGTCTGTTTAATTCAAATGTTATCTCAGTGTTAACATACGGCTGTGAGAGTTGGAAAATAACAAAATCATTGGAGAACAAGCTGAATACATTCGAGAACAAATGTCTTAGAAAACTCATGAACATCAGTTGGAAAGAATTCAAGACTAATCGACAAATAAGAGAAGACTCTAGGCAGAAATATGTCTCCAACTATATAAGGAAAAGACGATGGTCATATATCGGTCATGTCCTACGAATGCAAAACAACAGAATACCATTGCAGGCACTCACTTGGGTTCCTGAGGGTAAGAGGAAAAAAGGAAGACCAAAAGAAACACTCAGAAGAACAATAATAAGAGAAGGAAGAACGTTGGGATTAAACAACGTGCAAGAGCTAAGAGGAGTGGCGTCACAACGTACAACCTGGAGAGCACTGGTTTCTGCCTTATGCGCCGTGTTTGGTGCTTAAAGAATTTATTATTATTAATATCATTATTATATTCACTTTAAAATATTATTATATAATGTAATGTATGTGTGAATGTACCCACATAATACTGTACTTTAGAAATGTGAGTCGTGAGAATGTACCCGCATACCACTGTACTTTAGAAATGGAATTTTTTTTTTTTTTTTACTGCTACAAGACTTTTCCTGCCACAGAAGTGCGTAAGAAAGTGTTATTATTATTATTTCATTTTCCACCAAGAATGTATGGATATAAGCGAGAATGTGTTTGTGTAATTTTTGTATTGATGATACATTCAAAAATACAGATTAATTGTAGACGGATTGACCGCATGAGTGAGTGTCGGTATACAGAATTTATTTATTTTTATTTATTGTTTTATTTATTTTATTTTATTATTACTTTTTCCCCCCAATTACTAGCTTGTTTGTTTCAAAAAACAAAAAAAAAAACCTACTCATTTTTTTTATTATGATTGCATACCGTAAATGAATGCTGTTATGGTAACTTTATAATGTTGCATGCTTTTAAATTAATGCTTAAAGCATCATGTGGGAATGAAAGGATATAGTATGCAAGATTAATGAGAGTGGAAGGGCAGAATGTTAGACGGGCCTGCGCGCCCAATTCTTTACCCTTCGAAAATAAAGTTCGTTCGTTCGTTTCCAAAGCAGTTTGCACAGGTACGGTTTGTGTTAATCGCTTTGTAATTGTGGTCCTCCTTCGCCCTGGGGCAGTCGCCGTATTGGTGGCTTCCCGCGCAATATCGTCATACTGCATCTCTCCTGCATGTTTTCTTGGTGTGGGAAAATTGCTGGCAGTTGGAGCACTGCATCACCGGAGGGATATAGGCTTCTGTTCTTTTTTATGTATCTTTGAGTGTCAGTCTTTCAGGTCTTGTCACTCCTTCAATAGTTACTACCACCAGATTGGTATCTTTTTTATTCCATGTCTTTAACCTTTCGACTTGTATGATTTGAGCATTTGTGTTTTCAGTTTGTAGGCAACTTTGGACTTCGTTTGCGGACCATCTGGTATCCACCCCTCTTAGTAACAACTTCTTTGTTGTCTTGCCGGTCTCCATCACTACTTTTATCTGGTGGGGCAGCATGAATTATTTCGGTCCGGACTCCAGTTCTGTCATCAGCGAAGTTGTTTTATCCGTGCTGTTGAGAGAAAGCACGACTCCCTTTTCGTGCCTCCCTACTTTCGCAATGCCTCTCCTGCCAGTTATTACCTCGAGGATCCCGATCACTTTATCGTCGGGTAGGGCCCTGAGTGAGTGTTACAAGGTGGTGGTTTGCTCTGAACAACGTTCCATGTGATATGAATAAAACAATTATAAATTTCTGGCCATTGTTTTTTCATTGATATGTTAGTTTTTTCATTCAGAGATAGTGCATCGTGCCTTCGATGGAAGATTAAGCGAATGCGGGGGTGGAAGATTCCGAACAATAATTGAACCTTGGAATACGATTGATTTGATAAGTCATTTCATTGAGTCCGTACATTTAATTCACAGTTGTACACACAGGATGATCATTTCAATAGGAGTAGAGCATAAGTCCATATAAGTCATGCATAAATTAATCAATAACGTAGACTGCTGGTTATGTGTCAATGTCCGTTTAAGGATACAATGCAGTATTGTCGTCAGAACATCACAGCTATATGCACGCGCAGCTAGACATGGCTACCTGCCGACAGTGAGACTGCGAGTCTGAATATTTCATATGAATTTGACGATTATTCTCATCCTTCTGAGGATTCTAGTTAATTACTAACCTCCATAAATTTTCCTCTCATATAGAGTTCTAGGACTGACCCTGATCCATCAAAAAATGCATATATATGGCTATATCATGCCATAGAATTGGAAGGTTAAAAAACGCAGCTATTCAGCTTGGCGGTCAAGTAACAAAGGGTAGCGTTTCTTAGTTACCGACTGTGACCCAAACAACGCTATACACGTCATAATCGATCGTGCATGGAGCGTACAATAATTGAAACATCTATCGCAATATATTAAATGCCTTAACCTTTACAATTGCACGTCCGCTAACCTTTAGCAGACGGCGTTAATATCATATACCGTAACAATTCCCTGTACACCCGGGGGAAAAAAATCGATAGATTTTTTTTCAAGATCTATCTGACTTAACAATTTTTCAAAAAAAATTTAACACAATTGTGACATATGGCCGACGATGTTCTGAGTAGAACCGTGTTGCGGTCATGTCAACTAACTATTTGTCATAGTCATCTAACATTAATCACTTTATATATCAATATTATACATATTATTATATCAACTAAATAAAATGTCCAATGTTAATAGTGAATGATAGAATTAAATTAAAGTAAGGTCTGTCGTATTAGTATGTCATATAGGAATTAATTTAACTAATTAACATTAAATTAATTAATTAAACTAAGAGTTAAATTATTAAGGTTCTAATGTAACGCGATGTTATGAGAGAAGAAAAGACAAAATAAGTGAGAAGAAATAGAAAGAAATTTGAATATAAGTTTAACTTAATTGTGTGTGTTAAGTGTTAGTGAATAATAACTATCTAATTTAACTAACTAAATAACGTATAGGTACATTAAAAAAAAATATTAATCTAATACTTGTGTGAGATTTATTTTCTCTTTTCATAATTTCTTCTTTTTTTATTTCGTTCTCTTTTTTTGTTCCTTCATTTCATTTTTTTTCTCACATTTCATTTTATTGATAATAATTCAATTAAGAAGTTAAGTTAACTAATTAATTAGTATAGGATATGATGATCCATCCGTAGTCTTGATCCTGATGAATTCTTTTAGGCAAAAATGTTCAAACGTTTACGTTGGAAAGAAATGTCATTTATCCCAGCATCCAAGAATTAAGTGCACATCGGATAATAAGTTCGACTTGTCGTCAGCTATTGTTCCATGATTGTTCAACGAATATTCATATATCGTGTATGGACGTTAGACGAAGTTCCAATGTCAACATGTATACCCCGATTGTCTTTTAGTTCAATTCTGTGATGCATACAGTGTTTATAAAGTTTAAATTGAAGGCAAGGTTAGTTCCCTTATAGTTGATATGTTTTAGGAATGTTAATGTTGATTATTCGTCGTCAATAGGATTACGTGACAACGCATCCGCCACAATGTTTTCAGTGCCAGGAATATGTTCAATGGAGAATTCAAATGGCTGTAGGATGATTGCATATCTGGCGAGTTTCTGGCTTTTATGGTTTGATCGACGCAAGGATGCTACAGCACGTTGGTCCGTCTGTATGGTGAAGGGAGCACCAAGCAGGAACTTTTCGAGTTTAGTTATTGCCCATATCACGGATAACAGTTCCTTGTCAACTGTTGAATACTTTGTTTCTGCAGGCTTTAGCTTTCTTGAAATGTATAAGGTAGGATGTAGAATGCCATCATGGTTCTGGAGCAGGCATGCACCAATGCCGTAGTTACTAGCATCTGTTCGTAAGAAAAATCTTTTGGAAGCATCGGGAAGTCTTAAAATTGGTTCATGCGAGAACAAATTTATAATTTTGTTGAAAGTTTCATTGCATGTACCAGTCCATGTCACCTTCACCGGCATGTCTTTTTTTAACAATGAAGACAATACAGCCGTAATGGATGACAAGTTTGGTATGAATCTACTGTAATATTGAACAAGTCCTAACAAACTCCTGACCTGTTTCTTCGTCTGAGGAACTGCTATGTTTAGAATTTTGGAGACTGTACTAGGTAACGTTCGGATATATCCCGATCCAATGATATGTCCCAAAAAGGTTATCTCATTACACGCGATCTGCACCTTTGTAGGTTTAGCAGTTAGATGATAATTCCTTAGAGTGTCGAAAACATATCTAAGTCCCAAAACATGTTCCTCAAACGACGAACTAAACAAGCATATGTCGTCAATATATGTAATAACGTCTGGTCTACCTGATGAAATTTGTCGCATCAGGCGAATGAAGGTAGCTGGCGCATTAACAAGCCCAAAAGGCATCACATTCCACTGGTATAGACCTTGTGGAGTGGAAAATGCGGTGTAGTACTTAGCCTTTTCGGTCAGTGGTATCTGCCAATAACCTTTAGTTAAGTCTATCTTACTAAATATAGTTGCGTTGGATAGACGTGGCAGTAAGTCGTCGATAAGTGGATGTGGTTCGCTGTCAACTATAGTCTTAGCATTTAATTTTCTATAATCAACACATAGTCTGATGTTATTGTCCTTCTTCCGGACAATCACTAATGGAGAAGAGAATGGCGAATTACTAGTCTCAATGATTCCCAGAGACAACATCTGTTCAAGTTCCTTAGTAGTTTTAGCAAGGAAATGTAAAGGAACAGAATAGGGATGTACACGAATAGGTGTATCATCATTGAGAGTAATGTCATGACTGATAGCCGATGTGCGACCCGGGACGTCGGTCAATACATCTGGATAAGATTGTAATAGATTAGCAATCTGTAGACGCTGTTGCGGTGTAACGGTTGAAGAGATGGTTACATCCCGCCAAGATTCAGTAGGTTGAACTACTGGTACCGGTAACGGTAACTGTACCTCAGGAAAAGAAGATTCTTCTTCCTGGATGACAGATAAGTTAGAATAATAACAAGTAGATACTGTGTTGTCATCTAGTTCATGAAAAATTGACTGTAAGTGTTCAGGACGTGTATGAAATTGCTTGAGCATGTTAATATGAAATATCTTTTTGTGTCCCTTGATATCTAAGACGTAATCAACGTCGGAAATTTTATCAATGACTTTGTAAGGACCATTCCAAGATATCAATAATTTATTGTTATTGTGAGGAAGTAACACATAAGCCTCGTCGCCTGGGAATAATTGGCGTAATCGTCGAGACCTATTTTGTAGAGATCGAGCCTTAGCTTTTGCAGCCTCAGAAGAAGCTGTTGCCAACTGGCAAGACTCAATAATGTTCTTCCGAAGATTAATCACGTACTCGTAAGATGACTGAGTGTCCTGAGTCATCTCCGCGTCAATTAATAAGTCTTTTATTAGTCCCATAGGACCTCTTGGGGGAGCACCAAAAACTAATTCAAAGGGAGAGAAGCCAGTTTGTTCATGCGGTACCTCCCGATAAGCAAATAGGACAGCTGGGAGTGCTCTGTCCCAATCATGAGGGTGCTTAGCAGTAACCTTATGTAGTAGTTGTTTAAGTGTACGGTTAAGTCTTTCAACCGCACCATTACTCATCGGATGATAAATACTACTTAAATTCCTATCAATGTTCCAAGTTTTCATGACTTCCTTCATGGTGTCAGATATAAACTGTGACCCATGGTCTGATAAAAGTTTTCTAGGAAACCCTATTCTAGAAAAGATGAGATGTAGTGCATCAGCTACATCTGTGGTAGTGGTGGTCTTTAATGGGATAGCTTCTGGCCATCGTGTGCACAAATCAATGCACGTAAGGACGAATCTATGTCCTCTGGCCGATGGTAGCAATGGACCAATAATATCAATTGCCATCTTGTCAAACGGTCTTACTGAGATATCGCAAGCCTGAATAGGCGCCGTGTGAAAAGCTCCACGTGCTTTCACTTCTTGGCATGTAGTACAGGAACGTACATACTGCGAAATATCTCTTGACGCTCCTGGCCAAAAGAATGAAGACAGTACTCGAGATCGTGTTCGAGTATATCCCATATGTCCAGCACAATGTGAGTCATGTGCATGTTGAAGAATGTACCGTCTAAAAGTATACGGGACCATAACGTGTTGTTTCATTTGTGATTTGTCATTAAAACATCTAATCAATATGTCATTTTTAATAACAAAACAATGTTTGTTATTATTACCTGAGGATAGATTGTCAACTTTATCAACCAGATTAAAAATTTTTTTAAAGATTTATCCTCCTTTTGTTTGGTTGCAAATGTTTCCCTGTCAATAGGTGAATTGACTACAAATTCGTCTTGGTTGTCTGCATCCATTTTATTATCATCAACTTTCTCCATGAGTTGAGTCTGCGCTCTAGTCGTCACGGCGTTTCCAGTGCATAGGTTATGTTTCTCCCATTCTATAATCTCATCTGGAGTACGATCTTTACTGCCGTGTATACGACCAACCATCATATCAGCTATAGGATTTTTTAGCATACATACTTTTACGTTCCCTGTGAAAAAAGGTGTGTTAACATGAATAATAGCTGTGGGGTAAAACTCAATAGTTCCCCCAAAAGTCATGCAACGGACATATTCCCCCGTTGCACAGCTAGGATGTACCAGCGACTGTCGTACACCAATCGTTGTGGATCCTGAATCCCTCAGCACTGAGACGACGGATCCATTAACTAATCCCCTGTTAAAAATTAGTAGGCCTGTTCCATCGTTGACTGCAAGACCTACCTCTGGTGTAATATGTCCGCAGTTAAGCACTGTTTCTTTCGCCTTCTGAAAAATAAGATTGCATTGTTGGCAGCTATTTGCCACATTATAATTAATAGCAAAACATGCAGCAGAAGACTGTGTTGTATTACTGTCAAGTGGGACCTGAGCTATAGGGGTAGTATTATTTGTAACTGCCGCCCCTGTATTATGGTTGTAATGAGATGATCCCCGAGAATGAGATCGATTCCGAGTATAATTGTTGGAATTATCTCGTCGTCCTCTATAGTAACTATTATCTCGATGTCTCGAGCCATGATTATTACCATTCCAGTTACTATTATTATTGGGAGTATGTGATCGATTATAATGAGTGTTATGTTGACCATTGTGGTAGTTTGTTTGAGGTGAATAATTTCTATCTCGTGATCTACCTCTGTTGAACTCATTTTTATTGTTGAAATTATTATTATGTCCCTTCTGAAAGTTAACATTGTGATTTCTTTGGAACCTGCTTCTGTCTACACTGTGATGTCTTTGTTTGTTATTATGATTGTAGGCCATATTAGACGCCACAGGTAGAGGTTCTCTTAATGAGGAGTTAGAAATGGTTGCATTCGGATGTGCCGAACAGTAGTTTAAAGAATTTTTTTCTAACTCGTCCATAGTACCTGGTTTACGCTCATGCAAATATGCAAAAAATGGCTGGCTAACCGAAGATAATACCTTATCCCGCAGTAGTAAATCAACTAATTTGTCGTATGATTTGTTGACTTCTGCCAGTTCAACCCATCTATTAAATGTACTGCGTATGTTCGCAATGAATCCTGCAAAATCTTTTGGAGATTCAGGTAAAATTCCCTTAAATTTCAACCTACAGTGTTCCTCGTCCAGGTGAAACCTTCGTAAAAGCAAGGACTTAATAGCACCGTAGTTATTTGCTATTGATGGGTCAGCATTTTGAGAAGCCGTCAATGGTTCTCCAACCAAGAATTCATTTAACTTGAGTACCCATGACTCTTCAGGCAAATGATTTGTTTTGCAAGTCTGTTCAAAACGTGACAGGAACGATGAAAGGTCGTCCACGTTCAAGTTGAGAGTGGGTAATTTAAAGTTGTAGAAATGTTTAGTTTGGCTGGATGATGATCCATTTTGTGCGTTATTATTCTGGTTTGCATCAGCACTTTGAGCTTGTAATCTTGCTGTCTCCAATTTAATACGCGCCAATTCCATTTCTTGTTGTAAAATAATTTCCTCTCGTTTCAATTTATTCTCTTCTTCCTGTCTGGCGATTGCTCTTTGCTCTTCTCTTTCACGTTGAGCAATCTCTCTCAATCTATTTTCCTTGTCAATTTGCTTCATCTCACGTTCTGCTTCCTCTTTCTTTAATGCAGCCTTTTGTTCCTCTTCCTCTTTCTTTAATGCAGCTTTTTTCTCTGCTTCTTTTATTTCATGTTTTTCCAGTTCTGACTCAGCAAACTGACGAAGTTCTTGAGATTTATAACCATATTCCCGACCAATTTTAACGAAATGGTCTATAGTAAGCATTTTGACTTTTATCTGTAAGTAATTATTGCTAATTACTGATTAAAATAGTCAATAGTAGCTTCAGAGTAATTATTATACTTACTCAACTTAGAAATATTCAATATAAATAATCACAATAGTACTGAACTCTAATGTCTAAGTTCAACTAATAGACAATATTTTGTAATAATATTGTATCTAAATAATACTATATCATAAATAGTTATGATATCTGTTAACTATTATGTAATTACTTCACACAATTAATCTCAATATCCAATAATGTTGGGTATGATTCCTAGTAATTATATTGTTCAATGTACTAAGTCACTCTCTTAGTACCAGAAAAGTATATTAAATAATATACAATGGGTCAATTACCTCAAAGGTAGCTAGCTATAAGATTATTTTATTTTGTCAATATATATATTATATTATTATGCCCTAGGCATCTATTATAAATTGTAGTGCTACTTTCTTGGACTATAACTGCATAATTATGCAATGTCCCATATTAACCTTAAATATCAGAAAAAATTAATTAAATTAAATTACAAGTATATTATTGCATATAATATCATATTATTAATGTAGTATTAATATATATTATGAGGACAAACAAAACAATGATGCAACTAAAGGGTACAAACAATGTTAAGACGCAAACAAGACATTTTCACAATTAAAAATGAATTTATGAACTAAATAAAACAAGCGGAAATGTCACAAGCCAAATGAAGGGTCAAGGTCTGACCCGAGGTCAACTTAATATTCAAAGTACACAAAAAAAAATGACTGCAAAAAATGATGACATCACAGGACTCATAACGGACGAAAATTTAACAATCATAAAATAAATTGATAGTCAGAGTAGACTGGACGAAATAGTTAACGAACATGGTACAGAACTGAATAAAATTGTTAACTGAGTACGAATAAAATACGCCAGTTATCTACGGAACGGTACAGCTAACACAAATCGTCAAACGGTAGCAGATTTGGACAGACAGTCCAATGGCAAACCTCAATGGGGCTTCCAAAAGTGCAATCGTTTAACTGCCTTAAGAAACGACCGAAATCAATTCAGGCATCGTGAGAGCCACAGAATCTAATTTCGGTTCATCCTCCCTACCTCCCACGAATTAACAACACATTAAGACAACAAAAAGTACATTAAACATAGGTAAAAACATGCCGATGTAGGCAGAGGGCATGGACTTAGTAGCACTGTTTGCAATAACAACAGTTAAACACCTAGACTTATCTTTTCCGTTGCTTAGATCAGTGCTAGAAGTCGTCAACAGCTAGGCCTGTGCCTTTGACTGTCTGCTCCTGATGGGCAGGCAATGGTAGTCCATCTTATGCATCTTGATCAATTTGAAGCGAACTAGAGAGGCGTTGAAAAGATGTCTTCTTCACTGCGACAATGCAACAGTGACGTCATGTTGCTATTCATGATCACGTGCGTCACGTCAGCTTCGTAATGGTCATGTGATCGAAACTTGATCGTAAATATTTCATTCGAAAGTCATGAAAAAAATTTTTGGTTTTTGGTTGTTTTTCGTCCCCACACACCGGGCACCACTGTTACAAGGTGGTGGTTTGCTCTGAACAATGTTCCATGTGATATGAATAAAACAATTATAAATTTCTGGCCATTGTTTTTTCATTGATATGTTAGTTTTTTTTCATTCAGAGATAGTGCATCGTGCCTTCGATGGAAGATTAAGCGAATGCGGGGGTGGAAGATTCCGAACAATAATTGAACCTTGGAATACGATTGATTTGATAAGTCATTTCATTGAGTCCGTACATTTAATTCACAGTTGTACACACAGGATGATCATTTCAATAGGAGTAGAGCATAAGTCCATATAAGTCATGCATAAATTAATCAATAACGTAGACTGCTGGTTATGTGTCAATGTCCGTTTAAGGATACAATGCAGTATTGTCGTCAGAACATCACAGCTATATGCACGCGCAGCTAGACATGGCTACCTGCCGACAGTGAGACTGCGAGTCTGAATATTTCATATGAATTTGACGATTATTCTCATCCTTCTGAGGATTCTAGTTAATTACTAACCTCCATAAATTTTCCTCTCATATAGAGTTCTAGGACTGACCCTGATCCATCAAAAAATGCATATATATGGCTATATCATGCCATAGAATTGGAAGGTTAAAAAAACGCAGCTATTCAGCTTGGCGGTCAAGTAACAAAGGGTAGCGTTTCTTAGTTACCGACTGTGAAGCAAACAACGCTATACACGTCATAATCGATCGTGCATGGAGCGTACAATAATTGAAACATCTATCGCAATATATTAAATGCCTTAACCTTTACAATTGCACGTCCGCTAACCTTTAGCAGACGGCGTTAATATCATATACCGTAACAGTGAGGCCTCACCTCCAGACATCTGGGTGATCTTAACGATCCTTTCTCCTGTCTTGGTTTGAACAAGAATCATGTTCCTGTTCGATGTTGGAATGAGCCTTTTCTTGTTCCAGAGCTATTGAGTTGTTATCAGATGTTTTGTCCGGACTAGGACTGGTGGTTTGCGTCTCGGGGTTTTCGTTGGTTTTTGTCTCAGCTTCTCGCAATTTGCGCCATCTGATAGTTGTTTTGTTGAATTTGACACTCGTCTGCCGCTTGGTGATTCTCCGTCATCGGGTTTCGGACAGTATCTTCGGTGTCTAGGCCTGGCACGAAGGGCGTGGATGTTGATGTTGTTTCGTATGGTGGTTGTGAATTCGCTCGTGGTTTATCTCTTGCCTCCTTCTGGGATTTTAGCCTTCTCATCATAATTCTTGCAATTTCGTTCATGGCTTCCTCTTCTCTTGGACCAAGAGCTGCATCAAATTTTGCACGGCTGTCAATTGTTGCCACCGCCGTGGTGTCAGGAGCTGCATTGCTCGGCTTTTCATGAGGTTCGGCCTCTACGCTAGTATTTGGGGCAGCTTTGCTCTCCGGTAATCTGTTCTTGTTCTTTGATGTCTCTTCTTTAATTTCAAGTGCTAGCAGGCTTTTACAAACATTCTTCTTTCTGGCTGGCATTTTTGTCTTCTGCGTACGCCACGAAAAGGACGTTGGTTTTTAATATATTGCTATCTGGAAACGTTGTAATGGAGGTGCGGTATCGATTAATAATGTTTTTTTTTTTTTCATTTGCGTCTGATATTTTGCTGTAATACCCTGTTCAACCAAAACCCGTTGAGGGGTTAAAACGGTTATATTGGGGTATATAGGGTGTTATCGTCTTCGCTGGTATCACGTTCCTAGTCCTGGAGATGACTGGTCCTGAAAAGGACCACTAGCTGCCTGTTTGGTCCCTACTCGTTGTTGTCTGTTTCGGCTGTGTGTTGTTCATGACTGTCTGTATTATATTTGGTAAGAACTCCATTAGGGTTTCGGTGATTATTTTGTCTTCCGCTTCTTTTCTTCTTTTTTATCTTTCTTGATTGATTTTTGGTAGGCGTTCCTCTACGGTTTCGGTGGTTATTTTGTCTTTAGTGTCTTTGCTTCTTTCTTGTCCTTTATTGTGTTTTGTTACGATATCCTCGATGATCCTTCTCTCTGTTTCAATTCTCTTGAGGATTTCTTCGTTCTCTTCCTTTAGCTCTGCGAGTTAGGCGATGTAGACTTCTATTTCGTGTTTGATGGATTTCATGTCCTGTAGAATTGCCTGGGCGCTCTGTAAGGCTCCTATTGTTTCGTCTCTTATGGTATCTGTGTCTTCTTTGTGCTGTCTGTTGTTCTCGACTTTGAGTTGTTGTTTTATGTCTCGCACCTCTGTGGTTAGTTTTACCAGCTGGGCTTTTGTGTGCTGTTCCTGCTTAGCAGTGCCGCCTGAAGCCACTCGGTGTCTTGCTTCTCTGAAGGAAATGTTTTTGGTAACAGATTCCTTCAGTAACTTCTTTTTGTGTTCGGACTCTAGTTCGATCATCAGTTCTTTTGTCTTCTCCGTGTTATTTAGAGCTATTATAACTCCGTTGTCGTGTCTTGAAACTTTAGATATGCTCCTCCTGCCTGTTATTGCCTCAAGGATACCGATTACTTTATCGTCGGGTAGGGCCCTGAGCGAGGCCTCACCTCCAGACATCTGAGTGATCTTAATTATCCTCTCCTGTGGTGCCACGTTAGAAACGGCATTTTGTTGCTTGCGAAGTTGGCACGTTCCAACTTCTGTCTCAGATTGAGCGTGTGGTCTGCGGGACGGATTCACATTCTGTTTCATTGTCTGTCTCTGATCTCGTTTTACCGAAGTTGCCTGGGCACTGCATGATGGAGACTCGACTATGACATCTCGTTTTGGCGGTGGATTTGCTTTATCGGGTTTCAAAGCATTGTTACCCTCTGTCGTCGATGTTTTGTGGCCGTGTTTTGCAGATGCTGTCTGGTCACTGCACAATGGGGCCACTGCCTCGACATCTTGTTTTAGCGGTGATGTTGCTATGTCTGGTTTCGGAGCTTGGTTGTCCTCTGCCTTCGAAGCTTTGGGTCGCTCATCGGTCGTAGTGTCAAAATTTGCGTTGTTCGGCTTCTGAGAGGGACCGGCCCCGACGCTAGGAGTTGGGGCAGTCGTGCTCTCCGGCTGATTCTCTTTGTTCTGTGCAGATTCTTGTTTGCTAACAAGTGTTTGAGGGCTTCTATAGATTTTCCTCTTTTTCGCTTGTGGCTTGGTACGAACCATTTTAGTGTATTCCGACGGCTGCGTTCGCCCTGAAAAGGACGCTCGTTTTAATATAGTGCTATCTTCTCGTGATGGCGTGAGGATGAAATGAAAAGAACCTGTGCATGGATTAATAATGTGACCGGTAGCTTGGGATTTTAAGAATGAAAGAGAGTACAAAATAATGGTTTAAGAAAGTTAAATAGAGTTGTTAATAGACTATATGACTTTGTAAAGGGGAAGTAAAATGAGCAGGAGAGTGTTTTGAGAGAAGGGAGGTAACTCCAAAAATCCCTTTTTGGGAGATTTTGCTCGGTATTTTGGTTTTGTATTTCTTGTGAGTTCTCAATTATGATGTAACTGATTTGCATAATGATACTTTGAAAAGGTTGTTAAAAAAGGGTTTATGGGTTTTGTGCTTAATCAGCAAAGGGAGACTAAATTACGTGCCATGAAAGGTTTTGGTGAGTGATCAAAATACACGCGCGAGAAAGTTTTGCGAAGGTGAACAAATTTTAGCAGAGAATGGATAATGTTCTTCTTCTTTGATCCTTAGCCGCCGACCGTCAAAGCAGTCAGTGGCCATCACGCCTAGTGGCGTCTTGTAGGGCAACTACAAATTGATTCCACTTT
Source organism: Oreohelix idahoensis (assembly GCA_024509875.1). Lineage (NCBI taxonomy): Eukaryota > Metazoa > Mollusca > Gastropoda > Stylommatophora > Oreohelicidae > Oreohelix > Oreohelix idahoensis. The sequence continues at coordinate 573,688 of JAMPIV010015047.1, forward strand.
GCTCGATCGGTGGCCATCCTTCGTACAGTGCCCCAACTCTGGTTCATTCTTTGCATCTCAGCCTCCACAGTCCTCCGCCAGGTTGTTTTTGGTCGGTCTCTCTTTCGTTTTCCTTCAGGGGTCCAAAGCATAGCTGTTCTTGTGATGGCATCGGGGTCTCTTCTGAGGACATGACCAACCCAGCTCCAGCGTCTGCCAGTTATGATGGTGTGCATGTCCTCTTGCTTGCTACGAGTAAGCAGATCTTGGTTAGTGATGGTATTTGGCCAAAAGATTCGGTAAATTTTTCTTAGGCATGTTGTGTGAAAAGAGGACAATTTCGACATTTCCTTCTCTGTAACTCTCCAGCATTCCGCACTATAGAGAAGCACAGAAAGTACACAGCTCTGATATAATCTTAATTTTGTGCTTGTGCTGTATTGGGAGGACTTCCAGATGTTGTTTAGGCTAAAGAAGGCTGTTCTTGCCTTATTCATTCTGACATTGATGTCTCTGCCTGCCCCGCCGTCTGGTGTTACTATGCTTCCAAGGTATGTGAAGGTATCTGTCTGTACCAACTGCTGATTCCTTACTGATATGGGCTCAGGGTTGCTCACATTGAGCGTCATGACCTCAGACTTCTTTAAATTGATATTCAAGCCCACCTGCTGGCTAAACTTATTAAGTCTATTCGTTTTTTTCCGTGTTGATGTGAATGTTCTAGTAGTGCAATGTCATCTGCATATTCCAGATCTTTCAATGTAGAAAATGTTGTCCATCTTATTCCTCTTGGACTGCCCTCTGTTTTCTGGCGCATCACCCAGTCTATGACTGTTAAAAATAGAGTGGTTGATAAGGGGCATCCCTGTCGTACTTCTGTCTTCACCTCAAAGGTTAGGTTGCTCTGCCCAACACTACACGTAAAGTTGGCATAGAGGCTTTTTATGATTGACACTATGCAGCTTAGAATTCCATAAGCCCTCAGTATTTTCCATAAACTGTCCCTATGTATGCTGTCGAAAGCCTTTTCAAAATCAACGAAATTAATGTAAAGCTGTCTTTGCCATTCTGAGCACTGCTCTATAATGTTCCTGAGAGTGAATATATGATCTACACATCTCCTGTTTTTTCTAAATCCTGCTTGTTCTTTCCTCAGTTTGTGGTCTACTGCCTTTGAAATTCTCTGTATAATTATCCTGCCTAGTATTTTGCTGGGAACTGAGAGAAGAGTGATTCCTCTCCAATTATTGCAGTCTGCAAGATCTCCCTTCTTGGGCAATTTGACAATTATTCCTTTGTTCCACTCTGATGGTGTTGTCCCCGTTTTCCAGACTTGTGCAAATAGTGGTTCTAATAGTTCTGCTGCTAGCTCAAGGTCTGTCTTAAATAGCTCTGCATTTAAGTTATCATGGTCCGGAGCTTCACCGTTCTTTAACCCTTTGATTGCTGTGATGATTTCTTCTTTTCGTGGAATGTCTGTATTTACATCTAGATCGTTTTCAGCCTCAGGAACATTCAATTGTGTCTCTGGTGGTTCCTTGTTCAGAGTTTCTCTGAAGTGCTCAGCCCATCTTGTTTCCTGTCCCTCTGCTGTCGTGATGAGATTACCTTGCTTATCTCTTACTAATGTAATATTGTTTGCACCTCGTTTTCCGCTGATGAATTTAGTTATTTTGTATACTGTGCTTCGTTCATTTCTCAGTGCTGTCTTTTGCATGTCTTGCAAGATCGTCTAGGAAATCCCTTTTGTTGGCTCAGGTTTGGCGTTTAACTTTCTTGTCTAACTGACTGTGCTGTTCGCTATATAGTTGCTTTAACCTGGGGGAACTTCGCTTCTGTTTTCTTTCTTTTCATTTCCTTTCTCAGTGTTAAGGTGTTTAATGTTTCTGGTGTTATCCAGTCTTGCTTCTTCCTTTCCTGGAATCCCAAGCATGATTTGCTGCTTTCTTTGTATATTGTTGAAATGGTGTTGAAATTCTGGTCTATATCATCAGTCAATGTCTTTTCCTGACTTTTGGCAAATTGATATCGTTTCTTTATGTCGGCCGGAAAAGCTTTTCTGGTAAGGGAGTCCTTCAATTTGCTGATGTCAAACCTTTTCTGTGTAGTTACAGTTGGTCCAGCCCTTCTTAGTTTCACTTTCAGTTTTGCTACTACTAAATGGTGATCACTTCCCACATCTGCACCTCTTCTTACCTTCACATCTTGTAATGCATGTCTCCATCTACCGTTAACCATGATGTGGTCTATCTGGTTTCTGTCCCGACCATTTGGTGATTCCCATGTTAATTTGTGAATTTCTTTATGTGGGAAAAGTGTTCCTCCAATGACCAGGTTGTTAATGCTACAGAAACTTATTAGTTTATCCCCATTTTCGTTTGCTGTTCCGCTGCCGCATTTCCCCATTGTTCTTTCATTATATGTATTGTGTGTACCAACTTTCGCATTGAGGTCTCCCATTACTATAACAAGATCATATCTAGGTGTGTCTTCCATTTCTTTCTGCAGTTGTTGATAGAATTCATCCTTGAATTCTTCATCGCTGTCATTCGTTGGTGCGTAGCATTGTATTATTGTAGTGTTCGTGAATCTCCCTCTCAATCTTAATCTTATCAGTCTGTTGTTGATGAGTTTCCATTCCAGTAATGTCCTTTCTATTCCTTTCTGTAGAATAATGGCTACGCCTTCATTGTGCTGTCCATCCTCTCTTCCAGAGTAAAGTACTGTTTCTCCTGTTGCTGTTTTAACTTTTCCTGCCCCTGTCCATCTGCTCTCGCTTATCCCTAGAATGTGTAACCTATAGTTTCTCATTTCTGCCGTGACCTGTCTTAGTTTACCTGTCTCGTACATTGTCCTGACATTCCAAAAACCTATTCTTGAATCCTGTTTTGCGGTCAGGACATCCGTTTTCATGTCAGTGGCTTCCTTTCGGCTTTCACCACTGACAGTCATACGAGCCACAGACTCCGAATGTCCATCCCGCAGCAAAGTTTGTTCATTTATTGTTGTTTCCGTAACTTCATTGTTTTTTTTCACAGACAGGGGTGTCAGCCCTATGCTAAAACCCCCAACCTGGAGGACCAGGGTACCAGCTTTTGTCTGACCCCTACCCACACAGACCAGTCCAGCTTGGTTGAACCTACCAGGAGTAAAACTCCCACTGGCATAGCTCTGGGGATTGTCAGGGTACGCAAGCTGCCATACCGCTACAAGGTATAGGTACCATTGATGGCAGGGATAATGTTAAATCGGGAAAAAGATTAAGGTAGTCTGATTTTTTAGCGCGAAGTAGCAAAGAAAGTAGGCCCAGCGAAAGTTTTCGCTGTATAAAACTTTTGTGTAGTGGTGAACTTGGATGGCGTACCGGGGCGAAAAGGCCACTGGAGGTGGTTGGCTTCTGTGTTGTACAGAAAACTATGTTGCCCAGCCATCAAACCGTTCCATTTAGCCACTTTGATAGATGTAGGGGCAGGTTTCTGCTATGGTGTTTGTTTATTCATGGAGCAAGAAAGGCAGTGTTGCCTGTAAAGTATTTTGATGGTCAGCCCAAGGCGAGAATTTACAGGTATGTCGGTTATTCATTAAAACCCTTGGCGTTGTAGGCAAGCTCCGTATTGAAAGGCATGATGGAATTACCGGCCGTGAAGTTCAGCGCCGTCCTTGAGAGGTCGGCCGTTATAAGATTTCAATCAAGTTCATGATTAAAATGCAATGAATTGTGATGCCCCGATGCTGTAACCTATACTATTGATGTTGATGCCTACTTCTACATGTCAAAACTAGCAAGTAATATACATCGTGTAGAATAAGGTGAACTTTTAGACATCACAGAAGAAAAGAGACTGAAGAGAATTATAGGAGAAAGAGACTTGGTATAAACTGTCAGCCTTGTTATTAGACCAGTCTAATATAAATACCCCAAGCTACTCTAACAGAGAAGGAAAGAATTATAGAATTTTATGTCGGACAGGAATGAGATCAGAGGTAGAACAACGAATAATAATCACATTGTAAAGATCAAGCAGTCGATAGACAATAGTGACTTCGCAAGTAGTCATATATTCTAACCACTGACATAACAACTGTAAATGAAGAAGTAGTGACAGACGATAAATGAGAGAAAGGAAAATGCCAGTATCATTATGTACAGCAGCCATTATTGTAGAAAGGTGCCACCAAGTGAAGGTCGGCCACCCAGTGTTGGAGTGAATTGACTTTTTATGTAAATAAAGCTTGATTTGGTTCAGCAGATGTTAGCGTGAAGTCTATACATCTGAATGTAACATCATCATCCTCCTATGTGTTCGTCAGCACTGTGGAAATCATTAAGTGGTAAATTTAACTCTACATGATCTAACTGACTGCCTACTGTCGGGTAGTGAAACGAACTATACGATAATACAACACTTTCTCTCTCAAATATTTGCACATCCGCTGGTACGGCCACAATAACCAGCAAATAAATACATACTAACGCGAGGCAAGGACGTTTTAACATGACAAGAGTTTCTCTTCGAATGTTATATGAGTGGTTGGTTACCTATTTTCTTGCCGTTGAAATGAAGAACAGCGGGCCGTGTTCTTCGATGTCATCCCAGTAAGTCGGCAGTATCGTTAGGGTTAGGATTAAAGTTTGGGTTAGGTTTAGGATATCGAAACCTAACCGTAAACCTTACCCATTTTTACTGCGTCTCTGAATTCATTTTATTTTTTAAAGCCGTATCGAACATACGGCAAACTATTGTTCATTCAACTTAAAATTTGTTTGTGTTAAATTTAATTGTTGTTAAAGAGCTAAAAAAAAATACTGTAAAACAAAAAAAATAGTTAATTAGCACTAGGGCCGGCGCAAGGGTTTCATACGCCCTAGGCGAGACTTAAAATTTGCAACCCAGTTGTATTATGTACCATCCATCCGCCTATCTATCCAACACCCTGCTTATCAACAAGCTTACCTATTAACACCGATTCCTCAGTCTATCCATTCATCTGTAATATTTATCTCAATCAATCAATCAATACCCTTTAGCTACCCGAGGAGCATAGGCCTTCAACAAACACATGCCAAGTCTTCCCATCCTGTGCCATCCGCTCAAGTTCTTTCCTTGTTTTCCTCATCATTTTCACCACTGTATCTAGTTCTCTTCTACATGTGTTTTTTGGTCTACCTCTGCCTCTCTTTCCCTGGGGATTCCAGAACAAGGACTGCCTTGTAATGCTATCAACAGGTCTCCTCAATGTGTGTCCTTTCCATCGCCAGCGTTTTCTTCTCAACTCTTGTTCCACTAGCACTTGTCTGGTTCTTGTCATCAATTCCACATTTGTGACTTTGTCATACCATTTCAGTCCTTCTATTCTACGCAAGCACCCGTTTATAAAAGTCTGTAGCTTTTTGGTTGTTGTTTTTGTTGCTCTCCATGTCTCAGAGCCATACAATAGGACTGACTTGACATTTGAGTTGAAGATTCTTATTTTCGTGTTGGACTTGATTTCTCTTGTTCTCCATATGTTTCCCAATGCAATGAAAGCTCCTCTTGCTTTTTGTATTCTTATTTTGATATCATTGTCTGTCCCTCCAACTTTGTCTATATTACTGCCAAGATATGTGTACGATTCTACATCCTTCAGTGGTGTTTCTTCAAGTTCAACCTTGTTATCATTTCTTGCATTTATTCTCATAATCTTTGTCTTTTCCCTGTGTATTTTCAGGCCCACTTGTTGTGACGTCTCATCGAGAATTTTCATTTTCTCTTGCATCTGATTATGGTTATGAGACAGAACAGCCAAGTCAGCTGCAAAATCTAGATCATCAAGCTGTTTACAGATTCCACTGGATTACATTTCTGTTGTGTGATGTCGATGTTTTCATTACCCAATCTATTGCTAGTAAGAAAAGAAATGGAGACAAGAGGCATCCCTGTCTCACTCCCGTTCTAATCCTAAACGGTTCTGTAAGTAAGTTGTCCTTCATGAAGAACTCTGCATGTAATGTCTTCATAGGTCTTCCTTATTAAGTTATTGATCTTCATGGGAACTCCATAATGCCTCATCAATTTCCACAATTAATTAGTGATTCTCTGTCTACACTGTCAAATGCTTAATATTTATCTGCTTGCTGTATATTATTACGATTTATTGTATGATGTAATAATAACAATATAGTGCTCGAATACGACATGGAACATTATCACAAAATAAACTTTTTTCGTCCTTCATTCCTCCTCTTCCACCTTTCTCTTCCTCTGGTCATCAAATTCATTGGCACGGAAGGAGTTGCAATGTTTCTATTTACTACGCTGAAAGAAATAGCTAACATGAATAACAAGAACAAACAGGACTAGCATTTTTTTTCTTTCTTCAGAAATCAATCTTTTTTTAAAAATATATTCTTAATATGAGATAAAATATTTGGATAATGTTTTTCTTTATTTAGAAATAATTATTAACTTATTTTATTTAAATAATTACTTTTTTAAACACCCCAAAAAAAATTACATTTAGAACCTTTGCGCCCTAGGTAACCGCCTTGGTTCGCCTAGTGAATAGGCCGGCCCTGATTAAATAAAATAAAAAACTTGGAAAGTCTAGATTGCTATCTGTTTGTTTACTAAACATTTGGTCATCGTAGTACTGCTTTGTTCCATCTTCATGATTTGGAAAAATGACCTGCGGTCATTAATCGACGTCATATTGTTTAATATATAATTATACACTTCATCTTACCGTTAACAGTTTATATTATCATGTGAAATTGTATTTTAATGTGATACTTCTTTCATTTTTAACTAATACACCAAAACACACATTTGAGCGTCCGATTGGCAGAGTGGTTAGAGCGCTGGTCTCTCGTGGCAAAGGTCCCGGGTTCGAAACACGGTACCGACACGCTCTGGTCTTCTTCTTCTTTGATCCTTAGACACCGACAGTCAAAGCAGTCAGTGGCCATCACGCCTAGTGGCGTCTTGTAGGGCAACTACAAACTGATTCCACTTTGCTCGATCGGTGGCCATCCTTCGTACAGTGCCCCAACTCTTGTTCATTCTTTGCATCTCAGCCTCTACAGTCCTCCGCCAGGTTGTTTTTGGTCGGCCTCTCTTTCGTTTTCCTTCAGGGGTCCAAAGCATAGCTGTTCTTGTGATGGCATCGGGGTCTCTTCTAAGGACATGGCCAACCCAGCTCCAGCGTCTGCCAGCTATGATGGTGTGCATGTCCTCTTGCTTGCTCCGAGTAAGCAGATCTTGGTTGGTGATGGTATTCGGCCAAAAGATTCGGTGAACTTTTCTTAGGCGTGAAAAGAGGACAATTTCGACATTTCCTTCTCTGTAACTCTCCAGCATTCCGCACCATAGAGAAGCACACAGAAAGCACACAGCTCTGATATAATCTTAATTTTGTGCTTGTGCTGTATTGAGAGGACTTCCAGATGTTGTTTAGGCTAAAAAAGGCTGTTCTTGCTTTATTCATTCTGATGTTGATGTCTTTGCCTGCCCCGCCGTCTGGTGTTACTATGCATCCTAGGTATGTGAAGGTGTCCGTCTGTACCAGTTGCTGATTTCTTACTGATATGGGCTCAGGGTTGCTCACATTGAGCGTCATGACCTCTGACTTCTTTAAATTGATGTTCAAGCCCACCTGCTGGCTATACTTATTAAGTCTATCCGTTTTTTCCTGGATGTGTTGATGTGAATGTGCTAGTAGTGCAATGTCATCTGCATATTCCAGATCTTCCAATGTAGAAAATGTAGTCCATCTTATTCCTCTTGGACTTCCCTCTGTTGTCTGGTGCATCACCCAGTCTATGACTGTTAAAAATAGAGTGGTTGATAAGGGGCATATCTGTCGTACTCCTGTCTTCACCTCAAAGGTTAGGTTGCTCTGCCCAACACTACATGTAAAGTTGGCGTAGAGGCTTTTTATGATTGACACTATGCAGCTTGGAACTCCATAAGCCCTCAGTATTTTCCATCTTCTTCTTCTTCGATCCTTAACCACCGACCGTCAAAGCAGTCAGTGGCCATCACGCCTAGTGGCGTCTTGTAGGGCAACAACAAATTGATTCCACTTTGCACGGTCGGTGGACATCCTTCGTACAGTGCCCCAACTCTGGTTCATTCTTTGCATCTCAGCCTCCACAGTCCTCCGCCAAGTTGTTTTTGGTCGGCCTCTCTTTCGCTTTCCTTCAGGGGTCCAAAGCATAGCTGTTCTTGTGATGGCATCGGGGTCTCTTCTGAGGACATGACCAACCCAGCTCCAGCGTCTGCCAGCTATGATGGTATGCATGTCCTCTTGCTTGCTACGAGTAAGCAGATCTTGGTTGGTGATGGTATTCGGCCGAAAGATTCGGTGAATTTTTCTTAGGCATGTTGTGTGAAAAGAGGACAATTTTGACATTTCCTTCTCTGTGACGTTTCCGTAACTTCATTGTTTTTTTACATAGACAGGGGTGTCAGCCCTATGCTAAAACCCCCAACCTGGAGGACCAGGGTACCAGCTTTTGTCTGACCCCTACCCACACAGACCAGTCCAGCTTGGTTGAACCTACCAGGAGTAAAACTCCCACTGGCATAGCTCTGGGGATTGTCAGGGTACGCAAGCTGCCATACCGCTACAAGGTATAGGTACCATTGATGGCAGAGTATTTTCCATAAACTGTCCCTATGTATGCTGTCAAAAGCCTTTTCAAAATCAACGAAATTAATGTACTGCTGTCTTTGCCATTCTGAGCACTGCTCTATAATGTTCCTGAGTGTGAATATATGATCTACACATCATCTTTTCTTTCTAAATCCTGCTGTTCTTTCCTCAGCTTGTGGTCTACTGCTTTTGAAATTCTCTGTATAATTATCCTGCCTAGTATTTTTCTGGGAACTGAGAGAAGAGTGATTCCTCTCCAATTATTGCAGTCTGCAAGATCTCCCTTCTTGGGCAATTTGACAATTATTCCTTTGTTCCACTCTGATGGTGTTGTCCCTGTTTTCCAGATTTGTGCAAATAGTGGTTCTAATAGTTCTGCTGCTAGCTCAGGGTCTGTCTTAAATAGCTCTGTATTTAAGTTATCATGGCCAGGAGCTTTTCCGTTCTTTAACCCTTTGATTGTTGTGATGATTTCTTCTTTTCGTGGAATGTCTGTATTTACATCTAGATCGTTCTCAGCCTCAGGAACATTCAATTGTGTCTCTGGTGGTTCCTTGTTCAGAGTTTCTCTGAAGTGCTCTGCCCATCTTGTTTCCTATCCCTCTGCTGTCGTGATGAGATTTCCTTGCTTATCTCTTACTAATGTAATATTGTTTGCACCTCGTTTTCCGCTGATGAATTTAGTTATTTTGTATACTGTGCTTCGTTCATTTCTCAGTGCTGTCTTTTGCATGTCTTGCAAGATCGTCTAGGAAATCCCTTTTGTTGGCTCAGGTTTGGCGTTTAACTTTCTTGTCTAACTGACTGTGCTGTTCGCTATATAGTTGCTTTAACCTGGGGGAACTTCGCTTCTGTTTTCTTTCTTTTCATTTCCTTTCTCAGTGTTAAGGTGTTTAATGTTTCTGGTGTTATCCAGTCTTGCTTCTTCCTTTCCTGGAATCCCAAGCATGATTTGCTGCTTTCCTTATATATTGTTGAAATGGTGTTGAATTTCTGGTCTATATCATCAGCCAATGTCTTTTCCTGACTTTTGGCAAATTGATATCGTTTCTTTATGTCAGCCGCAAAAGCTTTTCTGGTAAGGGGGTCCTTCAATTTGCTGATGTCAAACCTTTTCTGTGTAGTTACAGTTGGTCCAGCCCTTCTTAGTTTCACTTTCAGTTTTGCTACTACTAAATGGTGATCACTTCCCACATCTGCACCTCTTCTTACCTGCACATCTTGAAATGCATGTCTCCATCTACCATTAATCATGATGTGGTCTATCTGGTTTCTGTCCCGGCCATTTGGTGATTCCCATGTTAATTTGTGAATTTCTTTATGTGGGAAAAGTGTTCCTCCAATGACCAGGTTGTTAATGCTACAGAAACTTATTTATTTATCCCCATTTTCGTTTGCTGTTCCGCTGCCGCATTTCCCCATTGCTCTTTCATTATATGTACTGTGTGTACCAACTTTCGCATTGAGATCTCCCATTACTATAATAAGATCATATCTAGGTGTGTCTTCCATTTCTTTCTGCAGTTGTTGATAGAATTCATCCTTGAATTCTTCATCGCTGTCATTCGTTGGTGCGTAGCATTGTATTATTGGTGAATCTACCTCTCAATCTTAATAGTCTGTTGTTGGTGGGTTTCCATTCCAGTAATGTCCTTTCTATTCCTTTCTGTAGAATAATGGCTACGCCTTCATTGTGCTGTCCTTCCTCTCTTCCAGAGTAAAGTACTGTTTTTCCTGTTGCTGTTTTAACTTTTCCTGCCCCTGTCCATCTGCTCTCGCTTATCCCTAGAATGTGTAACATATAGTTTCTCATTTCTGCCGTGACCTGTTTTAGTTTACCCGTCTCGTTCATTGTCCTGACATTCCAAAATCCTATTCTTGTATCATGTTTTGCGGTCAGGACGTCCGTTCTCATGTCAGTGGCTTCCTTTCGGCTTTCACCACTGACAGTCATACGAGCCTCAGACTCCGGATGTCCGTCCCGCAGCAAAGGTTTGTTCATTCGTTGTTGTTTCCGTAACTTCATTTTTTATTTTTACATAGACAGGGGTGTCAGCCCTATGCTAAAACCCCCAACCTGGAGGACCAGGGTGTCTGCTTTAGTCTGAACCCTGCCCGCGCAAACCTGTCCAGCTTGGTAGAACCTTCCAGGAGTAAAACTCCCGCTGGTATAGCTCTGGGGGTAATGAGGGTACTCAAGCCGCCATACCTCGACAAGGTATTGACACCGGTGATGGCAGACGCTCTGGTCTACCCAGCTGTAAACGGGTACCCGACTTTGAGTTAGGGAAGGAAAAGGCAGCGAGGAAGGGCACTGGTCACCCCACCTCTCGATGCTGGACATAGTATGTTGAAGCCTCTAACACTTCACTCCACTTACGGCAGTATCTGCCACGAAACTACCTTTTACCCCAAAAACTTACTTACTTACCTACTTTGTCGTTCCCCTTCTACCGTGAGGTGTAGAGGTTTGGAAAAGAGAGCGCCAGACTATCATATCGGCTGTCTTCCTCCTGGCCTGGTTCAATTCTAGTCCACGGTCCTTCAAAGAGTGTCTAATGTTGTCCTCCCAGCGGACTCTGGGTCGTCCTGGGGGGTCTGGATCCCTGGCTCTTTGTTTCCCATGCTTGTCGTGGTAGCCGATCTTCTCCCATTCTGCAGACATGGCCAAACCATCTTGGTTGGGACTGTTCTACTTGGGTCTGCAGGGGGTGGGGTTTTAGGCCTTGACGTATCGTCTGGTTGCGGACCATGTCTCTTCTTGTTACTTCAATCACCTTCCTCAAATACCTCATTTCTGAGGTTTGGATCTGGCTTTTGTGGATTGTAGTCATTGCCCATGACTCGCATCCATATGTCAAGACTGGGACATAGGTGGAGCGGTATACAGCCATCTTCGTTTTCTTATCAACCTCTCTCTTGCTGAGGAATCCTCGATTTATGGCCTGAAAAAGTCTCCCAGCTGCAGCTTTTCGAGTTGCCAACTCTTCTTTGATGCCTCCCTTTCGGTCTATAATAGCTCCGAGATATTTAAAGTGGTCGACCTGCTCCAGGACCTGTTCTCCCAACTTAATCTGATGTCTTCTTTCTTCTCGTGATATCACCAGAGATTTTGTTTTAGAGCTGCTTATGACCATCCCTCTCTTCTCCAGCTCTTCCTTCCATACTTGCAGGTTGGATTGGAGATGTGCATCTGATTTAGCAATCAGGGCAACATCATCAGCAAATGCCAGCTCTGAAATACATACCTGTCTCATCTTCCAGTATCCCACTGAATACTTTCTTGTTCTCTCCTTACATGCCTTGATAACATCGTCCATGAGGAGTATGAAAAGATAAGGTGATAGGATATCACCTTGTCTTACACCAGTGGTGGTCCTGAACTCTTCTAACTTATGGTTTGTTGTCCTCACATAATTTCTGCAAGACTTGTAGAAGCTCTGTATAGCATGAATCAGAGGTACTGGAATGTTCTTCCTTGCCAAACAGTCCCAAAGTTTGCTCCGGGGGACCCTGTCAAACGCCTTTTCCAGATCTATGAAACAAAGATGGATCTCACTCTTATACTCAAGAGCCTTTTCACTCAGCTGTCTGAGTGTGAAGATTAGGTCTTGAGTATTTCGGTTTGTTCTTAATCCACACTGGACCTCATCCAATTGTGGCTCAGCTAGGCGTCGGAGTATCTGCTCTAGGATTCTAGAGTAGATTTTACCAGGGACACTGAGAAGTGATATGCCTCTATGGTTTGAGTGTGTTTTTCTCAAAACAAGCAGAAGCGGAGATGGAATGAAGTAGTACTGAGGCGATGAGATGTCTTATTATATTCTGTGATGGGTAGCACAGAGCAAAAGGGCAGGGCATGTATTTGTTGAAGCTTGGACGTGACACATATTGAGAACACCAGTTTATAACATTAAAGACAGTCCTTGGTCTCGGTAAGAAAAATAGGGGGAGATTTAAAAAAAAAAACGAATGGAGAATAGAATCAAAAAGAGATATGAAGGGGAGAAAGAAGACATGAAAAGCTCTTTGATGGGTAGCACAGAGCAAAAGGATAGGGTTCGTATTTTTTGAACGCCTATATTCAACGGGGAGCTGAAAGGTAATAAATGACTTAATTAATTAAAATCGTAGACCAATCTGTGAGGGCGATAGCAGATCTAAACATATTTGGAAAAAAAGTGCTCTCACATACCCACACTTTCCATCCCTCCTTTTTTAAATTCCGCACAAAGCAACAACACTTGCGTACTTACTTAGTCGTTCCTGTTCTACTCTGGGGTGTAGAGGTTTGGCAGAGAGAGCACCATAATGACCTCACAGCTGTCTTCCTCCTGGCCTGGTTCCGATCTAGTCCTCGGGCCTTCGGAGATTGTCTAAAGTTGTCCTCCCAGCGGACTCTGGGTCGTCCTGGAGGTCTGGATCCGTGGCTCTTGGTTTATGATTTGGTAAAGGAAAATAATGGGCCGAAACACTTGTTCGACGGTGGGACTACTTCTGATGATCAGATTGCCTCCTGTTGCATCTCTCTGTATATAGTTTCCTATCATCATCATCATCCTGGTAGCCGATTTTCTCCCATTCTGCGAACATGGCCAAACCATCTTAGTTGGGACTGTTCTACTTTGGTCGGCAGGGGTTAGGTTTTCAGGCCATGACTTATCGCCTACTTGCGGATCATGTCTCTTTTTGTTACTTCAACCACTTTCTTCAGACACCTCCTTTCTGAGATTTAGGGCTGGCCTTTGTATGTTGTATTCATTGCCCATGACTCTCATCCATAAGTCAAGACTGAAACAACACCAACAACCAAATTTTACTGGTGACAAGGGGTGGACTGACAGTGCACGTGGCTCTGGGTAAAAAACAGATGGTCATCGACCCCTGATAACTGATTCCGCATTAATTACAGGTTCTACATGACTAAATCCCAGGTGTGGGTCCTCGGACAGCGCCCGAAATGACCAACGCTCAGTCCGCCATTGCTGGTGACTCAGTTCAGTAAATTAATTAGCTTGTTAACTTTAATTTTTCAATCGCATTCAAAACATTAAAGTCACGGAAATTATCGTAAATTAAAAAGTCAAAAAAGCTATAAATAAATTATAGTTTAATGAGATGGTGTACATTACTGATAATAAAAATAAAAAAATTATGGATTGGTTACGTTGATCATTAGAATACAGGCTTTCTTTCCTAGAAGTAATTTTCATTACTCAAATAGTAGGGTAATATTTAACACTGTTAAAATAACCAAACGGATCTCCACTAGTCCTGTAGATTCTCCGGTATATCTCATCACGTGTGGGGTCAGGATGAAACCCTTCGGATCTGTGAATGTATTGCCCTCCCCTGGGAAGAACACTTTCTTCGCCAAAGCACCACGATGGATATGAAGGATACATGTTCTCTGTGAATTCATTTACACTTAGTTCTGCTGTTCTGAAAAGATAAATATTGAAAAACGAATAGCATTCTTGTTTAAATTGGTGACAGTAGACTGGAGGCCGCCATGTTGGCCGGATATGCGTTGTTTCGCTTCGAGCTGTTATTATTATTTTTTTTTAATGTGGCATCAGTGTTTGTCGGACGTTTAAAGCTTGAAAAACAAATTTCAAAACAGGGCTGGAGTTAGGTTATGACAAGTTGTAACGTACATATTTTTTTTTTTTTTTTTCCTTTTTTTTTTCGTACGCCCGCTAATACTCGAGGCGAAATCTCAGGTTAGTATGTCTAACTGATTTTACGTGAGTATCCCTTTATTTCTTGTACAGAGACAGGTGTCCCTCGCCATTCAGGCAAATACTCGCCGATTTCGGAGGTACCCATTGCAGCTGGGTCGGCTCAGGAGCCGCCAGTCCCTGGTCGACGACACTTCTTCAAATGTTCTCGCCAGGTCTCGAGTTAATCCAGTCCAAATCCCGGTCGACGAAAAATCCTCAAATGCCGTCGCCCGGGTTTGATCCTGTATCACCCGGCTCTACACCTCACGGTAGACGGAGAACGACTAAGTAAGTAAGTAAATCTTTTCGTGTTACTTCAACCACCTTTCTCATACCTCATTTCTGAGGTTTGATTCTAAACAATAATAATAATAAATCTTCATAGATGCCATCACACATAAATACAGGGAGACTTACAAAATATCATTGTCACTGATAAGTCCAAATTTAAGCAAGGGCAGTAATCGTTATGAGTCTCGGATGTACCATAGATTATAGTGGTTATTCCACTTGAACAGCTGTTGTCTAGCTGTTAATTTATTTAAAAAAATATATGAGTGTATCGCATTCGAATCTTCAAGATTCAGCATGTTTGTCACGGTGGCGTAGTTCCACGTGAGTTAAATTTTCTAAGCTAATTTTGAGCGATGAGCGAAAGTTCACGGGGAGTTAGCCCCAGGCATTGGGTGATTAGCTGGGGTGTTCTGGGAGAGAATGTTTTTGGTGTCAGTGTGTACTGGGCCAGTGCACTGAGGAGATGTAAAGTGTTTTTCAATGTGTACCAGTGTACAGGTATTTATGCTGAGATATATTATGTGTGATTATCCCAGATGAACTGTATATTAGCTAAGGAGATGTTTCTTAGGCCTTTGAGTATACAGGCCAGTGTTTAAAGATTATGTACATTTTTGAAGAGTTTGTGTCCTGGGCGTGACTGGAGAAATCAGCCCAGTGTTTTCGAGGGAAGCCTGTACACTGCTTGATGTGTCGACTTATATTATGAGGCCTATTATTTATCAGCAGTCTTCTGGATGGATTAAACTGCGTTGAGACGTCATATATTGGTGAGGCCTATTATTTATCAGCAGTCTTCTGGATGGATTAAACTGCGTTGAGAAGTCATATATTGGTGAGGCCTATTATTTATCAGCAGTCTTCTAGATGGATTAAAGACAGTGCTTGATATGTCGACTTATATTACGAGGCCAAGGTTTGGACAGGCCGTATTATGATTAACTGCAGTACAGCGATTTTGTGGAGCTGTTAGGAAGCTGTTAAACTGCGCTGAGACGTCAAATATTACAGGCCTATTATTTACTAGTACTGCGATTCCCCAGCAGTCTAATGTACATGAATTAAAGAGCGCTGAGACGTCAAATATTACAGGCCTATTATTTACTAGTACTGCAATGGTCAGCAGTCGTATGTACATGAATTAAAGAGCGCTGAGACGTCATATATATTTGAGGCCTATAACTATGGGCACTGCGTTTGCCAGTAGTTCTTCTTGATGGATTATTGTTATTATATAATGTGGATCCTTCTTTTGGTATGCTATTATGACCTGTGTAACATGCTGTACTTCGTCTACGTTATTGTGACCGTGTTGTGGTGTAATAAAACTGTTCTTTAACTGTCACAAGGCGTTTAACCCTCCATGACTCGTACGTGAGCTATCGTGGGGTGAGTGACTGTTTTCTACACACCCTTCACATATCATACCCGGTAACAGCACAGCAGTACACACATGGATAATTAGCCTATATATAGCGTATGCAATGAAGAAACTGTTACCTCTGCAGTGGTGAATACACATGAACAAACTGTATGCAACAGATTGAATGAATAGCAGCTTGTATCAATTAGGATATGGAATACTAGGAAGGAATAAGCGTCGTTATCAGTGGTGGTTTCCAGTTCAAGTTGGATCGAACTTACGACATTTATAATAAGGGCCTGTGTGGCGTGATATAATATATAGCAACCTTGGTATTCGACTACTCTATGGTTAGCAATTGTACACTTCATCTGCAACAGTGGATGCAACATCGTTTTGCAACAAATACTGATTGTTACAGTGGCGGCAATCAATAAGCCTAGCGGCAACAGTCGTGGCCAAAACTTTCGGACGTGATCCCACGTCATCTGCGTTATGTGACTTTCTTCTATGCTGTGTGGTGCATTTAAGAATCCATCATCATCACCAACTACGTGTGCAATAGTAGTTGTTTTCAAACTTACGTGGTGTGATACCTACTATAAAAGACTTGCCCCAAAACAGACGTTAACATAACTAGGCGGTAACATATCTGATGGAGTGCAGCTGATTAATACCCATCTACAAACAGGACTATTACATATCTAACATTTCCATTGCCAAGATATGCAGAGATAACCAGTTCTCCTTTTTGAATTGAAGTTTTCAAGTGAGCTGTGCCAGTATTTTGGTGGCGCAATTACAGAAGTTTACCATCAAAGTATACAAGAGATGTCAAGTACCTCCTTTCAAGTGGATTATCAAAGAGATTGAGAGACTGTGTACCCCTACAGTTACAGAGGAAATTCAAGCTGATGTGCAGTCATTCTACACGGGTGCCTCAAGTAGATGATTGGCAGTAATACAGTTCCTGTTTAGTGTCAACAAGTCTTCCTATATATATATATATTGTGTACTATTTGTTGTAATGAATATTTCATGTTAAATATTCTATGTTTCATGTCTACTTATGAAGATTATATCCCAGTTTACCCAGGGCTTCATAAGCATTCTTTAGGATTTGTTTTGTAAGTGTCAATTCTGTGACAATTCCGGTTTAAGGCTACAAACCTTACCGAATTTTAGATTACTAGTTGTCTCTTGGGACAAGTAAATGTATAGTTCTGAAGTAACGTTTCATTGTTGTTCTCGTAGTATTTTTCTCTGTTTTTTAGTTTATTGATTAATTTGTTTGTGAGTGTCTTTCTCTATTTCCTATCTTTTAGTTTTTATACACATTTTCGTTTATATACGGTGTTGGTTATTGTCTTGCCATTATTCGCGGTTATCATTACATGCTATGTAAAAATGTTTGCCTTAGTTAAGCCTTAATGTTCAGTTGACTTCTGCGAACGTTATCGTTTGTTCTGTGGTACCTTGTTTTTGTAATCGTGAATCCTATTGTCTATATAATATGTTAGTTGTTTGTAACTTATTGTAAGACTTTAATGCATGAGTATTTAAGGCTATTTCACATAATATTGACATCACTCAAATTGATATAAAGTTATCCCTCATATTGGTATATTTTACAAAGGTTCTATGCACATGAACTTATGCTACTATGGTATACAGTGATTAACTAATATTTGCAATTACTTGAAAGGATATCTAGCTTTGTGAGCTGAAAAGGTAATTGTCCGAATTGCTAGGGACATAAACTTGTGGTAATTCTAAGTAGTGAATATATATATAGTGGACTTATTGATTGAACCACTATGGATCCTGATATGGATTATGATATGGATCCAGATAATATGGTGCCTATATTGGAATATTTATTTCAGAATGGCCGGAATAATGAGAATTTGAAAAGCCCAGAACTCGAAGAACATGTAATGGAACGATTTCTGGCTAATGCGTCATTTTTTTCTAAGAGGTTTTGCTCAAAATAATTTTCAGTCCATTCCTCATTTGGTAATGTCTGATGATTTAGCAGATTTACTGAATTATCTTCGTGTGTTTTTGTATCATTATATGGATATTAAACACGATCACATTGTGAGAAATATAAAGAAGATAATCTTCAAGGACATTCATGATGATCAGAAAGAGAAGATGAAGGATGAGAAGCAGATGGAAGAAATTAAGCATAGTGCGTTACAGGACAGGGAGAAGATTTTAGAAAGTGTTGCTAAGGATAGCAAATTACAGGCAAAAGTGACTAGACTTGAAAGTGATTTATATAAATCAAACTTGGATCTTGAAAGACGGCAAGAAGAATTAAATTCGGCATTGTGCAGGATTAAATACTTAGAAGTTAAGTTGGAAGATAAGCAAAGCGAAACTATTAATCTCACGCAGAAACTTCAAGAACATAAAGAGATGTATGACAAATTGAAGGTTGAGAGCAATGTTCGTGAGAAGACTTATTTAGAAATGCTTGGCGATGTACTGGATGATAATGATATTCTCAGTCGCCAACTAAAAGAAATGAATAGAGTATTTCCTGAGAAGATTAATGAGTCGAAGTCACAAGTTACTCAAATCCAGGGACTTCAGGCTCAGGTGGCTCGACTTCAGCCACAGATAGAAGAGGTTCAAAAGAAGGGATTGGAAGAGTTAATAATGGAGAAGGATAAATTAGTTAAAATTGAGAAATCATTGACAGAGGAGAGATGTGGAATGTTGACATTTGATGACGTAATTAAGAAACAAAGTGAACAGATTTCACTTAAAAATATTGAAATTACGGAATTAAGGGAAAGAGTGGACGGTTTGGTTGATATAATTTTAGGTAGAAAAATGCTGTCTACTGTCAATGTTGACAGAGTTAGACAGAAAGACGGTTATCAACACGTCATAAAAGCGTCGAGTCAGCAACAGACACTCGATGCCAATACTAACATCAAAAATGTTGAGCGGAAATCCTTGCGTGGCAGATATAATTTTCAACGTACTAGTGACTATGCTGGTAATATTAATAGTTCCTGGCGACAGGCCAACCAGGTTAATTCTACTGTGATACTTGATTCTGTACATCACAGTAAAGACAAGGATAAATTTCATGTCAAAGTTCAAAAAACTAACCTTGTATCTGAGGTTAGAAAGCCTCATAAAAAACATAATAAGGGACGAGACTAGTAGGACTTGTGCCCAAAGTAATACTCAGTATGTCAGTAGCCATACGGATTTTATTATTCCTATTACTGATTCAGAGGTTAAGCACGCTGCCACAGAAAAGAAGAAAAACAATCTTGACAGGAAAGATAATACAGATTTTAAACATTATCAAGGGAGATCAGCAGATTGTAATCTGTCTTCTCCAAGAAACCAGAGACAGTTTAACAGATCTCAATATTTTGGTTCTAGAGATTTTCAAAATTATGGTAGGAATGATTACATGAAAGATTACAAATCTCACGATAATAGTTTTTCTAGAAGTCAACATAACCAATTTGGCAGATATTTTTATCAAAAGAGAAATAATAATGACAACTATGTTAACTTTTCTCAACAAAGGCCTAAAGCTATTGATAAACAAGGTGATAATAATAAAAAATAGTGTCTCAAATACAACTGCTTGTTCTACTTGTGGTTTTGAGAGAGTATCTCGCTGTCATGAGGGTAGAAAATTTTTTTTTCAGCATCCAATAGCGACGACCTTGAGCTACGATCATTTTCTGCCCCATAAGCCTCCTGTGGTGTTTACACGTGTCAAGGGAAGGCTTGTTGATCATGGTAAAAGGGTCACAGGTTCATGCAAGCCACAGTTTTAGGTAAATGTAACGTTAATTTCCGTTTTACATCGTTAACTCGGACTGTGAATTAAAATAGAATTTTTTTCATTTGTATATTTTCACAGCGACGGCTTTGCAATAGAAGTCAATGTTCCGGTGTTACATTAGTAGACAGAGTAAGGTATGCTACCTTGTATCCATGGCGTTAACCAAGTAAAGCCGGACAGCAAGTCGACTCTGAATTGTATGCGGTTATCTTGCCAAGTTTATGAGACTATTCAACACGGCTGGAATTATTGCCTGTTCAACATGGTTAAGATATAGATATTATTGTATCAAATAAATATAGGATATTATATATAGAATTGTATTAAGATACTATATAACTTCTATTAGATAGTGTGTAAGCTCATTTTTTATGCACTATTTTATGCACATATTGATTTTTTTTGTACGACGATGTTTTGATGATGCAACACTTATTTTCATACTATTCTTACACTATTGTGTTATGACGAATATTGTATGTATATAAGGTGTATGATATCATTTGCGAGTGACTTGTCTCTGTAACTTTTTGATGAAAGCAGTGGACTATAGTATTTACGCACGCTAGTCAGAAGACTATGCTCATGTAGTCAATTCATGGTTGTCATTTATGCTCTGTTGTGAGCTTAGCGCTACGAGAGCTGATACATCAAACATTGATGTCTTTTTGCAGCGATGATTATTAGGACTGTTTTATATGCATGATGAGTTTGTCAGCCCTATGCACAACCTCATTAGCTAAGCATGGTGCAGTAGTCATCTTCAGAGAGTCTCTGTACTCACTAAATTTAGAATTTTTTCTTGTGTTTTGATGTCATGTTTATTTACGTATTAACATTCTAAGACATTATGTAGTAACTATTATATTGTGAAAAATAATTTTGGAAACATAGTTTGATTATATCAGAGTTAATTTTGTATTGCAAGTTGAGAACATATTCTGAAACATTGGTTTCTGAGGTTTTTCGAAACAATAACACCTGTGAGCTTAAAATAATGTGATTTTTTGTTCTTGCAATTTATACATGTATCATTTTCCAGCAGATTGTTTTGATTTTGTGTCTGCTTAAGTATAAGGATTTTTGTATGTCACACATTGTTGTTAGCCTAATTACATTTTGTTATGTTAATATTAGGTTAAGCTAAAAAAAAAAAAAAAAAATTTAAAATACCATTTTTATTTAACTTAGCGTTATGAAATATTTTTGTTTTTTACTTTTTGGAAAATGTTTTCTAAGATTGTAAAATTTTTTCGGTACCCTGCGCTTAACTGTGCGCTAGAGGGGGTAATGATGTGTTTTTTTTTTAATTACTTAACGCTTGATGATGCGTTAGTTCGAGTTTATTTATAACGTTATTATTTTTTGTGTATATGTCTATGATAGTTCATGGTGACTTATGAATAAGTTGTATAACGGGGTTAAGATTAGATTATGCTTCGTTTATCTACAGCTTTCTTTTGTGGTTGTTAGATATACACATACATTGTCTTTGTGTCCTATACTTTCTTGTCATCATTATATGTATTTATATAATACGTTTTTGATCAAATGGTTATTACGATGTATTAATCCATCGTTCTCTACAGACATACCTGTGTTTTTCTTTTGTCTTTCTTGCTTATTCTTCATTTTATTCCATTTCTTCTACTGACTATTCGGTAGCGGTTCGTATGTTGATTATACTTTCATGTTGCATTTATATGTTACTTGATACTATTTGTATTCTTATTCATCCTACTATACGAATACTTACATCCTGTATATTGTTGGGTTAATTCTATACTGAATAGACTTAACTTTGTTGAAAGCAGATTATTTTGGTAGACTTAGCTGATTATTTTGTATGCTTTGTTTTCTGCTTTACTCATAATGATGATATTTTTTGGATGATATATAGTATTTGGACTTAACAGGTTGATTAATTTTTCCTGATTAGAACTTCATCACCCACTTATTTTTTGGCTGAGTAATCTTTTCAAAAAAATGATGTTATCATTTTTTCCCCGGGGGGTGGTGTAAACTGATAAGTCCAAATTTAAGCAAGGGCAGTAATCGTTATGAGTCTCGGATGTACCATAGATTATAGTGGTTATTCCACTTGAACAGCTGTTGTCTAGCTGTTAATTTATTTAAAAAAATATATGAGTGTATCGCATTCGAATCTTCAAGATTCAGCATGTTTGTCACGGTGGCGTAGTTCCACGTGAGTTAAATTTTCTAAGCTAATTTTGAGCGATGAGCGAAAGTTCACGGGGAGTTAGCCCAGGCATTGGGTGATTAGCTGGGGTGTTCTGGGAGAGAATGTTTTTGGTGTCAGTGTGTACTGGGCCAGTGCACTGAGGAGATGTAAAGTGTTTTTCAATGTGTACCAGTGTACAGGTATTTATGCTGAGATATATTATGTGTGATTATCCCAGATGAACTGTATATTAGCTAAGGAGATGTTTCTTAGGCCTTTGAGTATACAGGCCAGTGTTTAAAGATTATGTACATTTTTGAAGAGTTTGTGTCCTGGGCGTGACTGGAGAAATCAGCCCAGTGTTTTCGAGGGAAGCCTGTACACTGCTTGATGTGTCGACTTATATTATGAGGCCTATTATTTATCAGCAGTCTTCTGGATGGATTAAACTGCGTTGAGACGTCATATATTGGTGAGGCCTATTATTTATCAGCAGTCTTCTGGATGGATTAAACTGCGTTGAGAAGTCATATATTGGTGAGGCCTATTATTTATCAGCAGTCTTCTAGATGGATTAAAGACAGTGCTTGATATGTCGACTTATATTACGAGGCCAAGGTTTGGACAGGCCGTATTATGATTAACTGCAGTACAGCGATTTTGTGGAGCTGTTAGGAAGCTGTTAAACTGCGCTGAGACGTCAAATATTACAGGCCTATTATTTACTAGTACTGCGATTCCCCAGCAGTCTAATGTACATGAATTAAAGAGCGCTGAGACGTCAAATATTACAGGCCTATTATTTACTAGTACTGCAATGGTCAGCAGTCGTATGTACATGAATTAAAGAGCGCTGAGACGTCATATATATTTGAGGCCTATAACTATGGGCACTGCGTTTGCCAGTAGTTCTTCTTGATGGATTATTGTTATTATATAATGTGGATCCTTCTTTTGGTATGCTATTATGACCTGTGTAACATGCTGTACTTCGTCTACGTTATTGTGACCGTGTTGTGGTGTAATAAAACTGTTCTTTAACTGTCACAAGGCGTTTAACCCTCCATGACTCGTACGTGAGCTATCGTGGGGTGAGTGACTGTTTTCTACACACCCTTCACATATCATACCCGGTAACAGCACAGCAGTACACACATGGATAATTAGCCTATATATAGCGTATGCAATGAAGAAACTGTTACCTCTGCAGTGGTGAATACACATGAACAAACTGTATGCAACAGATTGAATGAATAGCAGCTTGTATCAATTAGGATATGGAATACTAGGAAGGAATAAGCGTCGTTATCAGTCACCAATATCATTGTCACCAATATCATTGTCACCAATATCATTCCGCTGATTCCTACTTATGGAGTATTCAGTTATTGCAGTGATTGTTTATGTAACAATTCATGTCACATGATGAGGTTGCCAGTTCCCTGCCCAACTCCATAGCAGTGGCCTCTTACGACGTGCCTGAAAAAAAATGGAGATGGTAATTCCAGACAGATAGGAATGGTATAGAAATGAACAGGGAAATTCTTGAACGGATGGCTCAGGACAAGAAGGCTTGACGTGCATTTGTTGAAGGTCTCTGCTTTCCCGATAGCCGAAGAGTAATGAATAAATGACAGTACTTAACGTCCGATTGGCAGAGTGGTTAGAGCGGCTGGTCTCTCTCGCGGCAAAGATGCCGGGTTCGAATCACGATACCGACACGCTCCAGTCTATCCAGCTGTAAATGGGTACCTGACACACTGCTCTTTGAGTTAGGGAAGTAAAAGGCAGCGAGCAAAGGCAACTGGTCAGTCCACCTCTCGATGCTGCACCTAGTGTGGTGAAGTCTCTATCACTTACTCCCCTACTGCCGGCACCATCTGCGATGGGTGCACCTTTTACTTCACGTAGACGTAGACAAGAGATGAGAAGAAGGCGCTGGAGATGGATAGGACACTGATTGAGAAAACCTGTTGATGACATCACTAGACAATCTCTGTTTTGGAATCCTCAGGGTAAGAGAGATAGTGACAGACCTACAGAACACATGGACACAGACATGAAGGGCATGAAGAAGACATGGAAAGACCTTGAGTGGACAGCACAGGACAGGAAGACTTGGCATCAGTTTGTTGAAGGCTTATGTTCCTTTGGGAGTTCAAAGGTCAAAGACGGAGAAGAAGAAGAAGAAGATGAAGAAGATGATGAAGAAGATGATGAAGAAGATGAAGAAGATGATGAAGAAGATGAAGAAGATGATGAAGAAGAAGATTGAGAAGATGAAGAAGATGATGAAGAAGAAGATGAAGAAGAAGATGAAGAAGAAGATGAAGAAGATGGAGAAGATGATGAAGAAGAAGATGAAGATGATGAAGAAGATGATGAAGAAGATGATGAAGAAGATGATGAAGATGATGAAGAAGATGATGAAGAAGAAGATGAAGATGATGAAGAAGATGAAGAAGATGATGAAGAAGATGAAGAAGATGAAGAAGATGAAGAAGAAGATGAAGAAGAAGATGAAGAAGATGAAGAAGAAGATGAAGAAGAAGATGAAGAAGAAGATGAAGAAGAAGATGAAGAAGATGAAGAAGAAGATGAAGAAGATGAAGAAGATGATGAAGAAGAAGATGAAGATGATGAAGAAGATGATGAAGAAGATGATGAAGAAGATGGAGATGAAGAAGATGAAGAAGATGATGAAGATGATGGAGAAGAAGAACAAGAAGAACAAGAAGAACTTTAGCATAACCCGAATTTTATTTTATGTTTTTTTTTTTTATGATTAAGATAGAAGCCACATCTTACACGGAGGTGGAATATAGAAGCTGAGGTACAGGACACGGGGCACATATTGTAAAAAATATTTGTGGCCTCGTTCCGGTGAGGCACGACCGGTTAAACCTAGACACAAAGTCCGTCGGTTATATTAGGGCACATGTCCTAATATAAAAGACAACGTGGTTTTGTTTTAACAGTGGCCGTAACTGTGAACAGCAAGAGTCACATTTGAATTGTATAAAGATTTATAAAGGTTATATGACATACACTGAGGAAACTTGTTGATAGATTTACAAGGCAGTTCTTCTTCTGTGAGCCACAATATAAGAGAGGTAGAGGGAGGCTCGAGAACACATGGAGAAGAGAATTGGAGACAGAAATGAAAAGAATGAAGAAGCCACGGAAAGAACTTGAGTTGATGGCACGGGACAGGAAGACTTGGCATACGCTTGTTGAAGGCCTATGCTTCTTGGGCAGGTGAAGGACAGTGAAAGACCACAAAAGACACGACATATAACAATTACTGCACGTCCAGCCCGTGGCTTGATTAAATGTTGAGAACACATGATCCAATGACACAGATTAAAAATTAAACGCAAGGTCTGAAAGTTTGCATGTAATTACGTTTGTAACTCTTCTTCTTCTTCTTCGTTCGTCCTGAAAAGGACGTTGGTTGTGTTGTCTGTTTACACTGGAGCTGCGATATTTGCGCCTTTCATCCGACTTCAGCACAGCATTTTTTGGGGACCGGGTTTGCCTTCCCTCTTCGATCCCTACTCTCTCAGCCAGACTGCAGTGATGCAGCCTGTTTCCAGGACCACCATTTAGAGGTGGAGTAGGGTCTTCGTCAGCTCTGGTTCGCTGACCCTGACGCAAGCAGTCAATCTATGGGTCGCTGACTGCATTCATCTCGTTTGCTGCGTCTTCGGTCCCCGTTTGCATTTGATGTCTGTCTGAGTGTCTGCACGCGTTCAATTTAGCCCATTCATGTTCATCTGAGACGACCAGTTAATAGCATTACAATGCTGTCCTTCTTCTGGGGTCCACATGGTAAGAGTGGGAGAGAGGGAGATACAAAGCTCCCGACGAAGAGAATTAGAAAGCGACATGACAAAGACATGCAAAGCAATGGAGCAAGGAGCCACCACTGCGGTTGGTCTCTTTGAGGAGGCCTATGTCAAAACATTTGATATTGTAGCAGTGGTTTCAGGAGCAATTTGTTTTACAAGATAAAGTTATCAGCTCCCCGGCACAACCTGACATGTCGCCTCATTCGGCACGCGCCTGCGGCTGTGGTAAATCTATTATCTCTGTATCTCCTCAGGGACCCCTGTACGGGGTGGTTAAACTCATTAATGCTTGATTTGTTTTGTTTGTCCCAAATCAAGATTTGGTGATAAAATATACACTTTGTTGACACATTTATGAAAAAGTGAGTCCCCATATGGTGACACTAGGCACTTATGGGCTGGACGTTCTTTTTTCGTGTTAACTAAAGTATGTTGTGTGTTTGTGGGAAACTCACAAAGAT